>ML660765.1:16334086-16546742 GCA_007570785.1 Antilocapra americana | reverse complement strand
CCATTACTTTAAATTAGCTGATATTTAAATATTAGACATCAGAATGACAGTCTTGGTTGTTTGCAAAGGCTGTCCTTCCCAATTACTCAGTGTCACTTTATGATTGGCTGTTGTCCCGACTATGTCAGTTGTTAAATTTTTTTAACTACAGCCTTAAACATTTATCTTATATTTTTGACACTGAATCCATCTTTAACAATATATCTAATGTCTTTACTAACGTTACCAAGAACTTAAGAGTCTTTACTTTCATCTTCCACTTCATTATCACTCAAGTCTCTCATTTAGTTTATCCCATCCTCCAAAAATAAGTTTATCTTCCTTCATGATTGTCAACATATGTTTATTCATTATTTTGTTCATCAATGTTTTTATTATTTTCATTCCATCTTTCTGTGTTTGATATGCTTCTTACTGAAATGTGTTCGTTCTTTCAGAAAGTGTCTGTAGGAATAAACACACTGTTTTACTTGCCTTAAGAAGTCTTCAGGTTCCCCTTAGTTTTGGATGATACTTTGGCTGACAACGAATGAATAATGTGAGTTGAATAAATTTTAGCTTACAAAGTTGACTGTATTTCAAATATATTTAATATACAATACAATAGAGTTAGCTGATATTTTCATTAAGTTTATAAAATTAGTATAAAACATAAGTTGCTATGAATCAGTTTACTAAAGTTACTAAGTTTTTTCTGAATAAATGATAGATAAAATTACACAGTGAAGAAAAGATTTAGATCTCAGTAATTCTATTTACTAGTATCCTCCACATGCCAAGTATAAGTTAAGAAACTAATGTGTGTAAGGATATCAGCATCTAGATTCTGGAAAAAGAGCATGGAGAAAAATAAACCTGATATTGTACACCACTTTTCTGGCTCAAAGAGACTCACAGTTTGGTAAGAGAGAAAATAATACACAAATAATACAAAAGAAAAAAAGAAAAATATAAGTAGATGGAAGAAGAGTTACTTAGGCACAGGATTTCACTAGACTCTTCCAAGTTTCTGAAAAATGCATTAGTATTCAGAAAAGTGCCTTTTAAAATTCTCTTCCACATCCATGGTTGTTGGCAACGTGCACTAACCAGATCTCAAGACTGAAGATCTGTCCTTAGAGGAGGTTAGAGGAGTCATATAAATCTTATTTAAGCCACACGGCTGAAGGTCATGGTTCTAAATTCAAATAGGTTTAGAATTTAAGAATATTTAAATGCTCACTTGTTAGTTAGTGTGGCTCTATTTTGAATTGATTTTCATCTGTGTTATACTAAAAGAAACACATTTTAGATGTAGTTCTGGGCTCAGTACATTTTTGGAGTTCAATGGCAGGTTTATCATTTTTCTTCATGTGGCTCATTCAGAAATATTAAAACCCTGAAATGATCCAGTTTTTGCCTTGAGATGATCTAGTCTTCTTAGAACTAAACCATTCTTCTAGATTCTTCTGGAGTGTGGTTTTGCTGAACTTTCGGACAGGAATTTGGGCACTATCAGCGTGTCTTCTCTAATGTCAAGAAACCAAAGTCATCAATTTTACATTGTAAAGTATCTATGATATTTTCTTAATTTATGAAAATTAGTTTTAATAGCCTTATTTTTCATCCAAAACTTTGGTCCCACATTTATATAATTGCCAAACCTTTGACAATGTAGACTGCTAATTGAAAATAAGAAAGAAATACATTTTCTCTCCACCATAGCTCTTCTCCTATGTGTTGAGCTTCCATCTGTTTGCCTTTTGTTTTTGTTTATGTGAAGCTTTACATTTTGCCATCAATATGTTATGTTGTGTTGCATTAACTTGTAAGCCGAGACATAAAGATAATAAATTATACACTTTTACCAACATTTTAGTTGACTGACTAGTAAAATATGATTTGAAAATTCAGCGAGAATGTAATAGGTTTAATGAGACAAGAAGATTATTTGCTGAGGAAAATTCCTACATGAAAAAAATTAGTAATTTAAATTGGTGATTTGAAGGACAAGGACCTGTATGTCACAAATGAGAAGGGAATACACTTAACAGGCTAAGAAGTCTCATCTCCAGAGAAGACTTATTTCCAGGGTTACCTTTCATTCTCCTTTTTATGAAAACACTTCCAACTAGTGATTCTCTAAGGATTCAAACTAATTGAAGGGTTTCCTACATCTTTCTTTCATGTGAGCCCTAAGAGGAGGGAATGATGCAGAGAGCTCATAACATATAAAGAATAAAGCTTTATGTATACAATAATTGGGGCTTCCCAGGGGGCATAGTGATAAAGAATCTGCCTGTCAACGCAAGAGGTACAAGGAGACACGAGTTCAATCCCCAAGTCGGGAAGATCCCCTGGAACAGGAAATGGCAACCCACTCCAATATTCTTGCCTGCAAAATTACATGGACAGAGGAGCCTGGTGGAATATAGTCCATGGGGTCACAAAGAGTCAGACATGACTGAGGGAATGAACAACTGAGCACACACACATACAATAATCAGACTCATATGTTTTAGGGGTTAATATAAAAGGTAATTAGTTCTGTATATAAATGCTCTTTATATAGTGTAGTAGGAAAAAAAACATAGGTATTATGGATAATAAGTGAATGCTGGTTGCCACACTCACAGAGACACATCATCTTCTACGGTTTCTTTATCATCATTGACTTGTTCTGTAATGACAGACTTTGCAGCTTTGGCTCTAAGTATGGGTCTTCTTAAGGCCAAGTTTTTGTTGCTATTTGGGGCTAACTCATATCTGACTCTTTTGAGACCCCATCGACTGTAGCCTGCCAGGCTCCTCTGTCCATGAGTTTCTCCAGGCAAGAATACTGGAGGGGATCCCCATTTCTTTCTCCAGGGGATCTTCCCTACCCAAGAATGGAACCCGCATCTCCAGCATTGCAAGTGGACTCTTTACCACTGAGCCACTAGGGAAGCCCTAAGGCCAAATTAAAAAGAGTTAAACCCTATTGTAGGAATGTTATTATCAAAGTAATGTCATCATCTTCATCCAAGGAGTGACACCACCTGAATGCACTGGGGGCTGGAAGAAGGCTCCTACGAGCAGATGACATCTGTCACTTAATCTTAGTCTTTCCACCTTTTCAAATACAAGGTCTCTCCTTTTTTTTTTTTCTATTGTTCTCCATATTTGGAAGATTTTTGAATTCTAAATATACTGTATCAAGTAAAACTCAATTTTATGAATTCCCATTTCCTTTGTTAATAATCATATAAAGGAAGAAATACATTTTATGAGATTCTGATTATTGTACTGCACTGACCCAAGATAACCCAATCTGAAGTGTCAATTTAGTCCTCTCAAATCATCTTCAATCTATGACCAATTTTTATTTGACCTTAAATATATATATGTATAGGGGCTTCCCTGGTGGCTCAGACAGTAAAGAATTTGCCCACAACCCAGGTTTGATCTGTGGATTGGGAAGATCCCCTGGAGAAGGGAAGGGCTACCCACTCCAGTATTCTTGCCTGGAGAATTCAATGGACAGAGGAGCCTGGCAGGCTACAGTCCATGATGTCACAGAGTCAGACATGACTGAGCAACTAACACGTGCACTTTTCATATACATATATGTGTGATATGTATGCAAAATAGGTGTTTAGACTTTCTAAAGGATACTGATTTCAAGTTGTTTTGGAACAAATTCAGATTCACAGGCACCCCTAGCATATGTACAAAGGGCACTTCTCTTAAGGAGGGAGACTCTTCAAAGGAAAAATGACATTTATGGTAATATTTATGTGTATGTACTGAAATTACACATATACATGTCAGAAACAACCAAAATATATCAGTAATATAAAAACAATAGCAGGTGAGCCAAAAATGAACTGTGACTTTAACATATTTTACAATAATCAAACACAACGTCTAGAAACGGTTAGGCCTTAACGATAATCAGCTAATGCAATTCTATACTTGTAACCACTGCTCACAAACAGGCTCAGATATTATTTTTCACTGAGGAAATAAACACTTGTCTTTGGACCAATTCCCATGTGGCAGAACTAGGGCAAGGCATTTATTGCTATTCTGAAGCTCTTTGAAAAATCAATCCAAAAGGGAACCTCTGCAGAAGACCCATCTTCTTCTTGTTTCTCTGATACACTGCACTCTGAAAATGAACTAAAGGGAAAAAAGAAAATAAAAGAGCCACACAGAGAAGTGAAGACATGATGGAGAAAGTAAAACCACTGCTTCCAAGCATCAGATTAGAGAGTGTTGCCCTTGTCCTGGAATTCCCCTACAGTTACTTAGGAAAAGAATCTGGTCCGCTGAGATCAAAGCCAGCAAGAACAAAGAAAGTCAGAGTGATAAACAGCCTACTAGGAAGAAATCTCAAACAAACTCTGACAGTTTGTAGAATGACTGGGATAAAAATCAGCTGTTCAAACTAATCTCTCATTTCGTCCATCAAAATAAAGGTGGAGCTTTCTGTGGTTCTGATGAGAGTTGGACACCCTGACATAGTATTTTCTTCAAGAGGAAGAACTGACATTTTTAGCTAATTTATACTCACGGTCAGACCAGGTCTTTCTTGCATCCCCAACAAGGAGTTGTTTTGAAAGTAGAAGCCAAGTCCACTCTCGCTGTACACCTCGTGAAACAATGACTGGGCTAGAATTTTTGAATAGTGTCAACCACGCTAATTGCTCCATGATCCTAAGGCCTTTGTGTAGTAGGCAGCACTGGCCAAGCATAATTTTAATAAAAACAGCCCTCTCTATTTTTTCTACTTCTTAATTATTTGGACAAAGGTAAGATATAACTTATAACAGGGTCTCAACTACACTTACATGCCTATCTGGAAAGAAAATGCCTTTATTTTTCTATAACTAACCTGATCTTAAAAGTTCTTCATCCTTCTGGATAAAGATAGGCTTTAGAAGTGACTAAAATTTAGTCCAATTAGGTAATCTTAGTCCAACTCTAATAAATAAAATAATCTTTTTAAGTAACTGTTTCCAACTGGGCAACACTAGAAAATGCTCAGTCTTGTCAAGTTTTACTCTCTGCCCCTACTCCTCTCTGAGATGGCATCTTCTATATAGGGCAGTGTTGGCATGTGGGCTTGTGTTGGGTAGGGAATGAGAAGGGTTTTTCAATGTGCATGACCCCCTCAGTGTCTTTGCAAGTCTCTGGCTGCAGAATGGATGGACAAGTTGCTCCCTGGACCAGTGATGCCTGAGAAGCTGCTGGGTCGTCCAGCTCTCTCATTGTGCTGTGCTGATACTGTGGGGTCAAAATTCTCCATACAAGATGACCTTTTCATCTTGTACCTGCCTAGGAGGCAACCAGGCATGGAGAGGGAGCAGCTGTTCAAAGCCAGTCGATCTCGCCCTTTCCTTCACCTTCAGTGCCATATTGGAACTGCTCTGGCTTGAGGCTTCTCCTAAAAGTCAGCATCGCGACTGTAAAAGCATACAGCTAGGATGCCAATGAAAGTACATCACTAGGTCCTATGTTCTAGGGTTCCCCATAGAGATGTCTTTCTCCTTTGAGACTCAACAATGATTGAGGTAAGGATGAAGAGTACTTACAAATGAGCCCTGAACTATCACCATTTTATTTTCTTTCTGCTTCTCTATTTTCTCTTGCCCATAAACCCTGCAGGCTACCAGATGCAGATTTCAGATCTATCATTCTGCCTATTCTTTTTACTGCAGTGTTGTCAATCTCATGGTAGAAAGTTTGATCCAGAAAGAATATCATGTCTATACTCTAGAATATTCCTTATAATCTGGATTCTAAAGGTTTCATTTTATTTACTAAAGAAATTTACAGAATTATAACTCTCCTCAAAAGAGTGGCTTTCTCGGTATGTTCACAAATGAAAATCTCAGCAGACAGTACATTCTGAATAAAGATCTTCTTGTTCCAGAGACTATATACAGTCTTTATCCCCCTGAAGTGCAAAATCTCAAGGCATCGTTGGGTGGGAGAGAAGTCTCAGAGAAAATAGAGCTATAAGATACAGCAAAACATTTGAAAATATTTTTTTTGAGGTATGTGCAATATTTTTTTTGTCCTTGCTGAATATTTATTTATTTATTTATTTTATTAGTTTTGCCATACAATGACATGAAACCGCCATGGGTTTACATATGCTCCCCCTCCAGAACCCCCTCCCTCCCCCCTCCCTCCTCCCTCCCCCCGGGAAATCTCGCTGCACCAGCCCCGAGCATTAATCCTGGGCTGGCGATTGATTACACATATGATAATTAACATGTTTCAATGCCATTCTCCCATATCATCCCACCCTTACCCTTATCCACATATATTATCCACTTTGGGTTTGAACTAAGATTTTTAGACACACAACAGTGTTATAAAGTTTGACACTATGACTTTATCTTCTTCAACACACCTTCCAGGTTGAAGAGAATCACAAGACTTGTGATAATTCAGACTCTTGATCAATCATCTTAAATAAAGGAGAACAGGCATCTAGAAACTCTTTTGGAAAGCTGGGCTGTGTCTCCCAGTAAGGAGCAGTGAAGCCTAATGAATGACACAGACCAATGCAAAGTAGGAAACAACGGGACTGCATGAAAGGATGAAGCATGGTTATGTGCACTTTCAAATCAGTGAGTACACAGAATGGCCACAGGAGTGTTACCGAGGACCAGGTGCAGCGAGAATCCTGGGAGAGCATCTGGCGCTCAGTGTCGGCTTCTCTTCACAAGGATCCAACAAATGACGAGGGTAAGGCAGGAAGCTGGACAGTAGAAAGAAAGAATTATAGCAGATATTCAGGAGTATTTAGTTTAGTTTAGTGGGTCAGTTATGTCTGACTCTGTGACTCCATGGACTGCAGCACTCCAGGCCTCCCTGTCCATCACCAACTCCTGGAGCTTACTCAAACTCACATCCACTGAGTCAGTGATGCCATCCAACCATCTCATCATCTGTCATCCCCTCCTCCTCCCGCCTTTAAATCCTTCCCAGCATTAGGGTCTTTTCCAGCTCTTCGCATCAGGTAGCCAAAGTATTGGAGTTTCAGCTGCAACATCAGTCCTTCTATTGAACACCCAGGACTGATCTCCTTTAGGAATTCAGGACTATAGATTCAAAGTTTGATAGGAGTAGAGCAAAGAGGAAACTCCCTCCTCTGGTGTTGCTAAAGCTTCTATTTCAGTGTTTCCTTAGGAAATCAATTCACAAAAACTTGAAACTGCAGAGAGATTGTTTCTGTATTGGAAGGCAGGTGGGTGAGTGTGGGAAGGTCGGATGTAAGAAAAGATGCCAAAGAAATGTCCTAGGGCTCATGGGCAGTTATAATAGCTGGTGAGGATCTCTTGTGTCTCCAACAGGTGAAAACGTGGTTGCCTTTTTACTCATCTTCATAGAAAACTTTTAGGCATTTAACGCAAACTATATGATTGTGTTTCCACTCTTCTCAAACAAATCAGGATACTACAAAGTCTTGTCTGTGGTCATGATGTGTTTCATTATTCTAGGTGGGCTCCATGTTCAACCAGCCCCAAGTTAGTGTCAGTTGAATTTGGCTTCCTCTGTATTTCTCAGGAAACCCAAAGGACACACAGGTTGGCTGCATGCTCATAAAAAATAGTAAATTGATACAATGGAAGCAACTTTTACCAAGATATATTCCTGTATGCCTTCAAAACTAGAGGAAGCAGAAGTCCAATTATCCTCTTTCTTGTCTCCCTAATTGGGAATGTGATAAGAATAAGTACCCTCCTTTGACAGCTATGACCATTCATAAAACAGAGCCTCATGAACAAACCCATTTTGGAGGATCTAGGAACAGGCCAGTTTTAAGTGTAAAGAAACTATTTCAAGAAAGCCTAGATTTCCTCCATTCCCAGATATGAAGATGATATTAACATTTTGTAGCTAATTGAATCCACTAAATATCAATGTCCTTAGGAAAAAGAATATAATCCATACCAAAAATTTGAATAACTTTGCCTAAGGCAAACAATTATTGTCAATAAAAATCCCTTAAAATTTATAAATAATTTCATGCATTTATCCAATAGACATTAATTAAATAACTACTATGTGTCAAATATTCTACTAGGTTCAAGGAACATGACAATTAACAAAACAGAAAACTCCATGCCCTGTTAAAAGTGAAGGTATTCCCCACCTCATGATCGCTGTTAGAAAACTTAGAGACTATTTCTACTCCACTTCAAGCAACTAAATGAGACCTGATAGCAGCATATTTTGTTAACCAATTTCACTTGTGGCCTCCTCTAATTTTCCTACCTTTATTTCTTCGGATACTTTTTTATTACTTATTTTCTATTTATTTTATTTTTTATCCATAAACTGCTAAAAATTTTCTTTTGAAAAAAAGAGAGAAAATTAAATCAAATTTAAAATTCTCCTGATCATCGCATAAAAAAAGGAACCCTCATGCATCGTTGGTAGGAATACAAATTGCTGCAGCCATAATGGAAAATAGCATGGCTTTTCCTCAAAAGCTAACAATAGAACTTCCATATGATCCAGCAATTCCACTCCTGGGTATTTATCCAAAGAAAACAAAAACACCAGTTACAAAAGATACATGAACCTCAATGTTATTTACAGTAGACAAGATATGCAACCCGAGTGCCCATCAATAAATAAGATGGAATATATATATGCACATTGGACTATTACTTAGCCATAAAAAAAGAATGAAATTTTGCCACTTGTGACAATATAGATATATCTACAGGGTATTTTGCTAAGAGAAGTCAGTTAGAGAAAGACAAATATTCTATCATTTCACTTATATGTGTAATCTAAAAACAAAACACATAACAAAATAAAAACAGAGATAACGATACAAAAAAAACAACAGTGGTTACCAGAGAGGGTCTGGAGCAGGAAAGAAGTAGGTGAGGAAGATTAAGAGATACAAACATCCAGCTGCAAAGTAAATGTCACAGGTATGAAATGAACAGTGTGGGGAACACAGTCAACAGGTAACAACTTGGTGGTGACATTTTGTAACTAGACTTATCGTCGTGACCATTGTGAAATGTATAGGGAAAAAAATCACTGTATTGTATAATGGGAAATAGAAGAGAACTATAATTATACTTTAAAAACAAGCAAACAAACTCACAGAAAAAGAGATCAGATTTGTGGTTACCAGAGATGAGGGAAGGGAGAATTGAGGAATGCAGTCAAAAGACATAACCTCCCAGTTATAAGATAAATAAGTACTATGGGTGTAATATATAATGTGATAAATATTATTAATTGCTATATGTCATATATGAAAGTTGTCATATATGAGATTCTCCATACAAGGATACTGGAGTGGGTTGCCATACCCTCCTCCAAGGATCTTCCCAACCCAGGGATCAAACCCAGATCTCTTACTTCTCCTGCATTGACAAGTGGGTTCTTTACCATTAGCGCCACCTGGGAAGCCCCATTTGAGAGTAATGTGAAGTGAAGTCACTCAGTCGTGTCCGACTCTTTGCGTCCCCATGGACTGTAGCTTACCAGGCTCCTCTGTCCGTGGGATTCTCCAGGCAAGAGTACTGGAGTGGGTTGCCATTTCCTTCTCCAGAGGATCTTCCCAACCCAGGGATCAAACCCAGGTCTCCCGCATTGTAAGCGAGTCAGGGAAGTCCAATGCCTATTCCTAACATTTCTTAAGAGTGACAGGTTTATGTGACCTTTTGATTTCTCAAGTAAGATATTTTTTCATTGGATACTTTTTGTGTTGACATTTTGCTTTAGGTAACAATTTTATTTCCCTGAATAATGTCCCCCAAAATTCCAGTCCACCCCCAAACTCAGAATGTGAACTTATTTGGAATGTGATCTGTTCAGATAAAATTAGTTAGAAAGAAAGTGTTAATCTCTCAGTCATGTCCAACTCTTTGCGAACCCATGGACTGTAGCCCTCCAGGCTCCTCTGTCCATGGGATTCTCCAGGCAAGAGTACTGGAGTGGATAGCCATTCCCTTCTCCAGGGGATCTTCTGACTCAGGAATTGAACCCAGGTCTCTTGCGTGGCAGGTAAATTCTTTATCATCTGAGCCACCAGGGAAAACTCATGAGATGCAGTCAAACTGAATTAGGGCAGGCCCTAAATTCAGTGACTGGTGTCCCTGTAAAGAGAGGGAGATTTGGACAGAGACACACAGGATACTACCCTGTGACAATAGAGACAGAGATTAGTACATTGGTTCCATAAACCAAGAGCTTCAGCTACCACCATAGTTAGGAGAGATGCATGAAACAGACATTTCCTAGAGGTATCAGAAAGAATATGGCTCAGTTGATCACTTGATTTCAGACATCTAGTCTCCAGGACTATGGGAGAATAATTTTCTGCTGTTTCAAGCTACATAATTTATAATAACTTGTTATGGCAGCCCTGGGAAACTGATATAATAATAAAATTATTTTTTATAATAAATTCCTCTGAGATTCAGTTGTAAGAGAGATTGTAATGACTTTGGTTGCAAAAGTCAAACACATTCCCAAAGATTTGTTTAAAAATACAATTTTATGTATAGATGAATAATCAACTCTCAAATTTGCCCTTATTCTTGCCCTAAAATTATTTTTTTTTATCAGAAGGTAAAGTAATTCAATCTAAGGATATCAGATCCCCTCCCGTCCCCATCCCCAAGGAAATAGGTAAAAAGCCCATAAGGGTCATAAAACAGATGGAACCCAGTCCTAGGTCTGAGCCATCACCATCACCAACAGCTCTTTCACTCTCCATGAAAATGGACTAAAGTTTACTTGACTGAACTTACCTTGGAAATATTTCAAAATAAATAACTTAAAATGGACTAATTTTTCAAAGGAAGAAGGGACCTTGGAAAACATCTGCTTCATTCTTCCTCATTTTAAAGACAAGAGAACTAAGATCAAAAGAGCTCAAGTGACTTTCCTTGGTTATACAGATAATTAGCAGTAGAATCATAGCTTGAACCCAAGTCTCTAAGCTTTTCTGACCCTCACTGCCCTCCCACTGTAGCTCCCATCTGGGATGTCTGGCTTTGATCAGACATTAACAAATTTTCCTTGCCATTTCTCATGTTATAAGAAGTATTCAAATGTGTTTTCTCTCACTTTGCTTTTAGTGAAACCTCTACTTTAGGAATCTTCAAATTATATTTTAAATGTGGTAAAATGTACTAACAAATAAACGATGCATTCAATGTAACATCTCTTTTTTTTAAGAGAATCATAGTGTGTATGGCAGATGTTAGACTGACAGACTTGAAGCCTTATTTTCAAATTATTACCAGAATATTTAAATCACAAAAATATGTATATAAAATACTTGTATTTATGCTCACCCACTTCAATTTGTCAGTATGTTAACGGATTGAGAGTAGCTTCTTCAGCAGAGATTAAAGATACTCACAAGTGTGTCTATACCCAACAGAGATATTATTGTAAAATACACACATATAGAAATGCAATAAACACATAAACACACGCACATATATAAATGAAAGAAGAAAAACTGGCTTGAGAAACAGAAATGTTCACTGAAAAATCTACCATAAATGTGGAGGTATAATCAATGGCCAAGTTCTGGTCATGCTTGATGCCAAGAAGAAAAATAATGGCTAAGCAAATACAATTAATCACCGTATTTACATAACTATCATTTTCCTATGTAAAGAGCTACCCTGGTGAGTGTTATAACACTTGTCAATTAGTTCTAATTAGTGTTTCTGCCTCTAAATGCTTGACTCCACTTTCAATTACAATTGTTCACCTATCTTAACAACTACTGTACTAGATATGCTGGCATGAGGCCTGATACATTTTCAGCATACACTATCCAGCCTCAATATCCCTACTCAGGTAAGCAGTGCACTTCTCTGTGTAAGGATGGTAATTTCTTGGACTTGATGTGGTCATCCAAGGATGATCCAATTGTTGGCTGCCTCATGGAGATACATTAAATTCCTTCCTCAGATAGGCCCAGAAACAACTAAAAGCTTCACACTGCAGTAATTTTGCAGCAATCAGAAATAGACTGGGCTGTCAGTTAAGAAGTCTACAAACAACTCTGAGAGCAGCGGATTAAGAGATGACTGAATGGAAAGACATTATGTCAGCAAGTGGCTTCAACACATGATGTGAAATCAAGTTTCATGTGAATATTCGTAATACGTGGTGAATATCTAAGATGTGAATACTGCATTTTAATATACTTGCTGTATTTCCCAACAGAATTCTGACTTTCTTGGAGATGACAACAGGTACACATTTTTAAAACACTGTTTCAAAAGTATGAATGCTTATATAACTTCTCTTATGAGATTTATGAAAAGACAAATTATCCAGAAAATAAATTTTGTCTCTAACTAAAGTTTCCTTCTGAGTCGCTCAGACTCTTCTAGAAAATCACCTGTGCCTGTAAGACTGTTGCTTTCGCCCTGCAGAAGCTGTGTGGCAAATGGATGTAGATGAACAATGTTTCATTCATTCTGTCCAGGATCTTGAAGTGAAAGTGTGTCAGCTCTGCAAGTGGGCCATGGCCTTCCAAGTGATTATTGATAGTGCCTGCAGTGTGGTTCACACAAAGCCTGAACAGGTGTCTGCTAAGAACGATTAAGACCGAAGCTTTTGGTGATCCCAAAAGGTCTGCAAATGTTCCCTGATGGAAAGAGAGAGCCATCCATTTTCCATATCAGAAATGGAAGCCATATTTTATATCCTGAATTAATAGGTGGAGATGAAAAGTATTCGTAGAAAGTTAAGGAGATTTAGAATCATTCTTGCAACACCTTCTTGTGACTATGATTCCTAGGTTCAAAATAATCGAAGTTAGGAAATCAGAAACTCCTGGTTCTAAAATATCATAGGAATGTGACCTCAAGTAGGAGAGGCCCCATGAGCAAATAACAGGTAGAATGATTTCAGTTGTTGTATCCATTTAGAAACTTCATTTCTCTAGTTCATCCCTAGAGCAATTTAACACTTCTACATTCTGAAATAAGAAACTGAGTAGGGAAAAACATCTCCAACATCTTAAGGTCAAAGGGTAATGTCAAGTTTGCACTGATCAGGAAACTGAATCAATAATGGATCAAGGTTCCCTCACCCCAAAAAACCCTCATTGCATGGGAAAGCTAATTGACTTAGTATATATGAAAAGTATTCCTAAATCCAGTTATATAGTATGTTCTTACTGCTTTTTAAAAATATGAGTCTCTAAGAAATTTCTTTTTTTAAAAAAATTGTAAATGTTATCTCTTAAAAAATAGCAATTATTATTATTATAAAAACATCATTGGTGAAAGTTCAATCTTAATTCCCATATATAACCCAGAAATCCTAAACATCTATTTGAGGAAATAATGGAATTAAGCAATTTTGGACTATATAGATAGTATATTTTGGGGTATTTTTAGACTTTCAGCAAACTTAACTATTTCTTTTATCTGCACAGAAAATATATGGTCACATATGATAGTGTTAAGATAATAGCTTTGGTTTTTTTTAAATAAAGAATTATACCAAATTATGTTTTAGGTTATGAATTATTGTAATAAAATTGCTAAATTGGTATTGTAAGTTGAATCTTCTGGGAAAAAAAATTTGCAATTTCTATTAAATATTTTTAATAACTATCATTTATCACATGCTCATTATATGTTAGACACTGTTCTAAACATGTATAGTCATTCTTAAAACAATTCTATAAGGTACTAATATATTTCACTAAATCCTAAAAAGCTACTAATTTTGAGGGGCACCTTTACATTATGTATATCCAAGAAGAAAAAAAAAATATGATTTATACATCTACACCATTTTCTTGCCATCTATAATTTTAATTTTACTTACAAAGAGATCTTTTACATTTAGATCTGTACTTTATCACATATCACACCTCAGCATACATAACATGGAATATATAAATTACATCAATTTTTTGAGATTCTTTACATTTGTGGTCCAATTCTTCTTAAACACTCTTTGACTTAGAGTTAACAATATCTGCATTTTTCTGCCAAATATTATCCAATATCCCATGAAGATTGTTGGTGATGCAATATAGCTTTATAAAAATTCTCTGCTAGCCTCTAGAGTTCTCTTACAGGCTTTTGACACCCACTTGGAAACTTTTATTCCTGGTACTGTTTTTTCACTTAAATGAAGATTTCAAAAGATTTTCAGGCAACAACCAGGACTCATATCCATACTGTCAAGTCCTTAAGTGGCTTACTGGGGGGTTACAGGTGCAGTCATGGAACGAGTAATAACAACCTAGCGCATAGATGTTAGCTATGACATCTATATCATGTGCTGCCCAGCTGACAGTGATGAAATGGCATCAATGTGGAGATGGATTCTGGGTTCAGAGATGTTAAAATATGAGAATGGATGAAATACTAAGAATCGGAAATGATAACATATTTGTATAGAGCTCTGTAGTCAGACTGTGCGAGTGCAGTGCAAGTATGCAACCTAGCTGTTTAACTTACTAGCCGCATGACTTTGTTTTGTTTTTTTTTTTCTTGCTTCTTCCAAGACTTAGAACATGTTTTTTTTTTGTTGTTGTTTTTGCCATACAATGTCATGATATCACCATGGGTTTACATATGCTCCCCCTCCAGAACCCCCCTCCCTCCTCCCTCCCCCCCGGGAAATCTCGCTGCACCAGCCCCGAGCATCAATCCTGGGCTGGCAGCATGACTTTGGATAGGCTATTTAACCTGCCTCTTCTTTAGTTCACCCATCAATAAAATGAGTATAATAATAGTAACCTTACCTTGCAAGGTTATTTTGAGAATTAAAAGCAGACATTAGGCATCCATTTTGGAGTAGTTATCCTACAGACGTACTCATAAATATACAATTATATACAAATATAAAATAGAAATATACAAAGGAATGGCCATAAATAAAAAAAATTGTTTAATTGTTGAAAAGTTAAACTCCTAAATTTCTATCATTACTTTAGTTATAAAAATGATGGACTATATAATCACTGGAATACTCTACAACTATAAAAAATAATGGAAAAGGTCTCTATGTGCTGCTATGGAATAACTTATACTAAATGAAAAAGCAAGTTTTTACAGTAGAATAGTCCCATATTCAAAATAAACAAACCAGCAAATGAACAATATAAGTATATGCTTATGTCCATGAGGATGTATATGTTTGAATATATGAGTTTGGTTTTAAAAAGTCTAAAAGATTATTACCCAAATTTTAACAGCTTCATCTGAAGAATGAGATTATCTACACTTCACACACTTCTCCATTTCTTGAAATTTTACATTAAATTATAAAACATTCACAATCAGTAAAAATCACTGTGAGGATCTACATTTGTATGTTATACATTGATTCAATTTATATATTAGGATATATATAAATTAGTATATTTTATAGGATAAAACTACATAAGCCAATAGCATATTAGGAAGATAAAAGAATTTTAACAGAATGTGAGAAACAACTTTCTTAGACACTTCATCAAAAGTAAAATTGCCTTGATCAATTTTTTTTTCTGTCAGCCAATATTGACTGTAATACTCCTTCAACATCCTTTGATATACTTTATTTATTCTTTGTATTCCTTCTTCTCTTCTATATCTAAATGGGGAGTTTTCTTTCCCCAACATCTGTTAACTAGCCGTAGCAGATCCCCTCCTCCTCCCTCATAGAAGCAATCCTACTGAAAATGTGGCCCATGTCTGAGCTTACCCTCTGAAATGTGAATTCAAACAGCCACCTCTAATCACCTGTGCAAGTGAGGTTTGGGAAACTGCTCTTTTCTGTCTGAAATCTTGCTTTCCCCATGTCCAGATAAAATGCAAGTCATAACCATAATAGTAGTTGATATATGGATACTCTCTGCAGAGCCAAGCCATGGACCTATCATTAAAAACACATTTTTAATTTGTGATTTTTCAGACACTTTACTTTCAGGTAAGCAAAATTCTTTGCATAGAAGAAACGAAAGTAATAGAGCTCACAGATAAATACAGTGATGAGGTGGCAGGTTATGCTTAGAAAATATTTGTTTTCTAATATTAGCTCAAATTAATCCATGAAATAGTTTATGTGTTGCCACCAAAAAGATGGTGAAAATATAAGAAGCTTACAATGACCTGCAACCAGCAGTATTTCTGCATTTCCATTTCATTAAGGCCTTTTGGTTATCAACTAATGAGAAGTTTTCTCTCATGCAGCTCAGTATACTCTTATTTATTTATTTCATAAGAAAGTGTCGGTTAGTCGCTCAGTTGTGTTTGACTCTTTGTGACCCCCATGGACTGTAGCCACCAGGCTCCTCTGTCCATGGAATTCTCCAGGCAAGAATACTGGAGTAGTTAAGCAATTCCTTTCTCCAGGGGATCTTCCTGACCTAGGGATTGAACCCGAGTTTCTTGCATTACAGGCAGATTCTTTACCATCTGAGCCACCAAGGAATCCCTTATATTCTTATTTAATTGATTCTTATGTACAGGTACTAAGAGGTAGGTTTTTAAATACAAACATCTTGACATCTTTATTGTTATCATAAAGGTATAAATTGGTATAAGCCTTTGGTGAGATGATGAAGAGACATGCTTTTATGCAGATTTCTGAATTAACATCATAATCATACTTTTAAGAACTACGAATATTGAGTTCTGAATGTGGTTCTAGAACTTTACTAGGCAGATTACAAGGATGACCCAGTGATGTACTGTTAAACCTGCTCTCCAGGAAGGAAAAAGAAGCTCTAATTTATAGAATTTGCTGATTTCCTTTTGTAAATACTCCCCCATGCCAATTTTAAACTCCATTTTAACATCTATCTCACAAAATTTCTGAATAATTAACAATTGGCCAGCTCCAGCACATCATCACATTTTATCCTCAAAACAGATCTTTATAGTAGAGATTAATACCCCCCCTTTACAGATGTTTAAACCGAGACGGAATTGGTGATGTTAATTTGCCCAAATTCATACTGTTGGGGTGCCACGGGTTGTCTTTCTTTGCTTTATGCTTTTGCATATGTATTATAATTCTAATCTTTTTCAGAGAAAAATGCAAATTAGCAACCAAAGAATAAACTAAATCAGAAAGAAGAAAACTCAAAGCCAAACTTCCCTCTGGTGTGCTATTTGCCTAGAAAAACCTGCCACGGTAATGGATTCCAATGGGGTGTATAACTTAGCAGTTAAAAAAAAACTCTAGCCTGAAAACAGAACTGACAAAGCTTTAGTACATGCTTGACATCTTTTTTTAAGATTTTGTTTTTAAAAAACTACTTTTAGTAACTACAAAAGAAGAGTTAATCAAGGGTATGAAGTTGCTGGGTCTATAATGTGATGTTTTCTTGGGCAACAGTGAATAACTCTTTTTATAATGATTATTCATTATTTAGTAATGAGTATCATGCTGCAATATTATAAATATTTCCGTGAAAAAGTAAAAAGAATAACCCTTACAGAAGATTTAGCATAATAGGCTACAGAAAAGAAGATTTAGAAAGAACTACATGGAAGATTTTTCCATATTAATTATAAGTGTTATCCTTTCAAGAAAGTCTTAGAAATGAAGCTATTTCAGAAGAGAGCTAATGTAGTAGAAAGAAAAAATGCTATGCATGTAAATCATTCAGCACTGAAACCTGAGTTTAAATCCCAGTGTTTTCACCTATGATCGGTGATTCATAAATAAGTTGCTTGGTGTTTTTCTGAGCAAAAAGATAAAATCATTTTTGTCCAGATTCAAGTAATGTGATAATAATAGCTAATTTTTTTAATTAATTTGAATGTGCCAGAGCTAGTGCTAAGTGAATCACAGGGACTATTTCATACGATCCCCTTAACTCAATGAGCAAATTACTATCTCATTTTACTGATGGGAATCTGCCCTGCTGCAAACATAGCTATTAACCTAGTAGAAGAAGAAGAACTCAAAGACAGGGCTTCCAACCTCCAAACCTTCTTATCCATCGTTCCACATTTTGTATACATATAATGAAAGGGAATGAGCACATGGAAAGCTATAATAATGTTATCTCCTCTAAAAGGTTATGGTTTGGGAAGTGGTTGGCAAGCTAATTAAAAACATTTGTCACCCAAAGTTAATATACAATGTATTTGTAAGAGATTTATTAGAAACTATCCTTCTGCTGAGTTGCAGTAGAAAGATCTTTGCTTTGAATACTTTAGAAAATACCTTTTTACCATATCTTTCTTTTCCAAATTTTGAAAGTGTCAAACTTTGTCATATTTCCACCCATGATTATTTGTCTGTAGGTAATATAAAATGACGACTCAAAATGGAGCCCTGGGTAGAAACAAGATAGGGTGGATTACAGCCTGCAAGTTAACATCAATGGTCAAAAAGAACATGTCTTCGTGGAATTTTGTTTAGCTTCATTTCCTTGTTCAAATTTTTTTTTTTTTACTGTTTCTACAGTTTGGATTTATTATTTTGAGCTAATAAGACCAACATTGCTAGGATGGTCTCTGTTTAGAACAGCTAATATTTCTACTCTACTGTTACATCCCACATATATAAAACCTTATGCTCCAAATCACAAGGGAGATGAGTACAATTCATTATCTTATAAAAATAAAAACAAAAGCTAGCAAACAACACATGTCCTACTATAATAGATTAGAACTGCGAGCTTTTTTATAGGGCAAAAAATACAATTTCCCTCATTATGAATTGTTCTAAGCTTTTAAAAAATCAATTTTTTTCTACATTTTTAGAGTATTTTGTGAAAACTTCCTTGCCTTCCACATGGTTACATTTCCATTATGGTTTCTGATTTATTCATTTTCTTACTCACCACATTATATCCTTTCTGGTATATTCTCTTTTTCTTTCTATCTATTCCATTAGACTCTGGGCAAAAGCAGTATCTCACTTTTCTTTCTTTGGCTCCTTACACAGTTCATGGCACAAAGTGAATAAGCTTAATATGCACTGCTGTTAAACGTTCATTCATTTAACTATTTTTTCTTCATAATCTGGATTCAATAAAGGAGACCGAGGGGGTAGTGGAGGGAGAAAGAGAGAATGTATGCTCCTTTTTTTTCAGTCCTGAGCATTTATCTAAGGTTTGTGTGTTGTTTGTGTTCAGCATTGAGCACTGTCAGACATAGAACTATAAGTTAGATCAAATAGAGTTTTCCAAAGAGACTTTCACGAAGTTTAAAGGAATTTTTTCCCCTTAATTACTCTCAAGCATAATGCATTCACTGGAGATGGGATGAGTCAGGACAGTCTGTAGAGATCCTTGTATTTTGTAGAAGTAGCAACATAAGGCTAAGCCCTAAAGAATTGATGCTTTTGAACTGTGGTGTTGGAGAAGATTGTTGAGAGTTCCTTGGACTACAAGGAGATCCAACCTGTCCATCCTCAAAGAAATCAGTCCTGAATATTCACTGGAAGGACTGATGGCTGAAGCTGAAACTCCAATCTTTTGGCCTCCTGATGTGAAGAACCAACTCATTGGAGAAGACTATGATGCTGGGAAAGACTGAAGGCAGGAGGAGAAAGGGATGAAAGAAGATGAGATGACTGTATGGCATCACCAACTCAATGGACAGGAGTTTAAGCAAACTCCAGGAGACAGTGAAGGACAAGGAAGCCATGGAGTGGCAAAGAATCGGACACGACTTAGCAACTGAGCTGAATTGAGCAACATATAACCCACCTCCTCTGGCGTTTAATCCAGTGAGAGTGTTCATCAGACACATTAACACAGATGTTAATAGTTTCTCAAACTTCTATCAAATGGACTGTGGATCAAAGATGTGTGCTGCACCTTTCCTGATAAATTAGATCTGAGCACTCATAAAATTCTTCCAGAAGCTGGCACACCTAGAAAGTTGGCCTTGACTGACAGATCATGAGCTTCTGTTACAGCTCATTATAATCATAGTCTGAGTACTCCTAGACAAAGAATTTCATGTTTGCCCAGTTTCAACCCAAGAATGACATAATTACAGCTTCATGTGTTTTGTGTAATCTCAGTCCACTAGATTTAAGAACTCTTTTCCCCTAGGACTCACTCCTCAAAGACTTAAAGCATCTTGGCAAATACAAAGATTGGAGGCGGGGGTGAGATTGCAGCCAGCATGGTGTCTTTGAGGGGTCATTTGACTGTGTCAGAGCATCAGATAGAAGGAGTGCGACGATGGGGAACAAGCAGGGTAGTTTACCAACCCCCTGAGAACTTGGCCTGCTGGAGGTGACCGCCCTGGAAAAGGACTCAAAGGAAGCTGAAATGACTGCAATCAGGTTTCAGTACTTCTTAGTCAGCCAGTTAAATGACCATCCTTCAGGCCAGTATCAGTGGGGACTCCAGAGAAGTGAGAGATTCTTATTAATTCTAAGGGTCTCTGGATTCAGATATGGCCAACACTCCGGGTATTAAAACTGTAATCTGATGGCAGAACTGCAAAACGAAGATTCTCCTTTTAGCAGCTTGGTAAAGGACCATAAAATACTGTTGTATAGGAAACATCCTGGCTGGCTGGCTGGCTGGTTGATTCCTTTCCAGACTTTCCTTGTAAGACACTCTTCAACAGACTTGAAAGGAATGTAAAACTGTGAAAGAACTGATCAGAGTGTACCAAAGAGTGACCCGCTAAAGCACCCAGTGGAACCTAATGCTGGAAATCACTTCTACCAGAAGGGTTTCCATCTGCAGGAGATATTAATAGAAGAGTAAATGTCTATCATCTATGGAGTTTTACCTAGGGAACTTCCAAGCAATCTGCAGTTAGTAACCCGTGATTTTGGTTTCTGACCTCCCAATTTCATATGACAAGTTAGATCTGCTCAAATGTAAACTATAACAAAAAAATTTACGGTGAGTACCTAGTTAACATGCCCTCTGATTCACTCTCAGTAATTTATATTTCTATATTAAAATAATTCATTGCCAATAGGATGTAAAGTATCATTATGCTTGCTTACGTCCTGGAAAAGATCTATTACCATCCACATGCTTTGAAGGGTTAAGGCCAAGTTAAAAGATTATTCCCTTCCCCACTACTTAGATTACCAAAAAAGATAGCCATGTAAGATTACTTTGCCTTTTTTGACTTTAAAAAGTTGCCTGCTTGCTACCTTTTTTTATCTGAAGCCTGTAGGCAGATTCTAATTTGGCCCTGCAAAAAAATCTGTTTGGCCCTGGGCTGAGGGAAGATGTTAATTTTCATGACTGTTTTAGAACACATCAAAATTCAGTATGCATTTTTTTCAGGATTTCAAAGCAATATGCTTAAAACATGCAATTTAGAACTAGAACATATAGAGCATTTAAAAATATTCAGGTTTTACCAAGAATCCATCCAGTCTATTATTGCAATAAGTAGGATACAAAGATATCTTTATCTGGTTGTGAATGAAACTCTATCTACTTGGGAGAAAGTTTGAAGTAAAAATTTAGCTCTCTTAATTCTACAGAGGTTTTCTAGCTTTGACAGTAGAAATTTGGGGTCATTTGGGGGAAAAGAGCAATTTTAAAATTGAATCGGCATTATGCATTTCTCAAAAAAGTTTAAAAGAAAATGGTTTCTAGCCTTTAATATTTGTCATATATTTTATGCAACAGTTTTAGTTTAGTCAATGAATGTAACAAAAAGATGAGTGAGAATATGACTCATTCCACCATGAGGGTCTGTTAAGATGGACATGTGGAACATTTCCATAGGCTTCATTCACAATATTTATGCTCTCATATGTCAAGCAATGAGGACTCTTTCCTGAGAACCAGTAGATAAGAAATTTTTTTAAAAAATCCAGAAGAAATGCATCTGTAATGCTCCACCTTATATATGCCAGAATGCACATAGAATCAACCTTAATCTGCTCCTTTTGGTAAATGTTTTAAATTATTTATTTGATTTGGTTTCTGTCCAATTAAAATTGAATTGAATTTAGTTTCACGTACACAGTTGTATTAGTTTGCTCAGGCTGTCATAGAAAAATACCACAAACTGAGTGACTCAACAGGAATTTATTTTCTCACAGTTCTGGAGGCCAGAAGTCCATGATCAAGGGGTTAGCAAGGCTAATTTCTTCTGAGGCCTCGCTCTGGACTTGCACTTGGCCCCCTTCTCACTGGGCTTTCATGTGGACTTGGCTCTCTGCATGTGAATTCCTTTAGTCTCTTCTGTGTGGCCTAAGCTCATCCTCACAAAAAGATACCAGTCAAATTAATTCATATGCACCATAATATTTAAATTTAATTATCCCTTCAAGCGCCTATCTCCAAATACACATTCTGAAGTCCAGGGGTCAGGGCTTCAATATATGAATTCTGAGGGAACTTAGTTCAGTCCATAACAACAGTGTTCACCATATCATGAGATATGGGGTTGGCTCAATTTATCCAGCAAGCCATCAGTGGCACATAGACTAGTACCATTAAAGGCAAATAAATAGAGAGATGAAGAGATAGAATACATACATAAAATGTAACCATAAAAGAGACAATATTGAAAGTCATTTTATTAATAAGTAAACAAATAATCCCCCAGCATTGTTGCTCTGTGATGCATTTTAATGAAAAGACAGACTCATTGAAAAGATTTTTAAAGTAGCCCCAATTATTTTTCTTTGTAATACAAAAATAAATTATTGCCATTGAAAAATTTGTGGTGATCTGAGCACTGTGGGTAGATCTTTTAAACGCATTATTTCAGTTATTGTCAGAACAGCTTAAGAAGTAGAAATGGTTGTTTCTGTCTTAATGGAAAAGACAGGAATTTTAAATATTTTAAAATATTTTGAAACTTTTATACTCTGCCAAAATCATATGCTAGTTCATGATAGAGCCTCAACCCAACACAAGCCTGCCTGCCAGGAAGGCCCATGTTTTTATAATAATCCAGACTGTCTCCTGAAACCTTGGCAGAGTATCTAAAGCTAGTTATGCTCAGTTCCGTTAGATAAGGTATTTCTATAACCAGGTAATAATATCAAGAGGAAGGACAATGCTGCACACTAAATTCAATTTGTATTTATTGATTTACATAGGATGTATTTAGTACTGCGCTGAGCACTGAGTTTAGGATGATAAACAGGAAATAATCCTTCAAGAAACTCATGATGGACTGGTCAGGAAGACAGACACAGGACAAATGAATGCGGTAAAGTCCTAGAGCCTTTTATTCAGTCAGCAGCAGGCTGTCTAAGGTATTACTTGGTAAAAGTATAAGAAATTCTTTAGACTATAAAATACACTAAAAACTATAGCTGTTCTTACCATAACACTTGTGAATATCACTGCAAAATTTAAAAATAATTAGATAAGTGATAAGAAATCCTGCTTGCATGTTTTGAAGGCACAGTTCTGTCACATTCTATTTCAGTAAATTCCAACAAAGCTTAACTACATTGTATCATTTAACTTTTACTATAACGTTTTTTACAAACCCCAGTTTCTGGTCAATGATGCTTTGGCTATGGAACTGAGTACATGGTAATACCTATTTTGTACTTTGAAATCCAGCCCTCTATTTACCAAGCAGAAAGGCAAATGCCAGTTAAACTACTCTTAGTTCCATCTTTCTGATGTTCAAGTGCAGGAACAATTATCTTCATCAATATTTAATGGCCTAATCCTAAGCAGACAGTGGCACAGTGTAGGCAATAGTCCTGTTAACATGCTGTTAATTTCCAAGCACAGAGGCAGAAATGGACTATACAGTTACTGAAAATGCACAGCAGTACATTTCCCTAAGGTAAAATTCTCTCCGCATTCTCTGGTCTACCTTCATTGATAGTAAGGGAATTAGAAACATTTCAGTGTTAAGCTTGTTCACTCTTTAAAATTCGAGGAGAGAATGAAGCTTTCCCAGCTTTCCAGTATTGTCAGTAACAAAGTTTTGCAGCTTTTGGATTCAAGGCACGTATCTGATGACCCCACCTACCTGCAACTTTGTGTGGTTTGGTGTTTTTCTGATGTAATGCTTTAAATATTCATTATATAACAAGAGTCGTTGCCTAGATACTTGAAATCTAGACCACTGGACTTCAATTAGAAATCTTCCTATAAAATAAAAGAGATAAATACCAACATAACACAAGTCATAAGAAAATGTAATGTAATGTAAAACAACCATAACACAAATAGAGAGAACTTCAGTAGCCTAAATAATTTCATTAAGAAGATTGTCACAGGGTTAACTCTCTCCCTATTCTTTTATTTTTATTTTTTTTATTTTATTTTATTTTTTTTCTCCCTATTCTTTTAAAAAGACTAAAGCCTGGGGGGAGGGATGTAGGAGGCAAACCACCACGTTAAAAAAAAAAACAACATCTTTTGGGAGAAAATAGCTTAGAGGAAGTGTGGGCAGAGAAATCATGTAAGGATTCAAAGAGCAAGAGCAACAGGAGAAGAAACAAAAGATCCTTCTTTATCTGTTTATTAATGGGCCAAATACATTCCGACAGCTGTTCTTGAGAATAAAGTGTGTATTATCTTCCTTATAACTTCAAGCTTGACCTTAAAAATTATCTAACCTCCTCTCAGTCTGATACAACTGATTTTTAAACCCAATTTAGTTAAGATTTTCCACTAAACAGAAAATTTCAGTACATTTCCTTTTTAAAGGTGTTATATTACTTAAAACACTTTGGGGTCACTCCCATTTCTTCTTCTTTCCTCTCTATACTTTGTGAAAATTCGGATTTCCATGTATTAAATATCAAGTACACTGTCAGTATTAAAGAATAAAGCATAAATATATTTCTCCTAATTATAAAGGTAATAAACATCAAATTTATCAATATTATCCAACTAGAGTAAAAGTAATAAAGCTTGATCAGTTCGGAAATCTTGTTGAGGTGGGTGAACATGGTAATAGATACCTTTCACAAATTGGAGGGAAAGAACTTCGTGCCTTTATCCAATTCCCCAGTTCTTATAAAGAAAAGAGCAGAATGTCCCTGTAAGAATATTTCTTGTTTCTTTGCCAAATACAGTTCTTGGTTACTATGTTTATATAACCATCTGCCATGTTTATATAGGAGAACTAAAAGGCAGAAATCTCTCATTTGTCAAAATCATAGCCATTCCCATAAGCCTATCTATTATATAAATTAACAGGGAGTAGATTACAATCTTTCTCCATAAATGTTCATTAACTTAAAAGCAGAGTTGGACCCAATGTAAAACGGAGGAGTGGAAAACTTTGTCTTTAAAATCCTGCCTTCCTCCTGTTGCCCTTCTTTAGAAATCTAGTGACTACCGATTGCCTGGTAGTTTTCATTCTACACTTCATGTAGACAATGTTCCTGCCCATGTCTTTCCCCTCATTTAACAGATATTTGTGGAACTAACACATGTCATCAGGCAGTGTTCCAATAGGTATTTGGGTTATATCAAGGAATCAAGCAGAGGTCCCCAGCCCCAAGGACTTACATCATAAGAAGGGAAACCAACAAAGAAAAATTAAGGAGTCAGTTATATAGGACGTACATATATGGCTATGCAGAAAATAAAAGTGAAACATGGTAAGGAAGATGAGGCCTTTAGGGGTTCTGGGTGCAGGAAGAAGATTGTACTTTCAAAATGGGCTTCACTGAAGCTCTCCAGGAACCAGAAATGAGCCCTGAGGAAGTCTGGAGGAGGGTTCATAGGAGAAAAGGCCAGTGTTCAAAGGCTCCAGTGAATAGGTTCCTGAGGAACCTCAGGTTCCTGAGGAACCACAGGAAGGCCACTGTGGCTGAAATGGAATGAATGAGAAGGGGAGGCCTAGGAGAGAGAGAAAGGAAACAGGCTGAGTGAGGTAGGAAGGGGTATACTGGTCGGCCACTGGGAAGTTTTAATCCACCTTTAATCTCATTCCATAAACTTCTGTGCTTGGTTAAGACTCAGAGCTGATTTGTTTGGTGATATATTTATTTACAAGAGCTGACAAGAGTCAGCTCTTTACATCAGGTAGTCAAAGTATTGGAGCTTCAGCTTCAACATCAGTCCTTCCAATGAATATTCAGGAATGATTTCCTTTAGGATTAACTGGTTTGATCTCCTTGGAGTCCAAGGGACTCTCAAGAGTCTGCTCCAACACCACAGTTCAAAAGCATCAATTCTTCATCACTCGGCCTTCTTAATGGTCCAACCCACACATCCACACATGACTACTGGAAAAACCATAGCTTTGACTATATGGATCTTTGTCAGCAAAGTGGTATCTCTGCTTTTGAATACACTGTCTAGGTTTGTTGTAGATTTTCTTCCAAGGAGCAACTTGAAAAGTTTTAATTTCATGACTATAGCCACTGTGCGCAGGGATTTTGGAGCCCAAGATAATAAAATCAGTGTTAGGAAGGTGAAAGTTGAACGCATGGAGCTCGAAGACCACAATAAGAAGTTTCTCTTCATCCTAAGCCCACTGGGAAGCTGCCAAAAGATTTTAAGGCAATGATCCAATCAGATTTGAGTTAGATTATATGGTTATGCAAAAAATAAAGATCATTAATCCATATTGAATATGTATTGATGAGTTTACATGTCTATCCTCCAGACAGTTTGATGGCATTTTAAAGAGATCCTTACAGAGGCAACCTTGAACCCAAACAGATCTGGATGGGAATGTTAAATATTGTAAAAAGCTGATGAGAAAAAACAAGTTGGGTGAGGAGATTATTGAGCAGCCTATCAATTAAGTCAGGGAATGAAGTCAGATTCTATGTAGTAAGCCTGTAAAATATGGGTTTCATTAAACCATTAAGATGTCAATGAAGAACAAAATATTGTTTTAGCATGAATACTAAATCCCTTTCATATCTTTGATAAGCATTTTGAGGCCTAGCAATATTAAATGACTTTCCCAAGGTCACAGAGAACTTTCATAGCAGTTCATTCAGGATAAATTGCTTTTTTTATTTTTTTAAATGGGCAAATTAATTTAAGACTCAAACTGGAAGATGTGGACATGCTAATGACTCTTCATTCTTTTGTTTTCACTCCTAAGACATTATGGAACACTTATGTCCATACAGCCTTTAAAATCCTGCTGTTCTCCAGGCACAGTTCGTAAATCTCAGTCAATAGTCTCATCGGCAGTACCTTCCTCACAGTTGTGTTTTGAGTCTTCTCAAATTAGTGCTCAGAAGGAAAGCTATTTGGTGTGTTCCCGTTCCTCTCCCTCATCTTTGGCTCATTTCCCTCCCTCTTTATCATGGCCACACACACAATTCAATCAGCAAATATTTATTGAGTATCAACTATATACCAGACAGTCTGATAAGATACAAAAATTTTTAAAAAATTCAGATTCTTATTCTCCAAAAATCCAGTGGCATGAGAGCAACTGGCAGGTAAGTGATTCGATGAAAACAGGGTCGCAGCTTCTCTATAGAGCTGGACACGGAATGTCGCAGAGCAAGACAAACATCACGTCTGACTCTGCCATAGAAGAGGCTGCACAGAAATGACCAAAGTGGCTAGTTCTGATGCACTTGGAAGAGTTTGCCAGGCAGACAGAGGAGAAGGAGTATTTCAGGCAAACAGAACCGCATGAAGCAACAGCCACTTCAGATGGTGTGGGCAGCTGAAGCATGGAGCAGGGTTAGGGAACCAAGACATGATTAGACTACAGACGTAACCAGGACATAGATCCTAGAGGAAATCTTATACCGTTACAAGGCTTTGAATTTTTTTCCTTAGAGCAACAGAGAAAACTTGAAGGATTTTTTTTAGCAGATATAAGATGTAAGGGAAGATATAGGGAAACTGGTTAAGATTTGACTCTTTGATACAATTAGGAAATATTATATTCCTAGCTTAGTTATTAAACAGTTTACATATTTCTGGAAATAAGTTCATTGAGTTCACCAACTAGATTGCCACTCACTCTAAAATGTCATTGTCCAGAATTAGTAAGACAATCATTTTCAAATTTATTCTAGCCCACACTAGATTACCCAGGTGGCTCAGTGGTAAAGAATCCGTCTGCCAAACAGAACACTCGGGTCTGATCCCTGGGTCAGAAGAAGGAAATGACACCCCACACCAGTATCCTTGCCTGGGAAATCCCATGGACAGAGGAACCTAGTGGGCTACAATATATGGGGTCACAGAGAGGCAGACACAGCTTAGTGACTAAACAACACTAGATCCAACACATAAGACATCCAACCTACAATAACCTGATATTATCCTGCAAGATTACATTATTTCTTCAGCATTATCAAATGGTACTCAGGTAAACTGAAAGAACTGTCCAATTCACTGGCCAAGGAAGAACTTGCATGAAAAAATACCTCAATTAGACAAAATATCATTGTGTGTCTGTTTAGGGCATGTAGGCAAACAGGCCCTCCAAAACATGATAAAATTTAAGCTTGAGCTTTTTTTTTTTTTAAGGAATGTCATGATTAGCAATAGTAAGCCTTAAACAAAATAGCATTGAAGATGTAGATCTCTCAACTATTAGAATAATCTATGAGTCGAAAAATTGCTACCTTGAACACAGTTGACAGAGTTAGAGCTCATTTTTGAGAAAGAAGCCTCTTTAAATAACTTCAAATGTGTTAGGTAAAATAGCAATGATATATACTGAAGCATTCAGGGAATGGCATTTTAAATAAATATTTTAAGATATTTTTCAAATGAACGAATATTTACTGAATATTTCTTGAATATAATACTCATAAATTGTTCAGCTATTGTCATACAATTTTCAAATGTGTGCATATGTATATTAGAGTTTTACTGTAGTAATATAATATACCTCTTCTGATAGTCTCATTATCTCTTTGATAATTCCAAGAGACTTGGTGTGGCTTATGTAACTTTTTTTAATTTATTTTTAGTCTAAGCAACATTGCCTCTACCAAAGTGAGTAAGTACTTAATTTCCCCAGACATGACAACAAATATACACATATTTGTGTCTTTCAATGACATTCAAGACTTAGATAATCTCAAACACTAGCCAGAGAGGTTTTCTCTTCTGTCCAGGCTAACTAAAACAGAAAAAAAAGCAGCTAATTTTAAAATATATTTTATCGTGTTTTTCCCTAGATTAAGCTTGTAAATTAAGGTTTTTTTGAAGTGACATGAATGAATAGGAAATTAAATTATTTAATTGGATTGAACATTTGTGACTTATACAGAATATTATTCTTTTATTTAAAATTTGTGACATTAAAATGCTGTAGAAAATTGATATTTTAGACCTGCACACACATTGTATGATTACAATGAGATGATACAGATGCAACAAAATTAATTTTGTCTTTTTATGCCCATACCTCTTTACCCTTGCTATCTCCACCCTTGCTTTACATTGTTGGTGCTTGTAATTATGAAAAGTAGTCTTTAGAAATCAATATTATTTGAAAGCTAAGCTCTATATATGATTCTTCAAAGGATATGTTAAAATTTACCTCTGGATTGAGCAAAATAAGGATTTTTTTTTCTTAGATTACATGGAGTTGACATACCTCAAATTAAATTTTCTTAGCTATGTTTTGCTATGATGCCATCTGCCTATACCAAGTTACCCAAAATGAAACATTTCAGTGAAACTCATCATTGTTCATGTAGGACCTTATCGTGTGATTAACACGTTGTCTCCTTTGTGAAGACTCATCTGGTATCAACATAAATAGTAGTTGAACTTCCTCAGAGTTCCCAGCATTTTTTTCTCCATTATGTATCTTGCAAATTATGTAACAGAACAAATTTTCTTTTTCCCATTATAAAACCTGGAGCCAGCTTTGAATGCCTAAATACTTACTATTTTTTTCTATTTGTTGTACAGTTCTATGCATTTTCACACGTCTAGATTTTTGTGACCACCAGCACAATCATCATACAAAACAATTATGCCTTTTCTCTACCTAAACAGTGGCAACCTCTGCTGTTTTCCACCACTATTTTTGTCTTTTCTAAAATGTCATTTGAAAGTAAAAGTGTTAGTCGCTCAGTGGTGTCTGATTTTTTGCAAACCCATGGACTGTAGCTGGCAAGGCTCCTCTGTCCATGAAATTCTCTAGGCACGAATACTTGAGTGAGTAGCCCTTCCCTTCTCTAGGGATTGAACCTAGTTCTCCTGTACTGTAGGTGAACTCTTTATCATGGAAGCCACCAAGGAAGCCGTGATGTCATACAGTATGGTATCTTTTGAGACTGGCTTCTTTCAGCCAGCATAGCATTGTTTGCAAGATTTATTTTTAAGGTATGACATATGTCAACATCGTGTTTCATGTTATTGCTCAGTAACATTCCATGGATGGGTATATCAGTTTGTACACTCACCCATGAAGAAGACTTTGGATGGTTTTCAGTTTGGGACACTAACATAAGAGACTCACTATCAGTTTCATCCATAGGCATTTATGTCAACATAAGGTTTAATTTCTACAGATAAATATCACGAGTGATATTGCCAGTTCATACACCTACCGTAGGTATATGTTTAACTTCACAAGAAACAGCTATGCTGTTTTTCAGAGTGGATCTACCATTTTGCATTCCCACTAGCAATGTATGAGAGTTCCATTTGCATTACAGTCTCACCAGCACTCAGTATTGTATTTTTAGCTAAGCCATTTTAATAGATGTGTGGTAATATCTCACTGAAATTTTAATCTGAATTTCCCTAAAGGCTAAGAATATTGTACATCTTTTCATGCATGTATTTTCTCTGGTCATGTTAACTCTTATCACATGTCCACTTTTGCTTTTCCTTCTTTTTTGTGGCCTCTTCTAAATTTATGATATCATGCTGCTTTTCCTCTGTTATTAAAGAAACTGAAGACATTTCTGGAACAAGTGTGAGTAAAAAATGCATAAGTTAAACTAAATACAAAATAAAGTCACATAAATGTAGCATTTCAACAAATTCTAGTGTTAGTTTTTTTTAGTATTTTAGTCTTATCCTGGATGTGTCTTGGTCTAGGAAACATATAGAGAATTGTATTTTTCGCTTCTCATTTCTAATTCTGTTATTTTCTAAGCTCTGGAGTGAAATCTAGAAGAAGAAAAAAAAACCACGGTAAATCATTGAAAGCAGACAAAATAATACTTTCAACAAAGAACTCCATGGAATTGTTCTTTTGAAATGTTATTACATTGTCTTTGTGTGTATTTGGCTCTGCCAATTGCATTCTGCAATTCCTGTTTTCTGCCAGCTCTGGAGAGATACAGAGCCAAATAACTGTGGGTTTTTTGATCTAGTTGTCACCAAAAAGTTTGACAAAAGTCCCTTAAGCATTAGAACGCTAAAAAAAATTTACAGCAAAATCAGAAAAAGCTTGAAGTTTAACTGAATTGGTTCTGCATTAAACCCATGGTTTAGGCTCATTAAAAGCACAAATCTTGTTGCAATTTCAAATGATGTGATTCATGCTCTGGATAGCTGCCATCAAAGTTTAGGTTAAATATGATAGTCCCAATTAACTTTTCATTTGAAATTGTGCATGTAAAATGCACAGCTGAGAGCAAAACTCAACTACTACATCGCTTAAACAAAAATGCCCCATCACCTTTTCCTGGAGAAGTTAGGGCAAATGCTCTGCCACTTTGTAATGGGAGATCACTGTGCTTGGAGCACTTCGAATGAAATACTTGCCTGCTAAGTCTATGAACCTAAGCCCTAAAATCAAGAGGCATTAGTAAAGGCTTCAGAATGGTCTGTGTGTATTTTTTAAGCTTCTCCAGGGGATTAGGACTCTCTGGTTTTGGAGGACTGAGTGACTTTCTGACCCTGTTGATCTTCTTCTCTCCAAAATGGTTAATGAAGGTTTACCTTGAGGCCAGTCTGTGGTTTAACAGAACTTCAAAAGCATGAAGACCTTACATCTCCTTCATTTGGTTGCTATACTTCTTTTAGAGAGAAGGAAGGGAATTAAGGGCAGTGGAAGAAAAAGAAAGAAAAGAGAGGGGGATGGAAGGAGGAAGAAGAAAGGAGGGAGGGAGAAAGAAGTTTGGGGAAGACAATAAAGCCTCAACACATATTTGTGGAGTAAATAATAAATGTAAAGAAGATATCACAGTGTGAATGGATTTACTCAATGCATCAATAATGAATACTATCTTCTTCTGTATAAGATGTGAATGGTGCTAGAGAATAAGAAGATATGGAAAAGACTGCTTCTGAATGTAAGCGAAGGATTCTGGAAAAGATGTCCAGTAGTTTTCTCAAGAGGACTCTAAAGATGCAAAGATGCAAGATTTTGCCTAGAGCTGGCCCAGTTTCAACTTTATCTAATCATCATTACTTGTTTGATGCGGTAGAGCCTGTTCATAAGCTAGGTTCCAAGGACAAATTTCTTGGGTTGAAATCTTGTCACCATTTACTATCTATCCTTAAGCTTTACCATCTCTGTGCTTCAGTTTCTTCATCTATTCAATCAAGATAATAATGGAACCTATCTAATAGTGTTGTCATAAGAGTTAATGTAAATAAAAACAGTTCAGTAAGCATGCGTGCTAAGTCACTTCAGTTGTGTTCAACTCTTTGCAACCCCATGGACTGTAATTTACCAGACTCCTCTGTCCATGGGATTCTCCAGGCAAGAATACTGGAGTGGGTTGCCATGTCCTCCTCCAGGGGATCTTCCTGACCCAGGGATCAAATCCATGTCTCTTACATCTCCTGCATCAGTAGGAGAGTTCTTTACTACTAGCACCACCAGGGAAGCCCCTCAGTAAGCGTAGTGAACCCTTAATATGTCAGTTCTTATTATTTAGTAAAACTAAGTAATGAAAGGTTTATCAACCTATTGTCCATAAAGAAAGAGTGAGGTTATCTTCTTTGCGATTATAGGCCTTCAAAATTAGTCTCCTATCAGTTTAAACACTTTTTCCTTTGATAGACAAAGGTTTCCCAAGACAAGCTAAATGTAAAATCCTAAAGCTGCGGAGCTAAGAAATACACAAAGAACGAAATTATTCTTAAGGTATCAAGAGAGGCAATCCTCACAGCCCCTGTTGGTGACCTGCAACTTGTTGGATAAAGCCAACTGCCATGCAGAGGGGTAAGCAACTTGCTGTGTCTCAAGTCTGGAACATAACTGTCAATTATTTATTGCCTGTAGTGCCTAATGGCACACTGAAAAGACAACCATTGTCGGTCAGTTAAGTTATATTGACGGCATTTGGCGGGGGGGAGGCGGAAAATGTCATGTTGTTTGAGTCAAAATTTAGCCTTGATACCTAAAGTTAATGTTCTTAAGATTGTAAAAATTATTGGTGATGATAAGAAATCATATTTTTTAATTTTAACCCAAAGAGAGAAAACCCCAATAGAGTTAACAGAAAAGGCAACTGAAAAGGATTCAACTCGCCCCAAATATTCATCAACATAGAAATGGTTTTGAACAATGATAAAATCTAACAAACATGGATTACAAAACATTGAGGAGGTTTTGTCCATGCAGAATGGGAAAGACTAAATGGTTCTAAATGGACCGTACTATAGAGAACACTAAAAATTCCTAATGTTTTACATACTAAAAAGTTTTCAATATTAATCAGTTTATTTCTTTTAACAAGATCATCCATGAATCAATCAACAGTGAGTACCAAGGGCAAAAGACAAAATGGCCCATTGACTGCTGCAAGAGCTTTCAAAACCACCTACTGATCAATAGTGATCATTGGTGCAGCCAACTTTCATTTCTTTAGGGATTTGCTACACCACAGAATTTTTCTAAAATCGGTCTCATCATGCACCATCCCTTTGGATCTTCAGCAACCTCATTAATGGCTGCTCTGTGCTCCCTGTCTACTTTTAATTTCTTCTAGTAATAGAAAATACTTCATAATGGAAGATTTAATTAACTGGGCTTCCGAAAAGCTATTTACAGTGAACTGGGAACATCAGCTTTAATTTTTATTGTTCAGGAATGAAGATACCCTTTTTACAACAGATTAAATGCAGCAGGAAAACAACATTTTAACCACACTAAAGCATGGGAACCCACTGGAAAAGCTGGGTTTGTCAACTGAGCTGGTGAGAATACAAAGGCTATGACAGTCTGATTTGAGGAGAAAGGCCTTGCTTGAAGCTTCTAGTCCTCTCCTTAACTTTCTTTGGGTGACTCTCAATAGGTCTTATTTATATCTTTAGGAGCTCTAACCTGGATGAGAATCTACTTTCCACACCTGGAAGGAAAGTATTATCATAAGGTGTGCAAGATGGGAGAGTCCTTTCCTTCCCTCTGGCCCACAAAATAGAATCTTGACTATTTTTTCAAAAAAATATATAAATATCCTTTCTAGACATAGAAATGTACCTTTTACGGCCAGGTCCTATTTTCCAGAAATATGTCACTGGGCCACATTAAAGAGGGGGCAGAAAAGTCAGTGTGACTTTTCTTTGACAAAACAGAAAAGACTCAGAATCAATCAGCTAAATATTTGTACAAAATTTTTTTCTGCAACATTTATTAACTTATAACCTTTGAGCTTGTTCTGCATAAGTTTATTATACACATGATTTGGGTTGGCTGTTATTTACTCGACAAACTGATAGAACCACTCATTGATTGAGTCGGTCCAGTCCCACACAAATGCATATATTTGGGGCACGCCTCCCCTTTGTTTAAAGTGTGTCTTAAAAACTTTATGGAAATTAGCTGCTGAATATTATACACTAGCCATTTCCTAAAGTATCTTTCAGTTTTACCTTTTTCTCTCATTTACCAAATGAAATTAGACTACATTACAGACTAGTACCTTGAGAATTGCATTTATTAGATCAGAGCCAATCTGAGCTATAGAGGCAAATGCACCCAGAAGCGCTAAACGCCCTGTGAAAAAGCAGAAAGGTAGCTTCGAGGTTTCTAGCACCATGTAGCTTTTTCTCTGTGAAAGACCTGGGTTCAATACTTTGCTTTTAGCCTAAGTAAAACTGACATTCATGACTGTATCATGACTCGTTCTGTCACAAAAGCCACATTGTTGGTTGACTTTTAATGTGGAAGCCAAACAAAGAATGGTAGCTATATATTGCAAATTTCTGTAAAAGTGGAAATCATGAGTGTTGATTGGTTTCTGACTCACTATGCACAAACTAGGAACAGAAACATATTTGTCAGATCGCTAAAATTTGCTCTTCAGTAAAAATGGAATAAGTTTCGAGTATATTATCCAAGAAGACTTGAGACAGTTCACAAGAACCAAGCTTCAGAGACAAAAACATATGGCAAATTCGTGTTTTCAGAAAGGTTTAAATATTGTAGTTTCTACGATGGTTGGACCTCTGAAACAACTGATTTAAGAGTTAACTTTTGTAGGAGTTTACTGCTCCCCCCAAATAATTCATTACCAATGGTTATTCTGCCTTTGCAGTTAATCAGGTTTGAAAGTGCTTCGTTTGGTGCATTTGCATTGTTTAAATAAATCTGGAAACACTAACCCTGTCACGTCCAGGGGTCGAGTGTGGGAATGAATCTGTAGACACAGAGGGTAAAATACTTCAAGGCGTATCCCTAAGAGATTTCCAGCTGGACAATCAGAATTTATTTTCCAAGGGGAGGGTGTCCCCATGCAAGTGAGCCCTGTGGTATGTTTTAAGGTCTCCTCATCCTGTCTCGGCAAATTGCATAAATCACAGCAATAAAGTCTTCCTATTCATCGTGTTAGGGCTAGGGAAAGCTGACCAGCTTTCGACCTCTTATTCTGCGCCTCAACTGACCCTAACTTAGAAGTTCAAGCGGTCAATTGCAGGTCACTGAGGGCAGTCTCTGAGTCTTTTTAATTCCACTTGGGCTGCAAGGTTAAAGTGCCACAGCACAGGTACTTTTCTAGGTTCTTCTGGAAGTGCTGCTCATGGAGTGTCCCCCTAATGACCAAGAGAGAAGGAGGAAAGAGGAGAAAGTAAAAACCAACTTTAAGCCGTGTCCTCCTGACCAACACACGTTAGCATACACCAAGGTAGTCGTTTATCAGTATAATGGATCTACAGACAGCCTCGAACAATTGTCAAACATTCTTTTAAAAGCCATTAGTTTTTCAACTAATATATATCTGTTTTGTGCATTTGTTGAACCCCTCACTTGTCACTGAGAACGGCCTGTTAAACTAAGCAGAGGCCTGATCAGTTTTCAGTGTGCGCAGAGCCTCAGGGTTCACCTGGGTCAGCCGCAAGATTTATGAGGCCCAGAGCCAGTATCTGATTGGGACTGTTAGTGCTAAAGAAAGCTGACACTTCCTCCCCTTCCCTCCTCCTCAAGCTCAACACACAAAGTCCAGTGACTTAACTTGTACATTCCCACTGGCTGCCTAAGAGGCAGCAAAATTGATGACCTGTACAGACACCAAAGTGGACATCAATAAAAAAAGATGGATGTGAACGAGTGGAGTGACATGCCTCATTGCTGAGGGGACTGGGGAGGGGAGAGAAAAGGTTAAAAAAACACTGGAAAGTTATTTATATAAGCTTCAAGGACAAGGATTTTGTCACTACTTGCCTAAGGATTTGCACTTAAAATATTCTTTTCTGTGGCTTCTATCCTTCCCCAGCTGGCAAAAAGTCTACAGACTTCTGGTTGTTACTATTTATTTTTATTTGTTGGTTTACATTAAGAAACTTTTACTTATCAATTTTGGTCACAAAAAACGTGGTACCATGCCATGGACTGAAAACTCAAAATACATGCAAGAAAAATGTAGTAACATTTTCAAAAGGAGTCAGGATTAAATAAGCATTCTCTTTGTGCTTCTTACTTAATAATCATGGTTAAAAGCTAAGCAGATTACATTTTCCACATACTGGTAGACATAAATGCTTTGAAACAATATGTTCATTTTGAAGCATCTCCCATGGAACTGCCCTTCAAACACTAGAAATTATATTCTGGAAGTTGAAATTCATGGAATAATTTATCAATGACAGATGAATAAAAGTAACTGGATTAGACGGTAAAATAGAAAACACACTCAGTATACTAAAGTGTTTGTGAGAAAAGTTATTTGTTTCCTTAGCCAGCATTTCAAAATAGACCTGAAAAAAGACAAATAAAATGAACCAAAGAATAATGTTCAGTGTTTCTTCTCTTTCATTCTTGATGTGTTTATTTGCCCACTGGGAGGTTTTCTTCATGCTTATAAATTATGTAAATGATATCCAAATCTAAAATGTGATCAGAGAGGTAGGGAGTGATTATATACTCAACCCTATCAAATGGGCTGAAGAAATGGCTGACTCCCTAGTGCACAATGTTTACAAGTGATTGTTCTGTACTAATTCTGCCTTAATTTTGATGTTCTCTTCAATAAACATGGTCCATGATCTACCATCTTATAGCAGAAGAACACTGAAAAAATACGGACTTCATTTTTAATAATTTCAGGTATTCTTATGTGAAGATAAACCCTTTGTAGGTTCAAAATTAAGACAGTAAAGAACTAATGCTGTCATATTGTCCTTTCCCAGTCCACAGTCGAAAGTCTCTCATTACTCTCCCAGTGGCCAAATGGGCTTTGCACTAATATCACAACAGAAACTGTGACAAGGTGGAGGGTGGAAGTCCTTACCTCTGGTGCTTTGTTTCCTAGCTCAAAACAGCAGCCCATCTAGAAACAAAAACCCTAAGAGAGGGTGTCTATGAAATCCACCCTTTCTTCTGCCCAGCTCCTGAGCCAATCTATCTTCCAATGCACTGCTTTACTCATTATTTACACAGCAACTCCTGAGTGCAAAGGTTTGCTGTTAAGGAAAGAGTGGTGTCATCCAAGTTTGGTTAGTTACTATTTTCATACTAAAAATACCATTAAATAATCTATCAGAGGAGGCTTCTCCCAACTCTGCTTTGTCTGATACCATCCTAATTTTAGAAGTAGCACTCAATCGGTCTCTCCAGGTTCCCCAAGTAAGATGTTGCATCTTTGCCCTGGGGATTTCTGACATATCACTGACTTTTCTCCAGGCTCAATGAGCTCTCTCTTATTTCTGGAAAGAGAGCAAAGGCTCCAAGAGGACTTCAACGAGATCAGGGAAGGATTGCATAGGCCATCTCAAGCTCAACTTATGAGCTAAAAAGTAACTGCAAGCAGGAAAATGACAAGAGTTTATAAAATCCCTGACCAATGCATGTTCAGAAAGGTTTTAAGAGTTTTAGTGTGAGATATTTTTATTTCCTTTAACATCAAATGTGTTTCTGTTTGTTGCTATTATTATAGTAATAAACTGCTTTGATTTTTTTTTCCTCCCCTCTTTAATGAAGACTTGAAAGAGTTGTGAGATTTACCTAGCTGAGTGCATGGGTGGCATCAAGTAGGTATTGAATACATTTTAATTCATTTACCCAGCTTCCTCTGGTCTTCTCTGCAGCTAGGCCATCATCTGCCTGGGGTATAGACTTTTAGGGGACCTTAGGTAAATTAAATAGCTCAACATTTTGACTGCAGTTTGAGAAGGTAATAGAGAAGTTCCAGAAAGCAACCCTCACTTTCTCCAGAATGTCAAAGAAAATCTCTGGAACATCTATTTTAGACCCCAATGCCTGTTCATTTTCATTTAGATGCATAAGTATCATTGGAGACTTTGTCAATATATGGTTAAGAAATTGTGGTTACATTCTCCGAAAGAAAGTGAAAGTGTTGTCACTCAATCCTGTCCGACTCTGTGACCCCATGGACTGTTGCGTGCCAGGCTTCTCTGTCCATGAGATTCTCCAGGCAAGAATACTGGAGCGGGTTGCCATTCCTTTCTCCAGGGGATATTCCTGACCCAGAGAGCGAACCCAGATCTCCTGCACTGTGGGCAGATTCTTTACCATCTGAGGTACCAGGGAAGCCCCCTACATTTTCTGGGCCTAGCACAATCCATAAAGTCTTCCAAAGAAGGGAGTGGGGAATCTAAAGATGACACTTCCAAGGGGTTCAGTGTCATCTCTTTGAGAGAGAATTTGAGTCCCTAGAGGGTTCAAGGACTAACTCTGGATCCCCTATCCACCAGAACACTTCTGATCTCTTCCTAGTAAACTAACAACAGGGCTTTCCCCATTAGCATCAGGCAACAATAGTTGAAATGTCCTCAGGCTGCTTAGGGTTGAAGTCTAGGGTGCACTTTTCTAGGTAGTCAGATACACATCATCTCTGGGACTCCTTCACTGAAAAAGTCCCAAGGAGACACCCTTCATATTAATCAGAGTAGAATGAAAGAATTCTTAAATTATTAATTCAGGGTCTACAATATATGAGAAGATTCTCAGACCACTGGGACTTAAGGGACCATAGATGTCAGGGGAAAGCTCCTGCCAGCCTCATGAGATTGTGAGGAGTGATGTTCCAGAGTTTCTCCAGCTTGAGGCAAATAATTGATTCTATCTCACTGGATCTGAAAGAAACAGCTTAACAAAGTCTCCTTAGTGTCTTTTTATGCAATATAAAACTTTTCCTGGAATTTAAAATCATACCGTTAATCTAAAAATCATACTTGACCAAAACCTGAAGGCACGTAGGATATAAAACAAGGTCTCTAAAAATCACTTCACAATACCTATGGCTGATTCATGCTGAGGTGTGACAGAAAAGAACAAATTTCTGTAAAGCAACTATCCTTCAATTAAAAAATAAATGAATTTTAAAAAACTAGTTCACAGGTAAACACCAAAGTTTCTCAGTTCTCAGATTGTTTTTACTAAAGTGTAGTTTAAGTCGTTCAGCTGTGTTTGACTCTTTGCCACCTCATGGACGGTACCCCACCAGGCTCCTCTGTCCGTGGGATTCTCCAGGCAAGAACGCTGCCGTGGGTTGCCATTTCCTTCTCCAGGGCATCTTCCGCACCCCTGGATTGAACCCAGGGTAGCACATTGCAGGCAGATTCTTTGCATCCCAGCCATCAGGGAAGTCCTGTTTTTACTAAGAGTTCTCTCCTTTTGAGAGAGAGAAAATCATGTAAAATGAATGAAATCATACCCCTTTCTCCTTTGTTGATATTTATGTCATCTTTCAGTTTAAAAATCAAATGTAATGATAATTATGCATAAAATCTAAAAACAGTACTAAGAATTAAATTTGAGAACCAGCCATTGTTGATAGCTTAGTGGAATCACGACCAGGTGAATTCAATTCTCTTGAATTTATTAATTAATGTAGTTGTTTCAACTGAAAGATTGAATTATGAAGATAATATTTCCACCTAAATCTCTATTTTATATGTAAGTAACAATCACGTACTTCATATTTTCCTTTCTGAAGACAGAGCACAAAATTACCAGATAACAATACAGTATCAGATATTCTATCCAGGTGTCTCCCCACAAGATCAAAGTGATCCAGACATCTTGATGATTTAGTATATACACTACACCACCCAGAAGTTCTCTTAGAATTAAAAAAAAGGGGCAGGGAGAATCCACTGTCAAGCTGTTTTATTCAGAAGAGACGAGATCGTCAATCTTTAGCCACTGCCAAATACAGCATTGTCAGGAGGGACAAGCAGAGCATGTTCTTGAAGATTTCTGTGTTTTAAATATTTGTTTACTCCTACCAGGCAAACTCATACCAGACATGGGCCTAATTTCTAGGGATGAGGCATTCCTGTCATATAAGAACAATTCACAGGGACCATGTATCTAGTCCTTAACAGCAAGGGACCATTTATCATACTCTAGCAGCAAGATGGTCTTTTGCCACAATGATCAAAAATGCTATTTCCACTCAAAGCGTGTCTCAATAAAACAAGCACTTGCTTTCAAAATTCCTTCTTCAGCTATTTGAACTCTACCAAGTAAACTATTTATTTGGCAAAATTACCATTTTTCTAAGAAAGATATTTTCCAAAGTAGATGCAAATAATCTGTCTCTTTTAAGTGGAAATAGAACCTCAGTTATTTTAAAAGATAATCTACTATTGTTTAATAATAATGAAATAATAATAATACTTTCGTAGGAAGGAAAAGGAAAAGGAGAAGGACAAGACCGAGGAGGAAAAAAGAAGAGAGAAAGACGTCTTTCAGTTTTGCCCAGAATTATAAAGGATTTTCATCAGTAGTTCCAATTGACATATGCATCTTATCTCTTTCTGAGACTCGTCAGTTCATTGAAACCATCTGTTAATAATTTTGGACAAATAGTACAACCAAAGTGAAAAATGGCAGCGATGTAGTTAATTTAATTAAAGGGCTACCTTCACTGATCCAGTAAAGAAATGCATACATAATTAAAATAAAAGTGTCCCCCTCTATTCATATAATCCAAGCAGCCATCTTCCTAATAATCGATATAACCACCTCATCTAAATATACCATTAAGAGCCCCTCATAAGCATTAAAACCCCTGGTGATTAAACTGCCTTCTTTGCCATGCTGGCCCCCAGTTTGCATTTTTTCCCCAGACATAGTCAACATTCCACAGCACAGAAAGTTCTTTTTTTAAATATTACTTTCTACTGCTTATTCTATTCTGCTGCGATTAAAAAAAAAATCTATATTGCAAGCTGTGAGTAACACTTTGTATTGTCTATTCCCAGGATAACTTTTTAGACTATGTTGGGGCTCTCCATTGTGCCAATATGCATTCAACAAATAAAACTTAACAGTTCAATAAAACGGCAAGTCTGCATATTAGATGAGAAAAAGATATGTAGTAAAAAGCACAGTTTCTAAAAAGAAAAGAAAAAAAACAGTCCACAGTGCAAATTGGAGAATGGGATTTTTTTGCCTCCTATTCCAAAGGAATGCTTCTGTCACCAAGTTTTCGCTCATTTCATGGATTGCTTTTTCTATTAAGATCTGCCGGGGAAATAAAAGCAAAGGGTAGGGCAAAACTTGCTGGAGATGACAGATGGCTCTTTGATGACTTAGAAAGCCAGCATCCCAAGTTTTACTTTATGGAACATAGAAGGAAAACGCTGAGCAATGCTATAGAGCTTATCTATTTTAATAGCATGCCCATTTAGCTTATTTGTGGAAATCTTCTCATTTGACAATTATGATTACTGACTCATTTCTAAGGAGCATGCCTATTTATCTTGAAAAGATCAGGCAAATGCAAATTCAAGTTCTTTTCTCCTTTCTAAATTATTATTAAGAATTAATATTCTTAAAATGAAGCTTCTGGTCAGTATAAGGGGAAAATTTGCTACTAAGTGAACTAGCTGTCATATGTTTTCTTCAGCTAAAGCAATTTTCCATTAAAAATAAAGAACCTTAAGTTTGCTATTCTATGGCAGTTATTCTATGAAATATTTCTTATGAAAAATAAAAGAGTAATCAAATTAAGCCTCCCTGAAATTACAGGTTAAAACAAAATGAACAAAAACCGAAACCTGTTCGTCCCTTCTACAGATAACATCACTCTTTTTTAATGATACACACTTATTGCAAAAAAAAAAAAAAATCACCAAAAAGTCCAATATTAACCATAATCAAAATTCTGGTGATTATTTTTTCCCCCAGCTTCTCAGTTATCTCTTCAATCTTATTTATGGCTATTTTTGGTCATTAGATGTTCTCGAGTGTTAAGCAATCAGATATTATTTTGTGATTTCTGGTCCACATGATATGTGACAAAGTAGTCACATATTTGTCCTACTAAAATTTTGAAACTTTCTATTTAGGATCCATATGCTTTTAGTGAACAATTTCTATAAGAAGGCTTGTCATGAAAATCACATACTTGATAAACATTTTACCTATTTTCAAAGTATATGGCACTATTCCAACATAAGAAAAAATTGTTACCCTATTTGTTTGAATATATTTTGGACAAGTTGTTTATTAAAAACGTTATTTGAAAACACACTCATATTCTGCTTTTCTTTTTATGCCCTGTGTATTTAGTTGCACATTGTAGAGCAAAGTGATGAAAAATTTTCAGATTAAAATTTTCAGATTAAAAACACTCAGATTCTACTTCTTCATATGCTTATATATATTTGTTTCTTCCTCAAATAAGCCAAAGAATAAAATATTTTCTTTGATATGTATTATCAATATCTCTTTTATCTCCTTCTTGTAGTTAATATTGAATTTAAGATTTTACAATCTTAAAACAATTTTAAATGTATAATTATCTTCTTCCTAAAGGCTACAGAAATCATAAAATCATAGAATCAGTCAAAATCAAACATTTTTTAGAAGCTTCCCTATCAGATCTTTCCTTACAAGAGCTAAACAGCCCCAGTTATATTTTCTAATTCTACTGAACCTCTAAACTTTTTTACATTACTCAAAAAGCTTAGCATTACATTTTAAATTGATCTAACTCTCTGTAGTCTGTTTCATCTGAGACAAAGACCAGGAGACTCTCTTTTCCTGTGTCTTTAAACTAGTACATAACTTCTGTTTAAGGGCCTAGTGACAACTGTAATGGATAATTTACAACCTACAGGGCTTCTGGATTAAATAACAGAGGTTCTGTAAACCAACAGGCTTCAGACTTCGGTGAAAGCACTAGTAATTTGTTTATTGCCCTTTCTCAGTTCCTCAATTACAATTGATCTCTGCTCAACAGTCTAGTGCTGCTAATTGTTGGGAAAGGGGGGAAATAGCTTAATCTTTATAGACATCTCCTAGCCTAATGTTAGTCCTTATAATTCAGTGCCACAGTCTCACCTAAGTACAGATGAATGGAATCCATATACCTAACTTTAGCTAAGGACTTTTGAAATTAATTTATAAACAACCAAAGTTGAAGGAGCTGTGTTTGGAACAGAAGAAATGGTGACTGATTGTATCTCATATTGAGCCAATGACAGACAGACAAGAGCACTTGATTAGAGCTCTTGTTCTGCCAATTCATGTATTAGAATCCTACTGATAGGAGTTTAATCAGGACTTAATCTCCTTATCTTGTCTAGGGTGTTGACCAACTTTAAGTACTTAACATAATACAGAACCCCTACAGGCATTTCCACTTCAAGTGTAGTGGTTAGGGGTCTCCTAATCTTATTTTTTCCCCATTAATAGTGTTGAAAAGAAATACTTGCCTTCATGAACTAAGCATGTCCTAATTTAGTCTGTTTGTAACTTCTGAATTGTTTTAGAAAGGCTTGACTTATTCATACTAATCATTTTGGAAACTGAAAAATACTATACACATACATATCTGTAAAGCTTGTCCTAATTTACACTGTTCAACTTTTATTTTAGAAAGCTTTGACTAAGTTAGTCTATGTCTTTACTTTCCTGACCTAACATCTTCAATATTCAATATTTATCCACACTTACATATATATGCTTTAACAGCATGTGCTTTAACTTCTAGCTTCTCCCTCTAATACGATATATCACTTGAATGTCCACTTCAACAAGTAGTACATTAAAACACAGAGCAAAGTCACTCTTCAGATCTTTTCAATATTATGCATTATAGGTAAAGTTCAAGGACAACTTTTGTAGATCACTCCTTGACTTAGTATTCTACTTGTTCACATTGAAGTTTGTCCTTTAATCCTTCCCACAGCCTAGTGAGAAAGAGCAGATATGTTACTATCTATCTGCTGTAAGTTAAAACCCTTGATTTCATTATAATATATCCTCCTAAGGACAATCTACATGCAATTTTTTTTTCCAAAATGTAAATGTTTGTCACGTGAACTGTTTTCATGTCTCTATAACAGATTGAAATTACTTAAAAAAAAAATGAAGTAAAATTAACAAAATTGATAACCAAAATAATTAAAACTTCATAAACTAAATATCAAGTATCTGGAAATGAGGACTTCTATATTTACCACTTAATAAACTCTTAGTATTTTAATTATTTCACATGTTCATTGGTCTACTTATTTTTTATGGCAGCATATATCCAAAATAGTACAGAAAACCTCTATTTTATTTAATGTACTTCAACTGGAGGATATTAATCTCAGGGATGAAAAATATTTTACTATTTGGAAAGATCAGTAAAAAATGTTCAACTTGGTTGAAGTTCATCCTTCATAAAAGAAATTATTTAAAACCAAGTAGAAAAATGTTCTCAGTTATTATTTCTTCAGTTATTCATTTATTTATTTTGCTCAACTCAAAATACTACAAGTTGGAGCTCTAGCTTTCTTTTTCTTCTCTGAAATAAGTCGGCCCATTCCTGGTTTTAAATATAAGCATAACATTAAATCTAATGCTAAATATCCAAACATCCAAGAAGCAGCTAAATGTGATTGACTTTATAGGGTATTCCCATTTAAAATAGAAGCTTGAGACCAACTAAACAGATAAGAGATAAAGTAGACAAAAGCATTATAAACGTTGCCTCAATTTTCATAGAAGGATTTTCAGCAATTTTATTTTTGAGAATTTCTACAAACATCCATAAACATTATTTTATAGTATTTCACTTAACTCAGAAGGTTATCTGTGATAAATGCCCCTGTACTGTCATACACATAAAATTTTAATAGATATATTAAATAGATTATAAATAAACCTAACCCTTTATATGTATTAAAGATATTTTAAAGTCTATTTTAATAATGTACTTTAAACAAATATGTAACAGAAAACTTGATTTATGTAAATAATGGTCTAATTTTGAAATTGCTGATAGATAGGATTCATTAAATTTAAACTTGGAAAGGACATGTATCTCAGAAAACAGGTAATATTGAGCTGAGTAACAGTGTTGGCTAAGTAGCTCCAAAGCATAAACAGGGAAAAAAATAAAAGCCTATTATATCTTGACTATGAATTCTTCCTAAAGTAATTCAGGTACTTCCATTTTATTTGAATATTGCTTTTTGTTTCCTCTATTAAGTAGTGCTTAAAAACCACAACTTCAGTCAATCAGTAAACACGATCATTACTTCTAAGTGATTCAGATTCTAAATCAAGGGTTTCATTTAATTTTCCTAGCAGAATAATGCATATAGATGAGAATGTCAAATTGCAAATAACCTGTATTAGAATCGCATTTACAGTGCTTATGGTAAGCAAGCAACATTATTGACTTAGCTCAGGGATTTAAAATGCTGAAAAACACTAACAGAATAAATTGATTGGAAGAATAGAGAAGTACATCACTGTGTTAAAGATTTGAAATGAAAGTAAAACACATTATATGATTTTGTAGTTTGAAAGTACATGTGCATATATAGATATGCACGTAGATGGATAATGTGGGCATTATTGATTTAAATTCCCTACTGGGATTAAAGGGAGAAAGCCTAGTTTCATTTCAACGGTAATGTTGGCATTCATTATCAATATGATAAAATACAAGTTGGTGGCTTTGTAATATAGATTTAATGCCCCAGCTGAACTTTTTTCCATTAGTAGCTAATGGCTATTCCTGTTTACCTTCTATGACTCCAAATGCTCATTCCATCTTCTTTTCTGTGATCATCATGGTTGTACAGGAAATGATTTTGCTAAAAATGAAAATATCCTACTTTATTTTAAAAATGATACAACTTGCCTCTGTAAACATGACTTTAATCTATGCCTTCCATGATGTGTCAGCATTCTTAAAAAGAATCTTGTTCAGAGTTCATAAAATAGAAGTAAAACATTTTATAACTCAGAATAGTTAGTAAGAAAAAGGCTTGTTGAAATTATTAAAGTGAAACATTTTACTCTCAGAAAAGTTCATATTTTTCAACATATATTCATAAAGTGAGCATTTCCTCTCCATTACTAAAAATCTTTTTATCATGATTAACAAATCTATCCATTGAATTGCTTTTCTCTATTCTATATAGCCACAGTTTATTTTTAGGATGGCTTTCAACTACTAAGTTGGATTTATTTTAGAGAAAGAGGAGTACAAAAACTCCTATTAATTTATTTTAATTAAGCCCATTACAATAATCCCCAGGGAGAAAACAATTAAACATTGACTAAGAAACAATAAAAAATCAAGTTCATTTCCTCTTTGCAGTTGAGTTCCCTTAGTCATCTCTTTTTCTCATAATAAACCCTTTAAGTTTCGTAGATTTTTCAGTGAAATAGCGTGATTTTAAATGAGGTTATAATACTACTACTTAATATTATTGCACATCTCCTGCATATCAGACAGTGTTCTAAATACTTAATGTACTTGCATAATTTCCCCAAATTTGTGGTATAATATAAAGAAATAACCCAATTAAAAACTGGGCAAAGGATCTGAATAGTCATCTCTTCAAGGATATACAAATGGCCAATAAGAACACAAAATAAGGCCAAGATATTAAAACAAGGTCAAAATAAGGTCAAGCTATCAGGAAAATGCAGATTAGAAAGATAATGAGATACCACTTTACACAACTATTATCATTATAAGCAAAAAGACAAATATTAGCAAGTGTTGGCAAGGATGTGAAGAAATCAAAACCCACATACACTGCTAGTATGAATGCAAAATGGTGCAACTCCTTTTGGCATTTCCTTAAAAGGTGAAAAACAAAGTTACTGTATGGTCTAACAATTAAACTCTGAATCATATACACAAGAGGTTTACAAAAAACTTATACAGACGTTTATAAAGAGCCAAATAGTAGAAACAACCCAAATTTCTATCAACTGATGAATAAGTAAAACATAGTATATTCATTTAATGGAACATTATTTAACAATAACAAGGAATTTGATATTGCATGCTGCCACATGGATGAATCTTGTATATATAATGCTAGTGAAAGAAGCTAGACACACAAAAAAGTGACATACTGCATGCTTTCATTTATATGAAATATCCAGAATAGACAAATCTATTAAAACAGTAAGGTTGCGGTTGCCTAAGATGGACTAGTTTTGGAGAATGGACAGTAACTTCTAATAGATATGGGTTTTCTTCTTCAGGTGTTGGAAACATTCTAAATTTGGTTGTGGTAATGATTGCACAACTCTATGAATTTACTTAAAAAACACAGACTTGTACACTTGGCTGTAGCATGCAGGATCTTAATTCCTCAACCAGCAATCAAACCCGCATTCTGTTTTGGGAGCACTGAGTCTTAACCACTGGATCACAGGAGCAGCAGGGAAGCCCTTGATTTGAACACTTTAAATGGGCAAGTTGTATGGGATGTGAACTAGATCTCAATAAAGCTGTTAGGAGTGTGTATTTTTTTTCTCTCTTTTCCCTCTCTGCAAAAGACAGCCAGAAAGATATAGGTATAGACCACCATAAATGTATAATATACCTCAGAAAGGTACAGAGAAGTACCTTTCCAAAGTACTTTGGATGGAAGTACACAACCAAATTGACAGTGGTGATTCTGCACTTAACCTATGAAATGTGGCTCCAGAGTTCATACATACAACCACTAAGCTTATTGACTCTGCTGATGGAAGCTTTGCTCTTCAATGTGAAGACTGATTTTGTTTAAAAAGCCGCTCCCCAGCCCAGCTCCCATTGAAAGTTTTTGGAATTAGCATATGGGTGGTTTTTCCTGTGGGGCTTCCCTGGTTGCTCAGATGCTAAAGAATCTGCCTGCAATGTAGGAGACCCAGATTCGATGCCTGGGTCAGGAAGATCCCCTGAAGAAGGAAATGGCAACCCAACTCCAGTATTCTGGCCTGGAGAATTCCATAGACAGAGAATTCCATGGACAGAGTTCTTTCTATAATAAAAAGGCAGTGAGTAATTAGGTTGAACTGTCATTTCAAGGTATTACATAGTTAATTCTGAATGTCTAGATTCCTAACAAATTAGGACAACTTGCAAAGAACATTGCTAACAACAATTTCTTCACACATACTTAGAGTTTACATTTTTATTATTTTTACTCCAAAGATTTTAATTATTTTCCAATCATGTTTCTTAGTCTAGAAAAAAATACCAGAAGTCAAAACATTTTTGTTATGTTTTTTATGGGTAATTTCTCCTTTTCACTTAGCATTTTGTTAAAGGCTTATGGATATTCAGAATGTATTCATAGAACTTTACAGCTAAGGAAACTAAGAGACACACTAGTAAAACCATACAACTGGAAAAAATGTAACTCAAAGAAGTCCAATAGTTCATACAATCACTAGACTCTATAGGAGTTAAAATAAAGTTATCATTATCAAAAACTTCAGAATAATAATAGAAATAGTCAGTACTTATTAGAAATACATTATCAGCAGGCAGTGCTCTGTGGTGGTTTAGTCTCTAAGTCGTGTCCAAGTCTTGCCACCCCATTGACTATATAGCCCGTCAGGCTCCTCTGTCCATGGGATTTTTCAGACAAGAATACTGCAGTGGGTTGCCATTTCCTTCTCCAGGGGATCTTCCAGACCCAGAATCAAAGCCAGGTCTCCTGCACTGCATGCAGACTCCTGCATTGCAGGCTGATATATATCTTATTTAATCCTCAGAGTAACCCTATGTAATGTACTATTGTTATTGTGTAAATAAGAAAATCGAAGCCTTGGAAAGTTAAATAACTTGCCTAAGTCACAGAGCTCAAAATGGTGGATCTGGTATTTAAAGCCAAGCCTTTCTGATGTGTTCTTAAATACTGTACCAAGACTTAATCATAATCAACTTGGCAATCTCATATTTTTTATTAAAAATAAATATTAGAAGAGCTAACATGTTATCAGAAAAACTGTGACTCAAATTTGAATCATAAAATGAAATTAAATCATAAAATAATTTGTTCATATATATTTATTATGTTCATTTACCATTATATTCATTAAATTGCTGTTTTATGAGATAAAATATAATACAAGTAAAGCATAAAGTAAAATTTATCACCACAAAAAGAATTAATTAGCCAGAATCTAGACTCAAAGAGATATTGTGACAGATTGTAACTCTCAACCCAAAAGAGTATATAAAGGCAATAAACTCTTTCTCATCCTTCTGCATAAATTAGGCAGATTTATACTAGAGGAATACACTTGCAGTAAACAATACACAGTTAATTTAATACCTTATTTGAAGTTATTGGTGTGCCTTTTGAAAAAGACTTTGTCTCCAAAAATGATGGAATCAAATGCAACCATGTTCAACATAGTGACAGCTTCAGCAGAAGGCATAAATTTATTGATGCCTTGTGAACTGTGTGCAGCTCATGCCGAAGGAGACCAGCCTTAGTTAACCAATATTTTTCTTTCCTTCTGCCTGGCCTGACTTTCCTCTGCTCTTCCCCACACCCCTACAATGTCCAGTCCTCATTCCCTTGATGTTCAAGCTGGTTTTAGAAAAGGCAGACGGACCAGAGATCAAATCGCCAACATGCATTGGATCATCAAAAAAGCAAGAGAGTTCCAGAAAAACATCTATTTCTGCTTTATTGACTATGCCAAAGCCTTTGACTGTGTGGATCAGCACGAACTGTGGAAAATTCTTAAAGAGATGGGAATACCAGACCATCTGACCTGTCTCTTGCGAAATCTGTATGCAGGTCAAGAAGCAACAGTTAGAACTGGACATACAGACTGGTTCCAAATCAGGAAAGGAGTACATCAAGGCTGTATATTGTCACCCTGCTTATTTTACTTATATGCAGAGTACATCAGGTGAAATGCCAGGCTGGATGAAGCACAAACTGGAATCAGGATTACTGGGAGAAATATCAATAAACTCAGATATGCAGATGACACCACCATTATGGCAGAAAGTGAAGACCTAAAAAGCCTCTTGGTAAAAGTGAAAGAGAAGAGTGAAAAAGTTGGCTTAAAGCTCAACATTCAGAAAACTAAGATCATGGCATCTGGTCCCATCACTTCATGGCAAATAGATGGGGAAACAGTTTTTTGGGCTCCAAAATCACTGCAAATGGTGGCTGCAGCTATGAAATTAAAAGATGCTTACTCCTTGGAAGAAAAGTTATGACCAACCTAGACAACATATTAAAAAGCAGAGACATTACTTTGCCAACAAAGGTCTGTTTAGTCAAGACTATGGTTTTTCCAGCAGTCATGTATGGATGTGAGAATTGGACTATAAAGAAAGCTGAGCGCTGAATAATTGATGCTTTTGAAGTGTGGTGTTGGAGAAGACTCTTGAGAGTCCCTTGGACTGCAAGGAGAGCCAACCAGTCCATGCTAAAGGAGATCAGTCCTGGGTGTTCATTGGAAGGACTGATGTTGAAGCTGAAACTCCACTACTTTGGCCACCTGATATGAAGAGCTGCCTCGCTGGAAAAGACCCTGATGCTGGGAAAGATTGAAGGCAGGAATAAAAGGGGACAACAGAGGATGAGATGGTTGGATGACATCACTGACTCAAAGGACATGGGCTTGAGTAAACGCCGGGAGTTGGTGACAGACAGGGAGGCCTGGCGTGCTGCCATTCACGTAGTCACAAAGAGTCAGACACAACTGAGCAGCTGAACTGAACTGAATTCCTCTTCAGACTCTCTTCAAATTCCCAGTCCCTGAAGTAGAGTCGCCCTGACTGAATTTCAAAGATAATTAGTTAGGATCAGCATTTATGCTCTAAGTTATGTACTTATATGCTAATCATATATTACTAATTTTATGTTTTATTGATTGAGCTTATTTCCCCCTTTTTTTCTTCTACAAAAATGACCACACACTTCCTGTGAAGAAAGATGTTAAACATATTGACTTGTCATCTAAATTTCACCTAGGAAAGTTACACATGCACACTGGGAAGCTTACAGACTTTGATGTACATGACTGAACAAGGGCCAAAAAGATCGGAATTTTCTTTTCTTTTTCATTTCACATCTATTGTTCAGATATCACATGGAGCATGTCCCCTGGGGGTCTGTGGACCCCTGACCTGTCATCAAGCTGCAGTCCCTTCTGCTTTAAGAACTGATCATGCTTATTATGGACAGAAAGCCCTGTCCAGAGAAAAAAGGGTTATACTTTAATAGTTATAATATATGGGGCTCCCCAGGGGCCTCAGCGGTAAAGACTCCGCCTGACAATGCAGAAGCCACAGGAGACACGGGTTCAATCCTTGGGTTGGGAAGATCCCTGGAGTAGGAAACAGCAACTCACTCAGTATTCTTGCCTGGGAAACCCCAGGCACAGAGGAGCCCAGTGGGCTGCAGTCCATGGGGTTGCAAAGAGTCAGACATGACTGAGCATGCATGGATGAAATTATATAATAATATCACACAGTAAGATATTTTAATAATATAATGGCATTTGTACCATTATTTTTCCCTTTGAGAAGTGCAATCTATTCATTGACATTTGGTTTCAGATTTTCATGTTTATTAACCACAATTCATAATTTTTGGCTTGGGAGCAACAGTTCACTCCTTGAGGAGATTTAAGATATTTGGGCTGCAATATTCTTTATTTTTTCATGAGACATTAGAAGCTTTTAGAAAGAGGAACTGATGTTCCAGACTGGTTATTTTGAAACAGTGAAGCAACTTCCAAATCCATGGAATTTCCGCCATATACTTCTCAGTGCAAGCAGTAACCAAATCCTCCTAGTCCGTATATTTAAAAGAAAAAAATAAAATACCTTGTTTGCCCATTTGATCTTCCTTGTCTTTATCCCTAGGAGCATTAGGATTTCCATTTGTTTCTGTTGGAATTGAAAAACTTAATTCTGCTGCTGCAGGCTAGACCGGGGACATGCTCCATGAAGTAACATCTTAGAGCCTATTGCTAGTTGCACGTTATTGCTGCTATGGCAGATGCTCAAAAGAGCTGCACCTTGGGTGTCTCCCATTGTGGTTAGAGGCGTTTCTTTGGGATCATTACCCCAGCAGCTAGAGGATCCCTGTCTTCAGATCCTGTAGGGTCCCCCAGTAGCCACAATTTTGTGTGACCACTGGTGTGAGGCTCCTGTTAACGACAGCGGCTCCATCTGAAGTACTGCTGGGTAGTACCTCTTCCTCTAAGTCCTGTTCAGGACAAGTCAGGCAGCTAGTATAACATTCAACTGGGTGTTCAGTTCTCCTACCTGTGATTCATCTTTATTTTGCATGGTATGCTTACATATCGTAATGCCTACTCTGAAAAGTTTATGTACTATACAGAATTCAATTATACTAGATTAGGGCCAATTGCCACTCCCAGCCCCCATGCCCCAGAAGAGCTCAGAAGCTCTTGTAATTTCAATTAGATTTAGACCAAGAACGATTTGTGCTCCTTCCTAAGAACAAACTTTGAGTAAAAGAAAAGAGGTATTAAGTTGCTTGCCTTTCTAGGAATTGTCAATGCTCATATTTTATTGAAATCACGTGTTAGTTGCTCAGTCATGTCCGATTCTTTGCGACCCCATGGACTGTAGCCCGCCAGGCTCCTCTGTCCATGGAATTCTCTAGGCAAGAATACTGGAGTGAGTTGCCATTTCCTTCTCTACCAGGGAAGCCCTTATTGAAATAGAAAAGTGTAAAATGTGAAATGTAGTATAGTTTCACCATTTGACTGTAAATATCAGTCTGTATTTAAAACGCATTTTATCAGTAATTACAGGTCACAATCCTTTATTCACAATTATAAAATCCAAACCAATCTAAAAAACAAAACTTCTCATAAAGTGATTCTAAAACTCATCTGGTGGCCAAATCTGATTCAAATTACATGAGGTTATTTATCCACTTAGTGTGTATACTCATGCATTTTACTTCAGAAATATCTTTAAGTGTGATTTCCTGTTGTTGCCCCAGCTTTCACTGGCTATGAACATTATACATGGCACATGCACTCTCTAAATGTTAAAAATTCTAGATTTTGATGGCACATTTGGACCAAAGTTTTCATATAAAGGATTGTGGACTAATAACTTTATAACTAAATGCTAGTACTCACTTAGGAGCTGCACCTAATGTGTGTGTGTGTGTGTTCATGGGCACACACAATTGAAATAAAAAGTCAAGAATCAGAAGCAAAATTTAGAATATGTTAAACTTCAAACTATGCTGTATTGTATAGAACAAAATTGAAAATATAAGACATAAACAAAACAAAGTTTCAGCTAAATATATTCAGGTACAACTGTCTAAGAGATGCAAGTAGCCATAAAAATGAGTATATTGAGGAGTACTTGGTGACATGGAAGACGTTCACAGTACATTATTTAAGAAAAAGCAGGTCACAAACACTCTGAATACAATGCAGCTTTTATAAAACAATATACATACATGTATAGAAATTAATGTGAGCAAACATACAGTAACAGATTAATGGTTATTTCTGGATATTGGGCTTGCATTTCAGACCCTTTGATTTCTCCATTAGTTTCCTTTTTTACTATAAAATTTTACTGCTTTTACTTTTTTGAGCTTTTGCTTTGCTTATTAAGAAAGACTAAGGAAAGAAGAAAGGAAAAAATCTGGACTTGAAAATAAAAAAAGATGATAACTGAACAACTGCTTGCCTTTCCCTGGTTGGGTATATGAGAAGCTGGTGCGGCATTTGTTTGCTCCGGTGGTTTAGATTTCATTTCATGAAGAGTGTTACACAGAAAAACACAGAAACTTTAGCATTTGGGGGCTGTGCTTTGTATGCAAAGATGATGTCATTGACTCCTTGACATTAGGAAACTTCAGTATTTCTTCATGGCTGCAATTACCCAATTTGGGAAATGAACCACACACCATCGCTTCATCGAGATGATAGCTGTAGACATAAAGTGCTATGGCTCCCATTTTTTTCCAGCTTCTATTACATGCAGCAAAGCAATAATGTACAGTCCTAAACTCCCAGTCTCTTTAATTTGTATATATGTTCTTTAAATAAACTGTATTTTAGATTAGGATTGTAAATATTAATCTTCCTAAACACATGATATATGGCTTCATCTTTGTGTTACAATGCAATATTTTAATAAGCTTATGCAGCACTGTTTGGTTGAAGCACTGCAAAACAGGCAACATTTTCACAGGGAGAACAAATCTTCAATCTAGACTTCTTGTGAACTGATATCCTTGAACTTTGAAGGGCAATCTAAATATTGACCTAAACTGCCCATACCAGTCTTTGGGTCTCCAGGCCACATAACTCCATATGCAAAATAATACCTTCTATATTGAAACTTACAGCAAGGTTATAAAGTATTTTTGTTAATGTATCAGCAAATATCTATGAAATCTCTTTAACATACATAATCTTCCCTTTTCTTAAAGTCCCAAGCACAGGTCTTGCCTTGTCCTTGGAGAGCTTATGTACTACTTGGGAAGAACAAATATTCATCTATGGGAAGTTAAATCACAATACAAAAATTCAAATTAATGTGTCAAGAGAGGTCACAAAGATGCACGTGATTGAATGCCAAATATCTTCAAATACTTTTAAATCAGAGCATTGTTGATTCCCGGGATGTGGGCATGCATAATGCAAGGGGATGAAGGAGACAAAGCTGAGAAGGAGGCAGGGCTTCAAACGTGCCTTGAAGAAGTTGCAAGATATGAACCGACTGGAAGATGTACATTCCAGACGGGGAGAATAGTATGAGTCAAGATACTGAGGAGTTAAAAACAAAGATAATATAATAGCTAAGATTTCCTGGGGGCTTACTATTTGCCTGGCACTGTTAGCTCCTGTAATCTTCACAAAACTCTAAGAGATCAGTACCACTGTGAGACCATTGTACCTAAAGCAGCTTCCCACCACTGCCATCCTTCCTCTTGCTCTTCCTTTCTCTCTTATATCAGTCTGATTCATTTTCTTCATGACACGTTCATTATCAAAACATAACTTACTTCTTCTTTAATGATAGCTACCGGAAGACTGGAACTTGTTCCACCAGACCAGCCTTAGTGCCTGAAATGATTGCTCTTCCAGAGTCACACACGTGTATTTACAAGCAGTATCATCTCCTTCTGCAAATTAGAACCCTAATTCAGAGAGAGAAGACAAGCTAGTTCAGTGTCCCACAGTCAGGATTTGAACTCAAGTCTCTCTTTACTCAAAACTACATGGTACACTACCCCCAGTGCATCACTAGAAAATAATAAGTCGGTCCATTTTGGAGAAAATATAAATTTTCTTGGAGTTCTTATTTTATTGCTGTTCACTGCATCCTAATAGTAGGAAAAAAGTTATAATGGATGTTGAGTGTCAGAGTAGGGCTTCCCAGGTGGCACAGAGGTAAAAAGAATCAGCCTGCCAAGGCAGGAGATGTGAGATAAAGGTTTGATCCCTCGTTTGGAAAGATCCCCTGGAGTAGGAACTAGCTACCTGCTCCAGTATTATTGCCTGAAAAATTCCATGGACAGAGGAGGGTGGCAGGCTACAAGGTCCATGGGGTCATAAAGAGTTGGACATAACTGAGCACAGCACTGTATCAGATGGTAAAGACACTGATTTTCAAGTAAAGGTTTCTGAACTTTATTCTGATATGACATTATAGAATATAAACAGATTTTTGGAAAATTGATTTATCTGTCATGTTGCATAGGTTGGAATGAGGAAGACTAGGCCTAAAACAATGACTTTAATTGCTGAGACCAGTCATCAGCGTATAACTTTTCACAGTATATAGGGAGGACAGAAAATACACAAGAGGAATTAGAGAGAAAATACAATTCTTGCTATGTAAATCTCTCTCTGTCTGTAAAATCTTCCATTTATTTCTCCGCTATGGGAATCTTAGCCTTCCAGACTTGAATGAATCTAGACTCTCCTGGGATCTCTTCTTATGGAATTCTTCCAGCAATTCCAGGCCCCAAACCTTTGAAGCCCTTTGTAGGGCTAACAGGGTTAGCGTAGACTCACACTAGAGTCTAACAGGGTTAATGACATAGGGGAAAAATCAAACATGTAGGTTTTTTGAGAGATCCTTGAGAGAAAAGTAAAGGTTTTATTCAACTGTTTATCTCCAGCATCTACGACAGTATCAGGTCCTTTTGAGTGAAAGTTGCTCAGTCAGGTCCAATTTTTTGCGACCCTATGGACTACACAGTCCATGGAATTCTCCAGGCCAGAATACTGGGGTGGGTAGCCTTTCCCTTCCCCAGGGGATCTTCCCAACTCAGGGATCGAACCCAGGTCTCCCGCATTGTGTGTGGATTCTTTACCAGCTGAGCCACAAGGGAAGCAATCACTGCATGGGTGAAGCAGTTATCTGAGATTCTGAGCCGTGGACGTGGGAGAGAGGGGGCCATTCTGATAGAAACAGGCACTCCAGGACTGGGCTGGAATGACAGCTTGGGAGTTGTTGACAAACAGGGATGCCCAGAAGAGGAGCCAGGCAGAAAGACGCATGCAGTTTTAGACACTGGGTAAGCTGAAGGAATAGCCATGAGTAAAGCTGAAATGTTCCATTAGAGTCAAGAGGTAGGATACTGAAGTTCTAAAGCCCAAGACTGAAAATGTGGGATCTAAGTATTATTTACATAAAGATGAAAGTTAAAGATGTGAGCATAGATGTAATCCCTAAATTCACAGCAGCTGAAATAACAAGAGACCAAAGAGGTTTAAGAGCTAAATGGTGGAATGAACCCACACAGAGGAAGCAAAAGGAAACAAACTACCTTGTGGAGAACCATAGAAGGAATAATGCAACATAACCTTTTTGTCTAATTTTAAATAAATTTATTTTACAGTGTTTCTCTTTGCAAGTAATATTGTATGTGCTTCTTTTACACTCAGAACTTAGCTTCTCTGAAAACAAATATTGGTAGACATCAAGTTTCTCTTGCCCTCTCTGTTGTATTATCATCAAATTGCATTTTGGCATGTAAGTGTGTGTCAGTGACTACTAGGTTACAAAGTTTTCCATCTGATCAGATATTACACATTCACCAAAGCTTGCACAGGATGCACTGATTAAAAGTAAATTGTGCAAGCTTCAATAATTTCTCAATTATCATTAACCAAACATACTGCATTTTTAAATCAGTCTAACTGATATTCAGTATCAACAGATTTTAATTCACTAGCAATGTATAAAATAAAGGCATTAAAACTATTTCTAAGCTATCAGATAGGATGATGTATGAAACATTTCACATAATAGCAGATTAAGTATCATAAAATATTAGTCAAGTACTAACATAGTCATTAATACTCCTCTTTAACAAAAGGCAATTTCACAGCCTCATTTACCAACTGAAATATCCCAAGTCTACTTCATAATTATGCTTTTTATCCATCTCTGTAAATTTTACTTAGTGCTAGTTGGCAATTTCTTAACATAAATTCCCTGGATGTTGTTAAATTGGATTAATAGCTTTACAAGTATATATAATACGTATATATTTAACTGTAGGTTATTTGACTTGTAGCAATCTCTTTTTTTAATGCCCCGTTATATGTTTAGAATGTATTTTATTGGAACTAATTTTTAACTTCAATATTTTGTAACATCTCTTTATGATGTTAGTTTTATAAATAGGTGGATATGGAGGGCTAGAGGTTGTGGTCAGCCCTAGCTCTCCTCACATTGTTTTGGCCTGAGGCATGCTTGAGGATAGAATCATAAGGTGGATTAGAACCCAGATAAATAATCATAAAAGTCTTATAACAGTATCTCCTCTTTAAAAATATATATTTCCATTTCTTTTCAATGCGGGTTGAGTATCAGAGTAAACAACTTCATTAGGCATGTGAAAGCACATTTTAGAGAAAGTACATTTGGCTGAAAATTATAAGCATCTTTCTACATCAGCTTTTTTTGAATTTAAGGACAATCTTTCAATTAACTGGGCCTGCTGCTACATACTAAAAGTAGTTTGAGTCAACAACACTTTGATTGGACATTCAGAATTACAGCTCCTGGAAGTTTTTAAAAGGTCACCTACTCCTTTTTCCCTGCACTTAAGCAATTAAAATTGCACTTAAATACGGAGTGAAATGACAGAAAGGGAAAAGTAGATTTACTGAAGACAAACAAGAAGCCAAGCATCGTTGGTACCAAAATGAATGAGCCAAGGCCCCCATTTCAGTGAGTTCACAGGCTAACTTGGTTTATGCAAGTAAACAAACAACTGAAATGACGCATGCAGAGTCTTTGGATATCGCCTGGCACCTAAGTGCTCAGTAGAGGTCCTTATTTTAGCTGTTAATAGAGTACTCCCCAAATTCAAAAAGTTATCAAGCTAATGCACCACAGTCCAAAGAAAACATCTTCACATTTCAGTCTGCAGGATCTCAGATCAAAGTGATTTCATTCATTCATTCACGGCTTCATTCCTAAAGAGCGTTAATTACAGTACAATGACTAAGAGTATGGACCCTAACAACTGTTTGGCTTCTAATCCAAGCTTCACTACATAACTAGCAGCTCCCTCACTAGTTAAACAGGGATGTAGCTAGTTCACAAGAGTGTCTGGAGAGTTGATGAATTTATATGATTTGAAACAGGTAAAAAACCCAGAGATTATCATTTTTATCACATTTATATAAACATTTACAGAGCAAAGTTCTTGGGTGTTTTGGAAACCAAAAAGAGTACACCCTGCTCCCCAGCCACACTGTCTTCCCCTCACTCTCCAAGCCAGTCATACAACCCTCCTAGGCTCAGGTCCATCTAGTCAAAGCTTTGGTTTTTCCAGTAGTCGTGTATGGATGCGAGAACCAGACCATAAAGAAACCTGAGTGCCAAAGAATTGATGCTTTTGAACTGTGGTGTTGGAGAAGACTCTTGAGAGTCCCTTGGACAGCAAGGAGATCCAACCAGTCCATCCTAAAGGAGATCAGTCCTGGGTGTTCATTGGAAGGACTGATGCTGAAGCTGAAGTTCCAATATTTTGGCCACCTGATGCGAAGAGCTGCCTCACTGGAAAAGACCCTGATGCTGGGAAAGGTTGAGGGTAGGAGAAGAGAGCGACAGAGGATGAGATAGCTGGATGGCATCACCAACTTGATGGACGTGAGTTTGAGCAAGCTCTGGGAGTTGGTGATGGACAGGGAGGCCTGGCGTGCTGCATGCAGTCCATGGGGTCACAAAGAATTGGACATGACTGAGCGACTGAACTGAACTGAGGCTCCTGTGACATTGTCACAGTTTGCTCCTCTGCCTGTGACCTTCCCCCGTACTGTCCCACCTCCCATAAAACTTTCTTTTTCTATACAATTCTTATTAGTTTCTCTTATTCAGTTTAGCTATCCCCTTCTCTAGAAACTTTTCCCTGTTTAGTTTAAACCTTGTCTCTTTCCTCCCTGCTGTCATAGAACTGAGTTCCTTCATGGCACTTATGTCAATTTGCAATTTGTTATATGATACTAGAGGGCAGGCATCTTATCTATTTCTCTCAAAATTGTATCCCAGCTCTTAACGCAGTGCAAAGTGAAGGACATAGGAATCCTGCAATAGATATTAATTAGAAGAATGAATGAATGTTCTCACAATATTCCGATTTTAACAATACAGAGTCTCCTACTTTAAATCTTATGTAATGAAGACCAAAGTCAGGCTAAGAAAGCAGTTGCATGGGTCTACTGTCTCTTTTAACTTTCAAAAACAGCCCTATAAAATTAAGGTTATCATTTGCAATTTTGTAGTGAAGAAGGTAAGCCTAAAGTACTGCCTGACAATGCAGGAGAAGCGAGAGACTCGGGTTTGAACCCTGGGTAGGGAAAATCCCCTGGAAAAGTGTGGCAGCCCACTCTAGTTTTCTTGCCTGGAGAATCTCATGGACAGAGGAGCCTGGCAGGCTACAGTCCATAGGGTTGCACAGAGTCAGACATAAGTGAAGTGACTTAGCACGCAAGAGTATTTAACTAGCAGAAGAATTCTATTCAGAATAGAATGAACTTGAGTGTTTTGCCTATGTTATCCTCTAGGAGTTTTATAGTTTCTGGTCTTATGCTTAGATCTTTGATCCATTTTGAGTTTATCTTTGTGTATGGTGTTAGAAAGTGATCTAGTTTCATTCTTTTACAAGTGGCTGTCCAGTTTTCCCAGCACCACTTGTTAAAGAGGTTGTCTTTTCTCCATTGTATATTCTTGTCTCCTTTGTCAAAGATAAGGTGTCCATAGATGCGAGGATTTATCTCTGGGCTTTCTATTCTGTTCCATTGATCTATATTTCTGTCTTTGTGCCAGTACCATACTGTCTTAATGACTGTGGATTTGTAGTATAGCCTAAAGTCAGGTAGGTTGATTCCGCCAGTTCCATTCTTCTTTCTCAAGATTGCTTTGGCTATACGAGGTTTTTTGTATTTCCATACAAATTGTGAAATTATTTGTTCTAATTCTTTGAAAAAGACCTCTGGTAGCTTGATAGGAATTGCATTGAATCTATAGATTGCTTTGGGTAGTATACTCATTTTTACTATATTGATTCTTCCAATTCACGAACACGGCACATTTCTCCATCTGTTTGTGTCCTCTTTGATTTCTTTCATCAGTGTTTTATAGTTTTCTATATACAAGTCTTTTGATTCTTTAGGTAGAAATACTCCTAACTATTTTATTCTTTTTGTTTCGATGGTGAATGGAATTGTTTCCTTAATTTCTCTTTCTGATTGAAACATAAATAGGACATACTCCATTCTTTTCTGCTTATTACACTTTTCTAAAAATGCTCTACTGAAGAGAGATGAGGCTTCATTTGATAACGCATGTGGGGGCTGAAGATAAAACTCCAGAAATTAAAAATAAATATGATCCACTGAGTATGGTATTTTATCTTCTCTCTCCATATCTAAGCTGCACAATACCAATATTGGGTGCCTCTAGCCTTACACATTCTCAAAGCAGGTGAGAGTGTCTGAGTTTCTTTTGAATCAGAGCTGCATTTAAAACAGCCTAGGAAATGGCATACCTGCTTGTACAATGTGCTTTGGTTTTGATCCAATCGCTCATTCTCTAGCCTAAAGCCATAAATATAATATCTCATTCGGGCCTGTGACAACAGGTCCTGAGCCAACAACTTGTGGATTCTATATTACAGCAAATCATAATCTAGAGGTCTCTACAGAGAAGGCTCTAAACTTCTAGTGATCTTTTTTCATTGGTTGTTCTGTTAGAGGTAAATCCTTAGCCCTTCATTTCTTTGTTTATAAAGTAGTTTTAAATTATAAAACATACGTATCATTGGTAAAACAAAAATTCAGAGTAGAACAGAAAAGTAAAAACTAAAAAGTTAAAGGTTCCATTCCCTAACCATCTCCTATTCCATTACCAGAGACAGCTTCTTTTAATGATTTCCATCTTATCTTATTTTATGGTGATTGGTACCATAATTTAATATTTATTATTCTATGTCTTTATTACTTGATGTTAATAAATAAAGATGCTAGACTCTACTAACATCCCAATATGAAAAATAAAGAATTTAAATCGATTTTATACCTCTCACCACTCTCCGCCTTCCACTTCTTGGTTTTCTTGGTCACGTTTTACACATTTTTCTAGCAGCTACATTTTATCGTGAAATATTAACCTCAATCCTCTACTTAGTCTTTTCCCTGTTCTTAGACAACATCTATTTACAGTGTGCTACATTAGATGAGGAAATTAGCACATCTATATTTCCATCTCTGCCACCTGTTTTCTACCAACTTCTATTGGCTGAACATTTATTCAAATTGTTGAAGTCTATAATATTTACGTTTTATTCTATATTTGTTTTGCTTTCCACATTTTGTCAACAGATGGATTAAAAAATTTGAAAACAATATATAATAGTTATATGATTATTGTTATTAAGTAGATTTTTTTTTTACTGTGAAATTGCATAATTAGAGAGTTACCAGATTTCTGTAGGATGATGGCTACCACCTAAATTGGATTTAACCACCATCTTCCAAAAATCATTTGGGATGAAAAGGGCAAATAGTAGCATCTACAACCCATACCAACAGCAGAACTAATAGAAGAAACTAAAGCTCCAGTTTACATGTTAAGTGGGAAAAGCTGACCCTAGCAGAGACAGTCTCTGAGAATCCTCGGAGATAGAAAATGTTGGGAGACAATTCTGCATTAGGTCTCAAGATTCTGAATATTCAGTGAGCAAGTCATTGATTGCTCTTCATTTCAGACTATCTCTTCAGGTTGTTTTTATAGTAAACAACCTTAGAAAGTAGAAATAGTGTCTCTTTCTGGAAGCTTGGCTTGGAAGATTTTTAATAAATACCATCATCATCCAAAACACAGCGAGGCATGCTTACTGCCCAACATAGGGATGTGGGTTTGCAAAGTTTAGGGTTCCTCTCCTATAACACAATCAACTTTATGCACAGATGTCCTATGGCCATCTTTTCATTGCTCTATGAAAATACTATTTCTGACTGATACAGTTTCTCAGTTCTGATCCAGGAGTCTTGTGTCTTCTGAAAGAAAACGTGTAAGTCACTCAGTCGTGTCTGACACTTTGTAACCACATGGGCTGTAGCCCTCCAGGGTCCCATGTCCATGGGATTTTCCAGCAAGAATACTGGAGTGGGTCACCATTTCCCACTCCAGGGGATCTTCCTGACCCGGGGATCGAACCCACAGCACCTGCCAATGCTTCTTTACCACTAAGCCACCTGGGAATAAAAACTTTCAAATCCAGTATTGTAAATAAAAGAGCTTCCCTGGTGGCACAGAGGTAAAGAATCCACCTGCAATTCAGGAGACACGGGAGACGTTTGATACCTGAGTTTGATCCCTGGGTCCAGAAGATCCACTGGAGAAGGGCATGGCAACCCACTCCAGCATTCTTTCCTGGAAAATTCCATGGACACAGGAGCCTGGTGGGCTACAGTCCACAGGGTCATAGAGTCCGCTATGACTGAGCACAGCACACATACACACATTGTAAATAAAATCGATGAGATACTTTTTCCAGGTCAGATACTAAAAGTGCTCGGTGACTTACATATAAACATCTCACAACAGAAACATGACCTAGCAACTACCTCAGTGAAACATTCTTTTTTAAAGAGCTGTTTCAGCATGATAATTTTTAATTATAAACATATACTATAGGACTGAATGTCTTAGAGGAATGAGAGGAAGTTAGTGTCACATGCATAGGCTGATAGAAGAGGACAGAAAGGATATAATTAAATGTAAAATGAACATATACTTTGCTTTCTTAAGAATGAATCAAGTGGTGGCAACTGGGGTAGATCTTTAATCTGTTGCTATGCCAACAGAAAAATTTTAAATGGATCCAAGAAATGGGACAATTTTCAGGAATACTAACACAACCTATTTCAAATAAATAAAATTATACTCATATCATTCTCCCAAGGGGATAGAGTCCTGAGGTCATTAGTGCAGAATTAATTGATCAGTTTATTTTTTTCTTATAACCATATCAAATATGAGACATTCTCATGCTATATTTTTTGAGCTCTAGATCTGGATTTACGTTAAACTTTTTAAGGATTTTAGGCAGTACTGTTCCCCAGTGTATAGAAAGCTGAGAAGCATATTTCTACCATTTTAAAAATGATTAACACATATAACAAGAGACAAAAGTCAATAAATCTTGACCTATGTTTTTCAGGATAATACCAAGATGATAGAGTTTTCAAATAGAAAAATATCTTAATAAAATAAACCTCATGTGCAAATTACCAGCATCCTTTCTGAGCCAAAGAGAGACATTTTTTCTAAGAAAAAACAAAGATTAAGATTTAAGATGACTTGAAATCTACAGATTATAAAAAAATTACAAATTCATCCAACTCTATTTATATGAGATAGGATTTTAACAACTGGATATTCAGTGAAATGATAACGTCACAAGTTAATATAGGCATTTGATTTGAGGGGGGTGTTATTTTGTTAATATTGTAAAAATACATTCAGGAAAACATTTTAGTACGTCTGGGGTCCTTCCTTGACTGTGGAACAAGTCAGGAATAGACTGCCTCAGCAAAAACATAAGATGAAAATTTGGTTCAACTGCCTTTCCTGGAGGTATGCCCATAAAGAAAGAAATAGATAATTCACAGTAATTAAAAGTATTTTCAATTAAATTCTTTTCTGTATTGGTGAGTCTGCCTTATTGCCTATGAGAGGAAAGCCCCTACTTCAGCTTCTTTTCAAATGTTTATTTTTAAATGACTTAATTATCAAATGGAGCCACTGTGAACTATGATTGCTTATCATATTATGATTTTTTTTTTTTTTTGTATTCTGAAGCCGAGAAAGCATTTGAAAATGGGTAGCATGAGGGGAAGGCATTCCTTTTTTTCCCACTAGGTTTCTGTCATTTATCCTCGGTTTTTGCTTTATTTTTTAAACATGTGGAGCTGAATAGATCCACAAATAGACTATTTAAGCTCATCTTTAAATCTTGAGCATATTCACATAGAGAGAAAGATTGCCCGTTGGCTACTGGCTATCACCCAGCTTTATCTTTGTTTTCTGAACAGTGAGCCACTACTATTACTTACATTAATATTACATGATAAACGGCAGCTTTATCACTGCAGTAGCGCTCTTCAGCAGTCAGCTAACGTGACCATGCATTTATCTAAGAGACGGAAGCTCCACTTACACCTATTCCTATACTTAGCATACTTTATTTCTTGGAATATCTAGATATCTCGGGGTACAATAGTAGCTTATATTAGTTACCAAAGAAAAAAAAAAGACAGGTATTTTGGCAAATATTCATCATCATGTGCATAAACATACTTAGTTTTCTAGTCTTATGTCACAAAGTGTCCCCCCACAAATAGCAGCATTTTGGAAGAATGTTAACAAGCATGATCAAATACACACAGGGAAATCTGATCCATACCAACGGTATTCAAACTTTTTAACAGCAGAGTGTATTCTTTCTGAGCAGATACCATGATATAAAATAGACGAACAACAATGACCCTCACTCTAGGCTCGCCCAGCTCCTTAGGTGCCTCCAAGAAATCTTAGCACCCTATTAAGAATAGTTTGGAAACCACTAGCCTTAATTTTCATCATATTTTGTCATTATTCTTTTATCATATTTTTCTAAGTTTTCCCTTTTAACATGGAGTACCACATATTTCAATCTATAAACATTTGAAAACTCCTCTACCATCTCAGTTAGTTCTGATTTTTCTGGATATTTCATCTTATGTTTTATTCAACCTCTTCCTGTTTCTTTCCCCTCCCCTCATTTTTAAAATGAGGATTACAGCAATACTTAACTTCTGTATTACCATATTTTATAAAAATAAATAATAAATAATAATAAATAGTACATAATAAATAATATAATATATAATTGAATATAATACAATTAGTACATAATTAAATATATACATAATATCATTTAATAGTACATAAGCATATTTGTATTATATAGCTGCAAAATATCATACAATAAAATATACTTTTACTTAGTAGAAAGTCCTTGGACCAATAAGCAGTAAATAAGGCATTTGTCAAATACAAAAATGAACGCCTAAGTAGAGTTGATACAGTTTTATTAGTATAAAAGCAACATGTTTTACACAAGACCAAAGTATTATTTTCTATTTTGTTTCTGATTTTATTTTTTAGACTAGTCCACATTTTATTTCCAAGGTCAAATTAAGCCAATGTTGAGTTGAAGCATTCAGGAAATAACCCATCACAGAAATTTCATCTTCCATAAATGGACATTTCCAAAAGTCCAGAGGCTCCGCTCTGTGTGGGAAGATATTTGTGGTTCCTTTCACCCTCACACTTGCCCCCAGGCGATCTCATCTGCCACTTGTCAGGCACACTATGGTATAGCTCGTTCTCATCGGTTTGCTCTGTCAGAACACTGAGGAGCTAAATATCCTCTCTAAACCTACCTGATTTCGTTGTGTGCTCTGTTTTCAGAACACTTATAACATGCTAAGTATGGCAGCAGCCCTGCGCCTTCAGAGACACCTCTGTTTTTAACTCTCTCTCCTACATTTTGTTGACTTTACATCATTTAATGAGGACTAAGATCCTCACTGGTTTAACTCTTAGGATGATTCCAAGGATCTTTTTCTTTGGAATGAGTAGGAAGAAATAAAACAGTTTGCATCAAAAATGTCTTAGTGGTTAGGAACCTAGAGAAACATGAGCACAAAAAAAAAAAAGAAACAAAAATCGTGAAAGTTACAGACCTAAGACCAGAACAAGGGCAGGCGCCTGACTCCAGAAATGTCAAATTGTCTTTTCTTGCTGTCATAAGAGCATTTGTTCTATTTATCGGGCTATCTTAAGGGGTTCCTAGTATTTTGAAATGATTTTGAGTAGATGGAACTCCTACTCAAATGACCCTTCATTTAATGACAAAAGTAGTTTAGGTGACAAAACTGAGATGCTGAGGCATTCATAAATGAAATCAAAGTTCTATATGAGAACACACAATGAACTGTCAGAATCTGAGATCTCACACCAAAACTGTATTCCTAAAAATTTTATAAGGGGAACATTCATCTAGTATCCTGGATATTTCAAATAGAAACCTTCCCACTTTCCCTATTCACTGAAGGGTTAAAAATAAAGACAGAGGCTTTTCAAAGCAATGAATCTTTCTACCTTAAGATGCTAAAACACCATTTTTTAAATAAACAGTTTTCAAAAAGACCTTGTTCTAGATGACCTGTCCATGATTGAACTGCCAAACTTGGAACTCATAGAAAAAAATTCTGAAACTAGATAGTCTAAACTGTAGTTAAGGGGAAGCTCAAGGAAGGTGTAAAAAATTTTTCTTACTATATTCTGTATGAAGTCATTATATGAAAATGCTAAAATTTTAGCTAATAATTTAAAGTGCATAACTTAGTTTTGATTCAACAAATGCTTACTAAGCACCAACCATGGGAAAGTCACTGTTCTAGACACTGCACTAGACTTTGGGGGGGCTCTAACAATGTACAAATCATTCTTGATATCATTCTCTTAAGGATCATATAATCTAGTAAGGAAAATATTACAAACCACAAATAACTATTGCAGCTGTAATATCTAATGCTTACTAAGGACTATACATTATGCACCTTACCTACATTAATACATGTAATCCTCACCACACTTATGAAGGAACCACAAATGGGTTAACATGTCTTGTCTAGAAACCATAGAACTGTTAATGATATAAACAAAACTGAGCCCAAGCCATCTGGCCCCCTAAGTCCGTACTCTGAACTACTATTCCTCTCCTCTCTGTCAAAAAAATTCTATATTGCAAGTGTCAAATAAGAGTGAAAGAGTGAAATGAAAATTAAGAAAGAAAACTAACAATCAATGGCCCATGTAAACATATCTCACCTTGGTTAATTTCCACTGAAGCAGGAATTTGCCTAAGGCCCACAAAAGTTTGCTTTTCCTTATACTTGTTGGTCAAGGTATTACATTGTGATCATCTCAGTCACTGTAACAATTATATCCTATGTGTCTCAGCCCTTTTGGGCTACTCTAATCCAAATCTCATGGACTGCAAGGCTCATATACAACAGGTTTATTCCTCACAGTTCTGGAGGTTAGAAGTGTGAGATGAGGGTGTTGGATGTTGGCTCTCTTCCTAATTGCAGGCGCAAAACGAAACTATAGAACAGTCTCGTGGACTCTGTGGAAGAGGGCAAGGGTGGGAAGATATGGGAGAATGGCATTGAAACATGTTAATTGTCATATGTGAAATCAATCGCCAGCCCAGGGTTGATGCTCGGGGCTGGTGCACCGAGATGACCCAGGGGGAGGGAATCGGGAGGGAGGAGGGTGGGGGGTTCTGGAGGGGGAGCATATGTAAACCCATGGCAGTTTCATGTCATTGTATGGCAAAACCAACACAATAAAGTAAAGAAAATTTTTTTTAAAAAAAGAAACTATCTCCTGCCATATCAATAAACAAGAAATTTCTAGGCTCCAAATGTGAATGAGGGCCCCCACACTTGCAATCCAGAAGATGCCACCAGCCCCCACAGTGATTGCTGAGGAGCTCAGGGAAATGCAAGAAGCAGTCATCTGCCACTCCTTAAGGTGAACAAGGAAACAGGATTGGCCCCAGATAGTGAGGTGCTTATGAAAGGAATGAATTCAGTGAGCCCAGAGGCTTGCATCTTCCCTGCATTAGAGGGCTAAATTCCTTAGCTTAATAACTGATCTTTGATGTCCAGACTGCCTGCTCCTTTTGTTGCAGACTTCCATATAGCCTGACTCCCTCTCCCACCTCCTTGGAGCAGTTTGCTTAGAGCTACTGAGACACTGTCTCTTGGTCTCAGAGTCCTAAACATTCCAACCAAATAAAATAACTCTCGACTTTTAAGTTGTGCCTAACATTTAGTCAACTCAGGCTTCTCGTTGTACCCTCACATGGCTAACCCTCTGGGACCGCTCTTAAAGGAGCACTAATATCATTTATGGGACTTCCTTGGTGGCTCAGTGGTAACGAACCCACCTGCCAGTGCGGTAACATGTGGGTTCGATCAAACCTGTGGGTTCAATCCCAGGGTCAGGAAGATCTCTTGAAGAAGGAAATGGCAACCCACTCCAGTATTCTAGCCTGGAGAATTTCATGGAGAGATGAGCCTGGCAGGCTACAGTCCATGGGGTCACAAGAGAGTTGGGCAGGACTTAATGATTCAACAACAACAATAGTCCCATTTATGAGGACCCTGCCAAAGGCCTTACCATCATCTTGGAGACGAGGTTTTCAATGTATGAGTTTGAGGAGGGCATGCAAACATTTAGACCACAGTATCATGTTTACATGGTAGTTCATTTTCACTTGTTAAGCATAGAAATTATTATTTCCATTTCACAGGTGAAGAGACAAAGGTTCAAATTTTTCCAAAGTCCCACAATAACTAAGAAGAGTCTCAAGGTGCATATTGAGTTGGACCTTAATGAGAAGTATTTCAATAAGTAAAAATACAGTGGAATTTTAGGCAAAGTTTGAATAAAGCACAAAATTTCAAGAGCAGGTACAAACATGCAGGAGGAAGCCATGGATAGCCTTGCTTCAGTGGGATATAGGAGTCATCAAGGAAATAAGATGCTGGTTTTTGCTTCACAAATGATATTCAAGAGGAAACTTCACAAGCAACAGGAGTTATGAGTATGGGGCTCAAGAGGGCTTTTCCTGCTGACAGTAAAAGACCTTCATGACCCAGATAACCATGATGGTGTTGTGATCACTCACCTGGAGTCAGACATCCTGGAATGCCAAGTCAAGTGGGCCTTAGGAAGCATCACTACAAACAAAGCTAGTGGAGGTGATGGAATTCCAGTTGAGCTATTTCAAATCCTAAAAGATGATGCTGTGAAAGTGTTGCACTCAGTATGCCAGCAAATATGGAGACCTCAACAGTGGCCACAGCACTGGAAAAGGTCGCTTTTCACTCCAATCCCAAAGGAAGGAAACATCAAAGAGTGCTCAAACTAACCCACAATTACACTCATCTCACATGCTAGCAAAGTAATGCTCAAAGTTCTCCAAGCTAGGCTTCAAAAGTACATGAACCATGAATTTCCAGATGTTCAAGCTGGAAGCTGACTTAAAACTCAACATTCAGAAAACTAAGATCATGTTTAGAAAAGGCAGAGGAACCAGAGATCAAGTTGCCAATATCCGTTGGATCATCGAAAAAGCGAGAGAGTTCCAGAAAAACATCTACTTCTGCTTTATTGACTATGCCAAAGCCTTTGACTGAGTGAATCACAACAAACTGTGGGAAATTCTTAAAATATGGAAATACCAGAACACCTGATGTGCCTCCTGAGAAATATGTATGCAGGTCAAGAAGCAACAGTTAGAACTGGACATGGAACAACAGACTGGTTCCAAATCAGGAAAGGAGTACGTCAAGGCTGTATATTGTCACTCTGCTTATTTTACTTACATGCAGAGTACATCAGGTGAAATCCCAGGCTGGATGAAGCACAAGCTAGAATCAAGATTGCCTGGAGAAGTATCAGCAACCTCAGATATACAGATGACATCACCCTTATGGCAGAAAGCAAAGAAAATCCAAAGAGCCTCTTAATGAAAGTGAAAGAGGAGAGTGAAAAGCAGCTGGTCCCATCACTTCATGGCAAATAGATGAGGAAATAATGGAAATAGTAAGAGATTTTATTTTAGGCGCTCCAAAAATCACTGCAGATGGTGACTGTAGCAATGAAATTAAAAGATGCTTGCTCCTTGGAAGAAAAGCTATGACCAACCTAAACAGCATATTAAAAAGCAGAGACATTACTTTGCCAACAAAGGTCCACCTAGTCAAAGCTATGGTTTTTCCAGTAGTCATGTATGGATGTGAGAGTTGGACTATGAAGAAAGCTGAGTGCTGAAGAATTGATGCTTTTGAACTGTGGTGTTGGAGAAGACTCTTGAGAGTTCCTTGGACTGCAAGGTGATCAAACCTGTCAATCCTAAAGGGAACCAGTCCTGAATATTCATTGGAAGGAAGGATGTTGAAGCTGAAACTCCAATACTTTGGCCACCTGATACAAAGAACTAACTCACTGGAAAAGACCCTGATGCTGGGAAAAATTGAAGACAAGAGCAGAAAGGGATGACAAAGGACGAGATGGTTGGATGGTGTCATCAACTGGATGGACATGAGTTTGAACAAGCTCTGGGAGTTGGTGATGGACAGGGAAGCTTGGCGTGCTGCAGTTCATGGGGTCGCAAAGAATCAGAACAACTGAACTGAACTGATGAAAGACCGGGATCACTGAAGAAAGGATCACTGACACTGTGGGAGGAGACAAAATCACTAGTGTAGTGAAAGTAGAGCTAGGGTTTTAGAGGGAGGCCAGGGGACATGTTTGTGGCTCAAACGGTAAAGAATCTGCCTGCAGTATGGGAGATCTGCGTTTGATCCCTGGGTCAGGAAGATCCCCTGGAGAAGAAAATGACAACCCACTTCAGTATTATTGCCTGGAAAATCACATGGACAGAGCAGCCTGGTGGACTACAACCTATGGGGTTGCAGAGTCGGACACTACTGAGCAACTAACATTTTTCACTTTCACCGTTTCAGGGGACATGTCAGCATTCAAGGTGGGACAAAGAAGAGAAAACCATGTCTGAAATGGAGGAGAAATTGTCAAAGGACAAGAAAATAAAATAAGATAGTGACGTCCAAGAAGGCAAGAGAAGATTGCAAGGACTGTGTGACCAAAATGTTAAGCTCTCTATTTTTTAATATATTTAAAAAGAAAAAAAAAAGCCATGTATTTTTAAACAAATCCCAAAAAAGTAAAATGTATTTTGACATTGATTCTTTAAATGTCATTTACTTATGGTCTTATCACCTATCCTGGAAAACAATCTCATGAAACATTACAGGAAAGTGTATATGGACTGGAAGTTCTCCCTTGTGAGGAAAAAAATGGAAATATCCTCATATTTACCAAAAATAATATGTAGATTTTATAAGAATACTAAACATGGAAACCCTTTGTTTTCTCCAATATACATCTGGTAATTTAAAGAGAACACTGATGTTTTCTTTAAAATGCAACATAAATCTTTATACTAATAGATCATGTGAACTGGATCTTAGTCAGCCAAAATCTAGTCAAGGTATACACGCCAATGAATGCATATTTTCAAGTCCCACATTCAAATAATTTTTCTCAAGTGAGTAGAAATCACCTTAGGTAAGAGACCTTTAGCCCATTCTTCTCCAAGTGTCTTATCAACAAAATGAGAACTTTGGGGGAGAAAATGCTTGGGGCTATTTGTCTTTGGTTTCTTCCCAACTCACACAAGGTCACACATCCCATTATCCTTCCCTGGTGACTCAGATGGTAAAGAATCTGCCTGCAGTGCGGGAGACATGGGTTCCATCTCTGGGCTGGGAAGATCCCCTGGAGAAGGGAATGGCAACCTACTCCAGTATTCCTGCCTGGAGAATTCCACAGATAGAGGAGCCGGGTGGGCTACAAACCATGGGGTCACAAAGAGTCAGTCACCACTGAGCAACTAACACACTTAGCAATTTTAATACACGTGCACAGATGTTAAAATAGCACAGATATTACGATTTTAAATACCAAATTCAATAGAATGTACCAAAGGCAAGATTGAATAATATCAACCACATTAAATGCACATCAAAATCTTCCTCTGTCCTTTGCAAACCCAAATACTATTCTCAACAGGAGACTTCTCTTTTTCCTACTTAAGCATCCTCTCCTTCATCTCTCCTGGCTCTGTTTTTCTGCTTTTACTATTCTGTGTAAAATCGAACATTACATCACATTGATATTTCTTCCTCATCAGAGCAACATTTATTCCTGGAGGGTTTTCAGCTAACCTGTTTCACCTGTGGTAGTCTTAGGTAAATCTCTGATTGGAATTTCTATTTCAGTCTGAAGGGATCCTTTCTCATCTTGCTCCTAGGCTCTGAGGTATACGGTATCTGCTGTGTGTTCTGATGCTATTCAGTTGATAAGGCAGAAACAGAGATTAGATGTGTTCTGAACTGTATTCGTGGTCTCTCTTCTCAGTTGCCTAGGAGAAGGAAGAAATCTTTAGACAAATATTTCAGAAAATCTTTTCTGAATTGATATGTAGCGCATTCCTCCTTTTTTATACAAGGTGACAGTGTGTGTGAGATGTAAAGATGAGTTTGCTCAGGCAATTACCCCTTGTTGATAGCAGATTATTTCCTCTGGCAAACTCGAAAATAACTTGTTGGTGTATAAGTTACTGCTGTTCTGGGGATGTAGTAATTTACTCTCCTGCCTTTTTTATGAGCACATTTATTTTAATCAGTGGAGTTCAGAATAGCTCTTTTTCATCTAACTCCATCTCTTTTGGAGTTATGCACCTTCTAACATATAACGAAGGAAGGTCCTTTTGCACACACAGAAGAAAAGGAGCATGATATATTGCTGGAAAAAAATGGGCTTTGCACAGGAAATCATATCCCATGATCTTTTTTTTCCATGTTAAAAGCACAACATTTATTCTCTACAGCTCTAACTCAAATTATTTTTCTGAGGAAAACAATGTCTCACCTCACAGAGCAACTCGATATTATCTTTCATTCTGGGGACTGATAACACAGAGTAGTTACACATGTAGGGTGAAGGGAAACACGAAAGAATTCAGGTTGGTAAAACTAATACAACTTTTAAGAAATATTACTGCAGGTTATAGAGTTCACAATGAAAGCCTATGGGATAGGCACAAGTTGGAGAGTTTTATTTCCTCTACCATTTGAAAGATGAAAAAGGAAAGAGTCAAGAAATGTAAAAGGATGCTTCCATAGCATCTGGAACAAATATTTTAACAAAGATGCCCCATTTCTCCTAACTGTGCATGCATGTATGCTAAATAGCTTCAGTGTAGCCCACCAGGCTCCTCTGTCCATGGGATTCTCCAGGCAAGAATCCTGGAGTGGGTTGCCATGTCCTCCTCCAGGGGATCTTCCTGACTCAGGGCTTGAACCTGTGTCTCCTGTATTGCAGGCAGAGTCTTTACTGCTGAGCCACCAGGAAAGCCCCTCCTAAGGGTAACGCTTACCCATCTTCTCGTAGTAGTCTTGTTAATTCTAACAGAAGTATTGGGAAAGCAAGAATCACTTCCTAACATTAATCCCTGGCTGGCTAAGTCTAAGAAGAACCCACATGCTTTATTTATGAGGAAAGTACAGTTCATGATAAACAGGGGGCTCATGTATCCTTCTCTGGTCCATAGTGACAATGACAATATCAGGTACATCACCACTCAGGTCCTTCCTGGGAAATGACAAAGTTTGCTTGATGGAGACAAAGCTGGAACCATGCATTCTGGGCAGTAGCTGATGACTTATGTTTTTGTTACCCTATTCTCCCAGTCATAAAACACTAAGAAGTGACTACTGTCTCATCTTGAGTATTGTTAAGAGGACAGAGGAAAACTATGGCTACAGAAGCATTTGGCTTTCTTGAAAATAAATGGAATGTATTTTGAAAGCATTACTTTCTTGTGCTTCTTCCACTGAAAGCTTTGATTAAGGTGAAAGCAGAACATCACAAATTACTTTCTTGTTTAGAAAAAGTTGGGAAACAGAAAAATGAAGAATTGCAAAAATATTTTGCAAGCAGTTCTGTGATTCTTTTCATACAAAACATAGCTGAGCAAGCCAGTAGTATACAGAAAGTCACCCATGCAAATGTATAAAGCCAATTCACTGTTAGTCCACATCTGTAGTAACATTTTTATGTAGAAAGTCACATGCATCTATGCATTAAATATAATAATAATTAAACAGAACAGAGCAAATGTTTTATGGGTTTTGTTGTTGTTGCTGTTTGAATAAGTAAAAATTCTCTTCCTAGCTGTACATTTGCTTTCCATAGCTTAGGTCTGCAGAACCCAATCTCCAGAATCTAATGTCTGATGATCTGAGGTGGAGTTGATGTAATTATAATATAAATAAATGTGATGCACTTGAATCATCCCCAAACCATCCCTCCTACCTGCAGCCCATGGAAAGATTATTTTCCATGAAACTGGTCCCTGGTGTCAAAAAAAGGTTGGAACCACTCCCTTAGGTGATTGCAAGCAGTCAACTCAAATCTATGCTGAGGTAGGAATCCATGACATGTTGCAGGGGGGCAGGGGGACAGGGGGACAGGGGGCAGGAGGTGATTTTCTGTTCTTGAGGGTTCTCTCTCTCTCTTTTTTTTTAAATAGTGAGTTTGCCAATCTATTTTCTTTAAACTGTTGTCAAGTCTGGAAATACATACTAAACAGATGCTCAGTCAGTTTTCTTCCATATTTCTTTCTTGGTAGTATCCCTCTATCAAGAAAAAGTAGAGAATGGTAGCTAAATATATCAATATCACATACATATTAATAAATCAATAACTATGTTTGTGATTAACTTGCTCCATAAACTAATATTGAACATAATACAACTTGAACATGTAGTCTTTTCTGTTTAATTCGGATGAATAATTTTAATATATTATAAATGTCACTCCTCTTTGTTGTTGCTCTTGTTTAGTCATTAAGCCACTCCTCTTATTTGACTGATATTCAAAAGTAATGAAATTAGTGAGAATGATTTTATTTTAATGATATGATTATTGAGTACTTTATTAATAAAAAGCACCATATAAGTCTCAAATAATTGAGTAACTGAATTATTTAACATAGAAATTATGGGAAATTAAAATTTCTGGGAGATTTTATTATGACTCCCTGACCAACTGAAGGTGAGAAAAGAGAAAGAACTCACCAAAAGGAAAACAGAAATTCTGCATAGAGATTACAGGAAAAATTAAATGAAATGGTTAAAATACCAAAAAAAAAGGCACAAAGGCTGATAATTTTATCAGGGATAACATTATCACATCTCATCTGTTTAAAAACATAATGTAAAGAACACTCTAAAAATCACTTCTAAAAAATAGCTTTTTTCTTCTATTCTGGAATCCACTCTCATACCACTATTCTGAGTAGTTTTGCCAGAAGGAGACCTAATTTCTCAGGTATCTCAATTTAATCATTTTAATCCCAACCCAACTATATATCAATAGAATATAACAATTGTCAGTAACAGTAATATATTTCTCCTGATAAAACTTTGAATGATATAAATGACCATACAACTTTCTCATATTTAAGCATTCTAACTTACTTAAGGAAGTTAAGGACACAGTTAAGGAAGGTATTTTTCTGCAAGAATTAAAATTAGAGAAACCAAAAAAAAATACTTCTATTAATACTTTACCAGCACTAATTTGGAATGCTTAATACTCCATAAAAATAACAGATTTAAATATCATTAGCGACACTATTATCTGTTGAAAAGGCAAGTGAGTTTGGGAGCCAGTGGTGGGACAATTAATATACTACACATCTTGCATCCGAAGGTAACTTTTAGTAGCAATTAGAGAAGAATGGGCCAGGGACCTTCTGTAAAAGAGGATGTTTTCAACAGAGCTTCACCCAGGGGGCTTAGGGATGAAGTACTAGCTGCTGCTATTGATCCTTTCCTTCCTTCTGTTTTTGACTAACAGTGCTAGGGAGTAATAGTTACTACAAGACCAGCTACAAGAAAGAGTCACACACAACTGTGCAACTGAACTGAACTGAACTTTCTCCATCTGCTGGAGAAAGGGAAGCTGCATCGATGTAATGATGAACAGTATAGTCCCCGAAGCCAAGTGTCTTGGGTCAGAATTCCAGGGCCATCTCTTACCAGTTTGTTGTTGTTATTGTTCAATTGCTAAGTTGTGTCTGACTCTTTGCAACCCCATGGACTGCAGCACACCAGGCTTCCCTGCCCTTCACTGTCTCCCCTGGAATTTGCTCATATTCGTGTTTATTGAATCAGTGATGCTATCCAACTATCTCATCCTCTGTTGCCCCCTTTTCTTCCTGCCCTCAATATTTCCTAGCATCAAGGTCTTTACGAATGAGTTGGCTCTTTGCATCAGGGGCCAGAGTATTGGAGTTTCAGCTTCAGCATCAGTCCTTCCAATGAACATTTAGGGTCCAGTTCTCACATCCATACATGACTATGGGAAAAACCATAGCTTTGACTAGATGGACCTTTGTCAGCAAAGTGATGTCTCTGCTTTTTAGTATGCTGTCTAGGTTTGGCATAGCTTTCCTTCTAAGGACCAAACATCTTTTTATTTCATGGCTTACTAGTTTGTGGCATTGTGCAATTTGTGGAATATCTTAGCTTTGGTTCCCTCTTCTATAAAAAAAGTAAAAAAAAAAAAAGAGGAGGAGGAAGAAGAGGTAGATGATAGCTCTCCATCTAAGAAGAATGAATAGCCTCATCTGAAGATTAAATAATTATATATATATATAGAACCCTTAGAATAATGGCCGATGGTAATTCCTCAACAGATCTTAGCTAACAAAGCAAAAGCAAAATTAAAGCAGGAGATACAGTGGTCAAGGGTGGCAGCAACCATAATTTACACTCTCTTAGAACTTGATATGATTTAGTTGAAGGGAGGCTATCTTTGAAGAAAGCAGCATAATACAGTGGAGTCAGAAAAAAAGGTGAGTTTTCATCTGTCGATTCTGCCATTCCCATGCTGTGTGGCCTTGGGTAAGTCATTTAACCTCTGTGCACCTCATTATTCTTATCTAGAAAGGAACGGATTTCAATTTGCTGACTTCTACAGTCTCTTCTAACTCAACATACACTTGTTTATGATACTTAGAGAAGAATAATCTGGTAGTCATTGCGTAGTTTATCTCATGAGAATGGCTCTTTTTTATGTGTTCATTTCTCTCTCTCAGAGGAGTCAGACAAGCAACCAAAGACGTGTGAAAGGTGGAATATTTGCAACGAAATAAATTAGGTCCTTAAAGGGAGTGTTGTGTGGTTCTTATACTCTCAGAACAGCATGCGTGTGTTCTTATGCATCCGTACTAACAAATTACATGCGCTAAAGAGTGGTATATTTTACCTTGGTGCTCTGATAAATTCCCACCACCTAGTGAATTTTTAAATCGAGATATTTATTCTATTTCATCATAATGTGTAAAATCGTTTCTTTATACTCGAGTGACCAGAGGTAAATTGAAGATGTGTATACAAAGTGAAACTATTTCTCTAATAAAATCACTGACATGTTAAGAGGGTTCTCATTTCAGTTATTTATGCTGTTTCCCTTCATTTTTAAAGACGACACTATCCTTTATCACACATTCTGAATGTGTGCGTTATATTTGTACAACATATTTTCTTTCCATGACCCATTAAAGTAGCATAATGCTTTCTATATTCATGCATCTCATAGTCCATAACCTATAGTTTTAAATATTTTTTTGCATTCTCTCTCAGAGAGGGAAAAAAAATGAGCTTTGCAGTGAAGACAAAAATGTGGCCAATTATGTCATTTTTATCTCAGTTTCAACTTAGCATTATCTTAGGCTTAGTAGTAACAAATGATAAAATGACAAATAAATTCTGACATTCCCTGCATAATCTACATTCTTGGCCATCGAATCTTCATTTTACCAGCCTCTTGAGAAATGTTTTTCAGAAAAGAAAAAAAGAAAACCTCAAACATGACTGCCAATCTAGCCCATTCCATTATGTGTGTCATGCTGCTGAAGCGCACTTGGAGTCTAGAAGCGCCGAGTGCCACAATCCGTCTCCTTGTGACTCATGACGCCAGATGACAAGTAGGCCTCTGTCCTCCAACAGCACCAGAAACAGTGGAGGATCCGGGTGGGTGTTCGTGGCATTGTGAATAGACCTAGTAGGGGGGAAGGGGGCTAAAGGCTAAGGCTTCCGGCACGTCCCACCATGCTGACAGATGGCATGGACTTGGCCAGAGGCCCAGGACCTTGGTCACCTAATGAACTTCCCCTGACTCTGTGCTGTGTCGACATCCCAGACATCCAGGGACACAGGCCTCACTTGTGAATCATTCTGCTGGAAGCTGCCTCTGAATGAACGTTCATGAAACGATTTCGCTTATGCCCAAGTAAGACTGTTGAGTCCTTTGTCACATCATTACCGTGGGTTGTATCCACACAGAATGTGTGCTTTATAATTTAGTACTAATGAATTTTTTGACCCATAAATCAATGAACCTGTTACAGATTGAATAATAATATTTGCTTCCTGAAAGCATCTATGATATCAACAAGGTCGCAGTTTACTGTCATTTTTAATAGGGGGAAAAAACTTACTCAAGGGGCATTTAACATATTTTGACAAGGTGACCCACAATTATCCATTAACATTGTATTTGTCTAAGCCCTACTGCATTGATATGCAGGGACCATGTAATAGTTCATTGATGTCCCACTTGGGGGTGGAAAATAAGGCAAGTGGGACCTTTCCAAGGTCTTTCACAGCCAGAATGCATCTTGCTATTGCTGTATTGATTAAACATTTGGATAGTTAATCAGCACAATTCAGCCCTTTTAACCAGCCATATACAGTTTCTTTTTTAAAAAAGAAAAAAGTCTGGAAGAATAAGGATATATTTTTCTTATTTTCAAATGCAACAGAGAAAACCTATCTTTATAGACAATAGGACTATAATAAAATATTATTGCATTCAATGCGGTCTTGAATTTAAAGATGTCTAGTCTTTTCTGAAATGTTCTTGCTTGATTTCATTTCTCAACATTTTGAGTGAATAAAACAGTCAGCTCTTTGCCAGCACCAAGTTATAGCCTTTACAGTCATCCCTGTCTAGTCCATGCTTGATTTCTTCAGATAGGATATTTCCGAAATTCAAAACAAGCCAACCGGGAGTTTCCCATGTGGACTTGCAGCTTCATTTCTGCCCCCTTGGTGTGCCTGTCCCATCACATGCACCAGTGTTCTCATACCCCTTCCCTGATATTCAGTCTCATCATAACCATGCCTCATTTCCTCTGTTAACTACATCCAGATACCTGTATTCATTTTTCTATGTATAAAACCTCAGCTTTTCTTCTCTGTATTTCCTCTGCTAAATCTTTTGCCCCAGGTGATTTTTTTGAATAGAATTAAACAATTATATCCTTCTTTAGGAGATCACTCATTTCCATCATTCTACCCCTCATCTTCCTACCAGCCAGTAAGAAACAAGGTTATCTCACCTCACATCCTGCCATATAGACTTCTTCTGGATTTCAAGTGATACCCGCAAATCAACATACTTTATAATTCATGTTCAATCGTGGTTAATTATATTCTAATATGCTTTACCCATTTAACTTTGCAGAAAGTTTCTAAATTTTAAAAACTTTACATAAAGTTCCATTTTACTTAAACTAGTTTTTTCCCAAAGTTGTTTGATCATAATCACCAACTACTATCATAACTACTTGCTCATGATATCTGAGAATAGGACCTAGAAATGTGTAGTTTAATAAACACTTTTAGGAGGTCCTCAGGATCAGACAAGTTTGAGACCCACTAATTTAATCCACTCTTTATCCATTTGTTCCATAGGCCACATATGCCTCAGCTGATTTTTAAGAATTTAACTTAGAAATGCATCTGCAATAAGATCTTTATCTGTTTAAGTGGTTATTGAGCATTTTTGATGCACAGTAATTTACATATATAATTTTATTCACCTTGCTGCTGAGTTCATTCTTTTATTTTTTATGGTCAAGAGGTACATGATCATATATGTGTGGTTCAATTACATAGATTATAATGTCTATTTTCCCTAACCTACAGAAACTGTGAGATTAGAAGTGTTCTGTCAACTGCTGTTGGCAGTAATGTTATTACACAGCAAGTAATGCACAATGCTTTCACTTTATAGTCATTGTTATTTTGAGTCCCATGCCCTTTACAGTTTGGGAATTCTGATTTAATTGTACAACGATCAAGCGCTACCATTCCAGTTTACCATCATCTATGCATTTACAGTACATGTCAATGTGTACCATACAAAGTAGGTATTTTAACCACTTTTGCAATAAAAATAACATCCCTATGTATTTCTCACCCAAGTTTACTCCTAAAAGAAACAAACTTCATCATTCATAAACTGGAACAGTACAAATTATTTTGCTTTCAGAGATTTAAATTAAATGAAATAAAGCAGACTTCCTATTTATCATCAAAGAAAATATATTTTACTGTATACAAAAATTACAGGCCTATAGATCTGCAGATCTATACAGTTGGGCTATCTTACTTTCAGAGTGCTTTTCCTGTAGTTTTTTCAAGTTCAATAGCAGCCTCTGTGTGCACGCTCTGTGTGTCCACCATGACCAGTGGGCATGCACATGTGTAAAGCACTATTTACAGAGGAACCTTCAGGTAGCAATACAGGCACGAACCAAAGCTATTGATACAGCCAGGAGAAAAAAATTGCCATCCTCTGTGGGACACCTTAATCAGCCACACCGAAGAGGAGATGCAAGGAGTGCAGAGAGATAACATTAAATGCAAGCTCCGAAGCAAACCTGTGATCACGAAGGACAGGTCCCTCAGCTTGCTAAAAATACAGATCCCATTGTGTGGTGATTATCTCCCTAAAGGTTTCGAATAAGATGAGAATCTTTCTCAAAAATAGGTCACTATTAACTGGAAAATATGATTCTAGTCTTCAAAAAAAAAAAGACTAGAAAATTAGTGGTGGGCATCAATTTCTTATTATTTATGAAAGCACTTTGGGAACAGGGCCCATTGGGTCTTATTTCCTTTATATGGAAACAGACACCATTATTCAATCTTGTTCTATCTTTTTATTAATACGTGTAAAACACCCTCCAGAGAGTTCCAAAGCTATAGCAGAAACCAGGAGCGATATAATAATTCTACAGCTGCATGCTCTTGCCAACCTTGGAGTCCTCCAAACCACCAGAAGCCCAAGCAAGACTGTTAAGATGGTTCCACCTTCTGAAGCGACGAAATGACAGTATTACTTGAGCAGTGACCCCTGGGCACAGACTTACCACAGTAGCTCACAGTCTTTCTTTTAGAGTTTCCATATCTGGTGTTAAGAATGCCTGCTGTAAGTACATCCTTTAGGATGCACATCTCTACAGAGTGATAATAGCATCCTAAACTGAGCTTCTTCACTGAAATCATCTTTTAGACTCCTATCTTCTAGGTTGAAAGTGTGGGTCAACAGAAGACAGTGGCTTATTGCACAAAGAAAAGAGAAACTAAACCATAATAATAGCAATAAAGAAAATTCACAGAAATTACAAGAGAAAAATCGTAATGGAAATTTTCTGCCTTCACTCTGGACTAGCCAAAGAGATAACAAAAAATGTTACTCATACTTAACCTTAAGACTCTTTGCCAAGGTCAATCCTTTGAAGAAACTGGATTCTTTTTGCAGGGTTGGTCACAGATAACAACTCTGATGCTGATGTTAAAGCCTATTGCAGTCACAGTATAGTCTAATGAATGACTAAAATGTGTGGGTAAAAACTCATATAGCATATAAAGATCAAAATAGAGCAATTCTCACTTAGCTATGTTACTAGCTGAAAAGGTTTGGATCCCAGATTTTGTGCCAAATAAATGAGCTGACCTTATCTACTACATAATGAATCTTCCCTGATGATGAATTAGGGCAAGATAAGCAGGCAGCCACCAATCTAGAACACTGATCACATAAGGAGATAAAGGAGAAAATTTTACTGAACTACCAGGGTTCACTCAAGAAGATAAGAAGCTGAACCTCTGTCTCCAGAGGTTACTATTTGAAACATTAAGGATATCAGTCAAACTTCTCCCTTTCAATCAGAAAGAGTATAAACAAATAAGTCAATAGGTGACAGTACCATGGAAGGAGAAAGAGTAGAGATTGAAAAGAGGATGAGAGAGTAGAATGGAAATAATTTAGGAGAAACACAAATTTTAAGGCACTTTTAAATGTTAAGATGTTTTATTTGTCGCTCAGTCATGTCCAACTCTTTGCAACTCCATGGACTTCAGTCCTCCAGGCTCCTCTGTCCACGGGATTCTCCAGGCAAGAATACTGGAGTGGGTTGCCATTTCCTTCTCCAGGGGATTTTCCCAAGCCACGGGTCGAATCTGAGTCTCCTGCTTTCCAGGCAGATTCTTTCAACATCTGAACCACCAGGGCAACCATTAAGTTAAGAAATTAAGATGTTACTGGGCAGTTATTATGTAGATTGCATTGAATGAAGCATTATTGATGACATCAAGTAAGTGTTAGCTGATTTGATATTTGAACCAAAGAAGCTACAAACTTACTGTTGTAATATGAGACTGTTATTAATGTTTCTGTTAAAATATATATTAACAAAAATGCAAGTATGCCATATGATACAAACATGAAGGCACAAACCTTGATGAGATGTCATTGTTTAATGAATGTTTCATTCTGGTCTGCAACTCCAAACTCTAAAATTTTGACCTAAATTATCATTTGTGTCCACCTGACCATAATAATAATGAAATGTGAATTTTTAAATGATTTTTAATAGATTGGTTAAGAATGACCAATACAATGAAATAAATATTTTGTACTTAGCCAAAGGGTTTCCATAAGCACGTCTATGCAAGAAAACCACAAATAATATAGATTATAATTCTATTGTTGTTTTATTTGCATTAATTAAGGAAGTAAAAATCTTCGCCATACATCTCCATGGAGGTTTTGTCCAAAGACTTTCCTCGTTTCACCCTCCTATTTCATTTCCCTCACAAACTGTTGTAGATATACCTATACGTGTGGCTTTAAACCCACATTATTCCACACTGTCTTGTGTTGGAATATTGATACTCTTTGGTCTCACTCTCCAGGTATAAGCCAAGCTAGAGTGTGGGTAAAGAAGTCTAATGCCAGTGTTTAAGAGCTGAATAAAATGAAAGGAAATGCCTAAGCTGAAAATCAGGGAAAGAAAAATGTTATACTTAGGTGAGAGCAGAGCAGCAAACATGTAAATAAATCCAAGCTGCTTAGAAACCAAGAAGACATCTAGAAGCACACAGGGAGGGCAGGAGCTTTGTAAGAAGTACTGAATATTGCCACCAGTAGTTTTCTGTCACTGGCCCTTGGCCACGTGGTGTGAGACATGGTATAGCCCAGGAGTTTATAAGCTGGCTAAGCATTAGAATCAGCTGGGGAACTTTCAAAATCCCCATTCCCAGCTATCACCTATGTCATAATTTGCTCCTATTGTCATAATCTCTGGGATTTGGGATGCAGGCAGGCAGTATTTTTAAAAGCAGCTAAGGCAATTCCAATGTGTATCCAATTGTTGAGAAATATGGTTATAAAGGCATATACAAAGTGGGTTTTTTTTCCTTTATTGGGAATTAAAAAGCAATAAAGAAAACCTCAAGTCTTTCTGCGATTGTTTAAAGTTCACACGATGAACAGTCTTCAACACCTGGGTTTTTACGACTCTTCTGCTAGTACTCTCAATCTGCTACCTGAAACATGGAGACGTTTATTCCCCTCCAAAGCACACTCCTCAATGCCTGCCCATCTCTGCTGTCTAAGAACAGGGCCTTGCTCTTTTTCACTTTGCACATTTTTCTGCAGCATCAGAAAGAATAAGATACACAAGCCAGTGCCTTGGTGAAACTGGAACATGTTAGTTGAATATTATTCCTCCAAAGAATCTATCTCAGAGTGAGTCTCAGTTGTGGCCCAAAGGTGCCTTCTGCGCTGACCAAACATCTCCCTGGCAGCACCGACCCGTATCAGTTCGGTGAATCTTTCCAACAACAAAATATAAGTGAAAACAATAACAAAATTGCATGTAATCAAGTGGACTACAAGTGGCATAAACTATATGAATAAGTCCTGAATAAAATGAAACTCCAAGAATGATCAGAAGGAAAGCAATTAGGAAGGGAAAAATCACAAACTGCAGCCAAAGTAAACAATAAGCCTGAATCATTTTGACAAAGCAAGAGTTATTGGCAATGAACTAGAAACAGGCCACACTTTGATCTCAATTTCCATTGCTCAGAAACCATAGGCATTCACTTTTCCAATTATCGTGATAGCGCCTTAGTCTTTGTTTTTATTGAACAGTCTCCAGTCTGTTTACATTGTTCTTAAATTAAACCATGGAGCATCAGACTACTTCCTAATCCTATGTATGATGTCATTTACATATGCCAATATCGTATGTGATCCTTTCCAGCAGAACTTGCATTTACTGGGTTAGTTGTATTTAGCACATTTCCTATTTGGCCCTCCCATGTCACTTTCCTCTCATTTTGCCCATTGTTCAAACCTCATTTGTTAAGCTATCTAATCTACGTAAACCTGGTCATTAATGGCTCCTCCCCTGATTTTTCAAGGTCATCTTGAATTATAAGTAGATCTTCCAAGGTTCCTGTTACCTCTCCCAACTTAGAGTCTTCCATGAAACTTTATGATCATGTTCCATATATTATCATCCAAGTCACTGATAAAATGTTAAATATTACCACCCTGGACAGACCCTGCAGAACATCATTTGATGTGTCCTTTTAGGTTGCCTCTGAAACATTAATAACTTCTCATTGAATATGATCCTTGAACCGGTCTGTACCCAACTAAGAGCCAGGGCTGTATTTCCCTAGATTGATAGCGCTATTTTAAATCTATATGCTACAACCCTGAGGAAGGAATATTTTTTGTACTCTTCTCTCTCACAGAGATAGAAAAGATTTTTTAATTTTAGCAGCTTAAAACTGACCGGTCAACATATGCCAAACAATAACCCAGGATAATTTAGCACTGTTCATAGATGTGATATTTTCAAAAAGCCATAAAAAGAACTCCCCATTAATAACTCTGACTATAAAGGTTCATCACAGGCTACAATTCTCACCTCTTTGAACTTAATGACAACTCAAGTCAATGCCTTCCTTTTTTCCTTTGTTGCAGCTGCTATTGGGGTGGGAAAGACTGTTGTTGGAAAGAACTGTTGTCCAGGCTCCAAGAAGTCCAGACAAGGTCTCCAGAGACCCTCTATTTTTCCTCCAGATCCTTTTACTGACATTAATGATGAAGCAGCTTTGTCTGTGTCTCTGCCTTGGTTAGCTATGCCTTAGTGACAGGGCCGCTCCAGATGCATAAGATAGCAGCTGATGCCATCATGCGAATGTCTAACACTTACTTTAGGTAGGTGACACTTCTTAATATTCAATCCTGTCTTCACAATGTCGACTTGCCCCACCACACACGGGTGTTCTTTTTCATCATTGTTCTTAGGATTGTTGATATTTTTGCTTGTGATTTCTCTAAAGGGCATACTTTTTAAAATATAATTATTTATAACCTTTAATGCCAGGAGGGCAGTATAGTATGCCTAGAAGAATATGCATCACAGAGTTATTGTTTAGAAATGGTAATTAATTTTACAGTCAACAGTAGTGTGACACGCTGTCTCTGACTAGACGTCCACCGTGGCTTCCTGCCAGTCCTTTGTAAGAATATTAATTGACGTCCAGCACTAAGCAGCCCCTTTGCTGTGATTTTGAATGAAACAACATGTTTCAAATTAAATAAATGCATTCTAAACTTGCCGATTCAATATCAGACTCTGTGTCTTCATGTCATCAAAATATAGTTCATGTCTTTTTTTTCCCTCTTTTTTCTCCCAGCTTAACTGAGATATAATTGGCAAATAAAAATTGTATATATTAAAGGTATAAATGTGTCTTTTGTTATTTGTCCTCCTTTTTGTTCCCTCTCTCGCATGCCTGACACTTAACATTTGCCTTCTCTTAATTTTAACTCACTGCTTTTCTTCTCACTTCTTAACAATATTTGGCTGTAGGGAACCTTCTGCAACAAATACTCTGTGTCTCTAACAATCCTGAACAATTTACTCCTCTGTTACTGCTCTTCGTCTTCCCAAGGTTTCCCAGCTCAGCAATCTTGGTTATATCTTGGATGATATGCTCATTAACATGCCAAGGATGGCAGATTAGGTGGAATGAACAGCGTTTGAAAAAAAAAAAGGGTCAAAATTCAAACTGATCTTGACAGTTTAGGGAACTGGGCACATAAACAATTAGTTTCATGGGAGAAAATATATGTTCATTCACACTAAAGGGAGACGAACACTGAACAAATAGAGCAATGGTTAGCTACCACAGGTGTGGGGTGGGATGGAAGGGGACCAACTTTTATGCAGCCAATAGCTAGGATGATAAATTCATTATGAAAAACCAAAGATACCAGGATGTAGAAATTACAACATTGTATGGCCATGTGAAAAAAGTACAATCTCTTATTAGATTTATTAAGTTTTTTTAAAGAAAAATTAGAAATGTGCAGCTTATGTGATAAGATTGCTGGTGGAAAAAAAAAAAGAAATATAGAGCTTAAAATGAATTTTCAGAAGTACAGGTATGTATACTCTCTGTGTTCACCCAGAAATCAGGTGATGGAGTTCTTATATTCATTTCTTGTTTTAAAGCAACACAACAGTCCTTTACAATCTATATGGTTTCATTTGGAGTAAGTTTTTATGAATTTTTTATTATTATATCACCTGACTATAATACAATATTCACATAATAAACATAATTTTAGATCTAGCTTTGAGTACCTTCTCGCTCTCTTTTTTTTTTTTTCTGGAAGACTTTTTTAATTTAAAATCTTATAGGAACTCTGTATTCAAAGGGAGAAAAACTGGTAGGAGGTATGGAGCAAAACTGGCATAGGTCTTCTTGCCCGTGAGGGAAAATCTCACCCAAACTGAGGTCAGGAATAAAGGTGGCCTTCCTGAGGGTCAGAACTTAGTGCCCAGGACACTACGTGAAGCCAAGTCTCTGGTCCACCAGTTTAGGGCACTTTCCACTGAACTACACTGCTTCCTGAAAACCAGGTCCTATTTCAAGCCATTCTTGATTATCCCAGATTTGTTTTACTCCCTGTTTTTACAGTCTTTTAAATGTCTTTTCTCCTGTTCTCTCACTTAGTTCCCCAAAGTCATTTGTTACATAACAGATGCACATGTGTTCCTATTTACAGATATTCTACAGTAAGTGAAGGAAGTATGGGGAAGTGATGGGGGAGAGGTGACTAGGACCCTCAAACCCTCGAGCTGGAAATGTTGGGCGTACACTCTATGTCTGAGGCAGAGGTCACAGAGAAAGACCCATTTGGGATACTGAATCTGGTCTTGTACCGTTGGAATCCATCCAACCTGTTTTCCCCTCTATTTTCAGTCTATTCAAAATTAGGATACTTGGTGCTGGGGAGGATCACCTGGGAAGCACCAGTAGGGCACCAAGTATAACTCTGTGATGATATTACAGTACGCAAGAAGCTTAAAATTAAATTCATTATCAGGGAATTGAATCCAGGGAATATGACTTCATTAAAAAGTATGACTTTATAAATAACTACACATAAACAGACTGCTTTGCCTTGGAGACTAATATATCTCAAAATTATTATCTACTTAAAATATTTTACCTAAAAGAATTCACAATTAACTTTCAATATTTAAACAGTACATTAGAAATGGAATGTTTATAAATATCAGAAATAAAAGCCACTTCATTACAGTGTAAACATATGCTAATACACCACATACTGGCTTTTGAATTTAATACTGATATGGTTGATATATTTCTTTTTTTCTTAACTGACATTAGGGTTTAGGTAACAACAAATATAAATATACAAAATGTTGAATTTAGAAGATGGTATATTTAAACATTTGTCTTTTAGAGAGTGCTGTTAAACTTAACTTTTATTAACTTGAGGACTCAAAGAAAAATATGGTGATGCCAGTGAACCTTTGAAAATCTTTTATTTTATCACCTTTAATGCATGTTTAATATTTAACATTCATCTTATTACAGACAGGAATTGTGAAATGCTTGTGCTTTCTCTAAACAGTTTTAAAGTTCAATGCACAGTCACAATTCAGAGGGGAGATTTCACACATTTATGGAAAATAAGCCATTTTTGCAGTAAAGTTGCAAAGTGTGAAAGAATTCTTGTTTTATCTGCCTTACTTATCATGTTTATGAGTTATTTTGCCTGGAAGTAAATTGACAAGTTGTCAATGAACAATAGACAGTGCCCCAGCTAGGCTTTTCACAGGTTCAGATGCCTTTGGGCAAAAGGGCTAAATCTGTAGTTGCAATCTAGCATATGGAGCACTGAAAAAAGTGGCAACAGGGTGAGAGACATTCTCTGCAAAATGCATGCGGTTGCTGCTCTGTAACCAATCTGCTTGGGCCACTGTACATTATGAATTCAGGCTCCATCCTGTCCGGGAACAGGATTGCTTGCCTCTTCTCACGGAATCTCTCGTTTCCATTTTATCCCCAGTACACTCTGGTCCATTTTGTCACTTTAAACCATCTTATTCTTCCAAACAATTATTTTCAAATATGCACCTTTAATAATAAAACGCTATTTCCTCATTGTAGATGACTCTCTGTGGGAAACTTCTCATACACTCTTATGGGAAGGAAAACAATCTGAGAGTCCCCCTTCTCTGTGGTTCAGGGTGGACCTTGCCTTCCACCTCCAGCTACCACAAATTACAGTCACTTTGTTGTAACATTTCATGTGTTTTTCTCCCATCTCCATTTTCCAGAATGTTATTTCGAGCCTATTTCATGATAACTCATACTGCTGAATAACTTACTAGAGACCTAAGTGGTCTTTCAATAGATGGCACTCTTTGTTCTGAATCAAGCCAAATTTGTTGTTTGGAAGCTCCAACCCTCTATGTATACCATTCTCTACATCATAATTAGGGGGGGGGGTGTTTGTGTGCATGCTCAGGTGCTCAGTCGTGTCCAACTCTTTGCAACCCCGTGGACTGTAGCCTTGTCAGGCTCCTCTGTCCATGGAATTTCCCAGGCAAGAACACTGGAGTGGGTTGCCATGCCCTCCTCCAGGGGATACTGCTGATTTAATGAGGTAATGCAGATAGATTCTCTTCAGATGATCTTTCTCCCCAGATCCTCTTTTTCTTCTGCTACAAAACTCATGCAAAACCCTCATCAGGTTTTAAGGCCTCTGTCCACTGTCAGCTCCTGCTCACAGGCTGCTGATAGTACTTGGAATTATAATATTATAATAGTACATAGTATAAGAGTATATAATAAAGTATTATAATATAATAGTATATATTATAATTACAAGTAATAGTATAATCCCAAGTATTATAATTATAATAGTATAATGTTATACTATTATATAATAGTATATTATATAATATCACTGGATAATACATGTTATTATAATATTTTATTGTTATGTGCTGTTAATCTTTTAAATTAAGGAACTCCCACTAATTCTGCAACACTATCCACGGTGATTGTATCTTTGGCTTCCTTTCCCAGTGCTCACACCAGCTGATACAACTCTTTCCCCTTCTCTTCAGACTTCCCCTGCCCAATTTTCTTTAAGAAGATGGTCATGCTTGTTCTTTTTCAGAAGAGAGTTCAATGAACATTAAGTACCTCAAAGTCTGACTCAACCCCTTCTCAATATACAGCTGTTCCTCAGTATCCATGGATATTGGTTCCAAGAGCTGCCTTGATACCAAAATCCAATCCATAAATTCTTAAGTCCTATTGTCTGTATATTTATTGGAAAAAATACACATTTAAGTGGCTCTGTAAAGTTCAAATATGTGTTGTTCAAGGTCAACTGGATATCTGTCATTTTCCACTTCCATTGTTGCACTTTTTTAGAAGTAGTGTCCTAATCCTCTCCAAGGCTAACTCTTCTACCTGTTATTTACACCATTCTTTGTCTATGCAGAGTTGCTAAGTAGAATCATAAAAATTTTAATGCACAAAATAGGTAAAGCCTTATCTTATCTCTTCTGGAACTTAAACTACTCAGCCTTTGTTTTCAACATCTACCATTTCCCAGTTTTCCCAACAGTTTGTAGAAAGAGAAGGAATTATATTTTATTCCTTCCCCTTATCTTTTCTCTGGAAGTTGTGCTAATAAATGGAGAAATGACCATGATGGAGGAAGACAGCAAGCAAGGGAGAGAGAAGTTTATCAAGAAACACCTATAAAATGAAATATGTAAGCCACAAAAGCTTCCCAGGTGGCCAGACATTAAAGAATCTGCTTTTAATGCAGGAGACCTGGGTTTAGTCCCTGGGTTGGGAAGATCCCCTGGAGAAGGAAATGGCAACCCACTCCAATATTCTTGCCTAGAGAACTCTATGGACAGGGGAGCCTGGAGGGCTGCAGTTTATGGAGTTGCAAAGAGTCAGACACGACTGAATGACTAACACTTTCACAAACCACATAAGCAAAAGGTAAATGTTCATCTCTTTGAAAATAGAGGTACTCCAGGTTGTCAAAATTACTCATGACACAGACAACAAGTAGGATTACAAAAATATGCTCCTCCTTGTTAGGATCCCATTTCTCCATTAGAAGAATGTTATCTGGTGGGAATGCAAACTAGTACAGCCACTATGGAGAACAGTGTGGAGATTCCTTAAAAAGCTGCAAATAGACCTGCCATATGACCCAGCAATCCCACTGCTGGGCATATACACCGAGGAAACCAGAATTGAAAGAGCCACGTGTACCCCAATGTTCATCGCTGCATTGTTTACAATAGCCAGGACATGGAAGCAACCTAGATGCCCATCAACTGACGAATGGATAAGAAAGCTGTGGTACATATACACAATGGAATATTACTCAGCATTAAAAAAAAATTCATTTGAATCAGTTCTACTCAGGTGGACGGAACTGGAGCCTATTATCCAGAGCGAAGTAAGTCAGAAGGAAAAACAACAATACAGTATATTAACGCATATATATGGAATTTAGAAAGATGGTAATGAGAACCCTGCATGCGAGACAGCAAAAGGAACTCAGATGTATAGAACAGACTCGTGGACTCTGTGGAAGAGGGCAAGGGTGGGATAATATGGGAGAATGACATTGAAATTACCATATGACATGTTAATTACCATATGTGAAAAAAAAAAGAAGAGTGTTATCTACAGTGGACAGATTACCAAAGTACTACAAAGCTTTTTTAATCTTTACATCTAAAATATAAAAATTAATACCTAGGCCCTAAAAAGGAATTCCAAATACCATCTGAGACTCTAGAAACCCACATTTAGGGCTAGTAGACCCTCCAGAGAGATGAGCAAGATGTCTTCTATGTACACCTAAGCAAACATAGCTTTCTAGAAGTGTCAATGGAGAAATGGTGATTGACCAGGTGTCTAGTTATAACTGCATTATATCAGCATACTTATTGCCCACTTTTAGGTTTGGGCACTTTTACTTATTTTTCTTTCTTTATCATTTACCTTTTCTCCCTTTGCCCAAATACACCATTCCTATTTTATTTGCCTTTGTTTTTCTTCTCCATCTCTTTTCTTTCTTACTCCAACTCAATCTTCCTGTTTACCTCCACTGACTCTTGGAAGCAAGTTGAGTGGAATCTTATGGCTGACTCTCTCATTTTACAGATGAATGAAGTTGGGACCCAAAAGATTAAGATTAAGACTTGTCCAATATTTCATAGCAGTTTGAAGCAGAACCCCAAGGATAAATTGTAAGACTCTTGAAACCAACCCTGGATTCTTTCCATTACACCCATAATTTCTTCCATCTCTGACCTTCACAACACAAACTGGCCTTCAGACATTTTGAGCACAATGAGAATAAAAGCAGCGAGGAGCTACAATAGCAGCAAGACGTGTGTCCTGTAGATGTTTGGTGAGGGCAATCAGTTCCTTACTTGCCAACTCTTTCCTGCCATGCAGGAACGCCATAAACCAAACCAAGCACGTCCGTTGGCTTCCTTTTCATTAGCACTTTCATCCCTTCCCCTTGATGCTATACACGTGCACAAGCATACCTTTCTTGGCATCCTACTGAATACCACAAGCTGCCCCGCCCCCTTTACTGGCTCCTTGCTCTTATGCTCTGTAGCATTTATCACCTTCTCCCTGTGTGTTACTTGCTCAGTCATGTCCAACTCCTTGTGACCCCCCGGACGCAGCCCACCAGGCTTCTCTGTCCACGGAATTCTCCAGGCAAGAATACTGGAGTAGATTGCCATTCTCTTCTCCAGAAGAACTTCCCAACCCAGGGATCAAACCCTGGTCTTCTGCCTCACAGGCAGATTCTTTACCATTTGAGCTATAGGGATTTATCACCTTGCAACATTCCAAATAAATTATGTACTCCTTATGTGTAGTGTTCATGGCCTGTCTCTCCTTGCAAAAATAAAACCTCCAGGAGGGCAGACATATTTCTCTCTTTTGTTTATTGGCATGTTCCAAGCACCTGGCATAGTTTCTGCCACATTGTAGGCGCTCAACATTTGTTACATGAATGAATTGAATGAATGAACTCAAATGAGTGGCACATATAATACTTCTTCCTTATGATTCCTAGAGACCCAAGGGTGTTATCATGATGGAAACAAACTTAATATGCAAAGTAATTATGTTATTCAACTCAACTACTCTGCTTCTAGTGTGTGTGTGAGAGAGAATGAGAGAGAGCAGCAAAGGAGGTATTATTAAGGCTTTTAAATTAAGAATGAGGCAATTTATAAATGATGCCTCTCTAAATTTTAAATAATGAAAGATTAAATTTTAGGTGCAACAAAGTTTTCAGCCTGCTCTTGTTGGGGTTTCTGATACTAATTAATCCAATCTCTCTTTTCAGCAACAATTGAGATTTTGCAGGTGAAAATCCAAAGATGGTACTTGTTTCATTTTTATTGCTGAAAAAAATGTGTTGGCAACCATAGTGCCTGGAACTAAGTATAAATGAGCTTCCTACTTGTAAGTCTCTGTGTCACGCTCTCTCACGGAATCACAGGAAGAGCAGCTGCCCAACTGTTGACCTCCCTCTTAGAGAAGGCTCGCTCTGCTGGACGGTAAAACAGGAAAGAAGAAACTGTATCTCTGGCAGGAAGGAGATCTAAGAGGGAACCAAGAGGTGGAGGTACACATACTCAGTGATCTTTTCCTCCAGCTCTGTGGGAGAGGCTTTCTGCCAAATACTTGCAAGAGGGCAAAAGTTCCTATTTAATGGGCCATAAATTCCTGAGGTTCCCTATGACATTTCACCGGGTCACAACTTAAAAAAAAAAAAAAAGATTCTGCGGTCATAAGGTGCCAAGATCATTTCAGCAGTTGACCCCAGGCCATGTCTATGCTGACCTCTCAAATCCCTCTCTTCAAAGGAGGAAACTGGAGCCAGAAAGCATCTCTTTACGGGCATCGAAACAACCCACTCAGGCCCGCTCAAGGGCCAGCCAGTCAACCATGCATCTGGAGAAAGCATGGATAGCACTCCCTGCCATAAATTATAGAAAATAAATAGAGGTAAGATGCAGTCATGACATTATGTCCGAGAGAAAAACAAGTGTCACTAAGAGCAGGTGTAGAATTGTAAAAGTAAAACAAAGCTGGGCGATAAACCAGTTACTTTAAGAAAGAAAGAGCTCAAAGAAATCACTTTAAGAAGTTGTTTGCAAACATCAAGATTCTTTTTCTTTTTTTTGTTTGGTTCAGAATAGCTCCTTTAAAAATCAGGCTTCTCATGTAGGTAACACGCTTTTCCTTGACTTTTCTTTAACCACTGATAGATCATTTTCTATATTTCTGTGGTTTCCTTACTAATTGTTCCACCTCCTTCAAGGGAGCCTGCTAATATTAACATACTGGTCACTTAACAGTGTATGGCAAAGAGTCCACCTGCAATGCAGGAAACCTGAGTTTGATCCCTGGGCTGGGAAGATCCCCTGAAGGAGGGCATGGCAACCCACTCCAGTATCCTTGCCCAAAGAATCCCCATGGACAGAAAAGCCTGGCAGGCTACAGTCCATGGGGTTGCAAGAGTCAGACATGACTGAGTGACTAGGCACAACACTGCAGCAGGTTCAATCCTGGCTCTCTGGATTTCTCTGAACAATTTTAGTTATCCAGTGTCTCACTGTGGATCCTGAGTTCATATTTGTCACCATTTGTAAAAAATTCCTTCTTGACTTCATTTAAGATCGTTTTTATTACACTCTTTCTTCCAGTATATCATCACCAACTCCCTCCCTAAAGCATATAACATGGCCTTTTTATTGTTTAAATCTTGCCATCTTTTTTTTTAAACTGGAGTATAGTTGCTTTAATTGTAGTAGAGATGCTGAAGTTGAAGCTCTTATATTTTGGCCACCTGATGCAAAGAGCCGGCTCATTGGCAAAGATTCTGATGCTGGGAAAGACAAGGCGATAGGAGAAGGGGTCAGCAGAGGGTAGTTACTGAGATGGTTAGATAGCATCACCGACTCAATGGGCATGAATCTGAGCAAACTCTAGGAGATAGTGGAGGACAGAGGAGCCTGGCATGCTGCAGTCCACGGGGTCGCAAAGAGTCATTCACGACTTAGCTACTGAACAGCAACAAAACCACAGTCCCTTTACAATGTTGTATTTGCTTCTGCTGTACAGCAAAGTGCACTAGCTATACATATATTAATAATACATCCCCTCTTTGTTGGATTTCCTTCCTGTTTAGGTCACCATAGGTCATTGAGTAGACTTCCTTGCGCTATGCACTATGTTCTCATTAGGTATATATTTTATACATAGTATCAGTAGTGTATATATATCAATCCCAATCTCCCAATTCTTCCCTACTACTTTCCCCTTTGGTATCCATACCTTTGGTCTTTGTGTCTGTGTCTGTATTTCTGCGTTGCGAATAAGATCACCTATACCATTTTTCTAGATTCCACATGTACGTGTTAACGTATGACATTTGTTTTTCTCTTTCTGACTTACTGTACTCGGTGTGACAGGCCAGTTCCATTCCCTTTTATGGCTGAACCACACTCCATTGCTTATGTGGACCGCATTTCCTTTACCCATCCTCTGCTGGTGGACATTTAGGCTGCTTCCATGACTTGACTGTTGTCACTAGAGCTGCAGTGAACATTGGGGTATCTGTGACTTTTTGGATTACGGTCTTCTCTGGGTATATAGCCAGTAGCGGGATTGCTGGGCCATACAGTAGCTCTATGTTTAGCTTTTTAAGCAAACTCCATACTATTCTCCATAGTGGCTGCCCCAATTTACATTCCCATCAGCAGTGTAAGAAGGTTCCCTTTTCTTCACACCCTGTCCAACACTTGTTGTTTGTAGAATTTTTTTGATGATGGCTATGCTGACGGGTGTGAAGCGATAGCTCGTTGTAGTTTTGATTTGCATTTCTCTAATACGTAGTGATATTGAGCATCTTTTCATGTGTTTGTTGACCATCTGTACGACTTTTTTGGATAAATGTCTAGATAGGTCTTCTGCCCATATTTTTGATTGGGCTTTTTCTTTTTTTGATATTGAGCTGCATGAACTGTTTGTATATTTTGGAGATTAATCCCTTGTCAGTTGGTTCATTTGCAAATATCTTCTCCCATTCCAAGGGTTATCTTTTCGTCTTGTTTATGGTTTCCTTTGCTGTGCAAAAGCTTGTAAGTTTAATTAGGTCCTATTTCTTTACTTTTGTTTTTATTCTCATTACTCTAGGGGGTGGGTCAAAAAAGATCTTGCCATGATTTATGTCAGTGTTCTGCCTATGTTTTCCTCTAAGACCTTTATAGTGCCTGGCCTTACATTTAGGTCTTTAATTGATTTTGAGTTATTTTTGTGTCTGGTGTTGGGGAGTGTTCTAATTTCATTGTTTGACATGTAGCTGTCCAGTTTTCCCAGCACCGCTTATTGAAGAGACTGTCTTTTCTCCATTGTATGGTGTTGCCTCTTTTGTGATAGATTAAGTGACCATAGGTGTGTGGGTTTATCTCTGGGCTTTCTATCCTGTTACATTGACCTAAATTTCTGCTTTTGTGCCAGTACCATAGGGTCTTGATTACTGTAGTTTTGCAGTACAGCCTGAAGTCAGGGAACATGATTCCTCCAACTCTGCTTTTCTTTCTCAAGATTGCTTTAGCTATTCATGATCTTTTGTGTTTCCATACAAATTGTAAACATTTTTGTTCTAATTCTGTAAAAAAACCGCCATTGGTAATCTTGTCATCTTTCTCTTTCTTTCCCCCTCAATCTTTTACATTTAGCTTTTCACTGGTGGCTCAGATGGTAGAGCACCTGCCTAAAATGCGGGAGACCTGGGTTCTATCCCTGGGTCAGGAAAATTCCCTGGAGAAGGAAATGGCAACCCACTCCAGTACTCTTGCCTGGAAAATCCCATGGACAGAGGAGCCTGGTGGGCTACAGTCCATGAGGTTGCAAAGAGTTGGGACACGACTGAGCAACTTCCCTTTCACTTTCAAAGTCCATTGCCTCAGTCTTGTTCTGGACTCCTTTTCCCTCTCCTCTTCTCCAATATCAAATTAGTTGCCAAGATGAACAATTCTTTTCCCTAAATTGTGTTTATAGCTGTGACTGTCCCCACAGCCCCCAGCCTACACCAGCCCACACTCCACCTTGTCAAGGACACTCCATGCCCATCTCTTTGGCTTCCTTCTCTCAGTACTGCTCATCTCTCATCTACAGTCCACACTCAGAGCAATCTTCCCACACTCCAAACCTGATCATGAGGCATATCCCTAGCTTAAATCTCTTCAAAGCCTCCCCAACCCTCACACAATAAAGTTCAAGCTGCTTTAAATGACATGGAAGTCGCATGGCTTCTTTTCTCTCCTTCACAACCTCATCCTTTAAATTCCAGTCACATGAACTTTATTTAAACTTCTTCCAAAGTCCTATGTCCTTTGAATTGATGGCCTTTTCATATTTCATTCCTTCTACTTGGACTGTTTCTTCTCTTGCCTAACTCACATTCATCCTTTGAGACCCAGCTTATATGTCACTTCCTTTAGAAAACGAATAGCTATGTCTGTGACCCAGATCCTAACCTCACTGACCTGAATGGTTATTATTTCTTCCTAGCCTGATTTCCTAAGTTCAGCTGTCCTTCATCAAAAGACCCCCAAATTTCACCTTAGTATTATGTTGATGATTACATATTAGGAGCCTCTAGTGATTTTTGATTTCTATCACAAAAGTTGGAACAAATTTTTTTTTATTATTATTATTATTTTTTTTTAATTGTTTTTGCCATACATTGTCATGACATCACCATGGGTTTACATATGCTTCCCCTCCGGAACCCCCCTCCCTCTTCCCTCCCCACCGGGAAATCTCGCTGCACCAGCCCCGAGCATCAATCCTGGGCTGGCAATTGATTAGACATATGAAAATTAAAGTTGGAACAAATTTTTATTCCCAGAGGTCAAAAACTCTCATTTTCAATTGAGAGATTTCCTTTTATACATTTCCAAATTTGTCTGACCCAAGCAGAAAAAAAAAGCAGTATTACTCCTTGCATAACTGAAATCCACGAACTTCTGGACTTTCAAGGACATCATGTGCACCTCTCAGGTCCCCTCCCATCTCCCATCCTCAAAGACTCCCCTTGTTCTGATGGTTCCTAAGATTTCTCCCCAAACTTTCCCACACCATCTTTTAGATCAAGCCATGCTGATCATTTCAGCACTGACAGGAACATAAAATGTGGTCGATTACATTTACTGTAATTTGTGGAGGTTTCTTCTGTCACTGAAATTCCTTAAAAGAAGGGATCTTGCCTTTAATATACTTTATAATATAAAATATATACTACAAAGGCGATCAGCAATAACAATAAAGTTTAAAATAATATTCTACTTCACTTGTTATATTGAATCCTATTTAGAATTGGATGATAATATGGTATATAGCTGCATGACCGAGAATATTGTTGTTTTCATGTGATTTGGACTTTTCAACTATTGGAAATGCCAGGCTTGTTTTGTAAGAAATATTCTTACAAATATTCCAACCATGAAGTGGAAAACATGATAGTAATCAATTAACATAAGAATGGCTAACAAGGAACACTAAGACTTATGATAAATGATGTATGAAAGAATGCTAAATTAGACTTGTTGTCTGACATAATTAGAAGACAATTGTGATGTTTCTTCACGTCAATATCTTATATCTGACAAGGATAAGACACCTATATTAGTTGATATTATCTTCGCCAAAAAGAATTTAGCTAAGCAAAAGGAATTATGTAATGCTCTCAATAGATTTAAGGAAAATAATGAACACATTACCTTTTAATGTCTTATAAACTGCCAAATTATTAATGATCTGGAGAGACTATTTGCACTTTCTCATTTAGAAGTTGTTCCGACTTTAATTAAATATCTTCATGCAACAATGAAACACTCTTTCTAGTTCTCTGCTTTGTGCATGTGGATTAATGGGAGGGATATCCAGAGAGTTCAGGTGTGCCCTTTCACAAAAGTGATTACAATGGCTCCAAAGGGAAACAAGTATGGTGATGGGTGAGGCCTTGGGAGGTGGGGTTAGTGCTGTAGAATGTGTAGAGGAAAAGTAAAGGGGACACAGTATTGATTCCTTCCCCAGCAAGATACTTTCTGAAGTTGCTCACAAAAAGTACTCTGAAATACCAGCCAACAAAGTTCAGGATGTCTTTTCTTCTTCCAGTTACTGATGACCACATTTAAATGCCTAGAGTTGTTCATGTTGTGGAACCAGATATTCTTTATCACTTACAATATTTTCCAAAAGTATCTATCAGCCATTTCAGAAAATGTAGAACTCAGACTTTTGGAAGATTTTAAATAATATTTTAAAATATATTTCCTTTCTGATTTTTCCAGAAATGAAGTTCTCTTGGATTGCACTCCCCTCCCATTCATTGATGTATTGAATATTAAAACTTGCTTCTTCCAAGTGTAAATCATAGATATTTTTAAAGGAAGGTACTGTAATTTGATTAAGCTACATTGCTAAAATTAATTTGAAACCAGCAAAAATTCTAAAACATTTTTGCTATAGCAATTATGGGGAATTGTATGTATCTCTTGACAAGTTTTCAAACTGAACAGAAATATGTCTTGTTAGGGATTTTTTTTAAATGTCCTAGCTAAGTTTTCCTTAATTATTTCTCCCCTTCTGTCAGCCGTGTTATTACCCTACTGGTTTAAAGGTTAAACAAAGTACTAGATCTGTCAAAGTGAGTGAAACCAACTGGTGAGGAGCTATCAAAAGGTAATCAGGACTAATAGGTACATAATGGCTATCAGGGTCCTGTTTGCACTCAGATACATCACCACAGACAGAAGGCAGCTTTCACTGACGCCCTTGTTAAAGAAAACGAGCAATCCAGACATTCTGTGGTTCAAACTGAGTGAGCAGACAAATCTGACTTCCTTTCCCCACCCCCAGGATCAAAAGCTGATAAAACTCTGAAAGTAATACAATGAAATTTGCATTTGTGTGGTGAAACTATTTTTTCAGAGTAGAAATTGCAAACTGTGCCCTTAACTTGTGCTAATTTTCAAATTAAAAGAATTTCCACAAAAGATACAGGCTTAGTTCAAAGATACCTGATCATCTAGTATCTCTCCTAGGTCCTTTTAACACAGTATTTTACACCAATTCCTGATTTAAGCAAAATAAATCAGATAAAGGGGAGAAAATATGAAAGCATAGATAAATAAATCTTATAAAGTACATGGAGTCCAAAACTATTCTCCTTACATTTTAAAAATACAGTTTCATAAATCACTGCTTTTCTTAACCAACTAAAAAAAATGTAAGCTCCATGTCTTATTAGCTGTTCCTAGAACAACATCGACATTATAACTGCTGGCTGTGTGTGATTTTAGTGCTTCATCATTTTGACAATTATCTGTTGTGGCTTAAGTGCCTACAAAGCTTAGTATAAACAATAATGCAGGGCATTAAAGCATTTATTTACTATGTGGTGAAACTAATTCTTAGTAGGTCTTGCCAGAGCTGACAGGAAATAAAATCTAGGATACATGCAAGAAACAATGAGCCTCTTATAACAACAGTTGAATCTTTTGGAGGCCGGTGAGTAAGCTCTGAAGAAAGATTTTTCTTTTTTTGTTTTTCTGAAGATTTATTTTTAAGTATATGTATCCATGCATCCTAGAGTTTAGCATACTTCTCATGAATAATAATGACACCACATGTAACTTCATTTAAATTAAGTAAAAGTTCAAGGACTTTGCTGGAAATCCAGTGGTTAAAACTCTACCTTCCAATGCAGGGGGTGTGGGTTCAATCCCTGGTCAGGGAACTAAGATCTCATACACTGCACTGTACAGCCTAAAATTAAAATATAAATTAATTAAGGGTTAGACAGACTGCTTTAGAATTGAGACCTGTAGAACTAGGGAAATGGTAGCACAGTGCTCTTCAGCACGGGAAGCTTTCAGAGACAATATTTTGAGTTCTCCCATTGAGTTGCCCATGCCAGGAAATCTTTTTCAAATAAAATGATCTCAACAAATCAGAAGACAAAACAAGTAATAAGAGGAGAAATACCTAACAGCACCAACTCTTTCCCATCCCATCCCACCACATTTTGGAGATTTCAGAAAAACAAATGCAAATTAAAGCTGTGGTAGCTTTAACGTGTCAACCCATGTCCTGAGCCTTAGATCACTCTCCAAGTCAACATACTTCCAAGAATCATGTTTTCATAGGCATGACTATCCACTGTTGTGTTATATTTTATAATGGAATCAAAACCCTAAGGTTCCTTCTAACCGGTTAAGCAGAACGCTTTTAAATACATTTTGTTCCGTTGTGTTTCCAAGGAACTTCCACTTTGTTTGAAACCTGATTTAAATTAGCCTTTCCAAGCATTCTCACAAGAAGGTCAAGATCTTTATCTCAGAAAGTTTGGGGATTTTTCCCGGTAGAGTCACTGACAATTCTCCTTCATCAGATCAAAACCCCAAGTGACAGGTTCATTCTTCGAGTCTGTGCTTAACTTACACAACATAAATTTCATAGATCTGATTAGAATTTACCACACACACACACACACACACAGAATCATGGGTCAGTATTACAGGCAAATTTTTTTAAAATGTCTTCTTGTAAAAATATAAATCAACTTCAGATCTTCCTCAAAATATAGGAAAATCTACATAGAAACAAGACCGTTAATTATGGTTATCTTATTAATTTATATTGACCAAATATGGGTGTTTTTTTTCTCCTATCTGAGCATGTGTGGAACTATACACCTATGAAAGACAGTCCTAATATTTAACCAGAATAAAAATTAATCTACAAGATGAAATAGAAAAGAGATCAAACATCTGTCTACTATACTAAAATATTTCATGCAAGAGGCTATTCTGGTATGCAAAATCCCCACTCATTTTATAGGGTTATAGCTGTGATCTTTTGAGAGCTAATGATGATACTCAAATGTAAGTTCCCTGTGGAATCTGTCACTCATTTCCACTTTGGTATGAATTAGTTTGTTAGTTGCATGGTTCTGAGGAAATGAAATTAAGACATGTATGCTAGGGAAAGGTCAAAAGAAAGATTTTTCCCAAGAACTGTGGGCCTGGGTGACCACCTCACCAAAAAGAGGGTGCAGTAGCTCAGCACATGGGGTGCAAATTGACTGTAGATTGGTAAAGGAGTCTACAGTAAAATGAGGCAATGATTCACGAAAAACAAATCCATCCACCTCATATTATGTCCTGTCCTTATGTAAAGTTTTTCTTTTCTCATTCTCTCTGCATATGTATCAATCTAGATATATACATATATGAGTCAGGCAAGAAACCCATGAATATTTGTACTTTCACAATATTTTTATTTTCATGATTATTTGCAAATATCTTTCTTGATTATACCTGTGAAGTAATTTATATGCAAATAACAGTCATGTTTTGTAGGCCAACATGTCTATTTCTCTCCTAAAATAACACGCAAGTTTATTCCTAGCTCTCTTACCTTTTGGAAAGAAATCAGTTATTAATATACATATGCCAGTACTTGTTGACATGAACTCAAGTTTTATAAAAGGTGGTGAGTTAGTCAAGGAATATATTCTGATTCAAAACATTTAAATCCAATTACAGATACTCAGGAAACACTATTGACTGGTGATTTTTTTTCTTAAATCACATCTCAGTTACTCACTTATAAACAATAAATTCTCTGCTAGGAATAAAAACACCTATTACACCATTCATGGATTTATTTTATTAATATGTTATTACTATTAATAAACTATTAATAACAGTCTACCTTCAATAACATTCCTTTTTATTTCAAAATGTTTGAAATCACTTTGAAGCTTTAATCATCTCAACAATTCTTCACTATTTCCTGTAAAGGATTTCAACACATCAAAAACCCTGACTTCTGAAACACAGAGGTGTTAGGGAGATATCACATCGAATATGAAACAGTTTCCTTAGTGACAATTGCCTTGAAAGCATGTGTCTCACAATATTTTTCACTGAATCCCACCTACTTCCACCACTCTGCAGTGTCTCAAAAAAACAGGAACATACTGACAATATAATTTTATTACCTACTCAGAGGTCACATTATAAGTCATGAAACTCATTGAGAATAACTCATAGGCAATCTTCTTATTGCTGAGTATAAGTTCTGAGGGAGAGAGAGAAACAAAACGGGCATGTTCATTGCAAAAGCAGCCCAGCATGTTTCACAGATAAGTCTCTCCAGAATATCGGTCAGTTTATAACAGTTGTGCACGTGTGCGTGCTAAGTCGCTCCAGTCGTGTCGGACTCTTTGCCCTGTGGACTGCAGCCCACCAGGCTCCTCTGTCCATGGGATTCTCCAGGCGAGAATACTGGAGTGGGGTGCCATGCCCTCCTCCAGGGGATCTTCCCGACCCAGGAATCAAACTGGCCTCTCCTGCATTGGCGGTGGGCTCTTTACTGCCAGCACCACCTGGGAAGCCCTTATAACAGTTATACAACATCAAAAGATCTGAGGCTTAAGTACAGAGAGCCCAGAGCAAAAGAGCTCAAGTTATAAATGGAATCGCTTCTATATATTAAACATAAAAAAAGCAGAGGGTGAGGGAGAGCTTTTATGGAACCAAAAAAAAAAAAAAGTGAAAAGGGTTTTATTTATTTATTTTGAAACGGCCCTTCCCCTGCCCTTTGTCTGTGATGTCCTCATCGGCACTGCCCCTGGATTGACTCGGGGAAGTCTGCTGGTGTCATTGGGGGAAAACAATTTGCCACCTGTAAGCCATTAGGCCTGGGAAGAGAATCAAGCCTGGAAACTGCCAATGGTGCCATGTTTAATTTTAAATGAGAAGAGAACAAGTCAGAGGCAGAGAGTGACTCAGTGAGTCCAAGACAAAAAGAACATTTGGGACCCCATGCATTTAATCAGCACCACGGTGTGGCTTGAGCTGACACCTGCAGAACGTGTTGCTTTGTCATCTGTTCTCCTGTAGAATAAATGGACCTTCTGGAAGTAAAGCTATAGGGACTGGAACTATAAAACTATAGCAATATTAATATTTAATCAGCAAAAGCATAATTACATCATTACGTTGCAAGATGAGGTTATTCCCATATTTAGAAAAATATCCCAATTTGCCATCTTCGATCATTTGAGTTAAAACTCCAAATCAAAAGTTTCTACCATTTTTTCAGCCCATTGGAATGGTAGGGAGAGGTATAGTCTAGTGGTGGGATTTTAATAGCTTCTGGAATGCTGAGTTTCTATGTGTGATAATTGCCCTGTCATCAAATATAATTGCTCATGACTTGAAAAAACAGTAAAAAGACTATTGTATAAAACATTCATATAGAAATTTAAACAAGTCAGAGCAAAGAGCAATTTTATAGCTTCTCTTGTGTCAAGCACTTCAAAAATGGCATTTGCACTTTAATTCTACCTCAGTTGCACATAGAAATTATGAAATCGGCTTCCAGCCATCCTTATTATCTAGCATGGGGTCTCAGAGGTGTCCCAACAAAATGGATTTTAAAGTCTGCTAAGTGCATTGCAGGAAATTGATCCAAATTAAATGCCTCTATTACACAGTGACCAATGTGTATCTCTGTTAAATTTGTTAATGAAGATTTTAGAAGTACTTTGAAATATTCTGGTATTTGGGGGTCTCATTTACAGAGAATTCTTTCCAAGATTTGTTCCATATCCATAATACAAAACACACTTAGAAAAACCAATGTCCTCATTTAAATTAAAATATCTGACATTTAGCAAATATCACTATTCAGTAAAATAGCCAACACTCATCAGGGTCTTCAGTAAAATTGATAGCTACAAAAAACATGTTTCTTCCTCTTATTACTCAAACTGCTTTCCAAGGAAACACTCTAATCTTCATCTCACCCCTATCTCCAGAACTTTTCTCCATCAGTTACTCTTATTTTTTGATTTCTTCTTCATCTCCACTGATTCAATCCCCATCAATTATAAATAAAATCCAGTTTCTTTCCTCAATAGAAAATCACTGAAAACAAGTATCTAAATGAATATTTGTACACAAAAGTTTATAGCAGCTCTATTCACAATAGCTAAAGGGAGAAACAACCCACAGGTCCATCAACTGATAAAATAGGTAAACAAAATACTGTATATCCATATAATGGAATACTATTCAGCCTTAAAAAGGTACAAAGTGCTGATATACGCTACACGAGATAAACCTCAAAAACATGTTAAGTGACAAGTCAGACACATAGTATATGACTCTATTTATATGTATTATCCAGAATAGATACGTCCATTAAGACATAAAGAAAAGTAGTGTCAGGACCAAGGAAAGTGGGGAGCAGGGAAAAGGGGAGCAATCACTAAAAGTGAAAGTGTTAGTCGCTCAGTCCTGTCCGACTCTGTGATCCCATGGACTGCAGCCTGCCAGGCTCCTCTGCCCATGGGGTTTTCCAGGCAAGAACACTAGAGTGGGTTGCTATTTCCTACTCGACCCAGGGATCGAAGCTAATTACTACTTTGTTTCTACTTATCAAATCCCTCGGAATACCTGTTGTGTCTTTAGGGCACTAGACTCCCAGTCCCTTCAAAGTGGGAACTATGTCTGTCTTGTTCATTCAACTATGACTCAGTATCTAGCATAGTTTGTAGAAAGTAGGCACTTAATATTTATCTAATTAAAGTTTACTAGAAATTTCTTTTTTTTAACTTTCCTGCAGCATCTGACATTTTTGAGAACTGTCTCCCTTCCTGACTTTCATGCCCTCACCAATCTGGATTCTGCCTCACCCTACAATGGGTATTTTTTCCTTACCCTGCACCTCGAACCTTGATGTCCCAGGACTCCATCTTCCCTGTGCCTGGTCTCTTTTTTTTTTCTTTTTTTTTTTGACTCTATATGCTCACCCCAAGCAATTTTTTCCACCTTCCTACTTTCACCCACTATTGATCAATCCTGATTTTTCCACTTATCACCTTAACCAGTGTTATTCATCTTTCAGATCCCAGGTTAGTGGTGGCTTCCTTGGGAAAGCCAACTCTGAGACCCTTCTCATAGGCCTTGAAACAAAATGTTAACTACACTTTTCTTGTTTCATTTCTAATTTATGTCACTGTATACGCATCCCTTTATGGACTTACCACATTGAAAGGCATTTTATTCTTTACTGTCTTTCTCTCCACCTAAGCTTCCTAAATGAGAATGAGAGTTATATCTTGCTTATTACTCTACCTCCAGTGCCTAACATATATTGAAAAACTGGTTAACAAATGATTCTCATCTCTCCTGGATTATGACATAAAACCTTGAAATTTGTCCTTCTTTATCCAGTTTTCACCCCTCCTAACCTAACATCCTCAGTGCCACCAGGGTTATCTTTTTGAGCAGATCATATTAAGTAACAGCTTAAAAATCTTCAGTTCTTCCTCATTGGCTAGACAGTCAAGAACAGACATCTTCACATAACATAGAAGACGCTCCAAGACCTGATTCCTACTTATCTTTCTATCTGTATCTTCCATCACTCTCCATCAGCATACTTTACTCTCCATCCTACACCAGACTAGTCTTTGCTTACAAAACCTACAAAGTTCTTTTCTCCCTTGAAATCTGTGCATGTTCTTACAAAATTTTTACTCGTCTTTCAAGACCCAACACAAAGACCCTAGTCTCTTTGAGGCATTTCCCTGCCTTTTCAGAAAGAGGTCCTCCCTCTCTGTCACCACGATGTATTCTAATTATCACTTCGCAGTGATCACGTTGTAATTCTTTCTTTCTAAGGCTTTCTCCCCACCCTCTAAAACCCAGCCCATTTTGTACAAGCCTTCTTGGCTTCTATTGCAGTGCTGGATATAGACTAGATGCTCAGTGAATGTTTGATGAATGAATGAGTGTATGTGTGTATACATACATGTATTTATTTACATATATACATATATATAATACATTGAATATGAAAGTATATTTGATTATATTTGATTTAAAGTATATTTGTAATTTAATACATCTGTGAGTTTCTTAGTAAATGTTACACATTCTGAAATAGTTATTAAAGGATTCACACTATGGACAGATGGTAAAGAATAACTGAGAATCCTGAAGGATACATATGCGCTCACACATCTTCCTTCATTCTCTCTGCCTCGCTTATGCCTTCCTGGCCCCACCAAGCCTGTCACTTTCTATCTTTCCACCCTGCCAATTCCCATGATCAGAGAAAGGCAAACTGAAAGGGGTGCCATTGGAGAGGGTAAGGAGTACAGAAGGGCCATGAGGTCTCAGAGGCTTAGAAAGTATACTGCTTTCTATGTTTTTAAAATGCAAATGTTATATAAAGCACCCCTATTAACCAATCCTGACAGCTAATGAGTTTCCCAATGTTCATCTATAAGATCAAATCATAGATTAAGACATGCAGCAAATTTCACAAGGAAAAAAAAATAAGCACTCCATATTTCCCATCTTGTCTCCACCTGCTTTGACTTAACGCATATTGTTTTTCCCCTTCACACCTCTGGAAAGAGTGGTCATTTTTGTCTGTTGTCTGTTTTTCTACCTATGATACTTTATTACTCACAAAATAGTTGCTAATGATCAGAATATAAAGTCATACGCCTTGGAAATATTTCAGTAGCACTCTGTATAATCTGAATTTAAAGAAAGTCCTCTTTGTTTTTCAAATAATGAATGTTATGGATAATAAAAACATCCAAGAAAAAATATTATTGTTTTCTGGGAATAAGGTTTGGGGCTACATAAGATATATTAGGAAAAAATACTATTTAATAATAATGAGAAGATCTCTTCAATGATTGGGGGGCTTCCCTGCTGTCTAAGTGGTAAAGAATCCACCTGCCAAGCAGGAGACACAGATTGGATCCCTGGGTTGGGAAGATCCCCTGGAGAAGGAAATGGCAACCCACTTCAGCTTTCTTGCCTGGGAAATCCCATGGACAGAGGATACTGGCAGGCTACAGTTCATGGGGTCACAAAAGAGTCAGACACAAATTAGTGGCTAAATAACTACATCAATTATTTTTTTAATACACAACTGAGATACCAAAAAATCTAAAGTCATCTAGATATGAAAACCCAAAGACTATTTTCAGAGATAAAAATCGGAAAAAAGCAATCAAATTATCAGATGGTTAGGAAAACACATCATCGCCAATTCAATTTATTTGTTATTAATGAACTACATCCACAGTGGAAAAGCCCATCTATTTAACAATTTAGACCAGAAAGAAACACTAAGATTGAGAAGAAAAGTTCAAATATCCAAGTAAATGTCTTGGGAAGCAACATTGAAAAGTAAGGCTTAGTTATTTTTATTGTTATTAAGCTTTCAATACATTCTTCATTACAGTCAACAAAAATTAATAGATGTGTTGTCATTTTTTTCGTGTTTAACCACAGCAACAACAGCAAACACAAATAATCATGGCATCCTGGCCTCCCAAATCTGATATTATCCTGGAGTGGTCAATTCAAACCTGTGGGTAGGACCATAGATCAAGGTGGCATAACTACTAAATAAGTTCCACAAATGAGACTACTGAAACAAATAATAAAAGCAATAAAATTAGATTTATTTCTGAGCAGAGAGAATGAAAAGCAGGAAGGAGATGCTATGAAACTGAATTTCAGATCAACCTATTATAGATGAGGGGGACTTGTTGCCATGAGATCGTTCCTCATACCCTATATCCTTAACTTCTATTACTGTGAACTCTTCAGTTCTTTAAAATACAGTCGCACCATTTTTTTTTTCAAGATTAATATATAAAAGAGTAAAAGATTGCTCCTGGGCTAGGACCCTGTAAGCTAAATTTCAGCCTGCAGCACATTTTTATAGCTGAGTTATAAACCTTTGAAAATAGGTGTTTAGAATGGAAATGTGAAGAGACCCCTAACTGTAGTGGCACAAATAGTTCTGGCATCATTCATCTAGAAAAGGTATGTAGGCAGCTATCATATTAAAGTGTACACTTCAGATAAAGGAGCCTGACGGTGGCCGGGTTGTATTCTACCAAGGATTTAATGGTCCTTTGGAAAAAAGTTACAGTGAGGGGTGGCGGGGGGTGGAAATGGGTCAGGGAACAGAGGGAAAGAGAGGTTGACATACTATTTTGATGTTATTTTTTTCTTGAAGTGTCATGGAAATGTCTTAGGACAAACTGAGTTAACTAAAACTGCCAGCATCAAATAAGGACAGGAATTATTACATTGTAATGAAAATTTATTGCTCTTAAATCATTCAAAGCTAGTCAGAATATTATTTAAATAAAGCTATGTTGCCTTTATAAAAAAACATTGTTTGATCCAGAACACATTATGTCCATATACCTATAGGAGAAGACAAACTTCACATGTACCGTAATTGAAATAAAATAATGGAGCATTTGGAATCTTCTAAGATTATCCACCTTTCTCTGTTTCCTGTTAGGAAATGAATTTTTATGCTCTAAAAGGTAGCAGTTCCATGATAAGTTTTGCCTAGTTTACATTGTGTCTTTTAATATTTGGACTACATTTTGCAATATACCCTCTTGCTTCCAAATATATCTTTGCTCTGATATACTTTAACTTCTCCCTGAAGTTTCCATGGATTCTCAGAAGGCATAATTCTTTGATATAATTTTTTTTTCTGGGCAGATAACATAATAATTTGGTTTATAACAAGATAAATCTATGCACAGTATCTGAGAACATGATTACCGAGAACATAAAGTGAAAGTAGCGTATGGTATTGTACCAAAATCAGCAATTAGGATTCAAATACTTACATGATTAAAACATCGTTTTATTCTATAACCATTACCTTGCCCAAAGGAAGAAGAAGTGAAGAGAAGGAGCAGGAGAATTCACCTGATTTGACCAACAGATTATTTCAGATACATTAAATAGATACAGAGAAGTCTCTGAAGTCACTACACAAGGAGTGGCAGATTCAAACCCAAAGAGAAAACTCTTAACTTCTTGTTACTGTTACTGACACTGCAACAAGTTAGTGGAACTGGTAGGTCCACTAAATACATCTAGGTACATTAACTCTCTGATTCAATTAAGAAAATTTAAGTTTGTTGCCGGGAGCCGTCAGGATGCCCCCTTGCTCGGATGACAAGGTCATGAGACTAAGAAAGTAATTGCAAAGCTGACTTTCTTAATAGGGGCATCCTGGGCAAGCCCCACCCTGGTATTTTTCTTGGAAGTTCTGTCCATGCTCGGAACTTTGGCTCATCTCAGTAGGTCAGTCACAGTTGGAAGGAATTCGTCCTGAGATTGTCCCCCCAGACCTTATTGACCAGAGGATCCGGGAAGGTGGATCACCTTCCCCGGGGGCTAAGGAGGAATGAAAGGGACATTTAAATAGGTTACTACTCCTCCTACTAATTACTGGGGAGTTTACCAAGAGTTCTCTGGGGGTCATGGCAAGGCCACCACCAGAAAGGCTCGTACTTGGGTCACCTTTCCACCTCCCACTCCCCTGACCACTCCACGGAGGAGGCTCGCTTCCTTGAAGAAATCAGGCTCGATTGAGACTTAGGAATGCTCATAATTGTGGCCAACATAGTTGGAGATATTGATTGCTTTAGGATATGTAGACATAGGAATTCATTATAGTAGTTATAAGGTTAATAGGGTTTTATTGCTAAAGCAGTGCTGCTTGACTGTCTCTTAGTCCTCTTTCCTCTTCCTAAACTGTCTTAGTCCTCTTTCCTCTCTCTAAACTGTCTCTTTGTCCTTTTTCCTCTTTTCTCGTGAGAACTGGAGTAGGTTACTAGAATAAACAGTCTCAAGCTTAAGCCCTTCCCTCTAGCTTCTACATAGTTGTACCTAATAAGATAAATGTAACCTTTCTATTTAGGTTGATGTACTTATCATGATTGAATGAAGTATACTGAAGACATTCAAATGGTAAACATACTATTGTTAAATCTAATTACATAAAAATCTGACTTCTGTGAAGGGAATGTTTCATGATAGTTTGGGGAATGAACTCAATGATAAGGTTGCTATGGGAGGTAGAAAACAAAAAATTGTATAGAATGATAGGTGATGTAATGATGTAATGGGGATGTCTTTTGGCTATAAAAACTGTAAACCAACAACAATAAACAGAGAGACTGCTCCATCACCACACATTGACTCAGCTCAGTTCTTCTTCCGCCGACGCCACTCATCCCTCAAGACCCCCGAATCCCGCTGGGGCTGGACCCCGGCAGTTTGTGAATCTCTATTTTTAAAAAAATATGTAGAAAATTTGAATTATGTGATTTCTGATAACTATCCAAACTGAGGTTTTACAGAACATCCACAGATTAGAGGAAAAAAACATCAATCATGTTCTTTGCATATTGGGTACTGATCTCTCAAGTGCATATTCATAGCTGATTGGAAAATTCTACAAGTTTATATTTGAAAATACAATAAATCCTTCTAGTGTAAATGTCACATGTACATACAGTACATCAGTATTTCCAAAACTAACTTTTTGAAATCACTTGAAGAATAAACTTAAAAAGCCTGTTGTCTGACAATGTATAAATGAAACAACATTTGAATGGAATTTTTTTCTCAACTTTTCTAGCCTTTGCTGTCACATTATAGAGCTACAAAAATTCAAAATAATTCAATTAATATGTTTTAAATTAGAACATTGTTGTTTAGTTGCTAACTCATGTCCACCTCTTTTGCAACCCCATGGATTTGTATCCCTCCAGGCTTCTCTGTCTATGGAATTTCCCAGGCAAGAATACTGGAGTGGGTTGCCATTTCCTTCTCCAGGGGATCCTCCCAACCCACAGACTGAACTCCCAACTACTGCTTGGCAGGTGGATTCTTTACCACTGAGCCACCAGGGAAGTCCTTTGAAATTATTATGCTGCTGAGATACTATGCATTTTAATTAAAGACCTAACTATGACCCAAACATCTATAGCACTCATGTTCACCATTCTTGTTCCAGTCTCACTGCATGATTTAAAACTGTCTTCATTAACAGATGCAGACACTGAACAGAAATTTAGAAGGCTAAAAAAAAGCTCCCAGCTATTCACCTCCTAAATAAACATATTTTTCATTTTCAGGATTCCATATTTATCCTTTCCAGGTGTCTCAAATAGTTAAAAACAAGCATTTTAAAGAAATGTTTCAATTCCTCAGTCATTTCAAGTGCTATTGATTTTAAGAATGCAAAAGTACTGCTAAAAGATTCTTTTTGGGTCACCTCACCATTCTATGGCTCTATTTGTGGCTCTTAATATTTAATAATGTTGCTTCAGGAATTCATTCCTAATCAGGAAATGTGTCATTTGCCCTTGAGCATGGTCTATGGAGTCTGAGAATAGTGCCGGGCACAGCCATAGGTCATGTAAGACGGCCACCTTGCGACTAGCTGTTATAAATAAGGGCTCTAGGGTCAAACCTGTCTGTTCTTTGAAGAGGTTGGGAGGTTCACCCTGAAAGCAACACCAGCCCTCAGTCTGGAAACCAGGTCCCCAAGGAGACCCTGGGCAAGCACTTTCAAACAGCTCAGAGTGAGAGACGAGGCACAGCAAATGTCAACTTACATAAACCCATACGAGAAGAGATGAGAAAATAATGTCCTTTTTGCAAGGGCAGAAATCTAACTTTCTTAGGGGAAAAAAAGTGCAAAAATTGTAAAAATGTAAAGATGTGAGCAAGGGTAGTAATAAATTTAGCTGTTGATCCTCAATATAGATGAACAAAGAGTTTGAATTCAGTAAGTGGCTAAGAAAATGGACACAAATTTGTAAGTGGCTAAGAAAAGGGACACAAGTTTGCCTTTATCATTGACAGGAGTTGCTTGGAGAGGCTGCGGGCATTTTATACGATGAAGTCAGTAGGAATATTCAGCCCTATCAAAGAAGGTACAGTGAATAATAGATTCATTATAAAGAATTACTACAATGTCACTGATATTTATAGGAAAATACACAGCAAGGAAAATGCATAGTTCTATAGCCCAAAGGATTATTAAATGTAAATTGCCCCCAAAGGTTAATCTTTTGAGGTCTGCCCCTGACCAATTCTCTCTTGAATTCCTAAGACCCAGGACTTATCTCCAGGGTCCTTCTCCTAGACCAGTCCATCATTTCCATTTCATTGAGCTAATAAAATCATTGTCTCCATTACCTCTTCCATTATCTATCATTCTCATGTCTTATTCATGTTTTATATCTCTTTCCCCAGAATCCGAAAACCAAAGTTTACTAGGCCAATTGTACACACAGAGATTGGACAAGATCATTTAGATTGTATCCTATTTTTTTGTTCTCTGGTTCCTAAATATCTTACATTAGAAGATATGTTTTAACCTACCAAACTTTGATCTATCCTCAAATGGCTGATTTCACATTACTATCCTGAGAAAGGTATAAAGTACTATACATCTGTATGTGTATATACATATACAGACATATATATAAATGCATTTGTATGTGTGAATGTGAATCCATGTGTAACCATCTATGCACATAAATAAACATGTACATGAATTCAGTAAAACTTTTGTTGTCTTTTTTAAAATGGCACTGCAATAATAACAATCCATCTACACATAAAGACAGTATAGATTTATTATTTTCCTTTATAAGTAAGACTTTGGTATCTCTGTATTTGAGCCACTTGCAGTAACTCTGTCTCCAACATCACTGCAGATCTTTTGCACTAACTGTTTGGTGCAAGCAAGCTAAGTCACTTCAGTCATGTCTGACTCTTTAGACCCCATGAACTGTTGACCACCAGCCTCCCCCATCCATACGATTCTCCAGGCAAGAATACTGGAGTAGGTGGCCATGTCCTTCCCGAGCAGATCTTCCTGACCCCGGGATAAAACCTGCATCTCTAATGTCTCCTGCATTGGCAGCAGGATTCTTTAGCACTAGTACTTTCTGCATTTGATGAGTCCAGTCCATAAAAATCTGATCTAAATCAATATCTCCATCCAACAGAAGTGCCTACAATGGTGCTTTTACAAAATAACTGGGGACAGGCACGAGCTTAATCTGCATTTCATCCTTCCCAAGGGTAAAGCTCTCACTGTCATCTCAGCCAACCATGCTACCTGTCAACTGCAGTGTTCCCTCACCTATCCACCATTTTACTGACCTTTCTTTGTAGATGCTGAAATTTATTTGATAATGGGTCAATACTGAGAAGATCAGGCGTCATACCAGGGAGAGCAGGGAAGACAGTCTTTTCAGTAGATCTCAGATTGTGCTATGTGAATATTTCTCCATCCTGGCAAGTTTGACCTAAATCTCTTTAGGAGGAGCTGTTTCTCAAAATTAGGCAGATTTGAAAACAAAGAGAAGTATAAATAGACCTTAATTCTTATCTAAGGATCCACTAACATGAATTTATACTCATCGTAGGAAAGAGTCCCTTCCACTGAATGAGATGGTGCTAAAAGTGTTCTCACACTCCAGGAACTCGGTGATCCTCACCACATCATGTTTGCGGCAAGAACCAGAAGTTTGTTCGCCCCAAATAAGATGCATGTAGCTCCATAGTCACTTCCCTGGTGGCTCAGATGGTAAAGCGTCTGCCTACAATGAGGGAGATTTGGGTTCAATCCTGGCTTCCCAGGTAGCTCAGCTGGTAGAGAACCCACCTGCAATGTAGGAAAGCCTGGTTTGATTCCTGGGTTGGGAAGATCCCCTGGAGAAGGGATAGGCTACTCACTCCAGTATTCATGTGTTTCCCTGGTGGCTCAGATGGTAAAGAATCTGCCCGCAATGCGGGAGACCTGGGTTTGATACCTGGATTAAGAAGACCCCCTTGAGGAAGGCATGGCAACCCACTCCAGTATTCTTACCTGGAGAAGTCCATGGACAGAGGAGCCTGGTGGGCTACAGTCCATGGGGCTGCAAAATGTCAGACATGACTGAGTGACTGAGAATAGCACAGTATCACTGCTGCACATTCACCCATCCTGTGGTTTTGCAGCTAGTGTTCTAATATAACCATGAGGACTTCTGGGAGCACTTTTGAGTAGAGTCAGTTTTACTTAGTTTTCCCAGGATCATCTTGGATTATACCGATTAATTTGAACCAATAATTAATACTCCCTCTCATACTCAATAATTAATACTCCCTCTTCTACTACTTTTAGAAGATAAATTGTGTTATGCACTCTAATTATAAGATACCCTCAAGTGTTTAGTACCCCCAAAGCATGATATGGGATCTCAGTGTGTCCATTCTAATTCTGACTTCTCTGTCTGATGATAGCAGTCCCCTGAGAGTCCAAAATACAGATTCTTGGCCACATTTTATATCTCTTAGGGAGCATCTTGGCAATGCCTATGCTTAATAGGTACTGCAATCGATTCTCCTGAACAAGAAAAGTTCAATCATTGCCACTCTAGAAAATTTTACTTTTGTCTCATGTGCTATATTCGACTACATCACTAGTCTGTATACTCCCTCTTTCTCCTACACCTTAGAAAAATTTCCACTTCCTAAACTTTCCAAGCTTAATTTTTAATCCAGAGTGCTGCTGCACCTAATTTGTACTATTCTACCCTCACAGGGACCCTCCCACCTAGAGACCTGGCTTTCCCAGTGGTATGCTGAAGCTGAGTGGTACCAGCATCTCAGAGCCATGTACATCTCTTCCCAACTCAGTGATGTCACATAGAGAGCCTGAAATCGGCCATAGTGAGAGTATTTACACCATTTGGCAAACGCTATAAATATAGCCTTCACCCACCCCACCCCACAACCCCAGAGCAGCCTGTTGAACATTAACCAGCACACCACTAACTAAACATTTACACCTAATTATTCCACTACCCTTTAGACAAACAAAACAAGCAAACATCAAATATTTCCTATACAGAGTCAGTCTCAGGTATGTAGGAGAAAGCCAGAGAAAACATCCCACGTCAGAGGAAAACTACAATTGTAGTTTATGTCCTGTGATGTTTTGTTAGGAAATTTTTCATTTTCTAAATATCAAAAAGATTTGTTTAAACTATAGAAACTTGACTGTATTATGTTCAAATTTAGGAATTAAAAGCTCATTTTTTATTACAATCTGGTTTATTTATATCAATATAAAATTGACACATGCTCATTATAGAAACATCACATTAAGAATTTTCTTAGTTCCATGTACCCAGAGATATCTATTTGAACCCTTTGTGTTTTAGCTCTTACACTGAAAATTATGTTATAAACATCTTTCTATATAAGTATACTTTTACACAAAAATATGTTATATATAATATTCTGTTGTGTGGCACAGTTTGATTTATATGATAGATTGATTTTTATCCCTTTTTGTTTAAAATGTGGGTAGCGTACAAATTTGTGTTATTAGAGCAGTACTACTATGAGCAGGACTGAAGATATTTTTGCATACAGCTTTAATTACACTTAGAACAAATTTATTAAAGAAGAATTTCTCTGTTAAGGTACAGTTATTTTAACACATTTGGTAGATACCATTAAATTCCCTTTCCAGAGAAGTGGTAACTTAGGTCACCAGTTATGAATTAGAATACTCGTCTTCCAACACTGTTAAGAATATACTTATTAAAATAGATATTCATATATATAAATATTGTATATTATGTAATTGTCTCTACAAACTCCTGCTTTGGGGGTCTTTTCTATAATTCTGCAGTTTGGATTTCTTCAATTAAATGACCAAGTCTTTTTAAGAAAATAAAGATGCTGAACTTTCAAGAGAGTCATTAAAGTGGCTTTGGATTAAGTTTGACCTCTTAATTCTAAACTTGAACCCCAAACCAAAGCAAATACAGAATTTTGTCACTTATGGTCAAAAGTCTCAGAGCATTTTTCTTTTTAAAGAACATATTCATCCGAATGCTTCAGCAATAGGGTCACTTGCCACTGTTAATACTGAGAGAGAGAGAGAAATTCTTTTGATTTTGTAAGATTAAAAAGACTTCAACCAATAATCACTGTCTAGTAAAAGGGATAGGGTGTTTTTCCCAACCACACAAAACAACAGCAACCCATAAATTCTATAAAGACAGTTTAATAGGCACTTAAGCATAGTCAAGTTAATACAAATATTTAAATCTTTTATATGCATAGTTGAGGTTCCCTCGGATTTCAACCCACTTCATTTTTTAAATAGCACATCATTATTTTGCCTTGTTGAAGAATTGTCATGTAAATATTGGTATTGTACTTCAAAGGATAAAAAGGCTGTTGATTTTCAAATGAATATTCAAAGATTTCTGATATCTTTGATAGTTGTTCAAGTAGGTAAGCTCTGTGCTTAAGAACAATTTCCTGGAACATGTTGGTGATTAAAATGCTATCTTATGCTCTTATTGGATGTTGCTCATTTAGACATGGAAAAAGTAATACGCTTCTCATGTCCAATAATTCATAAGATACAAGAGATAGTATAATCCTGCCTGTAAGGAAACAAATTCTGTGAAGAAAAAAAAAAAAATACCCCAAATTAAAAAAGCATGACTCAAAATTGTATTCAGTCTTCAAATGTTTCACTTTCTTCTAGTCCAGTCATGACACTACTGGACCTCTTTGGGGATTTAGGATGCTATGATTCTTAAAAGTGCGTTCTTCTCATTGAATTTAAGAATGTTAAAAAATGAACTCCTTCAGTTTATGAAATTGTTCATGCTGGAGGCAAACCCCTTTGTATCTTATGTCAGAGACCTGGTGAGAATCTTCAAATGGAAATAGTAAGAATAAATGTCTCCTGATTATAACACATTTTTTTTGAATGAAAACCTAATGTTTTGTTTACAAAAAGGAATGTCTCACATATCAAGAAGAAAGTCTGATCTTAAGCAGAGCCCAGTAATAGCTGTAGCAGACACAATTAGCAAACCATGGAAAAAAGCCAGAAGAAAACATAAATTTTTTCTCTCTCTGTTTATGTTACATTCCTGACTCTATCTAAACCCAAACAGGCATGTTTTTCCATCAGTGTTAGTCTATGGAGAATTTAGTAGATAAAAGAGAAGCTACAGCCTCGAAGACAATGAATTTTGACCTCACTAAACATCCACTAAATAGAATATTGTAACAATAAATATTAAATTGAAAAAGTTGTCAGGCTTTAAGATCTGGTTCCTTTTAGGTTTATTTAAAACAAATTGCTTCTTCCCTTTTTTCCTTTTCATGGGAACATTTTTAACAACTAGATTTTTGCTTATGATTATATGAGAAGGAAGTTAGTTATAGGTAAATAAATAAATACATGAATAAAACTGAGGTAGTGTATTAAGTAAACCTTAACACATAAAATGAAACAGTTTATAATGAATAACTAAATCCATGAAATGGTTAGGCAAAATATCTTTAAATGCCCCAAATTCCTAAATATGTCACTAATCCTGGGCACAAAGCAAATTTGAATTTCCATTTGTCTAGGTTCTCAAAAATTGATTAATGACATAAAAGAAACAAGCTTTGAGCATGTAGGAGAATGATTAAACCAACATAGCAGTTTCTGTGCTAGAGGAAACTTTCTAAAAGTTCTAATTCTTTATGAAACATGGAACTATGTGTTGTTTCCACTCTGCTTTTATCTGCATAAAGTAGTCTGATTAAATGATCTAACCAATCAGAAGAAACGGTTGATACCCTCATGTTTTAAAGAGGGGTTGTTTCATATCCAAAGAGAGCAACAGATGGAAGTTAGGGTCCAGTCAAGGTCCCATCTAATAAGAAAAACTGCCCTATTCACTGAGTAAGTGTGATGAAGCCAGAAGAGAACCCAAAGATGACCTAAGATGAAGTGAGCACAGCCATAATCTAGTGAAAAGAGCACTGATTCCAGCATTAAAGCAATGTAGGTGCAGAGTCTGGTTCCATTTTAATCACTGTACAAATTTTGAGTTGTCTGTATAATATTGCTGAGCCTCCATTTCTCATTTTAAATGTAAAGAATCACAGTACTCACTCTATAATTTATTTCAAGAATTAAATGAGATGATGTTTGAAATGTTAGTAGCACTATGGCTAGAATAAATGTGAGCATGTATTATTATTAAACACCCAATCTGTATTAGTACACATATTTAGAAAATCAGTTCCACTCATATGACTTCTTGAAAAAAAAAAGTTAGAAATGGTTTTTTATTTTCATGATTATTTGTGACTTGTTTCTATACTTTTGGCTCCAGGTCTGAAAGTTGTTTTAAGAAAAGGTATGCTTTGGCAAGGGGTTTTCTGGTGGCTCAGACAGTAGAGAATCTCCCTGCAGTGCAGGAAACCCAGGTTCAATCCCTGGATTGGGAAGATCCCCTGGAGAAGGAAATGACAACCCACTCTAGTATTCTTGCTGGGAAAATCCCATAGACAGAGGAGCCTGGCTACAGTCCATGGGACCGCAAAAGAGTTGGACATGACTTAGTGACTAAACAACAACAATGGTATGGCAAACAAAGGTGGACTGATAGGCATAAGCCCCTCTCTACCCCACCTAACTTGGAGAGAGTTGCTTCTACAGACCCAGGATATCCACAGAGTCCTAAATTCTACAAATCTCTAAAGGGGCTTCCCAGGAATGTGTGTCTGAGGGCTTCCCAGGTGGTTCAGAGTTAAAGAATCTGCCTTCCTATGAGAAACAGGAGACGGGTTTGATACCTGGGTTGGGAAGATCCCCTGGAGGAGGACATGGTAACCCACTCCAGTATTTTTGCCTGGAGAATCCCATGGACAGAGGAACCTGGTGGGCTATGGTCCATGGGGTTCAAAGAATCAAACACAACTGAAGTGACTGAACAGGTTTGTGAAAGTGAGAGTCACTCAGTTGTGTCTGACTCTTTGTGACCCCACAGACTGTATAGTCCATGGAATTCTCCAGGCCAGACTGCTGGAGTGGGTAGCCTTTCCCTTCTCTAGGGGATCTTCCCAACCCAGGGATCCAACCCAGGTCTCCTGCATTTCAGGCGGATTCTTTACCAGCTGAGCCACAAGGGACGCCCTTGTGGGAGCCACAAGGGAGCAGGTTTGTAGGGGTCTCTTATTAAGAAAGCAGTCATGTCAACAGACAGCCTATAGGGGGCAGTGTAACAGGATAGACCCCAGAAGGCCCACTGGCCCAAGCATGTTTCCTCCATCACTGCCCTAGAGTCTCAACTCGTTATGCACTGAAAGGTGGTTGGATGCTGGAACAGGTAAAAATTTAGGTATTTATAATGCATCTGTCTCTGTTTGGGATGATCTCTTGGAGAAGGAAATGGCAACCCACTCCAGTTTTCCTGCCTGGAGAATTCTGTGGACAGAGGAGCCTGGTGGGCTACAGTCCATGGGGTCCCAAAGAGTCAAACACGACTGAAGGACTAACACCGTCACTTTCACTGTTACCTGGAAGGGGCCCCCAAGAGCATGTTCAGTTCAGTTCAGTCACTCAGTCATTTCCAACTCTTTGCAATCCCATGAACCACAGTATGCCAGGCCTCCCTGTCTGTCCATCACCAACTCCCAGAGTTTACCGAAACTCATGTCCATTGAGTTGGTGATGCCATCCAACTATCTCATCCTCTGTTGTCCCCTTCTCCTCCTGCCCTCAGGATCAGGGTCTTTTCCAATGAGTCAGCTCTTCGCATCAGGTGGCCAAAGTATTGGAGTTTCAGCTTCAATATCAGTCCTTCCAATGAACACCCAGGACTGATTTCCCTTAGGATGGACTGGTTGGATCTCCTTGCAGTCCAAGGGACTCTCAAGAGTCCTCTCCAACACCACAGTTCAAAAGCATCAATTCTTCAGTGCTCAGCTTTCTTTGTAGTCCAATTCTCACATCCATACATGACTGCTGGAAAAACCATAGCTTTGGCTAGATGGGACCTTTGTTGGCAAAGTAATGTCTCTGCTTTTTAATATGCTGTCTAGGTTGTTCATAGCTTTTCTTCCAAGGAGCAAGTGTCTTTTAATTTCATGGCTGCAATCGCCACCTGCAGTGATTTTGGAGCCCCCCAAAATAAAGTCTGACACTTTTTCCACTGTTTCCCCATCTTTTTCCCATGAAGTGATGGGACCAGATGCCATGATCTTAGTTTTATGAATGTTGAGCTTTAAGCCTACTTTTTCACTCTCCTCTTTCCCTTTAATCAACAGGCTCTTTAGTTCTTCTTCACTTTCTGCCATAAGGGTGGTACCATCTGTATATCTGAGGTTATTGATATTTCTCCCAGCAATCTTGATTCCAGCTTGTGCTTCATCCAGCCCGGCATTTCTATGATGTACTCTGCATATAAGTTAAATCAGCAGGGTGACAATATACAGCCTTGACGTACTCCTTTTCCTATTTGGAACCAGTCTGTTGTTTCATGTCTAGTTCTAACTGTTGTTTCCTGACCTGCATACAAGTTTCTCAAGAGACAGGTCAGATGGTCTAGTATTTCCATCTCTTTCAGAATTTTCCAGTTTATTTTGATCCACACAAACAAAGGCTTTGGCATAGTCAATAAAGCAGAAGTAGATGTTTTTCTGGTGCTCTCTTGCTTTTTCAATGATCCAACAGATGTTGGCAATTTGATCTCTGGTTCCTCTGCCTTTCCTAAAACCAGCTTGAACATCTGGAAGTTCACAGTTCACATATTGCTGAAGCCTGGCTTGGAGAATTTTGAGCATTACTTTACTAGCGTGTGAGATGAGTGCAATTGTGCAGTAGTTTGAGCATTCTTTGGCATTGCCTTTCTTTGGGACTGGAATGAAAACTGACCTTTTCCAGTCCTGTGGCCACGGCTGAGTTTCCAAATTTGCTGACATATTGAGTACAGCCCTTTCAAAGCATCATCTTTTAGGATTTGAAATAGCTCAACTGGAATTCCATCACCTCCACTAGCTTTCCCTGTTACCTGGAAGGGGCCCCCAAGAGCATGTTAGCATAGAGTAACTTGTCAGATTAACTCGCAGTCATTTGGGGCCCTGAGGGGAAGAGCAGGAAACCTGTGAAAGCAGCAGGATGGCAGGGAGCAGGGCAGGTGAGGCGTCGGAAGGAGCGCCTCCAAAAAGTGAGGGGAGGAGAGGCGACGTCGAACTGGACTGGACCACGCTGCCACACTTGACCCTGAAAGGAAAGCACTGCTGTACAGAGGTGCCTGAGAATGAAACTAGGTGCTCGACAAAGCCCCAACAGTCGTGAAAAAATATTAATAAATCACTGACTTAGAGCAAAGAGCTCCTTCCTCCTTATGAACCAGTCTGAAAACAGTCAAGAGAAAGAATTTTGCTTATATTCCATCTGCTACTCTGCAGCAGTTATGAACATCATAGAGGAAAATCATATTCGTAAATAAAGGATCATTTTATTTGAGAAAAAAAAGAGAAAGCACTCCATACAGAAAATATACCTCAGATGCATTATTACAAAACAAATACTACTGTCTCCCCTTTGCCCTCTCTGGCATACTTTTGGCCACTAGCAAACCACTAGGTAGGAGGAAGATGGCAGACTGTAACAGTCCAGAACATACTCCCATAACGCTAATAAAATCTTAATGTTAAAAGAGCTACTCTAAAGTGTGTATGTTACCTAACTGAAACTTTATTCATTTAGCAAAATATAAATTTTAAATTTAGTGCCTATTTTTCATCACCTAATTTGCATCACCTCATGGGAAACTTGAAAAACTATTACAGGCCCACTTACTATGATATAAGTAGAAAAAAAATATGAAAAAAAAAATGCCCTCCTTGTTCTTAGCTGAGTTAGCCACATGTATCAAAGGCAAACAGAAAATGAATACTTTGGAGCCCAATAACTGAAATTGAGGACAGGGTGTCTGTCCCTTAAGATAAACTATATTTGTTCATTTTTTATTCAAATACTTTGCTTTTTCATTTTTGTAAAATGATCTTGGGGATACAGAACTGTTTTCCCAGTATGAAAAGATACCCGATATTCAGATCTGAACCAGTGGACTAGTTTTGACATGAGTCAAAAGCAATATTTGCATCTCCCTAAATACTTGTGCATATATTTGTCATCACGAAGTGAGTATTGGTCCATTTTCCAGAGCAAACTTCAGCAGAATTTGAAGAGTGCGTCAGAACATCCGTAGGAGCCAAAAAGGTCATTTGGTAATCAAAGGACAGCAGTATCCTTCACTATTTCAAGAAATAAACACATGTGAAAGAAAAATACATGCAAAAGAATCTAATCGCTAAGAACGCTTTGCCACATTACATACTCAGCTTTGAGCACTAGTTTTAAGAATACAGTTTAGACTTGGGAGACATTAGTTTTCAGGCCATCTAGTCAATTTCCTACCAATGTTGAATGGCTGATCATTAGAATAACTTTATAGGGCTCTTTGTTGAGTTGTTTTCAATCCTCAGCTAAATGATTCACCAATGGAGTCAGCAGTGAACATTGTTATCATTGGTATAAAATCTTTCTGTTTTTCATTTGAGAGCATAATTTTGTTATTCTTATTCTCTCAGTTGTGTTGCTAATGAGTACCAAAAATAACTGTTGTATAACCACTGTTATTCATCACTAAACCGAGAAATTAGAAACATAAAAAAAAAAAAAAACATTGACTTGAGAGTCAAGGCATGAAGACACACACAGGAGATGACACAGTTTTGTGGGTAAGCTGCCCTGTTGTAATACACTCCACTTCTATCTTAGGACATCAAGTTCATGCCCAGTTTATACAGGTGGCATGAAAGCATTAATGAACTTCTGCCAAAGTAAGTAATATGGCCCATTCTCACTGAAAAGATCAAAACCAATACCTTTCCCAAGTAGTGTTGAGTAGCAATGAACTTCATCATCCTTGTGAACAGAGCTTGACAGACATTGTCAGATTCTCACTCCTGAGGTATCATTGTCATTCACTCTGCATTAACCCCGCTAGGAGCTACTGCTGGATTTAGCCTTCAAAGTCTCCTCATTATTTGACAAGTTAGAAGAGGTAGTGGAACTACTAGTAATTGGGAAACTACAACTCCATCCCAGCAAGTGACCTTGTCCCCAAACTAAGCTCTGGCTGGCCCCAGGTAGAACACCTTAATTGGCAGAGGAGTTATTATTGCTGTTCTTCAGCAGGAGTATTCCAGGAAAGGAATGGGTGAGAAGAATTTCAGCACAATGCAGTGGATGAAATGCTGATAACTCCATCTGAGGCTGGCATATTGTGTGCAAGTGTCACTAGCTTTGGATTTATCTCTGTCACTTGGTTTCCATCTCAAAGGAGAATTTGATTTAGAGCTTCAAAAAATCAAGTCCAAATGAAAGAAGACTCAAGAAAATTTTAAGTGGGAGGTCAGGTTTTCTTCTGCCCTCCTATTTAAAAAATCTGATCCCTCAGCATAGAGTCAGAGTGACGTGAAGTTGATATTCAAGTAACTTTGGTAAAAACTTTTAATTAGTTTTTAAACTTTCCAGACCTCTATGCTCTTGGCACCCTCTGAAGCTGGGAATGACAAATAATACAGAGGCTATTCCTTGATTCCTAACAGTTTGTTTTCATGATCAAGTGGATTAAATATTTTAGATCTCACTAGTAAGCTATGAAACCTAAAATGTTTGAATACTAAGGAGAACATTTTTTATGAATACCCTAACCTTGAGATGCCTTGCCATGATTAAAAATAAACATGCAGAAGTTTGTCCAGCACTTCAATTAATGGAATATCTTAGCTACATATATATGAAATATTCAAGTTCGATGGAATGTTTTGAACTACTGCTCCAAGTCTGTTTGGTTTACTAAAAGCCAAAGCATAGTTAGTTACATTAGTCTTTTGACATACAAAAAAATGTCTATACTAAACTCATTCCTAGGATTTGAAATATTCCTTTGTAATTTAGTCACCAAGGGCAAATGGTACAGAGCTCCTCTCTCTGCTAGTAAAGCAAGGAGGCCCAGTCTGATCCATGTACCTCTTCATCACACACAACCTACAGAAATGTGAACACCTACAACATGTACCCAGTCACTGTTTCCCAGAATAACTCAACACCAGGCAGGAGGTAAAGGCTTTCTAAAATATTTCCACATGTTTCCAAAAATACTGTCTATATTATTCTTTGTGACACTTAACTCACTGATCTAAGTAGAGTTTTAAATATATAGTAAATACTTAGTAGATCATAATAATGCTTTTAAATTTTATTTGTATTCTATATGTAAAAGAGGAAAAAAGAATAGAAATGGAACCATCATTATTACCCTCTAAATTCATATGTGTGTGTGTGTGTGTGTATGTGTGTGTGTGTCCAAGCAGCCAATCAAAATAACTGAGACAAAGAATACAAGAGGAAAGCTAAACTTCTCCTCAAATTAAAGTATTATAATATTTAGATAAAGGTAGATGTGTAAGTTTAAGTTATCGAAATTTGCTAGATCATTTTGCAATCTTGGTTTTGCCACTGTCAAATAAATATGATCTTTAAGTATAAGAAATGAATCTGAAAAGCAAAAATTTCTGGTCTTGATTTAAAGCCACCAATGTTACGTATTTGAAATCCAAAATTTAATAGGGTGTATTAGTTAGTCTCTGAGAGCTTATACGACTTCCCTGGTGGCTCAGACAGTAAATAATCTGCCTGCCTCAATTCTTGAGTCAAGAAGATCCCTTAGAAAAGGGAATAGCAATCCACATCAATATTTTTGCCTGGAGAATTCCCCGGACATAGGAGCCTGGCAGGCTACAGTTCACGGGGTCAAAAAGAGTCGGACATGATTGAGCAAATAGCTTATATGATTGGTTCTTATGAGTGAATATTGTCATTAAATTCATGTTTCTCATTTCTTTTACATTACTAGTGCAACTCCTGGGTTCTCCTGGGCACAAAGAAAAAAGAGTCTTTAGAATGCTCAAGAAACCTTCAACTCTAGGAATAGTATTTGCAATAGCAAGGTGGGATGATATGGGAGAATGGCATTGAAACATGTTAATTATCATATGTGAAATCAATGGCCAGCCCAGGGTTGATGCTCGGGGCTGGTGCACCGAGATGACCCAGGGGGAGGGAATCGGGAGGGCGGAGGGAGGGGGGTTCTGGAGGGGGAGCACATGTATACCCATGGCGGTTTCATGTCAATGTATGGCAAAACCAACACTATAAAGTAAAGAAAATTTAAAAAAAAATTAATTAATAAAAAAAAACCAGACTATAGCAATCCAGGTCATCAAAGAAACAATGATATGCCAATACGCCAAGACAAAGAAAGTTTTCTGGGATGTACAGCTTTGAGTACTTAATGGTAAAACCAGCAATAGCCTCAGCAAATCAGGGGAAATTGGTCACCCAAGGAAACAGCACCTTAGCAAAACTCATATGAGTGTGTTTTCCAAACTTTCCCCCAGCCAACTTACAGCCAAGGCAGAGCAATCTCTTCAGCTTAGGGAAATAAAGGATACAATGGGGAATTTTTGTTGTTTTAGGGTTGGTCTTAAGAATGCAGAGAATGAGAGAATATGAAGAGTTGGTATATTCTTTTCAGTGGCCTTTTGTAAGCATTTTCAATGTGTCTTCTGAACCCCTGTTCTTAAACATTGTCAAGCTTTCATGAAAGGTACAAGCAATACTGTTGAGACAAGAGTTGTACCCTATAAAGGAGTAGTAGAAAGCTAAATACAGTTGTACACATTCCAAGTTTTTTGTCCCAACAAAACATGATAGTTAGCCACATTGTTTGTTTTTAAAGTCTCTTAAGATCCCATTTTTTTGCCTCATAAGCTAGGAAACTGTCTGCTGGACAGTGACCCAACCCCATAAAAAAGAATATATCAAGGTACCAGGTAACAGTTGAAAGATTAATAAGGTGGGAGGGTTTGGGCAGAACATTCAGTAATTTCTTAGTAGTTTTTCTAAAGCAGCTGAGATGCAGAACTCCAGCCCTGCTAAATTAAACATTTCAGCCCAGCTTACGAGTGCCACAATATGCAGGTAGAAGTAATAAGTAATAATGAGTTTGGGGCCATTGAACACTGTGAATTTTCCCAGTGTACCGCAATTATAGAAACATCTGTGCTAAATAAGTTCCTACCGAAAGCTAGGAGTGTTTAATAATCCTCACAATTTCTCATTATCAGCCCTAATACAAGGGAGAGTAAACGCCACAAAAGTTTACCATCTTCAAAGAAAATTGCCAGGAACATGATCATTTCTGGTACCACATTTCCCTTAATGGTAAATACACCAGAGACAAGCTCCTTGGAAGAGAACATTAAATGGAAGCTTTAATAACATGTACCACAGCACACGGCAAATAATGCCACTTTTCAACAGCCAGGCCATCTTGGCTGGAGGATCCCTGACAATCAGGAGATTGATGATGATCTTCAGCTTTCTCCACCGCCGCTGACAGGAGAGTGGTTGTCTAAAAATACACACGGCTTTCCTCGGACCTGCTGAAACCACCAAGGCCCCAGATGAAACGGCTCCACACCTCCTGATCACTTCCCACGGGAGTCCTTCCAAAGCAAGTGCGGGTTGAATTCAGGGCCAGCATCTGAATCACATTAACAACCAGACGGCCAGCTATGGCTACTGAGAGAAATGTCACTCCTCTGGAGAAATGGGAGTGGCTTGGATGTGAGTATCAGTGGTTGATTAGGTGCCTGTATAATTAGTTGGGGAACAATAGAACAGATATTGCTTTGGAATTAGGTAGCACGTGGGAGTCAGTGAAATGTCTGTAGCTGGATAAGTCTGTGATGAGAAACTGACCAACAGTGCCCATCATAGAATATGACTGCTTCGTTATCATTGAGGAGAAAAAGTGATTTGCATCCACGCTTGTCAAAATGGCTTGAGTTCCGTGACTGAGTGGAAGCGTCACTGACGCCAGACCAGACATGGAAGCCATCGTTAAAACATAGTTAAGGCACTCTGGAACTGTGGAGTTAATGTTTATGTCACCTTGGCTTGACCACAGTGCCCAGATATGCAGTCAAACAGTAGTATTCTGGATGATTCTGTAAGGATGATTTGGATGAGATTAACGTTTAAATCAGTGGACTTTGAGTAAAGCAGATACCCTCTGTAAAGTGGGTGGGCCTCATCCAATCAACTGAAGGCCTTAACAAACAAAAGATTGACCTTTCCTGAGCAAGGGGGGAATTCTTTCAGCACAAGACCTTTGGACTCGGTCAGCAGCATCAACTCTTCCCTGAGTCTCTTCCCGGGCCTGCTAGACCACGTGGCGGATTTTGGATTGCCAGCCTCCACAACAGTGTGAGCCAATTTTTAAAAATCAATCAATGAATCAATCAGTTCTACTGGTTCCATTCCTCTAGAGAACCCTAAAAACAGAACAAAATCAATACACTGCTTCTATCCAATCTATTTTTTTGCTATTATTATTAGCAACATCTAATATGTATTATGTAGCAGGTACTATATTCAGTGCATTGTACATATATATACGATACAATTACTGGCTTCACTTGACAGAGACCAGGGCTTGTAGAGGCTGGCCAAATTGTCTAAGGACACATAACTGGTAAGTGATAAAGGCATGATGCATGTCCAGGTCTGGCCCTTTTAGAGGCTGAGTGTTGTATTGACTATAATGGGCTGCCCACCAATAAAGTAATAACAAAAAAAGAGAGAGAGAGAGAAATGATAAGAACTCAAAATACACATTCAGTTGGGAGAAGTTTTATCCTTGACCACTTTTGTTGCTTGTTTTGTAAGAAATAAGCCTGGGCTTCAGCCATCCTGCATGCTCAACAACTGGACACGTTACCTGACAAACTGTTCATGAACTTGCACCGATGTCCCCTTTGTGTGTCAAATGTGACCCCAGAAAAGCCCTTTAAAAAAAAAAATTCAGGCCCAGAGAGGTTAATCTATGAAAATACAGAGGAAAATCAAACAAAATGATCTTAAGCTTCTGTATCACCTAGATGGTGAGGAAGCCTCAGTTTGAATAGAAAACTATTACTTGCTTTAAAAATTCTCTTGAGGACTAAATAAGAATAAATTCAAAACTGTGTGAGGAAATAAAGAGGCATTAGACACATATTTGATCTTCTGAAAATCACTTAAGAGCAAATACTGTCTTGCTCATCAATGTGGAAATGCAAGTAATATTTGAATAAAGTTTTGATTCCTATGATTGTGATTCATGAAGCATTTTCACATGGAGCATTTTTCCTGCTGTCATGATCCTAATGATTTGTGTATCATGTCTCATGTAATCTGTTCCATTAGATAGATGAAACCTGGATAGCATTCCAATCACAAAGCAATTTTGCTGTTAATCTGAGAACAACCCAAGTTTTTCAGACTTTCATGTTATTGTGGTAAACATAGGATCTACATTCTTGACAAATTTTTAAGTGTACAGTATAGTTTTGTTGACTATGGGTTCAATGTTGTACAGATCTCTAGAACTGACTTACCATGCCTAAGTGAAGTTTTATGCCTGTTGAATAGTAACTCCTCATTTCTTTTTACCCACATTTTCTGACAACTACCATTTCACTCTGACTATGAATTTTACTATTTTAGACAAGCGAAATCATACTGTATTTGTTTTTCTATAACTGGATGATTTCACTTAGTAAGATTTCCTCAAGGTTCAACCATGTTGTGGCATATTGCACAATTTTCTTCTGTTTTAAAGTTGACCAATTTTATTGAATGCATATATCACATTTTCTCCATCCATCTGGTCAGTGGACATCTGTTTCTATATCTCAGCTGTTGTGAATAGTTTAGTTCAGTTAAGTTGCTCAGTCATATCCGACTCTTTGCAACCCCGTGAACCGCAGCACGCCAGGGGTCCCTGTCCATCACCGACTCCCAGAGTACCCAAACCCATGTCCATTGAGTTGGTGATGCCATCCCATCATCTCATCCTCTGTTGTTCCCTTCTCCTCCTGCCCTCAATCTTTCCCAACATCAGAGTCTTTTCAAATGAGTTAGCTCTTTGCATCAGATGGCCAAAATATTGGAGTTTCAGCTTTAACATCAGTATTTCCAATGAACACCTAGGACTGATTTCCCTTAGGATGAATTGGTTGGATCTCCTTGCAGTCCAAAGGACTCTCAAGAGTCTTCTTCAACACCACAGTTCAAAAGCATCAATTCTTCTGCGCTCAGCTCTCTTTATAGTCCAACTCTCACATCCATACATGACCACTGGAAAAACCATAGCCTTAACTAGACAGACCTTTGTTGACAAAGTAATGTCTCTGCTTTTTAATATGCTGTCTAGGTTGTGAATAGTGGTGTCATGCATAGGTGAGTTCACTATCTCTTTGAAATCCTAATTTCAATTTTGGGGGTAATATCATAAGCAGGATTGGTGGATCACATGGTAGTTCAATTTAATGTTTTGAGGAACCTCCATACTGTTTTCCATAGTGACTGTACCATTCTGCATTCCCATCAAGAGTGTACAAGGGTTCCAGTGTCTCTGCATCCTCACCAACTAACTCTTTCCAGTCCTTTCTGAATCTGGTTCTTCAAATTTTTTTTCTCCCGAGGAGCTACTCCAAGACTTTCCCCATACATTTTCTTTTTGTTTTAGTTGAAAAGCTGGTTCTCTCTGTCCTAATGGACACACAGCCCCCTCCCCTGGAGAACAGAATTCTCTCTTCCCATCCCAATCCATAGCTATTCTTTTTGTGGCCCCAGGGGCAGAAGCATCGTAGAAATGCAACGCACATCCTAGGAAGCTTGATGCTCTTCTCTAACAACTTGCTTTCAACCAGGGTCTGTGACAAGGATGAAGCCAGCAGGCATCTAAAATGCAGAAGGCAAGGAGGCCTTCTCTCTCATGGCCACGCAAGTGCAGGGTCAGGTCCTCAGTGAACATCTCTGGAGACTTTGTGTCAGACATGCCTCCTTGCCTCACCCTTGGCCAGCTGTTTTCAAGCTATGTTTGGAGATGGAGGTTCATTTCTTCTGCGAGGAAACGTTTCTGGCTGTCCGCCACGTATTTCATATTGAACCAATTCTTTCCCAGATACTACAATTTCAAGGCAGCAGAAACAGTTTTGTTCTGAGAATCTGGGAGCATCAGAGGCTTCAAAGGACCCTGGAGGATTTTGAGAGACTGCCCAATTAACTCCTTAGGTTCTACACAAAGCTACTTCCTACTAGGATTACGCAAGGCCTAACTCCTGCAGGTTCCAGAGCTCACTCTGACTGGTGCTTCCTCACCACCATAATGAACAATTAGGAAGAAAATGTGCTTCCCCAATCACCTCACAACCACAAAATGCCTTTGGAAGACTGGACACCCCTGAGGCCTCACCAAAATCAGGCAGGGAAATGTAGTTGCTCCTTGGAGAATGAGAAATGGAGCAGGGAAGATTTCAACAGGACTTAGACAGGAATTCCTTAATTAGAAGGGTGATAAAACACAAGAGACCTTTAAGAGAGACTGTGAGCCCTTGAATTCTTGAGGGCTTTAGGAAAAGCATATAAAACCATCTCTCCTGTTAGACGCTCACAGGTCTTACTAGACAATTTTAATTCTATAGCTTAAAACTCTCTTTTGAATGGTTGGCTACATGCTTGGTGATGGTTAAGAAATATTATTAATTCCAGAAGAAACAACTACATTTAAAATACGTATATAAAAAAAAAATAAAAAACATATATATGTTTTAATTTATGAATATATATATACACACAATTTTTATACAATGTGCAATATACTATTTGCCTCATATTTTTTTAATACCATGTTGGTGATAATATCTATTTCATACACTATTGGCTTTTATCTCTACTAAAAGTCCTACAGCTGAAATGTTCCATGGATCAACAGAGCACATATGGAAATGAAATATGTAGGTCTTGCATCTGTAATAGTTTTTGAAAGAAAGAGGTCATTTCTTCACTTGGCGCAGGCAGCTGGCACAAACAGAATTTTTTAAATCACTTTTTTGAATTAAAACTTTACAAATATGATTGTACCATAATTACAATGATGCTATGTATAACATTCCTTGATATGATATACATAAAATTAAAAATTAGTGTAATGTTTTTATTCAGTGCTTCTGTTTCCACAAAGAGCTGACCATAATCCTTAAGAGAATCATGTTCTTTTAACACCTTTCTCTTACTATTATCTGCTCCTCTTCCTGAATTTGCTTTTTCAATAGTCACATTTGCTCATCTCCATGGAGTCATCTTTTCTTTCTTTCTTGCCCTTGTTTCCAAGACCTTTCATTGGTCTACCATCTCTTCCAACCATCCTTTCTTTCCACTTCTCCTAAAATAGACTTTATTGGTTCTTACTTGGACTCTTGCAGTAGCCTCCCATTCCCTAGCCATCTTCATCTTCCATAAACCTTCTTTCAAACTTTCCTTTGTGCTCCAAAGGAGTATGACTTCTGATTACCTCGAAAATAAACTAACAAACCCATTAAATAGCTTTCAAGTACTTCTATGACCTGACTTTCATGTAACTCATTTTACCGATCTTTATCTGTTCGCTATTTTGAACTCTCATTTTTTTTCCACCTGCATAATTTAATTCATGCTATTTCCTTCCATTGAAATGCTCTTACAAGTTCTGAATGATTATCAATGCATAGCTAAAATGTTAATTCTTCCATGTAGCTTTCCTCAATCATACTAGACAGAAGTCCTCTAAACACAAAACTATTTCTATACATTTTTATGAGATAGATATTATATAACCTGTGTTCCTGTTAGAGCACATGTACATTAATGAACAAATCCCTGATTTATTTTCTCACATGATAAAAAAGCAATATGTCTTCTTCACAATTAGATCATCAGTGAATAGGAATGAATGTATGTATAGCTGGTCCTTAGATTTTTTTATAGTTCTGTTTTCTCCTTGTTTCTCTAAATATTGGCATAACCACTATACCATTTATTCAACTGTGCAAATACTCATGGACTGCTCATTTCCTGTTGTCCTACCGAAGGTAATCATTCTATTCTCAAAAGAACATTAAGGAAGCAAAATCTGCCACGTCATTCTCAGCACCCTCTACCAGCCCCAGAAGCTCATCTGCTCAGTAAAAAATAAATAAATAATTCAGAGCAAAGAGTCAATGGCAACAGTTCTTAAAGTCCACTAATTCAAAAGTTTATGAATGGATTTTCTTTCTGAGTGGAATTCTATGATTTAGAAGGTGAAGTAGGATTTTATTCATTTTCTTAAAAAAAGTAGTCTTTCACAGATCCAATATTCCCCACAAAAGCCTTATCTTACACTTTTACTTAAATTTTATCAGATTTTAAAGCAAATATTACACCTTGTAAATGTTTAAGCTATTTGTCCATTGATACAAAGAATATAAAAATATTTAAATACACCCCCAAAACTTACAGAAACTGCATTACTATTTACCTGATAAGATAAGTGAAAGAACAAAACTAAAGACTATTAATGGATAGCATTTAAGGAAATAGCATCAAAAATAAGTGGCAAGAAAAAACAAACCTTCAAGATGTTGTAATAGAGATATTATAATGACTTATTGAATGTGAAGGAACAGGTGTTTTTTTATAGAGGCCTTGAAATTACTTGTATATCATATGTTGTTATATTATTTAAGGAATATATGTCAATTGGTTGTTTTCTTTTAATGACATTAGATATAACAAGTACCATTTATCTAGTTATTGTTCATAATATAAACATTTCTAATATATAATTATTTCATGGAAATACTTCTATTTAGAATAAAATATTCTGTGAAAATTTTATTTGTCAATTTCAAAGTGATTTAATACTAAAGTTACACCCAAATGAATCCAGAATAGCTGACTTTATAGTCAAATTATTCTCCTGCAAAGGCTGTATTGAAAATCATAGCTTTCCTCTTTTGTAGCTGATATCTAGTAAGTTAACACAGGGAGCAAGAAATTTAATACTTTTTCAGTTAGGACTTTTGGTTGCCTATGATAGATAAACCAATGAAAACCAGCTCGAGCAGAATGAGACTTCATTCATTTCTATAACTGAAAAATTCAAGGCACAGCTGACTTCTGCCATGATTAGCCTCAGGGTTCACACAGTGTCATTTGGGTGCATTTTCACTCCATCTCTCACATCCAGCTTCTGCTGTGTTGACTTCAGTTTCTTCCCCATCTATTGTTTAAATAACTCCAGTAGGGCCCCTCTTCACTATTCCTCTCTGTCTGGCCAAAAAATATCCCTTAAATTAGTAAAATATTACCATTCAAATTATAATGATCAATTCTCCATTTTCACTGATATTAGATTAAGGACACATCCTCCACCTTCAATTAAGAGCATTTAAGTCAGTGTGAAAATCACTATACAAATGAGGATTAACACTACTGAACTTCTTTGGGCATGGAAGGGTCAAGATTATATTATGAGGCAAGTAAAATTTGTTCTCTTTACCCTTCCATTTCTCTCATTTTGGGGTCATGCACACCTGACTACCCACAACAAAATATTCAGTGTCTTCTTTCTCTCCACTGCTACCCTTATATTAGAGACACCCTCTCCCACCAAACTGAACCTGAGTAATACCCCTGCATGCACACTATGAGCCTCCACCTTCTACTTCTCCATTAAAACTTACCTCCCTTTTCTTCTATGTCTTCACGGCCCTGATCTTTACTAGATGTCAATGGTTGTAAGAGGTTATTAACAAGAAAACTCATTCATTCTAATATGTTATATAGTTAATTAATGTTCCCTCCCTCAAGATAATAGGGCATATGTCCCCTTAAAGGCTTTTAAGAAATGACAGTAATGGTGGACATTTCAGGCACCGCTGCAGACTGATGAGGGAGATGGATTTTTAAAGCATGGGGGGCCTCCTGTGGATCCTCAAATTATTCTATGCAGGCAGCTGCAGACTCTGCCCATGAGTAAGCCAGTCCCTCTCTGAAGGACTTTATAAACAAAATGACTTTCATTGTTTGGCAAGGTTGAAGCATCGTTCTCTCTGAAAATAACCTCTTTTAAGGTGTCATCTGTTTGCCAAGCTGCGGTTTAGATGTTCTCGAGCCTAGGACAGCTAACCCTCACTCTGAGATTGAACAGGTCAGCCTGCCTTCGGAGACAGGTGAATTCGGAGGTGTCTTTGAGCAGCCAATTGATTTACTTATCATTTTCATTTTGGATTCCAATCCAAGCGTACACTCTGATAGAAAGGAAAGAGAATGCTGCAGTCCCATGGTGTGCCCTGCTCTCCCAGACCGTGGTTCCGCCCCTCCTCCACAGTCTGTGAATCTCCTGTTGATATCAGGGGGAGTCACCACGTGCAGAGAGGAGAGATGCATGCCAGGAGAGGGAAGCCCATTGTGGAGTTGAGAGCTAATTTTGCTTAATCTTCTTGATCTCCATAAAGAGCATTCTGAGGCCCACAGGATTTAAACCAAAAAAGATAAAGATGAAGAGGGACTGCTCAAGCAGAGCCAATGTAATACTTATTTATTAATGTCGTCCATCACAATGTGTTTACATGCCTAACCAAAATTTAAAACTGTCTGATTGAGGACAGAGGAGGAAAACCGATTGCCGTATCCAGGCAATACAAGCTCATTCCATCCCTATGTACGTACATTCGGAAAATGAACTGAAATGATATAAGTACCTCATTAAACACTTATGCTTCCATTTAAATGTTTTTAAAAGATAACTAAAAATATAAATAGGTGACCCTGGGTTTATCCTTACATAGAAATCTCATCTTAAGGGAGACTCTTTCCATACTGAATAGAAATTAATAGAATTAATATTAAAGGAGCCTTATTTTTCACTTAAACTTCTTCTAGGTAGAGGGAGCGGGGAGAGGGGGTTCCAAAAAGAACAGGAGGAGTGGATTCTCATAGCTTAAGAGACAAGCTTCTGCAGTAGATCATTGAATCAGATCAGAATTGGAAAATACCTTAAAAGCCTCCAGCTCTAGCAAGAGGTAGTGGATTTCACCCTGAACTCTCCCAGTGATGAAGAACTCATCACCTCTCAGGTATCTCATTACAGTTTTGGATAGTTTGCCATATTATGCGCCTCTCCATTGTGATATTTGGAAATTACGCCCTTGTAATTTTCTCTTGTTGGTCCTACACTGCCTCTCTGAGCCAACTGCATAAAATGAATCTAATGTTTCTGAGTATGGGCCTTCAAATATTGAGAGGTAGTTTCCTTTGAATTCTTTGTGGGCTCAGTCTGCAGCTTTATAATTATAATAAATACTACTACTGAAAGTTCTCCAAACTTCCTGAAGTCTTCCTCCTTTCAGAGATGTATGTCATTAAGTCAGATTTATCTTTTCTCTGGATTTTTAAAATTCTCCCTCTCTTATTTGCATGACTAGTTAACCTGTAAGATTTTCTACATGTTTGGATTGTCTACAACAATTTTCAGTTCAGTTCAGTCTCTCAGTTGTGCCTGACTCTTTGCAACCCCATGGACTGCAGCACGCCAGACTTCCCTGTCCCTCACCAACTCCTGGAGCTTTCAACAATTTTGGATGTTGTAAATTTAAAAGGCATTTATTTGAAGAGAAGGGCAATCCTCTGTAGTACCTGCCCTGGCATTGATATGCACAAGGGTTGCAAATGCTTGAATAAATAAATGAATGAAGATTCCTTGTATTCTTATACTCATAGAGGGCTTGATACTTTACAAATTAATTAAATCTATTATTCAAATGTCACTATACACAAGAGGTCAGTGCAAAAAGTATTATAAAAATGAGAAAATATGCAACTTCAAAGTAAGTGCAATTTGAAGAAAAGCCTTTTACTGGGACAAAAACAATTCTAAATTTACTAATTTCTATGCTATAACATATATTCACAGGCTCTCAAAAGAACTAGATTTCTAAAAAACATCTTTGCATTATAGAAAAGTCACTAATTTTTACAGTGCATTTTTATTTTAACATAATGCACTTCTTGGCCAAAATGTTTTTCCTGATGTAATGAAAAGGCCACAGTAACAAACTATCCTTTCAAAACACAACTTATTTTGTTTTAAATCTCAAAAATCATGACAATTAACATTTATAATGAGAAAATCACTCTTTTTAAATGAGATATGTTGAGGAAGAAAAATTCAATTTTATTAATCTGTTAAAAAATATTTATTGAACTTTTATTGTGCTGAGGGTAACTGAAGATTGATAAAGAAAGTCTCAAAGGAGCGACCATAGGGAAGGATGCCTCAAGGAACACCAGCATGTGAAATTAGGAGATACATGTATGCTAAGGGGATGAAATTTAGCAGTGGAAGCTTTCTAGGGACATCTTCAAGGAACTGTAATTAGAGGGTAGAGGCAAAATACATTCCAGACAATCTATATGCTTTGGTTGACCTTAGATAAACCATGTAAGAGAATTCAGAATAACTGTGCTTCCTTCGCTTTCCATTTCATGTCTATTTCAAGTAAGTAACCTTGATTGTATCTAACTCTGTGGCCTGAGGTCCCTGGATGGAAGATAATGGAGGAAAGTACACTTATTCCAGTGACAGAGACTTTTACTACTACTGCCAGAAGATTTAGAAACTTCTGCTGATGTATGCACCAGATATGAGCTTCTTGTCTCACCAGAAACCTACAGAGTCCACTGCGAGCATTTCTGGAGGAATGCTCAGGAATGCCCAGAAGTTCTCTCTTGCTTCCAGCTGTCCCCTTGACTAAAATAAGGAGAATCCCCTCTCCCAACTGCTCAGACACAAAGAAAACCATCTGCAGCCACCTGTGTCCAACCAACCACTCCTGAGTTCAACAGCCCCTGTACACTGCTATGAGGCTAGTCAGGGCCTTCTACCACTTACTCAGTCTTTGTCTTACTAAAAATGGTAAACTGGCAAACTGTTTTGTAGCTCTCACTTCCTGCCTAATGATCCCAAATTCTTTAACCTTTAGTCAGCATAGTTAGCTTATAATTGTTCAATTCTATTCATGTTTTCCCCTCTATCTCTATAAAATTTATCTGATACTCTTAACTTGAAAGTCAAACCGTGCCCCCCGTATTCCCTTAAAATCCCTACAAGAACTATTTATTCATGATGAATTGGGTTTTTCGAATTTTTACAAACAAAAGGATTTCCATAGCTTCCCCAGCACTCCACAAATATTTCATGAGAAAGGCATGCTAAAATGAGACGCTCATTCTGGTAAACAATGGCCTGGCGTATGTGACATCAAAGCATTTTCAGACTGATAATATTTGTTAGATACTTAAGGCATGGTGGGCTGATTATTGCAGATATAGGCCAGCAGGGAGGCAATTTTAGGCTTAATTACAGATCCCCTGGATAAATTGCATGCTGCTGGACAAACCTCATGTAACAACTGGGCATTAAAAAAAAAATTTGTGATCTTGACACCCCTCCTAGAACTATTACAAGTACCATCCTCATGAATCTCATGTGAATGGCTATATAAAAGAATGGAAATATATTTAGATGAAATAAAAGTCACTTCAAATTTAGAAAATTCAAAAAATAAACTCTGAATATGTCTCAATCTTCATATTTAAGCTCCAATATCATATAGTTCTAGGATGGACTATATGATGCAAATGATCTACTCAAAGATTATTTAAAACTATGAGATCATGATTTGCTTTATTTTGGCAGCTTGCTTCCTCATTCTCAACTTGGTTCCACTCAGATTCAAAAGGATAGGCTGCAAACACTGACAGAGTCTCTGAAACTCCCAAGCGGATGAAGCTCCATCTTTCAAGGTCTTTAAGTAGCATCCTTCCCATGGGACCTGATGTTTAGGGCACTGTCAGGTCCCTCTTTCCAGGGTTCCTTTTGCTCTCCAGTGGCTCACATTTGCTCTAGTCTTTTACTTGTCAGCCCCTTACTGCAGATGCTCCCATTCTATCCCAGGGACCTTCTGTGGACCTCTGGGATCTATTTTCCTTTAGGCACTATCTTTTAATGAATCTCTACTTTCTATACCAGAAAGATCTAATTTTCAAAATACTTACTCTAAGGGAAAGTCTCTAAAGATCTTCTGAAGAGTTGATGTCTGTCCCTACTCACCCTGATAGTAGCCTCTCAATTCATTAGGTCCTGGGTAAAGAACATTTAGAAACCAAAGCACAATGCTAATAACTGTGAGATCACTTAATGGATATAAATGTTTCACGAAAGTGTTGCATAAGAAGGGGTGAATTAAGTAGATGTGCGAATCAGGAGGAGGAGAAAGAGTAATTCTGTTTAATAAGATGTTTCCAGCATTATCTTACTAATTTGCTGAGGAGCAGGTATGGGCCGTACAGCACTTACAAAGTAATTAGAAATCCTTGATAATTGTTTTTTTAATTAACAACAAAATTTGAAAAAAAAAAAAAAAAGCCTGTTACCCATTCCCACTTCTCTTCGGGATTAATTGTGCTAGATTCAGGGAAGGCAATTTATGCACAAGAGATTTTTCCATTCCAAATTACCTGGTGAAGAGGTGCAGATCAGACACTCTTGTGTAATTTATGAAAGCAGGGAGGGCCCCTTTATTTCCCCTCCTTTTAATGTTCCCAGAAAACCTGCTGATCACCTCTGACAAACTTTTGCTCCCTTAGTAGGTTAGAGAAGATCTCACTACAGACAGTTTGCCTTACCCTCGCCATTTAATTCCACATCCCATCCTCAATTACTGAAGGTCACTGAGTCACACAAGGCCAACAAAGCAAATGCTGATCATCAGCCATGATGACAAGGCCATCAGCATAGATATAATGAGACCTGCAAGGTCTACAGAAACAAATAAGAATATTACTGTGATAAATCCAGACCCTTCATACTGCAAGCACATGACTGATCACTTAGATAGCTAGAACTGACCTCCCCCCGCTAGTGTTCAGGCTTCTGTTTTACTTCCTATCAGCCACTCTGCCTCCTCCCATGTCCCTAGAAGCTGAGATCAAATACACTCCCAATGAAGGAAAATGTGTGTTGATGAGGGTTGCACTGAAACTGAGTCTCTCCTCTCCATCAGAACCTTACCAAACTTTGAAGCTGACTGCTAAAAGTCATCTACTGGGAAGTAACGTTCTTCTCTGAGAATTTTACCAGCTCTTTGGCTTGACAGTACTTGTGTCAGTTTTTATCTTCTACATGCTAGCATGAAAAAGGATGCCATTTTTCTTTCATCCTATTTTATGCCTAGGAATTGAGACTGTGTTTTGAGGTGTGTTTTGAAAGAGTGTAAGGGACTTCCCAGGTGGCGCTAGTGGTAAAGAACTCATCTGCCAATGCAGGAGATGTGAGAGACGTGGGTTTGATCCCTCGGTCAGGAAGATAACCTGGAGAAGGGCATGGCAACCCACTCCCATATTCTTGCCTGGAGAATCCCATGGACAGAGGAGCCTGGTGGGCTGCAGCCTATGGGGTAGAAAAGAGTCAGACATAACTGAAGCGACTTAGCATGCATGCAAAGAGTGTAAGAAATATCCCAACCTAATGCATACATTTAAAAAAGGCAATCTGGGGAGATTTCAAATGCCCTAGTATATCGTTTCTTGTCTCTTTCATGGCCACTGAATGAGAAGGAAGGCAGACTATCACAGTGGCAACCAGTGACTCATAAAATAAAAATATATTTATTTAACTATTTAACTATACATCCCCATTTGCCCGAGGCTACTGTCTGTGGTCCTAAACTATTAAAAGTGTCATTTTTCACTCTCAAAAGTATCCCAATTTTGACAATAAATTAATATGGTGACCCTGTTTATAATGAAGTTAGAAGAAAGAAGCCTTAAAATGCCCTTCAGAGTCAATATGAAAAAACTTCTCCTGGCACTCAGAGAGAAAATCCTTCAAGGACCAGGGTCTGGTGATACTTGTTTTTCCAAGATTTTTGCCATTAAAAACCTAATTTTTATAACTTATAATTAGATGTAAAACTCATTCCCTGTGAGAAAGGATAGACATTGATAGTTCAATGGGACAAAAATCAAGAGATTTAACATATTACAAGACACCTCATCTCTATATATCCATGGTCATGGATTCAGGAGACTTGGTTAAATGTCTCACATTCATTTATTCATTCAACAGATATTTAGTGAGTGCATATAAATTAAAGCAGACATGGACACCACACTCACAGATACCACGGTCTAGGAAAAAAAATGAGAAATGTGTACCGTGTGTCCATGAGAAGGGAAACCATGCGGTACTAAGCGAGTTCAGCGGAAGAGGAGATGACATTCTTATTAGAGGGTGTGAGATGCATACTGGTCTAACCATCCTGAGAGTGCTAGTGTCTGACTCTTATGTGATCCCATGGACTGTAGCCCACCAGGCTCCTCTGTCCGTGGGGTTCTCCAGGCAATAACACTGGAGTGGGTTGCCATTCCCTTCTCCAGGGGATCTTCCTGACCCAGGAATTGAACCCAGGTCTCCTACACTGCAGGCAGATCCTTTACCATCTGAGCCACCAGGGCTGTTAGCTAACCTTCCAGCCTGTTAACATTTTGAGATACTTCCAAATTCTCCACTTACTGAGGCTATAACTCACCTATAATACCCAAATACATGTCTTAGCAGAAAGTCAGAGTCTAGGAGCATTGCTGCTCAGGAGACGTGGAGCCCAAAAACCTGCTGAGTAGCCCGAGGTGGCTTCCAGGGCAGTGGCGAGGGTAGAGGTTGGAAAGGTGAAGGACCTGTCCACTGCCCAGGAACAGCCCAATGCGGGGGCCTGTGGAGGGTGGCGCTGCTGTCAACATTGTCAGCCGGGGTCTGGGGCTGCGCTCTCTCCAAAAATCATGTGAAAAATACTAGTTTTCAGATGGCGTATCTAGCCAGGAAGCATGCTGGCACCCCCCAGCTGCAACAAAACACCAGGCTCCAGATACCAGATGACTATGTCATTTGTTCCCTGTAGAAACACGTTCACAAAATTGCAATATAGTGTCATTCTCCTGATTCTTACCCAGGGTCACGATAAGAAATGACCATATGAATACATTTTCCTCATCTTCTCTAAAGGCCACCATTAAGGATATTTTCTTTTATTACAGCAATCCAGGATTAGATTCTTGCTAGAGTTTATTTCCGGGAACATTTTCTTCTTACCAACTAGTATATACCCTTTTATTAGAAAATGAATACTACATGATTCATGAAATTTCTCTGCTGGCCTTCGTGACCTACACAGGGACTAAATTTAATGTGTAATTGTAGAGACTATCCTTAGCTTAGATTTCAGATCCAGTAATCTCCTCTATTCCTTTATATGATCCTTCGTATTTAGCCTTATTTTAATGCTGTATTGCTTCTGTGTAACATACATCAAATCTTTATAAAATAAGCAACATACACCATGTATCAGATATTTGTATATCACATATATATGTATGTATGCTAGTAAATATCTTGAAAACTTAGGATTTTCCTGACAGTACTAAACTGTTATTCACCTTAACTCTAACTTCCTTACGGATCATCTCGTACAATTCCGCCATTTCTTGAGTGCCCACCACAATTCTTGGCACATATTTGTTGACTAGTAGAATAAAAATTGAGTACCACATTGAGAGACCATTATATTATAATAAATATTTGTAATGGGTGTGAAAGACCATCATAATGATGTCAAAACCCCTTCATTTTCTGAACTAAATGTACAACAGACATTGGTGAAAGGAAACTAATCACCTATGATCAGGAAATGTGCTTTGATTATTTGGATATTTCAAGTCATATCTGAATAATAATTTGGGTATTATCAAATCTGGCACTTGATATAGCAGGGATTTTTAACTGGAATGTAACATGGAAAATCCTGTCTGCAAAACTCCCCACTTAGACAAAGAATGCCCCATATATCTGCATCTTAAGGAGCCCACTCATTTTCAGTTTCTGGGGTTGAGGTCCCCCTCTGGAACTATAGCAAATTAGGAGGTGTGTGATTCTTGGAGCTTTGTCTCTTACATTAATAAAGGCTAATCATGTTTAAACATGTTAGCACAGCAAGCCCAGGGACGTGGGATAGGATGCCCGCTTTAAAATGGAATTAGTAGTGTGAAAGTAGCTATGTGAAAAATCGTGGAGAGAAATTGATTGAAAATGAAAATGAGGTATCTTTTGAAGGAGATGGCCTAGAAGCCTGACAGTGTGAACTGACAAAATAAGGTTAAAAATATAATCAGAAAAAGCTGGCCTCTGTGAGATTCAAATAACTCTTTTGCTACTCTCTACAGAGCAACTGCATTACAAAGAGGAAAAATTGTACCTACCATAGGCATATTGCACCGAAGACAGCTTTCAGAGAGAAGTCCAGAGCAGGAAAGCCTCTATGTACATGAAAACAAATAGAAAAAAAAAAAAGAGATCCTCTCTTTAAAACCAGTAAAATCTCTCTTTTTCTCTCTGTGAAACATACACACACACACACAGTCTCTACCTTGCTTCCTCCATCTTTGAAACTCCTGGCTTAAGTATATCTAAAGCTTTTCATGCCACTGATGAGACCTCCTTCATCAGAGGAGCCAGCTCATCTCTGCCTCCCCTATTAGTTGTGAAGCTCAACTCTCCTGTTACTGCTTGTGTAAAATGTTAATGTTTATAATTGTTCAACCGCTAACCATGATGATGTTGCCTGCATCTATCCCTCATGGTTGCTATGGAGACTTAAGGCATCACCTTGAGGTACCAGGCTTCCCTCATAGCTCAGTTGGTAAAGAATCCACCTGCTATTCAGGAGACCTCGGTTCGATTCCTGGGTTGGGAAGATCCCCTGGAGAAGAGATGGGCTATCCATTCCAGTACTGTTGGGCTTCCCTTGTGGCTCAGCCAGTAAAGAGTCCTCCTGCAATGCAGGAGACCTGGGTTCAATCCCTTGGTTGGGAAGATCCCCTGGAGAAGGGAAAGGCTACCCACTCCAGGATTCTGGCCTGGAGAATTCCATGGACTGTATAGTCCGAGGGGCCGCAAAGAGTTGGACACTGAGGGACTTTCACTTGAGGTACCGAGTACTCTAAGTTCTTGGCGCAAAGAGCCCGGAGCCGTGTGTTAAGACCCAGAAGGTGGAACCTCCGCATTTTACTTGAAACTCCTTTCTGAGAAGGAAGAAGCTCACACACAGGGTACACACAGTAAATCAGACTCTAATGAGCCACAAACCGCTCGTTAAGTGTTGTGAGCAGTTCACAAGCTGCACACTGAGCTTCAGTGCCCCAGGGCAAGTCGTCCTTACAAACAAGGAGTCAGGACCTCCGAGGGCCATATTCATTCTGTGCTAATTTCTTCATGCTAGGTATTATAGAATTTCTTTATTTAATTATAGTTCTTCTCATGTGATATTCTACTGAGATTAAACATTTGGGGCCATTAATATAAATTTACATTATGGTACAACTATTTCACATAATTGTTTAAATCAATAATAATAATGTGGAGGAGGAGGAGGAGAAAGAAAATATAATTTATTTCGTGCTTGCTATGTACTAAGAGCTTTATGCACATTATCCCATTGGAGCCTTACGCCAGTGAAGCCAGGATTGCTTTTGCTCCCATTTTGACTTCGATTGGATTGAGAGAAGGAGCTAAAATTCGTGCACTTGTGATGAGGTGTGGCCCAGGAGAGCTAAGGCTTAGTTTACCAAAAAGCAAGCATTTTTAGGACATCAATGTCTCTTCTGTAGCTCTGTTACTCCGAAAGCAAAATTCTGCAGAAGGGCCCTTACCCACACAACTGACCTTAGTAATGCAGCTTGCTTGTTGCCCTTCATTTAGTTGATCATTTTAACAGAAAGGAAAAGATGATTAAATTATCAGGCAAGTCATCTGTTGGTACAGACACTCATGTACTTAAGGATTCAATTTAAGGATGTCTGTGAAACTGTTAGATAGTGTCAAAATATTACATAAGTAATGCCGCCTCTCACGAGGGGCATACTTCTTACTTGGAGGGTCTGCTTATGAAGCTATTAACCTAACCAGGGACAGAGCTCCCATGCCCTCAGAGGCTGGATCACTAACAGGGTGATCTGGGTATTGAGAGAAAGGGAAAGGCATGTTGTGGTTTCTCTTCATCCCCTCTCCCCTTATCTATGAGCAGTTGACAAGCAGAATAGCTGGCGTGGGTGAGTTGATCAGTAGGAGTGCGTGGGGGAGGCGAAGGCAGACAGCTCTCCCAAATTAGCCTGCTGCCAGTCTTGGTTCGCTGGCACTTTGACACCGACGTGAGGACGTTGAGCTTTATTGCAGTGGCACTTTGGCAGGATACCATTTCACAAGGAACTTTCAGCTCAGAGACGGAGAACAGGCCTGTTATTACTGGATGCTTTAAATTCATGGGCCTTGCAAATGGAGAGATGTGTTTGTCAAGAAGTCCACATTTAAAGAAATGCTTGATGTAGGTTTTGTGTGTGGGTGAAACTCACTTAACCCTCGGAGGGCTCACATTTCAGCTGAGAGAGAGCAGTGGTTAGCTGAATTCTACAGAAGGAATGGGAAAGCTTATAAATTAGCCTCTAAAAGCCAAATTTACTCAAGAATGCACAGTGGTAATAAACATTTATAAATGCCAAAAAATAAAGCATTTAGCGAGAAGGCTGATGTTCGATTGTGCCTATTTGTCATAGGATTTCACTGGAAGCCTTTAAGTAAATTCCTTTGGTTCCAAGGGATAATTTGTACATTGACACGAGTGCTGTGATGTGTTGCAGATGCCGGAAGCACTCTAACAACGCTGCGAGTGTGAGCAAGACCAGCAGTACAACCCTGACACACTTTAGCTGTAAGCAGATAACTAAGCTCCATGGGGCACAAAGTGTGAAGGTTAAACCTGTGGTTAAAGTGAGGAGACCAATTCATGTGAATAAAGTGAGAAATTGGTCTCACTGCTCTAGTCAAAGCCTTTGAGAGTGTGTGTGTGTGTGTGTGTGTGTGTGTGTGTGTGTGTGTACTCAGTTGTGCCTGACTCTTTGCGACCCCATGGACTGGAGCCCACCAGGCTCCTCGGTCCATGGGATTTCCCAGGCAAGAATACTGGAGAGGCTGCCGTTTCCTTCTCTAGAGGATCTTCTCAAGCCAGGATCAAACTCGTGTCTCTTGCATCTCCTGCACTGGCAGGTGGATCCTTTACCACTGCACCACCTGGGAAGCCCATGCACAGTTAAACCAAACATATTTTAATGATGACTGTTATCAAACCAAAATTAGCCCCAGGATGCCACAGTCAATTCACGATAGTATGCTTTTAATTTTTTAGGGAAACGAAGAGATATTCTCTGAGAGATATACAAACTACCAGCTTGAGGCGGTTCCCAGCTTTGGTGTTAGATTGTGTTAGATTCATTTTTATGATATCATGTCTTTGTGAAACTGAGGATCCAGTAATTGCTATGAGCAAGTATCCCATGAAAGTCAACACAGAATATGGGACCAGAACTGAACCTAATAATGTCTAATCTAATTCCAAAGTTTGAGAAGTTGCACAGTCCAACATGCACACGTACCTCATTTGTATGTTATATTAGGTAAAAATGAACTGAAATTATGATTTTTCCCCCAATTTTTGTGTGGCTTTTAAATGGCCACTATATTGTTAGGACATAAATACTTACTAAATTGTTTGAACCCAACCATTTCAAAAAATGCAATAGTTATACTATTTCTTTGGGCTGGGGAATACTATGAGGAAAAGCTGCTTAGATACTAAGGGCACTGTAAGTGGAAAAAGTTTTGAAACCTCTGATGTAAAGTTTTCACAGCTCTTTCTCCTGCATCCCTTTCTTTCTTTCTTATGCACATAGGCAATATATGTTTCAAGGAATCTGTCCTTCTTCCATCAATAGATAATTGTGAACAGATGTTACGGAGCATCAGATACATGTTAGGCAATGAGGTGTTTGTTTAGTTGCTTATGCACGTCTGGCTCTGATGTGACCCCATGGACTGTCGCCCGCCAGGCTCCTCTGTCCACGGGATTCTCCAGACAAAAATATTGGAGTGGGTTGCCATTTCCTTCTCTAGGGGCTCTTCCCCACCCAGATCGAACCCATGTCTCCTGCATCTCCTGCCATTGGCAGGCAGATTTTTACCACTGAGCCACCAGGGAAGCCCAGGCACTGAGCCCATGCTAGGATTACAATGTGAGTAGAACCGATAGTCTCTGCTATCATGAAACATAAGCTTTTGAAAGACACAAGCAGCTGATGAACAAGTTAACAAACAAACGCAAAATACAAAGTGCTCTAAAAAATGTGTTATTCCTTCACGGCAGGGGCTCCCCTTCCCACTCACCAGGGTACAGAATTATGCTTGGCTTCCCTCCAAAACCCCTGAGAGCTTCTTAAACCCCACGTGCCCACCTGCCCACACTACTGGGGAGTCGGCAACATCATTATTAGCACTCAGTATCAGCAGTGGCATGAGCGCAAATGCTGCTGAGAAAGGACTCTGGGCAGCTACATCATCTTGGGGCGAAGGGACAGAGGTGTGCGTGATGGACTTTGGAAAAGGCAAGAAGAAAAGAAAAGAGGATTATCCTCATGACAGCCACAGCCCCAAGCAGGGCCCCTGTGACTTGCGTGATACCCTGTGAAGCCAGTAGTCCCAGAACATGCTGCTTTCCACCAGCTGCTCCTGAGAGCAAAGGAAGAAGATGGAGAGTTGGGAGGATGCCACTGAACAGAAACAGGGGAGATGTGGCATTTGGCCTGAATGAAGTACTGTTTGTCAGTGATGCTCAAAGAAATAAAACTGTGCTCAGAGAATCTCCTACCCAACGTACACTTTGCCTGTTATCCTTCCTCATTCTGTCAGAAAGGATGCCTGGCAGAACGTGGTCCTGCCAACACACCCTTAACCTCATGCAGAGTTACCAGCATGCCATTGGTCTCAGGCATAGGTGCATCTACACATCGCTCAAAGAAACCCCTCAAAATTTCAAGCAGCAAAGGAAATTTTGACTAGAAACAAATTTCCTTGTGAGAGTTGTAGCATAAAGAAAGCTGAGCACCTGAAAATTGATGCTTTTGAAGTGTGGTGTTGGAGAAGACTCCTGAGAGTCCCTTGGACTGCAAGGAGATCCAACCAGTCCATCCTAAAGGAGATCAGTCCTGGGTATTCTTTGGAAGGGATGATGTTGAAGCTGAAACTCCAATACTTTGGCCACCTGATGCAAAGAGCTGACTTCTTGGGAAAGATCCTGATGCTAGGAAAGATTGAAGGTGGGAGGAGAAGGGGATGCCAGTGGATAAGATGGTTGGATGGCATCACCAACTCGATGGACCTGAGTTTGAGCAAGCTCCGGGAGTTGGTGATGGACACAGAAGCCTGGCATGCTGCAGTCCATGCAGTCGCAGAGTCAAATACAACCGAGTGACTGAACTAAACTGAAATTCCTTACTTCTATACATGCATCCTTATTCAGAAAACATTGCAATTTCTGTAAGAGAAATAGTGCCAGAACAAACAAGCTGTGTGAAAAGCAAATGGAGACACTGCCTCACCAAATAGAGCGAAGTGTCAGGACTAGGGGGCTTCCCTGGTGGCTCACACAGTAAAGAATCTGCCTGTAACCCAGGAGACATGGGTTTGATTCCTGGGTCAGGAAGTTCCCCTGGAGAAGGAAATGGCAACCCACTCCAGTATTCTTGCCTGGAGAATTTCATGGACAGAGGAGCCTAGCAGGGCTACAGTCCATGGTCTTGCAAAGAGTCGGACACAACTGAGCGACTAACACTTTCAGGACTGGCGTATCTGCCTTCCTTTTTAGATTTGTCTGATTCCAGGAATACTAGGAGAAGTCAGTCATTCTGTGCCATCAAAGGAAGGCCAGTACATTCTAAGTTTTAATTTAGAGTCTATCAAGGGTTTTTTTGCTTTTTTTTCTCTTGAGACTCCCCTTAAGAGAGGAACCAAGGTAAATGAAATTATTTCCTGCTTGTGTTTAGCAAATGAGGGTTGTAGATTATCCCAGGCCATTGGACTCTGAGCTGTGCGACTCACAGCATGCTTTCTCAGCAAGAGACTAGAGCAATTTGTCTTCTGTGTGGAAAAAAGTAGAATTGGAAGGATGGGAGGCAGGATGAGGGAAGGTGAGAGGCGGTGTGATATTCAGCTATCTCAAGACGTAGAGACAATGCTGCTTGTTGTTTCTGCTCTGCTGCAAGCATGGCTGTCATTATGAAGTAATTTGCTCATGAACCTTCTGGGTAGGAGTTGGGCTGATTCCCTCATGGACCCATGGTGTGGGATAAAGTTGGCCATGTCTCTGCTGTTAGGTATTCTCTGCTGGGGAATCTTCTACACAGGCTTTTTTTTTTTTTTTCATCTGAATCAGAATAGTCCTCCACAAGGAAATCAGGCTTTCAAAAGGAAAAGGGTAACATTAACCTTGAAGGGTTTTGTTCTGTTTTAAGACAGAAAAGAGTGAAGCTTTTACAAAGCATGCTCATGTTGCTCAGTACGATTTAGCACTTAATTGTATACTGTTTTGTTTTGTTCTCTGCTAGAACTGCTGAAGGCTGGAGCTGGCCACGACCTTAGCCTTCATCTAGTCCAACCCCCTAATTTTAAGGATTTTAAAGAGAACACTATGGAAGGGTTTTTTTTTTTTTTAGCCGAGAAAATATCAGGAGCCAGATTTTTGGATTCCTGGACTGGCGTTTGACCCACTCGGCCGGTCTCAGATGTTCTCGAAGACAGCAAATTTGAAATTACGAACATGATTTTATCTTTATAACAATGTGCAAGTATTTACTTCCAGTGAATTTTTGGATTTTCTTTCTTGATTTCTCTTATATGTCTAAGAAGAAGTTTTAAGAACAAGACAAATACGGAGAATGGTATAAAGACTGTGGCTAGTTTTCTTTTCAAAACTTAGTCCCAATAATAGCTAACATTATTTAATACTCATTCTATTCTACATACCAAGGATGAACAGGCAGGCAAAAGTACAGACAATGTCTCTATGATCAAAGAGCTTCTAACTTAGCAGAGGAGAGATACACCTCCATTTAACTGAGTCTTTTCTATGTGCCCAGACATACTGAAAGAGCTGTAAACGCATTATCTCATTAGCCCAACAAAACACTGCAAAGTGAGCAATAGTTCCTTTGTTGCATCATTCCATCCTATAGATGAGAAAACCAAGGCGCCATAACTTAAGGTCTGCAGGGTCTGGCCAGTGATTATTGAGAGGTGGGACTTGAACCAGGGAAGCCGAAGCCTGCCGTGACTTGCTTAACCACTATATTAAGTTGCCTCAGTGAAATAGGAACTGACAACATGGTGGGAAATGTACCAATGTCATTAGAGAAGCCCACGGTATTACCTTCTCCCTTTCAAAGATTCAGATTTGTAATTTAAGACTTAATGCTAAATCATGGTCCCCTTCAATCCAGCTTGAAATACTCAAGTAATATCTAATTTGAAATCAGAGAAATTACCAGAAAGGGCAATAACTCAGGTCTAAAAGATATTTTATAATACTGGGACAAAATATCTCTCATTTAACGCATGTGGAGCAGTCAAAAAATTACATTGTCTATTTCAGTGGACAGAACTTCATGGTGACTCATGCCTTTAGTTACTGGGTGGACTCTGCCCTCTGTCTCCTGCAGATTAGGCAGCTCTTCTTCTTGTCACTATGCTGACAAAGATGAAGCATTTTTCTGTAAATCTTGCCTTGAACATGAACGTAGGGTCACCAGCCATCCCAAATTGGTCAGTCAATGGTTTTTCCAGTAGTCATGTATGGATGTGAGAGTTGGACTGTGAAGAAAGCTGAGCACTGAAGAACTGATGCTGGAGAAGACTCTTCAGAGTCCCTTGGACTGCAAGAAGATCTAACCAGTCCATCCTAAAGGAGATCAGTCCTGACTGTTTATTGGAAGGGCTTATGTTGAAGCTGAAACTCCAATACTTTGGCCACCTGATGCGAAGAGTTGACTCATTGGAAAAGACCCTGATACTGGGAAAGATTGAAGACAGGAGGAGAAAGGGACAACAGAGGATGAGATGGTTGGATGGCATCACTGACTCAAAGGACATGAGTCTGAGTAAACTCTGGGAGTTGGTGCTAAACAGGGAGGCCTGGTGTGCTGCAGTCCATGAGGTCACAAAGAGTCGGACATGACTGAGCAACTGAACTGAACTGAATAGAGGTGCCCCCAAAATGCAGACTCGAGTGTTAAACCCCAACAGTCCCAGGCATCTATCTCTTCCTACTCATGCTCTGCTGGACATCTGAGTGTACAGGGAGCTTATGCAGCCCATGTGGGAGGGGGAAGGTCCAGCTCTGCTCATTTCTGGGCATTCACCTCTTATCTGGATTGACTCTACTGCTGATCTGAGCTGGTGAAATTCATGGCTCCACTTCTCAGCAGCAACAGCACACAGTGACAGCGGCCTGGTGAGCTCGGACTTCTCTCCTAAGGACAAAGCCTCTCCCTTGGCTCCCTCTGTGCTGTAGTTTGCCTGAGAACCCCCAGACGTGGCTCTCATCTGAGCTTTCACTTCCTGTTGTGAAGTATTTTCTATAAGAAAGTTCACCCTCTGGAATTCTAAATATGTACAGCGTCCCTCTGTGGAGGCTTCCTTCTCAAGCCATGATCTTAGGTCACTAGCCCACCTACCGCCAACAGAACTTTGAAGCCTAGAGGTAGACCTATACACAAGGGTCTCAGTTCCTACACTTGCCCCTTTTCTCTTCTCTGGACCAATCCCTTCACTATTAGAAGGCCTTATACTCCCCCCTAATGGGAATTTTGCTTCCGCGTTCTCCGCGTCTCTGCAGTGAAGTTGGCATGCGGAATAAAGCTTATGGAATTTAGAAAAATCTTCCACTTAAGAATCAAGTTTTGCTACTCTAAACTGAGCTATGGCCTCTATTCTCAGGGATTCAGCTTCAAACTATAAATGCTATTGGTTCAATGGATGAGGAGTTACTAAGCAACTTGCTAAATACATCAGCGATACTTTCAAAAATATTAACCTCATTATACTTTTTTAGTTGTCTTAATTTGGCCCTGGCTCTCTTACTTTTTTACTCTATTTTTTACTACTATGATAGCAAATGAATCTATGGCAACGTTGCCTTCATCAGAATGCACAGGAAGAAAACAGGAGGACAAGCAAGGGCCTCAGTGTAAGGGTGACATTTAAAAGTTTGTCTTCCTCCTCGCCCTGCCAGTGACAAACTGCCCCACTAAAGTAGCAAGTGAAAGATATCGCAATGACTACTATTAAGAAAGGTTATTTAAATTAATTTCCTAAAAAGGCTTTTTTTTTTTTGTCACAGGAAAAAAACCCTGAGTTTTATCTTTGAGTATAATAAGACTCTTTCTTTCCTTACTGATCATTTCCAGACATGGTACTCTATCTTGTGGTGGGGTTTCCATGAGACATTTTGCATAGAATCACAGACTAATTAGAACTGACTGGGTCCCAAGAGATCATCTAGTCCAGTCCTTTTCAACTATTTTAAGTCAGCAGAATTATGAATTCCCCTTCCCCCCTCCCTCCCCCCACCGCAAAAGACATCTTGCTCCAAAACACCATATTCTAAAGGCAACGGTACTAACCCAGCAGAAACAGGACGGAGCACTGGCCCTAACCCACAGTGACCGCTAGTACCCAAGCAGTAGCATCTGAAAGTGCCCAAATGACAAGCACTATCAAGCACCACCAAGGACGAGGAAACCAGGAATCAGAGGCCTCTCTCTGTCCGGGATACACTGCAGATTGGGCCTCCTGTCTCTAAGCATTATTCCATGCTAACACACACTTTGGCAAAGGTTTGGTACTTTTCTTAAGGTTGTTTTTGGTTTGGGTTTGGGGGTTTTTGTTTGTTTTTCTCTTTCTTTTTTTGCAATTATGCCAACTTACATGTCTAAGTTATTTTGCGAATTAATTTTTGTTTTTAGCTTTTTAGTGGTGATGTATCTTTAAGCTGTAAGTCAATAGAAGACAGTAATCTCATTTTCAAAAATTCTACATTCGGAAAAGTTTCTAAAATAACAAAATACAGCTGTACTATTTACCAGCACCTCTTTGATTAGGGAGTTCAAGGACTCAGTTAAATCCTGAAAAAAAGCCACATGCATCCTAAGAGAAATTTCAAGAGAACACTCTGTTCACGAAGGTATTTCTTGCCCACTTCATCAAAGCATTATTTGATCTAAAGCAAACAGAACTGGAGTTGGGAATTTAAATAACATCAGGATAAAGGGAAGAATAGAATGGTAAAGCATATTGTCCAGATCAAGAAAGGTGAGGGCCACAGTGTTTTGTTTCTCTTACCAACCTGATTTCTGAAATCTGAACATCCAGTAAGTATTTTTACACTTTGGAGGACTTGGTGTGGAGCTTTAAACTTCAGGAACTATGAGTTCTTCAAAGCCATGGAAGATTGATTTCATGTTTTTCTTTTACAGCATTTTGATGTGGACTTGGCAAAGAACGAGGTTCCTGTGCTAATTTCCTCTTGCTCTATGTAATTAGTCAGCATTTGAAATGAGGTAACAGGATATAATTGTCTACTGACCATTGCAAGCCCATTTGTTTATGACACACTCTCCCGGCTTTTAGATGTACAATATTATTACCCACCTCTTTATTTGTGTCGCTGTCTCTTTCCTCTTTTCTAATTTCTCTAGTTCTACTCCCTTCAGTCCCTGCTTCCTTTGTGGGCAATGGAAGAAGGCACTTTTCCTTCCAGCTGGCAAGGCATTAAGGAGGTCTGAAGGGGGTGTACAGAGGGACTTACACACTCCCCAGAGGCCAATTACATTTGGAATCCTCCTGATCGGCCCTGATCAGGGAGCAGGGCTACCCCCTCACAGCCTATTGTGCTAGCTCAGAGCCACCTGATCAGCCTGGTCCTACCCAGTATTTAAATTAGGGCATCGCCAATCCTGGACCCACGTCAGGGCCTCTAGGTAACACTGGGGAATAAATTAACATTCTGCTGTTGTTCCAAAGCCACATGGATACCATCGTTAGAAACCCATCAGCAATAACGGAGACTGTTATGAGGGTCTCAAGAAGAAGTGGGGGGGCAGGTGGAAATAGCATCATGCAATTGTGTGCCATCGCACTGGGTCTATGCAACAATTACCATGCCGCCTTTGTTAGGCTTGAGTGGAGGAGAGGGAACAGTTTGACATGGCATCATATTATGTGGCTAGTTATGTAAGTTTACTGCATTTCTTTTAGGATTGCCAAATACAGGGAAGGAAGGGAAGGCATGAGGGAGAGGAAAGAAAAGGTTAAAAAAAACATATTTGTGTGTATATATACACACATATATATATCCTTTGTTGTTCAGTATATATGCACACAATTCATGTGTTAGAATTGTAATCCAAACCACTGAAAACCTAATGTAAGTGGTCAAGCTTATAGGAACACTTGCATAACAAAACAATGACAGAAAACGAAGGCTAATGGAAAAGGACTAATAGGCAAGTTAGCAGAAATCAAACAAATTGGCTGAGTAAGAATGTGAGAAAATATGTTTCAATATCAATGGCAATGTACTTTACAGAATTTCAGAAAGTGAGAAGGACTTTGAATTTATTGAGGACAAATCTTGGCAGGACATCATGATGAAATGCTTTCATTTTGCAGCAAAAAAAAAAAAAATATATTGTGAGTTCTTGCATTCTTGTGTTTTTTTCCCCAAAGCAATTTGTGATATTGCTACTGAAATTTTGCAGTGAATTTCTACAATAAGTTTCATAGTCCTTTGCATTCAAAATACACAGTATTATATACTCACATCTATCTATATATCAGCCATTTTACTTTCACTACTTTTATAACCTGTATTACACAGTGTTCTGAAATGAACATCAAAGAAGGAGGGAGTAAAACCATATCCTTTAAATAATTCAAACAGCTATTTAAATGAGGCAATAAAAATATTTTTAGGTGGAATGTATTGCCATTGTTCTCTCTTGAGAAACTATGTATATAATAATATAAAATACTCAGTTACTATTTTATAAATATATAAATCAGAAATGATGATTTTTCACTCTGCAATAAAAGGGCAATATACAGTTAATACAACTTCCAGAATTTTAGAAACATTTTTCAAAACTTCTTTTCTATTTTAAAAGTCTAAGTCATCAAATTTTATGCTGATTCCAAAGTATATTTTGTATCTTTTTTTTGAGAAAGGGATTTTTAATTGCATAATCATCTTAATTTTCATTATCATTCTGCATAGCCTAAATTAAGTAGGAATAGCAAATAAAACTGTGCCAATAAAAAAATAAGAGAAATTACTTCAAAAGCTGTTTAAATCTAATTCACATTTATGACATATAAAGAAATCCTAAACTGTGTGAATCTTAGTTTGAATTTCTATTCCAAAAGTATGTAGATATATTTTATCACAAATTATATCTTTAAAATAGTTATTTAATATGTAAAGAATTCAGATAAATTGATGTTGAAAATAGTATCTCAATAGATGAATGGGCAAATATAGGCAAGGAAGTAACATAAATTAATAATAATCATGAAAATATTTCAGTCTTGTTAGTGATCACAGAGAGCTTCCCAGGTGGCTCAGTGATAAAGAATCTGCTTGCCAAGCAAAAGATGCGGGTTTGATCCCTGGACTGGGAGATCCCCTAGAGTTGGAAATGGCAACCCACTCTAGTATTCTTGACTTGGAAATCCCATGGACAGAGAAGTCTGGAGGGCCATAGCCCACTGGGTTGCAAAGAGTCGGACACAACTTAGAGATTAAATAGCGGCAGCAGTGAACACAAAAATATAAATACAATCAGTAAGACACAACAATCAAATGTACAAAGACTTAAAAATGAAAATGCTAATAAAGGTATAGTGAATAAAGTATAAAATGGTGATAATAAGAGTATATATCACATTATTGAAAAGCAATCTGACAATCTATAGCACTGGCCTAAAAATTTTTCATATACTTAGCTAGTTTTCCTTCCTATACTACATAATAAGAAACCAATACAAAATTCAGGCAAAAATATATACACAGTAATTTTTATTACATACTATTAATATAATAAAATGTTATTATTGTATGACAATACAATGATGATTAAGTAAATAACACATTGTTATATCTAATATTATGTAGCTATCAAGATCAACTGCCAAGAAATTTTTGTGGAATAGGAAAATGCTTATAGTATAACTTGAAATGCAAAATTCAAGACTGGATATGCAGTGGAATTTCAACCATATTTTTAAAGTATATATACATGTGGAACTTTAGCTCTTAGAATTCAGCTGCCTCCCTGTGAGGAAGCTCAAGAAGTCTGATTTAAGCTATTCCATGTGTGCCAAGTCGCTTCAGTCATGTCTGACTCTTTGTGACCCCATGGACTGTAGCCCGCCAGGCTCCTCTGTCCATGGGATTCTCCAGGCAAGAGTACTGAAGTAGGTTGCCAAGCCCTCCTCTAGGGTATCTTTCCAACCCAGGGATTGAACCTGTGTCTCTTGCAGCACCTGCACTGCAGGCAGATTCTTTTACTGCTGAGCCACTGGGGAAGCCCCAAGCAACTCCATGGAGAGCCCCCAAAAGAGAAGATCCAATAGCTTCACTTGGGCGTCTTATGTAGCCATCTTGTTAAGATGCCCGATACGTAAGAAAAGCCATCTCAGACCTTTCCGACTGGTATATCTGCCAACTGAGTATCACCCAGTGACCTCAGACAAGGGTGTGTGTGAAGCAGAAGAAACGCCCACTGAGCACTGTCCAAGTTCCATATCCACACTACTTTGAGATATGAGAAATGGAATATTTCCTGCCATATCAGTAAAGAAGGATGTCACAGTCATCAGGGATTTCAGTAGTCCAATGTGAGCGGGTGAGCCCTAAGGGCACTCAGGAAAGAGAATACCTGTGGTCCAGCAGCAGTCAGTCTGCAGCCAATCCCTGCAGTGAGCCCCAAGGGAGCTCAGGATGTGAAAAATACTGGATACTGACCCCAGAGAGCTGAGATGCATATGAAAGGAATACTTTCAGGGAGCCCAGACCCTTGCACCTTCCCATATATAGAAAAGCACTAAATTCCTTAACAAGGGATACTTGGTTTTCTTAGCAATGATCTTTTGATGTTCAGATTACCTCCCCTTTGTTAGAAAACTTCTATATAACCTGGCTCCTCCCCTCACCTCCTCAAAGCAGTTTTCTCAGGATTAGATTACTTGAGATGCTTGTCTCCCAGGCTTGAAGTCCTAAAAATCGTCACCAAATAAAACAGAACTCTCAAGTTTTAGATTGTGAATATTTTTTAGGTATTATATATGACAGGGATAATCAAATGATTGTTATGATACATATAGATGAAGATAGATACGAATCTTAAGGAAAAGATTGGGAGAAAATATTCTAAAACATTTATAGTGGTTATCTTTGGTGGGTTGTTTATCAATAACTTAATACTTTTCTGTGCTTACCAAGTTTCCAATGGTAAACACATAATACTTTTATTTGAAAATCATTCTAAAAGTGAAAAATTCATTGACCATTATTACCCCACTCCAGTACTCTTGCCTGGAAAATCCCATGGCCGGAGGAGCCTGGTGGGCTGCAGTCCATGGGGTCGCTAAGAGTCAGACACGACTGAATGACTTCACTTTCACTTTTCACTTTCATGCACTGGAGAAGGAAATGGCAACCCACTCCAGTGTTCTTGCCTAGAGAATCCCGGGGACGGGGGAGCCTGGTGGGCTGCCGTCTATGGGGTCGCACAGAGTCGGACACGACTGAAACAACTTGGCGGCAGCAGCAGAATTATTGCTTAAAACAAAACATATCTTTAACATATCATATCCAGAGAAATATGGCAAAGAGGCTTTGGATTAAATGGCCTACTTGGGAATTAAATGGCCAAGTTATTTAACTTTTAAAGTAAAAATATTCTTCTTAAATATTTGCTATTTAGACTAGATCGTCTAAATAATCCAATTTGGAAAATAGCAAATGACTACTTTATACACGGGTAATGTTTAGCTCTGAGATCCTCAGTGGTAGGTACTCCCATCTCACAATCTATTTTGGGGGATGGTGAACAACATTATCCACTCATCAGCTCATGGACCCTTCTAGTTTTGTTCATCAACTTCATTTTCAATTCCCAGCACCCGAATTAATTGCAGGTGTCTGTTCACAACAGGAGTGTGGTCCTTAAATTATACATGTCAGTACATCACTTACATCGTGTCACATCCTGTTATGTTTCTCGCCACTATGAACTGGCCTAACGTGACACGACATGAGAGAAATGTATTGACGTAGTGCAAGATGTCCAAAGCTAAACACTAACTTTTAGCAGATAATATGGTACAGTTATTTTGAGTTATCGTAATTCTTCTGATCAATTCGGTTGACCTTATTCAACTTTGGTCTTGAAAAAGCTGATGGCAGAATTGTTTGTATTTGATCCCAGGAGACTTCAACTTATGTTTGGAGGTTCAATATGTGAAGCAATAACGCGGTATAGGGGCTTCCCAGGTGGTGCTAGTGGTAAAGAACCTGCCTGCCAATGCAGGAGACATAAGAGACGTGGGTTCGATCCCTGAGTTGGGAAGATCCTCTGGAGCAGGGCATGGAAACCCACTTCAGTATTCTTGCCTGGAGAATCCCATGGACAGAGGAGCCTGGCGGGCTACAGTCCATAGGGTTGCAAAGAGTCGGACATGACTAAAGCGACTTAGCACAGCAATGGGTATAGGGGAAATATTTTCGTTTAACCAGATGGTATTTTTTTAAATGTTCTACTACAAATAACTCCAACCATCAGAAAACGATGTTGAATTTTGACGCATAATGGAATAAGCTCATGGTTTCATGGGACAACAGCACTAATACAGAAGGAACAGTTTTAAGGTGCTGTACAACTAAGTCAGGGTTTGAAAACCGAAATTCTAACGACAGAGGGCTCAAAATAAGCAAATGACAGAGAGGCTGGGCTAGATGGCAATGGACAGAGCAACGTGTGGCCTCATACTCAGTGTTCAGCTCCAGCCAATTGCTGCCTTATGGAAAATGTGGGTCTAGAGTCACAAGCCTTCTTGCTCTTCAGGAGAATATTTACATGACTGAAATATATTCTGTTTTAAATGTTGGCAACTAATTCATCGTTCCAAAATGTGAACAGGTTAAACAAAGCATAGCTGTGTGCAGAAAGCTGTTCAGAATACAGTGCCCCCTCCAGAGTCTTAAATGGTAATATTCCCAATAATTATTGCGTTCATGTTGACTCAAAGAGCTCAGGTGCTGGGCATTTAACCCAGTTTTAACTAGACTAATTTTGCTCCATGACTCTCAGTATCTTCAAGCCACTTTCAAGCCTGCTGCTGACACAGAATACTATTAACCACAGATAAAGCTTAAACACTCTCAGTGAAGAGTAGATGCTTAACATGAAAGAAATTTTTATACCCACATATTCCAAAATGTGTTTTGAACCCAGAATTCCCAGCTAGGTCTATAGCAACCTTTCACCCACTCTGCTAAGGGGTCTGGGGACAAGAGACCCAGAAAGAGGGATGGGTTGCAATTTGAATTCATAAGAACTTTGAAATATAAAATGTTAATTCAATTTTGTTACTTTCAAAAGTAGCACAGCTTTGTTGACTACTGATGGACTGTTATATATCAAGTACTAGCAAGGGTTGAGCAGATAAACATGAGCAAAGCCTTGTCTAGTAGACCTGAAGGATTTTGCAAACAAATCATAATAGTACAACGTGATTCTTGTGATTCTTGCTATAAAAGAAGAAAGAACAAAGTATAACTCCCTAGAAGAGAGAGTGATCAAATCCAACTGGGCATGAAAGAAGACTGCTTTGCCAAAGAGGAGATACTTGAGCAGATCTGAGCCCAAGGACTGAAATAGTGTAGCCAACAAAGAGAACGACACATAATTAAATACAGAGAGAGGCTAGGTCGTGGGGCTCAAGGAGACTGGAAAGGAGAAAGCAGTAAATTACAGATCATCCTAAGAATTTGGGCTTAATATTTGTCAGTGAAAAATTATTAAAGGCTTTTAAGCAGAAAAGTACAAGTAGATCAAATCTTCCTTTTAGAAAAATCACTGAGAACAACATTAGGGCTAGAAGTTTGGGTGACTCAGAGACAGGGAAATGAACTAAGAAACTATTTCAATAATCCATGAGAGAATTGTGAAGGCTCAATATTTTTAATAAGCAAAACTAAGAAAAGGAAAATAACAATTCCTCGTACATTATATAAAGTATAATAAACATAACTGTACTTTGTTTTACTTTTTTCTTTTAACTTCTTAAACCAGAATAATCAAGGATACTGTGCCTAAATTGCCACAAAAATGCAACATTAGCAGAACTTAAGTTCATACACAATAATCAATGAGTAAAATCATGTATCAATAAAAATCTAGGTTAAGGAAGAAAGATAACAACTTTAAATCTCAAACTAAATATTTGGTCAGATTCTCTTGATGCTTATCCAGAGGAGAAGCTATTTGATTAAATGAAGTTTAATTTCTTTACTAGAATTGGCAGAACATAGAAGTGTTACGGCGTTTGCCTTAGTCTGAGTTCCCCGAGAGCAGAGTCAGAGGGCTCAGAGACTCCTACTTTATCAGAGAGAGCAACTCTGGGAGCAGGCGTGAGGATTGAAGGGGTGTGACGGGGAAAGAAAAAAAGCCCCAGCGAAGACTTGAGGATGCATTCCAGGTTCAACACTGCTAAGCTGAGTGCTCCACATCCCAGAGCTCTGTACCCAGTGTCCCAGAACAACTGCTGAAGGAGGCGAAAGGGGAAACTTTTACAAGAGTTCCCACTTTGCTTGGTTTTAAACCAGCCTTGGTGGTGGTTTAGTCGCCAAGTCATGTCTGACACTTTCGACCCCGTGGACTGTAGCCTGCCATGCTCCTCTGCTCATGGGATTCTCCAGGCAAGGAGAATGGAGTAGGTTGCCATTTCCTTCTCCAGGGGATCTTCTCAACCCAGGGATTGAACCCGGATCTCCTGCACTGCAGGCAGATTCTTTAACTGAGCTATGAGGGAAGCCAGGCTTACTATCATGCAATTAACTCCCTACACAATTTCCCAGTTGCACCCGTATAACTCCCGGCAGGTCATTGACCAAATGACTCCCGGCAGTGAAGGACCGAGCAGGTCATTCCCTTCGCCACATCTGGCAGGCCACACCTATGTGGGAGGCGAGAAGCCCAACCTCTCAGAGTGACCTCGCTTGTCAGACTGCACTTGGAAGGCATCAGTCAGAGCCCACTCAGAGCTGCCCACTGCTGCAGAGGTTGGAACAAGAAAAGTGAGACCATCAGCATGTCAATGGGGGCCCACCAGGTACATGATTCTGAGCCTGACTTCTGAAACAAACTTATACAATCAAAATAATTTGTGATGATGAAAACAACCTTCATTAATTACTCTGTCATCAGAACTAGGAATTTATCTTTGAGATGAAAGATGTAAACATAAGTACAATTATTTAAGTTTACAGTTCTCACCCACTCCGTATGCTTTGGGTCTTAACCATGCCATAGGCCAGCACGTCAATTCGTTTTATACTCTAATTCTGTGATTCTACCATACTTTCAGGTCTCTAACTTCCCTTGTGTCCTCCCCTCCCTTCCCACCTGGAATTCCACGCTTCATTGTTATAATTATTCACTTGCAGAAATCAGTTCCCTCACCTTTCTCTCCAGAACCTTGTGAAAACAACAGAAGAAATCAGAAGAGGATTTCGACAAACTCTCCTGCCAACATCCTCATACCTTCCTGCAGCTGGAGTCGACTTTTGCTTCTGGGTGGCTTCTCTGTTCCTGTAAGTACCCTGCCCTTCCATCTCTTTGTTGATTCCTTCTTCTCTTGCTTCCTAAGCGACATCCCTCCAGTATTTGTCTTCTCTTTCTCCTCTGTCATTAATTTTCCTTCTCTACGGGATCAGTATAGGGCATGCAGAGATACTAGAACATTCTGTTCTTTAAAATACTGGGGCTTCCCTCATGGCTCAGATGGCAAAGTCTCTGCCTGCAGTGCAGGAGACCTGGATTCAATCCTGGGGTCAGGAAGATCTCCTGGAGAAGGAAATGGCAAGCCACTCCAGTATTCCTGCCTGGAGGATTCCATGAACAGAGGAGCCTGGCGGGCTGTAGTCCATAGGGTCGCAAAGAGTCTGACACCACTGAGCAACTAACACACACAACCACATCTATCCTAGGAGATCATAAGGTCATAGCCTACTAGCTCACAAGCCATTTCTCTACCCCTCTTCAGGGTATTCCTCTTCAGCTTCTACCGTTCTCTTTTGAACCTCCTCCCATATGACTTTTATTCCCACTTCTCCGTCAATCCTTCACTTTTCAAGGTTGTTAATGATTTTCACACTGATGAAGGCAATGGTTATTGGCCAGTTCTCATTTTAAACAGAAACAGCATTTGATACAGAGGGTTGTTTTCTCTTTTCAAGCTTTTTCCCCCAAATTGTTTCTAAATATTCCCTCTAAATTTTCTTTCTATCTGTTCCTCCCCCATTCTCCTTGTTGATGCTTCTGCATCTCCCCAAACTCTAAACTTGAGAGCCTTGAGCCTCAAGTTTGTGAATTCTTTTCTCTACATACACTCAGGCTTTAAATAACCTCCTCCAAGTCCCTGCGGCTATAAATATTATCTATTCCCTGAATACCATCTAATCCATACTCTCTCTAAACCATCTCAATTTCAATGCCTAAATTTGCTTCTCACACATTAAAACCTTAGAATCACATATGATTTCTCTTTGTTTTACTCCAGTACTCAATCTCTTATCAAGTTCTTTTTAGACCCTAATTTGCAGTAGTAATAATGATTATAAACTAAGACATACATACACAATGCCTGGAATACATTTCATCATTTCCGTTCCTACTAACCTCACCCTTATTTAGGACCTATTGTAATGAATTACTAACAGCTTTATTTCCTCCAGTTTTCCTTCCCTATTCGCTTCTAATTCACTCTCTCATATACTGTAAAATAAATGTTTTGATTCTTGCTATAGTTTTCAAATGTTCACTATCATTTATATGAACTATAGATGGGCCAGAGACGCATGTGTGCTCCCAATTTACAGTCTAAGTATCACTGATGCTTTATTCTAAGTATCACTGATGCTTTACTTTTCTTTTGGATCATGAACCATTGATTGCAAATACAAAAATAACCAGCTTGGAAGTCTCCTGGTACCTCCATATTGGTCAGGAAATTTTAGAGTAGGCTACATTAGCAGTCAATTCCAAAATCTTGGTGCTTTCAAGCAAAAATTAGAATTTTAGATATGCCTCTATGAGCTTGGTGACTTCCCAGTACTTAAAAACTCTTCTGATGAGATCAACAATCTAGTCTTTAGATATCATCTAATGAAATGTGTTGACATACGGAAGATCTGCAAATTTAGTTTCCAAATACTTGCCACATGATTGAGACATGATGTTACAAAATCAGGCAAAACAGGCCAATGGATTTTAATAAAGCAGAGTACAAAAAGGTTCATTAACATCATTTCAGATTCCTCACTGCAATGCTTTAAGAAACTACCAGACTTTCCTGGTAAAGAATCCATCTGCCAATGCAGGGGACACAGGTTCAATCCTTGGTCAGGGAAGATCCTACATATCACAGGGCAACTAAACCCGTGAACACAATTACCCAGCCCAAGCTTTAGAGCCGGAGAATCGCTGCTACCAAAGCCCGTGGCCCTGGAGACTGCGCTCCACAACCAAAGTAGCCTTTGTAGTAACACTGGGGAGTAGCCGCTATTTGCCACGACTAGAGAAAACCCACTTGCAGCAACAAAGACCCAGACCAGCCAAAAATACATTAACTTAAAATCAGAAGAAGAAACTACCACTTGTCAAGGTCAAAGGGGAATACAGACAACTCACCCAAAGGCTATTAAATACTCCTCCCTTTTCCAGCTACATATCTAAGGTCAGACTTATTTCATGTACTTGAACCAAAACAGCGTATCACAACAATGTGAATGTAGAGGCAGACAGCATTCAGCTATTTCCTGTTAAGTCTGAAATCAAAGAGATCTGGAAAACTGTAAACTCTGCCATTCTCCTCACTAAGTTTTGAAGAAATTTGGGAAAGATACTTGTTTTTCACAAAATACATGGTACTTTTAACATATATTGGCTTACTACTATTTCATTACTAATTTTTTTAATTTCTCTATTTTAATTTCTGCTATAGTGTCAATAGATACAACTCACATAAAAAAGCCAGTTAGCGTTCTCACCACTTCATAGCATTAAGGAGGCCTGACACAAAAGTCTGAAAATTATTGATCTAAGCCTCAAACTTCATTTTCTTCCTGTATTTTTGTCCCTGCAAACAAAGGGTCTTTTATTGTTGCCTAAAATTAAACTTTTTTCTGTCAGGATATTAAATACTATTTTTTGTCTGTTTCTTCATAGTCCCTTCATTTTATTAAGCTCTATCTTAATTCTAATAGTTTATCAAACAATTCTTCTGCTCTTTAGGTATACAGTGACATGGCTGGAAAAATGAAAATTGAAGCTCCTTTCTAAATTAGAGCTCCATCCTTATTTGTTACTACTTCTCAAACAATATTAATAGCAAGGTAGCAATCATTTTCATGTTATTCCTAATTTTATTAAGAATATCTCCAGTGATTCTCCACAAAGTAAGATGGTGACAGTTGGTAAGGAAAAGTATGTTTCTGATCCTGGTATGATAAGAGTTTGATCAGAAAAGATTTTATATTTAGATTTTTGGGGGGTTTGGTAAACAGAAGAGTGGCCCCCCAAAATGTCCACATCCTAATTCCCAAAAACCTGTTACAGTGTTACCTTACATAGTGAAACGGACTTGGCAGATGTGACTAAGGGCCTTGACACAGGGAAACTTTCCCAGATTATCCAGGCCGCCTCGGTGTAAATCACAAGGGTCCATATAAGAGGAAAGCAAGAAGGTCAGAGTCAGTAAAGATGTGATGACAGTAGAAGCTGGAAGGATAAGAGTAAGGGGACATGAGCCAAGGATAGCAGGTGGCCTCTACAGGCTGGAAAAGCATAAAAATGGATTCTTCCCTAGAGCCTTCAGAAGGAATGTAGCCCTGTCAACACTGTGATTTTAGGGCTCCTGATCTCCCAGACTGTACGATGATAAATTTATGTTGCTTCAAGACTTTTGAGTTTGTGGTCACTTGTGACAAAAGAAATAGGAAACTAATGTATTAAGCATCACTCATAATGATCATATTACTTTTATTCTGCAGCCTGTGACATAATGTTCAAATTAATAAGTCAGATCATAATGAATTGTTACTTTATTTGAGGATGAAAAAACTAGTTTTGCTTATGGTGTTTCATTATTTAAATGAAACATTTTTTTAATGTTTTTAAATATATACTTTTAATTTTATGATATTTATTTAGTATATTTGCATCCATGTATTACAGTAATGCCATTGTGTCTGTGCTGTGGTAACTTCATCACACTTTGTTATAAAAGTATACTAGCTTCATAAAATGATTTGAAATGTCCTTTTTATGCTCTCAATCTACTTAAACACTTATGGGAATTTTTAATCAGTGCACCTTTGAACACAGAAAAGTTAAAACTTGAACTTACTTTTTATTTCTTTTCAACAGTTGTAGGACTACTTAAGGTTAAATTTTCCACCTCTTTGCAGACCAATTTTGATAATGAATACCTTGTCAGGAATGTATGTACTTCATCGAGATGTTTAGGTTTATTAGCATAGAGTGGTGTGGAAGATTTTCTTAAAATGTTTAAACTCTCTTATCTGATATATCATTCCTTATAAACTATAAACATCTACATTTAATGTTCCACATTTATTTTATTCTTGTTTGGATATGTCAGAAGTTTTATTCTTTATTCTGCTTTTGTTGTTTCCTAAATAATAAATAAATCAGTGATTGAACCATATTCTATCTTCCGAGTTTCTTATGTTTGTTTTGTTGTTTTTCTTCAAACTTTTTTGGTTAAATATTGATTTTCATTCTCCGCTGTTTAATAAACAAGAATTCCAGGCTATAAATTTGCCTTCAAACCATGACTTTGGAAATATCACAGTGGTTTTAATTTAGAAAGTGCTCCTTATCTCTCTAAATATGCTATATCTAAAATCTGTAGTGTTAATTTAATCCAAGAACTCTTTGGCAAAATGCTTTATTTTGCTTTTAATATCCAACTAGTGTGAATTTTTTGTTTAGATGTGCAATTAAGTTTTTATTTTATTGCAATGCCTTTAAAAATGTAGCTTACACAGTTTGTACTCCTTGTTTTTACTTATGATTTTAAGGGTGTGTGTTTAGCATATGATCATTTTGTAAATGTTTCTGAGGTATTTGAAAAGGAAATATTGTTTCTATAGAATATAGAACTTTTATATAGATACACTGATATTTTATAAAGTTTTTAGTATAAATATATAAAATATAACTATGTTAACTCCATTTTTCAAATTCTTTCAGGCCTCATTTATTTTTTACTTTTGATCCATCCAAGACTAAGAAGAGTATGTGATAAGCATCCCATTACAATTGTGTTTCTGTCAGCATCTCCATGTATTTCTAACAGCTTATGCTACAGATAATTTATCTTTTCAGTTACATAATGTTTCATGATATTATAGCTTTACTTTATATATTAGTTTTATTAATATAAAAACATGACATATAGGTAAGTCTGATCTATCTGTATTTAACTTTATATTTAACACTCCATTTCATGTTGTTTTAGAGATATGCTCCAAAAAGATTTGGAGAAGTCTATAGCCGGCCTAAATTTTGTTTTTTATAAGTGACATGATTTTCCTGCTAACATTTCTGATAATTTTGCTGTATTTTTAGAATATAATGATTTCACTAATATGTGTATAGTGAAATTAATACTTCTTAGATTTCATGAGCTTTCTCTACATTTTAAAAGTCAGATCTAGCTTTTGGTAATGAATCTTCTTCTGTTATATCTTTGCTTAGTCACTGTGTGTGTTAGTTACTCAGTTGTGTCCAACTCTTTGTGACCTCATGGACTGTAGCCCTCCAGGCTTCGCTGTCCATGGAATTCTCCAGGCAAGAATACTGCAGTGGGTTGCCCTTCCCTTCTTCAGGGAATCTTCCTCAAACCAGGGACTGAACCCGGGTCTCCTGGTAAATAAATTCTTTACCATCTGAGCCACCAGGGAAGCCCTTCCTCATTACTTTTGTTCATCTACTGGTCTCACTTTCCATATATGTAGATTGGATCATAGAGCTCTGTCCATATTAGTAAATTTATCATTTTCAATTATTTATACTTTTCCTGAAAGTATAATGCCTTATCACATCTATTTTTTGTTGTTAGTTTGGTTTTCTGACAGTTCTTTATGGCATGATTCCCTTGGAGTCACTAATCTAAAAGCTGTATTTATCATACCTACATAATACTTCTGCGTCTCAGTTTTGTTTTATGTTCATAATTGCTTATTACAATCTAAAGAATGTTTCTTAAATCTCACTGGAAACATGAATCAGAAATTTTCTAAACTTTTTCAGTGTTTCTGAAAACAGATGTACTGCAGAGAAATATCCTCTGTCCTCTGATTCTACTGGGCAGTTTCCTGCTTTTGATCTCATGTAACTGTCTATTATATTATTGCCTCGGACAGTAGTCCATTCATACCAGCCTTCTGAGGGAAGGAGCCCCAGTTCATGGTCTTGTGTAGGATGTGGCCACCCTTCTCACAGCCTGACTTCACTGTTTAGGACTCTGAACGATGAAACATAATGTGCAAGGCAGACCTGGTATATGGTGATACCAGACCAAGACAGTAAAATGTTCAAATGAATGGAAATAATATTTAACCAAGATGTCATACTGTGTATACAGTAAGATGTGTACACATGTCTCTTTCCCTACTCACCTATGTAAAGCCTTCAGAAACAAAGAAATTAGACCCCTAAAATATATTAATACACACCAGTGAAAATGAGAGTGGCATAAGTTGACTAGACTATTTCAGGAATTACTGAAAAGACAGACCATAATCAATTCCATAAGCAAAAAAGGAAAGCAATCCCTGGGGTGCTCTGGGTTCAGCAAGAGAGGTATACATAAAATCATTGATTGCCCATTGCTCAGAATAGTAGGCTGCAGAGGTACTTTCCTAGAAGCTGCAGCTAATGGAATCAATAATAAATATTAGGTCTGGAAAGGCAATGTTTTGGCAAATAGCTAGCAAAGTCAGGAAGAATAGGAATTCCTAGTTCCTAGAAGAGTCTGCCCACCCCCATGCAACAGTACCTATGGTATATCCCTCAGAACGACCAGAGACAATCTACAGATCATGAACAAAATATTCAAAGAGGCAGAAAGCAATAATAATCACCAAATAATTGAGGAACTTATCAGCATGATAAAGACAACAGTGTCATGAAGTAGAGAATTAACAGCTGAGACTTTAAAGTATGCTTAGCAGAGTAAACATTTAAAATACATGTACTAGATGTACTTAGAGAACTTTAAAAGGACATTTCATACACAAAATAGAAACAATTAATGATCTTAAAACTTTCAGTATGATTATCAAAAAATTTAAGTAGTAATTTTGAAAGTGAAATGGAGTAAAACCAAAGAATGAATCCTCAAACTGAAAGAGGAACCTAATAATTCTTCCAAAACATAATACAAATGAATAAATCATTGATAACAGTATAAAATAAATCTGACATATTGATAATAGAAGTCTACACTCCAACATCCATTACACTAGATTTACAAAAGAGTAATAAGCACAATGAAGGAAAGAAAATAATCAAGAAAATTACAGAAGAAAATTTCCCAGAGCTAAAAAAATAGATGCATGCCTTTGAGTATAACTAGGGCTCAACAGAATCAAAGAAGATACTCATAAAGATAAATCATATTAGAATTTCAAAATTTCAAAGAAAGGGAAAATCCTAAAGTTTTCATGGAGAAATTAACAGGTGACCTATGAAGGAATGAAACATATTTACATCAAATTTCTCAGTAACAACTTATTTTAAAAGACAATGGAGCAATGTCAGAGAACCAGAACATTTCTTTAAATCTAATTCTTGACTCAGCTAAAGTTATGAACAATTATAAGGAGACAATAATGGCATATTTGGGCTTCCCTGGCAGCTCAGTGGTAAAGAATCTGCCTGCAACGCAGGAGACATGGGTTCTATCCCTGGGTTGGGAAGATGCCCTGGAGAAGGGAACAGCTACCCACTCCAGCACCCTTGCCTATGAAATCCCATGGACAGAGGAGCCTGGTGGGCTACAGTCCATGGGTCACAAAAAAAGGCGGATGTGACTTAGCAACTAAACAACAACAAATTAATATTATCTATCTCTTCCTGGTTTAGTCTTGGAAAGTTGTACTTTTCTAGGAATTTGTCCATTTCATCCAGGTTGTCCAGTTTATTTGCATATAGTTGCTGATAATAGTCTCTTATGATCCTTTGTATTTCATCACCGCATTGTTTACAATAGCCAGGACATGGAAGCAACCTAGATGCCCATCAACTGATGAATGGATAAGAAAGCTGTGGTACATATACACAATGGAATATTACTCAGCATTAAAAAAAAAATTCATTTGAATCAGTTCTACTCAGGTGGACAGAACTGGAGCCTATTATCCAGAGTGAAGTAAGCCAGAAGGAAAAACAACAGTACAGTATACTAACGCATATATATGGAATTTAGAAAGATGGTAACGAGAACCCTGCATGCAAGACAGCAAAAGGAACACAGATGTATAGAACAGACTCATGGACTCTGGGGAAGAGGGCAAGGGTGGGATGATATGGAAGAATGGCATTGAAACATGTTAATTATCATATGTGAAATCAATCGCCAGCCCAGGTTTGATGCTTGGGGCTGGTGCACCGAGATGTCCCGGGGGAGGGAGTTGGGAGGGAGGAGGAAGGGAGGTTCTGGAGGGGAAGCATATGTAAACCCATGGCGGTTTCATGTCATTGTATGGCAAAACCAACACAATAAAGTAAAGAAAATTTAAAAAAATAAATAAATAAACAACAACAAAAGCATATTCAGAAAAGCAAAGACTGAAAAATTTTACCACTTTCACATCCTTTCTAAAAGTAACTAAGAATATTCTGTTTTATATCCATGAAAACTTCAGTAAAATGGATTACAAAGTGACCTAAAATATTTCAAGAAGTAGTGAAAATCTGAACAGAATAATTACTGTAGAAGAAAATTTTTAAGTTTATTCCTAAAAGATATCAAACCCAGATGATTTTATGGAAAAGTCATAGTGAACAATTCCCAGCACAAATAATCCTCATGAGCACAGAAAAACAAGGAAATGTGGAAGTCTGCCCAACATACTCTTGAAAGCTAGCAAACTTCTGAAAGCAAAAATTGGACAAAGATAATACAAATAAAATTATAGTCCAGTTTTTCTTATTATATAAATTCAAGATATTATTAATAAATGAATCCCATAGTCCAGCCGCAAAATAAAATAGTTATCAAATATACTATCATAGAAATGAAAGACTGATGTAACCAGGAAATTATTACAGTAATTTAGTATAAGAAGTAGATTAAAGAAAGCAAAATGATATTATAACCCCAATAGATGCCAAGAACTTTTAATAAAATTCAACCCCTATTACTGACTTAAAGTGATGATTAAATGCTCCTGCCACACTGAATCCTATCAGCCCCAATGAAAATAATAAGTCTATTTTTATTGGGGCATTACCTACCATGACCCCCACCTAGAGAGGATGGCCACTACTGATCTTCTAAGGAATTTTAGTAATCCTTCATCAGTGCATTGCTCAATGTCTAAATAAAAGGAATGCTCTCTGGGCCTCCTTGAGAAACATAATTAAAGAATGAGTAAGCAGGTTATACATACTACAACATTTCTATCTAAATAATTTCATTCCTTCTTTCATATAATAAAGAATTTCTGATTTCTCAACTGCATTTTAGGCAGGCCACCACCAAGAATAGATTTAAATTATCAGAGTAATAAGACTTTAGAAACATTCCTAGCCTCATTGCATATGTTGAATGAAAGAAAAGGCACAATCTAAACATTAAGAATTATGTTTTGTAAGTCCTATGTGCTTTGCTTTGTGGATATTTGGTACCATCCTATAACTAGAAGCTAAACCATACCAAGAGACTTCCCTGGTGGTCCAGTGGTTAAGACTCCATGCTTCCAGTACAGGGGCGTGGGTTTGATCACTGGTTGGGAAACCAAGATCCCGCATGCTGTGTGATACCACGAGGGTGGGCGGGGAGGCGGATAAAAAGCTGCATTGAGAGACTGGAACATCTCCTTACCCTTAAACATTTGTATCTCTGATAATATTTAGAATACTAGCTTATATATACCAGATGTTAATAATTATTTTTATATTAACATTAATAAATGAAAGTTTAATCAACATCTTAAACATAGAAACTAAACTTAAGAGATTTAAAAAATAAATATTTCAATGAAAAAGTTTTGTGTATTTAAAAATTATGTGTATTTAAGTTTATTTTAACCCAACAGACAAATGGGGAGGCATTTATTTTTCTTATTTAGTTACCTTTTTAAGATCTAAGTCAACCTTTTCTCTGCACCTTGGGACATTCCCATATTCCAGCAAGCTAAGCTCTTTGTCATTTTGTACTAGCTGCTCTGTAAGAACCTTAACATATAAAAAGAGAGATAGACAGTAGAACTCTATAAACATCCGGAAGAGGTAATGCCTAATTCCTCAACATCCACAATTATGAGCTGTGTAGCTGCCACTGCAGAAAAGTACAGTTTCCATTATCAGAAATAATGAACCAGATTTCCCCAGTAGCCACTCAACTAGATTCACACATCTGGGGTTTTCTGGTAGAAATTAACAAATCCAGTAATACTCCAGTGGCCTAAACTCTTTAATCAGCATCCCTAAACACTTCGCGGACACTGAGAGGACACATTAGCACTCCGGGGGAGAGGGGGGGAGAAGCCCATAATAACTTAGCTTTTTGTTTCAATCATCCAACAAATGGTTTAGTCTCTGCTTATATAATTTGAGGGAGTGTAGACCTTTTTTATCCTCGGTACTATGATCATCACATGTCTGACAAGTTGTTGGAGGAGTGGGAAAGGATAGGTATTTAAAATCCTTCCCTGTGCCCAGGAGCTCAAGTTCCCTGTAAGTAAGGAGTCTTCACTTTCCTGGAGCCGACTTACGTGTTAGTGGCCACCCACCCAGCTATGGTCTATCAAATGCTAATGGAAAATCATAATAAGCATTTGAATGGACTAGAGCTCAGCAGATAAGAAATCATTGTATATTTAGAGTCATTTTACAAACTGCCTCTATCTTCAGAAAATTAGGCCTGCACTTTCCTTTCTACCATGCCATTTTTTTTTTAACTTCGTTTCAAAGTCACAGGGCAAAATCTGATTCATACCATTAATGTCTCTTTGTTCTTGGCTCTACAGCATTTCACAAAAATGCTGTAGGCTGTTCACAAGAATGACTAATTTACTGGAGAAGTTATCAGAGTCCATTCAGTTGCAACTATAAAATAATTCAAGTAAGACAACGGTGCCTGCTAGCACACCATGGGGAAGGTTTGTCCGGGCAACTATTCGATTCACCCCAACATATTCATCCATGAAGTTAAAAATTGCATCTAGAATGTCCTGTTCATAATCAATTTGTCATTCTTGTCGTAAATTAAGCAATTAAAACTGGTTTTTTAAGGTAAAAGAAAGTCAAAACATGTTCACCCACTCAACTCAATATTGCCTCATAAAATTTAAATATTTTAAATACTATTTATATTATAATATTCAGAAACAAAATTGCCTTCCCTCAGTTTCAAAAGTTTTTGTTGTATGGCTGTGGTAAGTGTGGAATATTCAAGAATCCATGTATATACACTGGGTTTGCCATTTTCAATTTTTTAAAATGTTACTCATCATGAGCATATAAGAAATATCAATAAACTTAGGCTTAGAATAGAACTATAATATAATTATAGAAATTGTCATATTTGCCATTACTAAAACTGTGTCAAGTCACCCAGATCCATGCACTTCCAATGCATTCTGTCAGACAAACTATATATTACAATAACTCATACTATACCAATTGGGATTTTCTTCTTGTACTGAACTTTCAAATATTTTATAACTGATTTTATCCATATTGAAATAGAGGAAATTTAGTCTTCATACAGCCATTCAATATTCAGAGTATTGCTTCCCTAAAGTATTAAAAGTAAAGGACTGGAATTAGGGTATTATAAACAGTAATTGTTGTTTAGCGGCTGTCATGTTTGACTCTTCTGCAACCCCATGAACTGTAGACCACAAGGCTCCTCTGCCTATGGGATTTCCCAGGCAAGGATACTGGAGTGCATTGCTATTTTCTTCTCCAGAAGATTCTTCCTGACCAACCCAGGGATCAAAGCTGTGTCTCCTGCACTGGCAGGCAGATTCTTTACCACGGAGCCACAGAGAAAGCCCTATAAACAGCAACAGTAGTTTTCAAAACATTAAGATTTTCAGCCTGTATCTTTCCAGAAAATTTTTATTTAGAACCAAATGAAGTAAAGAGAAAATAGAAGACCAGGATGCAGATAAATATAGTAGAAGAATATAAAGACTAGAAAGGTGACAGAATACAATGCTTCCTGTTTCAAAACTTTTAGTATTGTTTATGCTGTCCCTCCTCTTAGTAGAACAGGGCCCAGGCATATAGGATTGGGATGGATTGAACAGAAACATTGGAAAGGGCTCAGAAATGTCAGCCCAAAGTCAAGAAAATATGATTCCATAAAATGCCATCATGCCCTTGGTCAAGCCCCCAGTCAACCTAGCCCTTACTCTTCTCCCAAATTCCCTAAACATGACAGGCCTCACATCCCCTTGTCTTTAGGAATAATGTTTCCTCTTCCCTGCTTCTATAAATTCCTGTTTGACTACGTTTTAGCCCAAATATAACTTCCTCTGGGAATCTTTCTCTTACTGCCCCAGAAAACCTAGATTCTCTTTCCTTTATGTTCCCACCATGTGTTATACAAGGTACATTATTAGAAATGTTCTCATTTTACTCATTTTACCATAATTGTGTGCATATATTCCTCCCCACTAAACACTTTTTTGAGAACAAGAATTATATTTGATTCATTTTCATATTCCTAACATTTATTATAGTGCCTGGCATACTGTGGATGATCAATAGCTTTTTTAAAAGAATAAAATGAGGGAATTAAAATAACAGCATTATGAATTCTGCCTAAAATTTCATGAAAAATGTTTTGAAGTGAGAAATAAGAAAGGATATATAAAGAGGGTTTTTATGAGTATTTCTAAGTGAGAACTTCAAAATGGCAACTCTAGAAACAATTGTCGTCATGAGACCAAATTCAGTACATGGAGACAGTACAAAGATAGAAGGCAAGCGGACTCAACACTGACCCACAGGAGTTCTACGTTTTACAAATTTTACAGGTGAGGAAAGGAGAAAGAGTCAACCATTATGGTAAGAATGAATCCAGGAGAGTGTACTGGATGCCAAGTGAACAGTCCATTGAGAGGGAAGGAATGGTCATCTCAGTGAAATCCTGCTACAAAGCAGAGCAAAATTAGACATGGACAGGTCCCCTGGATTGGACAACATGGAAGCTTCTGGTAAGCTTGACAAGACCAATGTGTTTTCAGTGGTTGGATAAAAACCCTACTAGAGTAGATTAGGGATTGAATGTGAGGAAGTACAAACAACATCCAGTTTAAGAAGCCTGGCTGAGTAAAAAGAAAGGGAAGTGGAAAGGGGTTAGCTGATAGGAATGTGGAGTCAAGAAAGAACAGCTTTTAGCGTGGAAGATACAAATGATCCATTTGAGAGGGAGAGACTGCGATATCCCTTCTCTCTCACAATGTCAGAGAGAAAAAGCTACCAGCATTTGGGAGGTGACGGGATCCAGAGCCCAGGGAGACGTCGTGGCCCTTGTTCAGAGGAGGTTCACTTTATTCAGGTGAGAGGGAAGAAGCAACAGGTGTGTGTGGAAACAAGTAGGTTCCTCGATGTGGTCGATGACAGCTAATTTCATCCCAAAGCTCACAGAGTCACATTCTTTACGTCATGTTGAAAGAACACAGTTTACATCTCCATCAGTCAGGGTAAACCACGTTGTACGGAGTAAAAGGCAGTCACAAAACCCCAAAGGCTGGCCAAAGTGTGTTTCTCTTGTACAGTGTTGTGCATGTCACAAAGGGCTATAACTTGGCTCCACTTTGCCCTGTATCTCCAGCTTCACTGATGTCATGCGGAGGGACAGAGAACGCGCAGACTGTGCCCTTACTCTTAAAGCTTCTGCCTGAAGTGACACAACCCGCTCCTGCTCCTGCTTCCCTGGCCAAACCACATCAAAAGGCCAGGCCTGCACTAAAGAGGGCAAAGATGTAGGAAGACACTGATGGGAACATGGGTGAATGTGGAACGTGGGTGAAGAGTGATGCAATCAGAAGTCTTCTAGATGGTTCATTCCTAGCTTTCAGTTGACAAATCAGAGGTAAAACCAATATCCTCGGTCATGGATTGTTTTTATCCTATGACTACCAATTCTCCCCATCTATGCTCACTAGACTAAAATGATTAGTGTATTTTAGAACATTCACTGGCCTATCGTCACCTCCTGATGTGTCATTCCAGCTGTAACACTAGCCTCCCCTTTGGTAGATGGTCAAAGGTGATTTCTACCAACCACTCAGTCAATAACTATTTACTATTTGCTAGCTATATCAACCTTATCAATACCTACCCTGGCTATAAAATACACACTTTATAATAATTTTCATGTAGCGAAATATCTCCTAGGTTTGAGAAAACTATGAAAAATATTACATATGAAATCTGGATATTGCTTCTAAAGTTATGTATACACTGTATTTTATGACAGTCGAATGAGTTTTCGCTTTCCAGGGAAGGGAGAAATGCTTATCAGAAAGTCTACCCTTGAAATTGTGCCTGAATTGTGCCATTTTTATTCAAAACATTTTTATTCATAATCAGTAGAAAAAAATTTAACTTTATTAATGAATTAAATGATTGCATAGGATGGATTCATTGGGGAAACATTCTGCTAAGGTTAAAACTGCAGACAGATAATTTTAACTTGTAGAATTCAATGACAGATAAGAGAAAGAAACCAAGGTTGAACTAGCTCATCTATAAATGAAAAAAATATAAGACTTCTATAAGCCTTCCATAAATTAAAATACCCTCATTGGTAACTGACCAGCATAGCAATAAGATAGCAGAAAAATTTTCTAGCAAATACAGTTTACCCTTTAAACAAAGTTCTTCATGGTATTTTCCTGTATTTAAAGTGATTCCTGTCCAGAGCATATTGCTACTTTGTATTCCTCTTGATATTTTCATTTAAAAGAGAGCCGCTGTGCAAAATAATGTCCTTGTCTGTCCCTTCCTCATACAAACCTCCAATCAAATTTAATAAAGCTAGTTTGATACAATGCCAGCCTACACTTGGTTTACCCTTGGTCGACTTTAATAGGGTCAAAAATATTTTCGCATTGGCAGTGTACGCATTAATCATTTTTCCAGAGGATTTAGAAAATTGGAAGAGACAAGGCCAAGCAAAATTTTAAATTAATTGGGCCTACCCCAGCCTTCCAGGGTCACCTTGTGGCATTTGTCCCACATTTTCCAGGTCATGGAGCTCCTGTGTTTCCTACAGCTGCCACGAGGAGAGATCCATGCTGTGGGCACACAAAGGTGAAAGAATTTCTCCCAGAAAGTGCGAATTTTCCTACGGCAACCACAACAATTGCAGTTTCCAGATTGTCGCCAGACACCAACCACTTAAATAATGCATGCTCGGCTGACGCCTCCACTTGTGCATTTTCTAATCGAGTAGTCAGGAAAATTTGCAAACACTCTGTCATTTACCATAAATCCCCTGCCTACTTATAACCACAGAGTAATTAATTTCAGTACTGCTCAGAATTATTAATTTCAGCCAGAAAAAAAAATCTGTTTTCACCATGGTGGTATCCCCCATTTCTTCCTCCACCAATATTCATCAAAAAGAGTGAAACCGTTTTCTTACAGGAGAAGGTTTAATCAGAGTAATGCTATCGAGAGTCTATGTGACAGCAACAATGGATCTGGATTTCTGGTTCCAGTCTATAATCGTGCACCCATAGTTGTCTGGATGACTCACCGGAAGAAGTTAATAGCATGAAATAAAGGCTTTCATGAAAGTACGACACGGTAGTCCTTAAAGCCTGACTATGCGATAGGCAACCACTTCATGTTTGCTTCTCCTAATAGAAGGTAGCAAGGAGCTATACCTTCTGTACAGAAAGTACCTGTGCCTTTTGAGAAAAATACCCAATATTTTTCACTGGTGTAAATACTCTCAGCATTTGACAGCAAAAGAGAGTAAGAATCTTTAATGAGAATAAAAATAACTTGTAATGGAATACACAGTTATGAATACACTGGTATGAAAAAAATCTCAGCAATCACGTGTACATCTAACACAGAGAATGAAAACTGAGCATTAAATATGGTGCATTTTATCTTGGTAAAGCTACATCTGGCACTCTCTTATTTGATATTAGCTTCCTGCTCAAGCAGCTGCCTAATGTCACAAGACTGTCCATAGTATAAATATATAACGAGCATGAGAAACTGGTACAGCTTGTTTGACTGATAGCCAGATCTCGCCGCATCAGTAGTGGGAACCCAGAGCTGGCACAAGTCTTGGCACGTTATCTGCCATGGAAGATTTCGTTTCCGTTTTCCACTGCATGAGTGATCAAGAAAAAAATGAAGGGAAAGTAAACTAACATCTAGAGATGTAAACATGACTCACTGGGAAATCAGACATGGTTAAGTAAATTCCAGGATGTTTGTGGTTATCTGGGTCTAAACACTGCTGATAATTCTGACTCTCTTGTGTTTAACTGTTTTCTCTCTGAATGCTTCTTAGTCCAAAGCACTTCGTATAGAGACCTCCAACTTTTTGATTATAAACAGTCTGATTGTTAGATGCCAGGGAAGAGATGTTTGTCAGTATTCCTGAAATTACCTAGTAGGTCACAAAATGCTTTCCACAAGACCATGATCTAGAGAGAAACGAATTTTTTTTAACTTTTTATTTTGTATTGGGGTATAGCCGACTAACAATGTTGTGATAGTTTCAGGTGAACAGTAAAGGGACTCGGCCATCCATAAACATGTATCCATTCTCCCCTAAACTCCACCACCCCGTCTAGGCTGCCGCATAACATTAAGCAGAGTTCCATGTGCTGTACAGAAGGTCCTTGCTTGTTTTCCATTTTAAATAGAGCGATGTGTCCATGTGCATCCCAAACCCCCTAACTACCCCCCCCACCCTTCTCCCCAGCAACCATAAGCTCATTCTCTAAGACTGTGAGTCTGGTTTTGTTTTCTAAATTCATTTGTGTTATTTCTTTTCATATTCCACATATTAGTCAACTCAGTCACTCAGTCATGTCCAACCCTTTGTGGCCCAATGGACTGTAGCACGCCAGGCTTCCCCGTCCATCATCAACTCCCGGAGCCTACTCAAACTCGCATCCATCAAGTCGGTGATGCCATCCAACCATCTCATCCTCTACCATCCCCTTCTCCTGCCTTCAATCCTTCCCAGCATCAAGGTCTTTTCCAGTGAATCAGTTCTTCTCATCAGGTGGCCAAAGTATTGGAGTTCAACTTTAGCATCAATCCTTCCAATGAATATTCAAGACTGATTTCCTTTGGTATGGATCTCCTTGCAGTCCAAGGGACTCTCAAGAGTCTTCTCCAACACCACAGTTCAAAAGCATCGATTCTTCAGGCCTCAGCTTTCTTTATAGTCCAACTCTCACATCCATATATGACTACTGGAACAAAACATAGCTTTGACTGGATGGACCTTGGTTGGGGAGAAGCCCCAGCAAGATGGTAGGAGGGGCAAAATCACATTGAGAATCAAACCCCATACCCGCCAGAGATGCTCAGGGGGCTCAAACAAACTTTGTGTGCACCAGGACCCAGAGACCCCATAGAGACTGAGCCAGAACTGTGTCTGAGTGTCTCCTGAGGAGGTACGGGTCAGCAGTGGCCTGCCGCAGGGGCAGGGGCTCTGGGTGCAGCAGACCTCGGTCTGGCATAAGCCCTCCTGGAGGAGGTTGCCATTAACCCGCCACAGAGCTGCCAGAACTTACACAGGACTGGGGAACAGACTCTTGGAGCGCACAAACAGAGCCTTGTGTGCACCAGGACCCAGGAGAAAGGAGCAGTGACCCCACAGTAGACTGACCCAGACATGCCCGAGAGTGTCCAGGAGTTGCGGGCAGAGACGTGGGTCAGCGGTGGCCCGCTGCAGGGTTGGGGGCACTGAATGTGGCAATGCGTGCACGGGACCTTCTGAAGGAGGTCGCCATTACCTTCAGTACCTCCACCATGGTTTGGCCTCAGGTCAAACCACAGGAAGGGAACACAGCCCCAGCCATCAACAGAAAACAGGATTAAAGATTTACTGAGCATGGCCCTGCCCATCAGAACCCAAGACCCGGTTTCCCCCTCAGTCAGTCTCTCCCATCGGGAAGCTTCCATAAGTCTCTTATCCTTATCCATCAGAGGGCAGACAGAATGAAAACCACAGTCACAGAAAACTAACCAAACTGATCACATGGATCACAGCCTTGTCTAACTCAGTTCCATAAAGAAGGGATGTTATATGATATTTTAGAGAAAAAAATAATGATTTAAGAGCAGAGTTGAGAAAGCCTGACATTGTTACCACCTTTGTACTTTATTTTGGTAATACAGTAGGGTCATTCAAGATGATTAAGCTACTGTTATACTGAAATTTCAAATTCCCAAAAAGATACTAAGTTACAGACACATAGGAAAAGATCATCAACACAGAAAAAATAAAATTTCAGAAAGGTTTTTTGTTTTTAAAAGATAAGCACCTGAATTTGAGAAACTTGAGATATTTGACAGTTTTGTCTAGAAGTAGGAGCCTTAAAACACTCAGTGTGAGGTCCCAACCCAGCAAGAGCTGCATCTCTTAGGAATCTGTTGGGAATGCAGATGGCCAAGCCCCTCTCCAACCTACCAGATCAGAATCTCCTGTTAACAAGATCTAGGAGATTCAAGGCTTCCTCAGGTCTGAGAAGCTCTGATATAAATCATGGCTGTGGAAGGGAAAAAAATTTCATGTAAATTATTGCCGAGAATTAACTTTCTACCACTATTTCAAGCTAACTAACTGTGTTCCAGGTTTCTAGGTTTCTTTTTTCTCCCCTGAGTTTTTCATACACAAAAATGTTGTTCCAAATTGCTGTAGGTATGTATGCTCACAGACACAGGGAGCATAGCCACAACTTCACATCAAAGCTGGGCCCACTTTAAAGCAGGGAAGTATTGTATGCTTAAAAGTTAAGCAAAAAGGAAATAAAACGTAACATCTCTATGGTGCTATTAAAGTTTCTGGGGTTATATTGCATCATCATCCCTTCTGATCCAGCCTCTTGTTTACAGTGGTAGATTTGACAAACATGCCTTTGGAACTATCATCTTTTATCTTCTTAGTTACAAGACAAAACCCTGAACCCTCCCAAACTGAAACAAAATCTTTTTTTCTCCCCATACTTAAGTTTCCCAGGCTTTGGCAAAATTTCATGAAAAAAAACAAAGAAACATTTAACATTTTTTAATCACTGTGATAAATAATTCAAACATTGTATAACTAATCCAGAAAAAGCACAGAGTTCAACCCCGTTAATTAGTCATTACAAAACTACTGACTTGTACTATAACATCAGTGGAGTTTCTGGCATAAAATATAAGGGAGTGACAATCAGGATATGGAATTAGAACACAGGAATTCAAACCATAATTTGTTGATGAAAGTATTTGTTACTAAATTGAGCCGCCATTGAGCTATTGTGTTGCTCAATATTACTCTTCTTTATTAATCGCAAACATTTAAACTTTAATTCATGATATTCTGTTGAAAGAAGCACTATGCTGATTCTCACTATATTTTGACAGCAAACTGAATTCTTGTTCACAAGTATAGGATTTGTTTAGCTCCAGGCATCTGTGTTTGGATTACAAGAATGCTGATTGCTTCACTGCCAGGGGCACCCAAAGGTCAAACTCTCCTTTTAAAAGTCTCTCTCTTTCTCCTCCTCCCTCTCTTCCTCTCTCCCCTTTCTTTGTCTCATTAATCAGAGTTAACAGATAGAGGAAAAGGCAATGACTTCAAATCATCTCATTCTTTTTCAAGGATATTTTTAAAAGCAGAACTCAGCGTTGGTGTGAGGTCAAGTCGATGTGAGTGCAGACCACACTGGCACACTTCTGACAGGTGACCTGAAACCTTTCAAACTGACATCTGTCACAGAGACAGACACAAGTTTTTTAGCCCGAGAGCTTGTTTTCCTGACATTTCATTTTTCATCAGATTTTGAGAGAAGGGAAAAAAGATGAACTTGAAAAAGTCTTGCCGGGGGCAGAAAATAAGATCAGGTTTTCTGCAGCTGCCTGACTCACCTTTAAAGGTTAGAGGTCCAGCAAAAGTGAACAAAAAAGATCTCAGTTTGATATTATTGGATAAAAGGACATGATATGACTTTAAATATATTTCTGAGACTTGCATAACCATTAGGCAGCATTACAGGAGAAATGGAATCACGGTGAGATTACATATCCATTTTAAATCCCAATTTTAGAGTTTAGTCATGGAGTAAATCAAATCCAACCTCACCTATTCATCTGGCACAGAAGATGAAATCCACAGGTGCATGAATTTTCTTTCTCATGAATTGAATAATTTCCTGCTCCTATGGTATTGAAATGGCCAGTGAAATTTAGGCAAGGTAATGAAATTCTTCCTTTGGACAAGAGGGATTTCTGCATTCAAATAGTTACGTGGTTTATCTTGACTGAAAAACATTAGGAAAACGTATGCTATATTGAATAATAGAGGATAGAGCTGGGAGTTTAAAAATAGCTGGGGTTATCATCTTGGCTCAACTAAAAGTGTGATCCTGGGCAAGTGATATTTCTGTTGCCGTTTTATCACCTGTAAAATGGGGGAAATCATATCTACCTTGTGGAGTTCCAGTGAGGATGAAATAGGATTATGTATTTGCATGCTGCCAAACATAAAACAGTGCCTCGAGGAGTGGAAACAATACCATGCTCATCTTTTTTTTATTCCAGTTCTTAATACAGTATCTGACATGAAGTTAGCATTCAATAAGTGGTTCTTGATTTTAAGTGAAAGGTAGTACCTTTTAACTGAGTCTAGGGAATTTTTCTAAGAGGGACAGCATGGTTGAAGGCTGGGAAATGTATTTCTGTAGATCATTTCTGGAAATGGATATAGGAGCAGTAACCTTAGAATTCACTAGGAGACTAAGTACATATTAGACAATTTTTAAGCCCACATTACCAGGCAAATCAAACTTACTGGTACAGAATTGCCCATATTTTCTAAAATAATGTCTCATGATATTGCTAATTGGCCTGCATTCCCTTTAGTATCAAATAAGGAGTTTTCAGCCATAGTGTTCATTATAGTTTAGAACTTGAGAGAGTACAGAATTTACTAAAGTAATAGGAGCTAAATATTGTGGATCTGGCCAACTAAGCGTAAAAATCTAACACATCTTGTTAAGTACACCATCAAAACAGTCTCAAAATTCTATTTATATATTGTCCTGACAACACTCCTCCACAAAGATAGACATTGCAGAATATGTTTTACACATTTATGATACTTAATACATGCTGCTTATTTTCAAACTGTTAAATAAAGTAGAAAGTGTATGACAAGGTTTAAGATCCTCAAGTATGAAGATTTGGATGCGACTTCACTTTTGTAGGTAAATTGGGATCCAGAGCTTTTGTTCTATAGATAATTCTAATTTTTAGTCTTGTTTTTGATTCCACTTTTTAAGCACACTTCACCTTAATACATCTAGTAAATAAATCTAATGTATATTTCAAGTCAGAAATCTAGTAGTATATATTTTAGCACATGAGGCAATGAAACAGTATTTGCCTGATCTTGTTCTTATTTCAGATTTTTAGTTTCTGTTCTTCCTTTAAGTAAAATCATAATAACCCATACTATGTTTAAATTCTTGATTTTAAAAAGAGACCCACATAAGTAGTGAAAATAACTTGAATCAATTCTTAAATCTATTTTTTAAACTCCTTAGGGTATCCTATATTTTGGAGTAGTTGCCACCTTTTTTTAGTTCATTATCATTCTGCTTTATTTTCCTGACAAACCTGAGAAAAAAACTCTTTTACACAAATTCATTTTATTTTATGAGGTATGTTCTGAATATTTTGAATACTCAATAGTTGTTTTGATGACAGCAATTTTAGTCATCAGTTGTTTTTGATGACAGCTGATCACAGAAGACTGCATGACAATGTTTATCTAAACTACCTGGAACTATCAAATTATAGAACCATCTAAAGAACAAGCATATAAAATTTCTTCTGGAAAAGTCTGTAGTACTTTGGAGACCTCACCAGCTTGACTTGACATTCTAATTAATTTCTTTTAGATTCATAAATATATTACCCTTGAACCACAATCTGTCTGTATCTTTTAATATCCTTTGTTTGCAATTCTTGATGCAATTCTCAGCATAGAATTTTAAAGGGATAAACACATTTTTATTATTCTGAATGTATATGATCTGAGATGTATATTATGTGTTATTTCTGCTTCCTTAATGTTTATTTATTCACAATTACATAACATTTAGGAACTGGAGTTTACAAGTGCTACTTGATTTCCAAAACAGGCAGGACCCATTCATCAGAGTTTTAAAGCCATTCTTTTCCAAAACAAAAAGTTACATTGTTCTAACTGTAGTGTGATCTAAAGTGCCAGAGTTCAGTGTCAGTTCAGAAGTACAAACTCAAAAGAGATGAGTGGGTTTCTAATTTAGTGAAATATTTCAGACTGAGTTTCTGAACTGCAGAAATGATACAAAGTGACACTTCAGAGTCTATGAACAGACATGTGATCTGTTGGGTGGCTTTGGACTAGTATAAAGGGCTGTTACGGCTTTAACTTATTTCTTCCACACCCTGCTCCCAGAATCAAGGAAAGTTGCTCTAAGGACTTGAGCAGGGTCTACATCTGATCAGGAAAACAGACTGTGGCATGCCAGTACCACCAGTTCACCTCTACCAGTCTCCACAGTCTGCACCACTCATGGGAGGCAGGCTTCATCCACTGGGAAAACTTGCAAAAGAGGAAACCATTACCTCCACTTTTTCATTTAAGGCAACACTGCATAAAACCAGCCTCCAGCCTTCCCTGTACTTCTTTTTGCCTCATATTTGTATCTGTGCCCGTCTCTGATTTTGCCAAGAAAACGTCCCTTTTGTTTTCTTAAAAAAATACTTTTTTTCTGTTCCAATTACATCTGTGATAAATACATGTTCATTGGTATTAACTTAAAAAAAACATGCCAGGGGCATGCTCATTCTCCTTCTTCCCTAAGCCTTGTCTAAAATACATGAAGACATAGAAAAACATATAATTTTATATTTAGCTTTTCTCACCATAAGCATTTCCCCATCATAAAAATTATTTTTAAAGATAATTTTACTGGCTGCATAACATTCTCTCAGTATAATCTCAATAGAATATTTTATCCTTTGCCCTTTTACCCATTTATTATTTAGTGAGGTTTTTTAGTAATTTTTAAATCATTTTATGTCTTTACAGATTAAAAATTACCTGCTCTATTCAAAAATATTTCCTAGATTATGTGTACCTTTAAAATCACTTAAGATTTTTTAGATGTATAGAGATTTTAATATCAATTATGGCAAATATATTGATCTTTAATTTTTTTTGTAGTTGCTCATTCTATTCTTTTGTACTTTTGGTTTTCCCCAATGGTGTTTAAGCTTGGAAGTTTTTCCACACATAGCAAAAATTCACCTGTATTTTCTTCTTTTTAAAAAAAGTAAAGTCTAACATTTATTATTGCTAAAATTGAATGGTGAGTACATGGAAACTCATACTATTCAACCTACTTTTATATATGTTTAAAGTCTTCTGTATTAAAAATAAACAATAGAAACCATTCTGGTTTAATTCCATTCTACAGACTAAAATTTTCTAAACTATATTCTTTCTGGGCTCTGACAGAAACAGTACTGACTTGGAGGGAAGTGTTAATGAATAATAATGGCATTATGCCAGTTACTCCCAAAGTTTAGCATCCACAAGAATCACCTAGGATATTTGCCATAAGATTTCAATCCAAAAGGGCTGGTGTGAGACCTAGGAACTGGCATTTTTAACAAGCAATAGGAATGATTATACTGAGATAGTATATGGACTATACTGGAATTATGTGCTCCATATTTTAAAATTAGATGAGCGGTTTCAACACATGGTGCTGGAACACTTGAATATCCATATGTAAAAAAAAAACAATTTTAATCCATATCTTTCACCATATATGTGAATTAACTCAAAATGGATCATAAAAAATTAAAAATAAATGGATACAGACCTAAATGTAACACACCTAAAACTATAAAACTTCTAGAAGAAAACAATGGAGAAATTCTTTGTGGCCTTGAGTTATGCAAGAAATTCTTAGAACACCAAAAGCATGATCCATAAAATAAAAAATTTAAAAATTGGACCTAAGGAAAGGTTAAAACTTCACTCTTTGACACTATCATAAGACAAGAATGAAAAGGCAACAAAGGTAATACATAGATAGCAAGCAATCAAATGAAAGAATGCTTAGCATTATTAGTCATTAGGGAAATGCCTAGTTAAAAATTAAAATTGAGAACCACAATTTACTACTCTATACCTATAGAGAGGCTAACACTTGGATTGGCAAATATTAGAGGAACTGGAGATTTTACACACTGCTCATAGGGATGTAAGATGACAACCATTCTGGAAAACAATTTGGCAGTTTCTTAAAAAGTAAAACATACACCTAACACATAATCCAACCATTCCATTCCTAAGTCATAGCCAAGAAAATGAAAGCATATGTCAATACAAAGACTTGAATGCTGTTAGTAGCCTTATTTATTATAGACAAAAGCTGAAAACACTCAAGTGTCCATCAACAAATAAATGAACAAGCAAGCTGTTATATATGCATGAGATAGAAAACTATCCCTCAGCAAAAAGGAATTAACTGTTGATGAAGGCTCCACACATGAATCTCAAAATATTCTGAGTAAAAAAAGGTAAATCAAAGAACACATGCCTTATAATTCCATTTACATAAAATTCTAAACTATACAAACAAATCTATACTGACAAAAAGCAAATCAGTGATTGCATGGGAAGTGGGTAGAGGTGAAGAGGTGGAAGGGAGGAATTACAAAGGCTCACAAGAAGTTTTGGGAACTGAAGAATATTTTCACTGTTTTAATCATGGTGATATTTTCAATGAGTATATGAAAATGAAAATGTTAGTCTCTCAGTGTCCTACTCTTTGCGACCCCATGGACTGTAGCCCACCAGGCTCCTCTGTCCATGGAATTCTCCAGGCAAGAATATTGGACGTGGGTAGCCATTCCCTTCTCCAGGGGATCTTTCTGACCCAGAGAGCAAACCTAGGTCTTCTGCATTGTAGGTAGATTCTTTACGAGTTTATAGATATGTCAAAAATAAAACATAAACTTGATTAGAGATTCTAGAAGACAGTGGTCATCTTGACTTCCTTTCCCACCTACCCATTTCTGGGATAACTCAGTTTCCTAAGTCGACTAGTGGCTCTTGGAGCAAAACCTAACAGATGAATTCCCAGAAAAATGGTACACAAGTGAAATATAGTCAATGTATTGGGTTTTGCTTCATTCTGTGGTGAGCCTACAGAAAAATCAGCTAGGAGTTTTTTGTCCAAATGGAGCTACCCCTGTCATGCTTTGGGTTCCCTGGGAAGACGGCTCTGAGACGGTATTTCCTCAGGATCAGCCCAGTGGAAGAGAAGCAGCAGGATGGGATAACGCAGGAGGGCAGGCTGGCAGCTTTGGCTGACCCCACACCCCCTCAGGAGTTCAAAAGGCAGCACTATTTATGATTAAATCCAAACAGATGATAACCACGTGGCTACAAGTGGCAACATGCATCCTGAATAGCTCTGAGTTCAGGTGAGCCAGTGGTCAAGGGATGTTACCAAAGGCCCAGCTTTCTGCTGCCTCTCTGTCACATGTTCAGCTCTATACTCAGGCTTCATTCAGCAGTCTCCTCAGTTCCAGACTTCTGTGAAAGAAAATGGTGTCTGTGGTCACATACCCCACACGCTCTCACCAAAAACTCCGGTAAAAGCGATCAAGAATCTAATAGCACCTGTGAAAAACAGAAGTCTTCTCTTTAAAAAAAAAAACTTGAATCCAGCAAAAGTCTCTCCATATCTCTTCAACTGGGCTATGTGCCCACATGGGACCCAGCTTCCCTGGTCAGGAGACTGGACTTAGACTCGTCAGCACAGTCCTGAAACTCAGGTGGAATCAACTCCTCCATAACAGAGGAGGTGGACTTTCGTAGGAAACCTGGAGGTATTTGTATCGAGAAGGAGATGCAATAGATGCTGAGCCACAAACAAGATGAGTGCTTTAGTGAATCAAAAATGATTTAAAGCAAAGGCACAAGCCATGGGGAAATTCGGGGGGACAAGATCAATAAAAGGGCACTTTCTGCAGTTGAGGGGGCCACGTGATGGCCACTCCAGCTTCATCACAATTGGCCAGCTGACCCTGCTTACTCAGGCACAATCTGTCTTCCCTTTCCCCACAAGTAAACAGATCCTCATCCTTTCGAATTAAAAAACAAGAAATGTCAAAAATGAAGAAAAAAAAACATTTTTAAATTAAACTCTATTAAAGAAATGCTAGTTCAAAAAAGACATAATTGGGCTCTCTAAAACCTGGCAGCTCCCAAACGCCAACAAGTTTTTCTCTTCGCAAGTCTGTTCTCAGCCATTCCAAGAAAGGAACGGAGAAGAACAGAGCTATATCATTTTGATGACAACCCACTTCTAATCCACAGGATCATATGCCTTTGCACCCTGTTCAAAGGAAACTTGGCCTAAAAAGAATGAGTTTCATAACAAACCAGCCACTCTGAGAATAGAGGTGAGAAGAGATCGGGGGGAAGAATCCGAGACATGTTGAGGAGCTGGCGAGTTTAATTGCCAGTTCATATGCAACTTCGCGATTGTGCTCAGTGACCGAAGGGACTTGGATTCTGGTGCCTCAGTCAAACTCTTTATTCGAGAGTCGAAAATAACAAAATCTGGAAGGTGTTTTGTCCTTATTGAGATATAGAAAAAAGGAGGGGTTTTTTTTTTGTTTGTTTGTTTTTTGAGTTACTAAGGCAAATACAATCATTTCAAGGAGAATAGTTGCCTTGGAAAGGTCAGCATCTGCAGGACCGTCTTCACTCTCCTCATCTGACCTTTATGAAGTACGTGGTTTGTAAGACATGCCAAGCTCCCTCTTTTTACAAAGCTTAGAACCAAGTATTCAAATGCATCGCTTTATTGGCAACTGAGGTTTTAGAGAGAAAGAAGACAGAGGAAGCCTGTAAAATTGGGAAGTCACTATGAAGCAAAAGCACAAAACACATTTTTATATGAATAAAAATGCTACCTAAGTCAAAATGATATGCAGAGGATATTGAGTTGGCCAAGAAGTTTGTTCGGGCTTTTCTGTACTACCTTATGGAAAACCCCAAACGAACTTTTTGGCCAACGCAACAGATGAATAAAAGGAGATTTAAAGATTACTACTTATAAAATAATAGAATTTAAACCAAATGCCAGAAATCTTTGAGAAAAAATAGTCATATGATCAGAGAGAACGTCCAATTGATTCTCTTCCCCATGCATGTGTTTCAGTGGCACAGTTCCTTAAGCCTCTTCCTTTATTTCTCCTTCCTCCACTTTCTGTAAGTAGTTACCATTTCAAGCAAGCTTCACACCCAAGAAGTTACGGCTGTTAATGAAGCAAATGGTAGTAATAAAACTCGAGCTGGGAAAAAAATAAAAACACAGCACTGTTTTAACTGTCTCTAAGTTCTAACAAAGCTTCTTATAGATTAAAACCATGTAGGTAAAATGCCCATAGTGCATTTTACTCTTTGCATGGCACTTTTGATGAAATAAGCAAAAAGACATGAAAAATTAGTTGCATTCAACCAATGCTTTCCCCTCATCACCCTGTCACCCAACAGGCCACTAAATACACTAGAGAATGATTCTGGGAAACAGAAGACATGCTCCTTTGGTTCTCCTGATTTTCTCTCATTTCTGTGAATTTAATTTTCTGTGCAAGCATGTGTCTGAGCTGGGGCAGACAGATTGGTGCAGGGTTTCTTAAAAACAATTTTTTGCTCCATCAGACACAATATATTCTGCTGAAAGAGAAGAAAGCACTATACCCCAGGGACAAAAAGTTTCCCCAAAAGTTTGTTCCCTCAAAACTTTACAATGAAAGAAGGCATCCCTCTTGGGTGATTTAATTTAATTGTTATGTTTTTTAACTTTTGTTCTGGGGGAAATTAAGCAACCATCAGCTGCAGTTCATAGACAAATACCACTTTTTGGTAGATAGAACACAAAACTAGGAATCGGAAAACCAAAAAAAGAATCCTGGCACAGCACTGGGTGATTTCATCTCCACATGCCTAAATTTCCTGTTTGCAAAATGAGATAGAGCTTCCCACTCGTCACTTCTTTCTTGGAGATGCTGTGAGGACTAATAGTCTTTGCTCTGATTTTTTTCATCTAAGAAGCAGAGATTTTTTAATGGTGCACAAGAAGTATCTAGGTATGGAAAGGGCAACAGACACGTGATTCTGCACTATGTTCAGTGACTACAGAGGCAAGGCATGATCCATGCTCTTAAGTTGCTCCTAACTCAGACATTAAAACAGATATTGAAGTAGGGGCATCAGATATTGAAATAGATAACTGACTATAGGAAATGTCAAGCTATACAGGGGAACAGATCAAACTGAACTGAGTCTTAAGAGGCAGGAGACCCTAGGGGTTAAACTACAAGCGCCAGATCCTGATTCTAAAACCAGATTTCTAGCTGAGTGAACTTGGACAAGTTTCCTAACTTCACAGTGGCCCAGTTTCCTTATCTGTAAGAAGATAATAATAGTACCTCCTTCATAGGGATAATATATAGTGTTTAGAATAGTCAGTGCTTGCCATAGAGGAAGTGGTTAAAAGAAGACAATGAAGAGTCACTAAAGAATTTTAGATAAAGTAACATGGTCAGATTTGTGACTTGGTAAATAATTAAATGAAGATGTTGATGGAATATGATAGATGGTTTGCAAAATGGCCACAATTATTTTCCCTCCTTGTTTTCACTCTTTATAATGTCTTCGGAGAGATTCTCTACTTATTTAATATGGGTTCACTTTGGACTTGCTATCTAATAATAATGTGACCAACTGTGTCAGTTTTAAGATTAAATCTCAAGGAGTCCTATGTTCTTCGTATGCCCCTCATGGCACCCTGCCTCCACCATGAACAAGTCCACACTAACCTGCTGGAGGAAGAGAGGACACACAGAGCAGCTAAAACCATCCTGATCCAACCAGCCCCCTGACAACCCAATACCTGGCCACAGAGCCCAGTGAAGACCAGCGGCCCAGCTGACTCCAGGCTTAACTGCCAACCCATAGAATCACGTACTAAACAAACAGTTGTTGTTTTAATCCGTTCCGTTGGGAGCAGGTTGTTATGCAGCAATAGCTAACTGATATACACACGTACAGAACTGTTTAAATGACTAAAGTCAAATACTAGGCCTAAGACGGTTAATATACATGTGTACATGTCAAGGAAGACAAGCATTGGAAAATGGTGTATTTTGATTACTAGTGAATTGTACGTTTTATAGTGACCTTTCATGGAATTTTATCTACCCAGTATAAAACACAATCTTGAAGTAATCTGAGACATGTATTATTTTATTTCATAGAGAGGTTGGTGACATCCATAATCATGCAATGGAAAGTAAAACTGGAATGTGGCACTGGTAGATTTTTTGTAACCATATCACTCTACTAGTCCAAGAAAATAAACAAAGGTGGCATTTCTCTTATTCATGAATTTATTCAACAGATACTTGAGTTTTCTACATGTGAAGCTCTGTGCAGAGTACCTGGAATAAGTTGTGAACACGCCAGTTATAATTCCCACCTTGGTAGAATCTTAGTTGGGACATAGTTGGGTAAACAGACAAGTACCAAACAAGATGGCAAATGTTATGATAATAGAAACAGAAAGCTGTGCTCATAACTTAGGAAAAAGGGAAAGCTTTTCAAAAGAAGAAATATCTAAACAGAAATTCAAAGAATGACTGGGAATTGGCCAGGCAAAGACAGGATAAAGTGGTCTGAGTGAGGAGGAATACCATATGCGAAGTCATGAAGGTACTCAGGGCACATTCTTAGATCTGAGAGTAATTACTTAAGTGTATAAACTGCTTGTACATGGTATGAGTTGGGAGAGGGAAGCTGAAGGCAACAGCAGAAATTTGCCCTTATAGGGTTCATGGGATTTGGCCGGTATCTTGAAGGCAAGGGGAAATCATTCAGGACATGTTAAGCAGGGCTATAGTCAGCCCTGCATTTTAGAATGCTGACTCTGGCTAGAAGTGTAAGGACAGAATGGAGAGAGGCTAAGAGTGAGCAGAGCCTAGGAAACCATTTAGGAAGCTGGGGCAGTAATTCAGGTAAAGGATGACGATGCCCCGAGACAGGGGATATGGCAATAAAGAGGAAGAAAAACGAATAGAATTAAAAGATGTTTACAAGATAGATGTAAGAGCCTATGGTGCTTAATTAGATACTGATGAACAGAAGGCCTTCCCCAGATTGCTGCCTCGGGCAGGTTAGTGAAGGGCAGTGGTGTTCAATTGGTTCTTTGAGATGGAGACACTGGAGAGAAACTGTTTGGGAGGAGGACATATTAACTCCAGTCTTAGTTACATCAGGTATGATGGTGGTGTGGGATGTTCAAAAGGAGAGGTCTGGTAGGCAGGTGAGGAAAACAGGGATGGTATACACAGTAAGTGACAGGGAGCTAGCCACCCTAAAGCTTTAGTGTATGGGAGAGGATGGTGCTCAAAAAGGAGCAGTTTTATGTTCTGGCCACTAAAAGAGGGCCACAGTCTCATTAGGTGACCCCTGCTTCTCTCTACCAGATAAATTGGGATAATATACAATTCACGCTAACTCATTTCATCATAAAAACATCTGTGATATCAGCAAAACAGATTATTAGTCCCCATTTCACAGAGGAAGACACTAAAAATTAGTAATTTTCTGGGCCTCATAATTAGTAAGTGGCAGAGTTGGGATACTAGAATTCCAGGTCTCTTTCTTAATCCAGCAATATTTTTCATGAAAAAATGGAAACAGCACATAACATATTAACTAGAGAGAATTAGAAAGAACGATTAAGATAACTTTATAATTGCTGGTGTAGAAGCCTTAAATACTGGTGATGTCTCCAGTTAAAATTGAAGACTTGAAGATGGAGGGAGGTAAATTGAGAATATAACTTCAGTTTTGAGCTGAAAGTGCTGGGCAACAAGTGACCAGACTTAGTCTCTAACTAGAACAACTCTTGTTTCTCTGTAGCTGTAAATCAAGGCCTGCCCTTTGAATAGGCAAGATGGAGGCTAGAATTTTCATAAAATCATCTCTTTGAATATTCTCACAGTCTCTTTATTAAGGGAACAATTAAGAAAGAACCACAGTATATTCTAAAGGCAACGTTCAAATGAATACAGTTAAGAAAATAAAATAAGTATATTACTTAAGAAAGTTAACCCTGGCCCTAAATATAGCTCCTCAGCTTGATTTAGAATACATTTAATTGTATTTCCAGGTTACCCATGGAAATAAAGGTAAAGGGAAGTATTTTTACTCACTTACCAAGAAGTGTGTAAGTCTTAACTGATAAATGTGTTCAGATGAAAGGAGCCAAAAAGCCTATTATTTATTAGAAAATACAGTAACTAGAGCATCTCAAGCTATATTTTCTCTTACTACTTTTCTGACGTTTTCTTTGAAGGTCATGGAGATGACCAAGTGCAAAAAGGTTCACAGTATTTGGGGTTATTTATGCAACTTCTTGCGGACACACAATTTAAGCTTGACCAGTCTGATCACTCTGGAATGAGCCCTGGCCAAGTGGTAGGGATTAATCTGCCAGGAGACAGTCTTCGATAAATTATTTGGTTGGATTTTTTTTTTTCTCTTTTCCTGGTTTAAAACATTTTCCTCCAATAAATAATCGCATTGTATACAGGAAAACGAAAATGACTGACCTCCTCAGAAAGTAAAAGAAAGTCTGAAAATGGAAACTGGATAGTTTCCCCTTCTAGTGTCCACTGAGTAAGAAAATGTAGTTATTTATTTGAAATGCCAGCAAATGGGCTCCCATGTAATGAAATATTTATTGAAATTGCTTCTTTGGCCCTCTACAGTTGCTGATAGGGTTTAACAAGAGGCAGGTAAGGAAGCCAGAGTGAACGTATGTCTATTTATTTATTTATGGTTCAAGCAGCTTTGACCATAAGCCTTACACTGGGAAATCATACAGGCAGGGCCATACACGACTGACAATAATAGTTATTTTCCATTTTCATTGAACTGTTTGCCACAGCTCAGGAAAATCAATCTTAAAGGATTTCTATATTTGCTTGGTTCTGTACTTACGCCTTCACTCTCTTGGTAAGATGTATTTATGTTAGTTTTAATTGAGGTTCACAATGTTGAGTACTTACTCAATATTTTCTCATAATGCTATCATCAGTACCTTCATTTTCTTTTTTGTTATCTAGTTTTTGTTTGTTTACCTGTGTGTTTCTCTCATCTTTCTATATCCTGAGAATCAGTGTTATTTTTACCAACTTAGGCTAAGGCTATTTTCTATTCCTTCTTACTTTGAAAAATATAGGTCTATCCAAATTAAGATCATGTGTGTTCAAATTTTAACAATGACCCTGCAGAAGCAATTTCAAAACTATTCTTAAAATATCTGTATGAGCTATGCTCAGAAAGAATGAGAAGTGCCTAGTGTTCTAAAATCTCACATATACCAAATACAGACATTCCAGTGAACAGAGGGGCACCTCTGCTCTTCAGAGATCACTGGGTGATACTGGGGTTGTGTGAGTTTTCATAATATTCATCATGATTTGCTGAGAAAGCTTGAGAAAATCACTAACTGGAGGTTTCAACAAATAGTCTCCAGCATTACTTTAAAAGCATTCCAACATGTTTATTTATGTTATTTCTGGCTTTTAGAAAGCTAATAAGTTAATAGAAACATAGAACTTCACAGCTAAAAGTAGCCTTAGAGACTCTCTCGTCAAAATTCCTCAGTTGATGAATAAGGAAACTGGAATCCAGAAACGGTCAGTGAATTGAACAAAGGCTTGTAGTCAGCTGCAGAGCAGAAGTTAGAATCCAGGTCTCTCAACTCCTGCTTCAGTGTTTTTCAACAGCATCAAATGACCACATTATAATCACTCATGCACAGACATGCATGCTAGGGAAGTCAGCTATATACATGTGTCTAATAAAGATTTCAAAGATCACACATGATTTGAGCAAGCTGCTAACTCATGACCTCCATGTGTGTTTCCAACAGTGGAGTGGATGAGGTGGCGTACTGCCCAGACCTGCCCTCCAAGACCAGACCCCCTCATTCCACAGCTTCTGGGAGAGTCAGCACTCTCTCTCAGCAGAGTCACTCTTCTGGACTTGCCTTGGCCGAGGAGCGCCCAAGGTTAAAACCCTGCACTGAGCGGCAGGCGATCCCTGGGTGTAAAAGCCCAGTGCCCTGACCTCAAATTGGAAGCTGTCACAGCTCCAGGGCTTCTCTTGGGCTTAGATTAGGCTTTTGTTTCTCCTGCACAGCAGTTCAACTTGTCTTTCCCCCCAATCCTGCTTCCTTCACCATCCACCCCCCATGTGTTCATCTTATAAGCTCTGCTCCCCAAATTCTACCTTCCCTGCACATCTTCCTGTAAGAATCAGTCTCCCAGAGAACCTGACCAGGGACACACAGCGTCATGGTTAAAAGGATGACGCTGGAATCAGACTGCCTAGGTTTGAATCCCGGCCTTGGGCAAGTTACCATTTAAATCTTTTATTGATCAGTTTAAAATAAATAAATAAGAGTAATATTAGAAGCTACCCCCCAGGGTGGGTACGTATTGCATGAGATAATCCATGTTGAAGTTGTAGTGTAGTGCTTGGCACAGGCTAATTGGAAGGATCAGTCAGGATGCTAAAGGAAACAGATGGCACATTCAAAATAAAGGACTATTTACAGGGGTGTGGGCAGAGCTAAAAGAACCAATAGGGAGTGGCAGGGCATCCAGGGACTAGCGACAGTGGGAAGCCAGGACCAGCCCTAGGCCGACAGGTCAGTCAAAACAGTGCTACAGACGCACAGTGTGATGCCTACTACCTGGAGAGAGCTGTCGCTGTGAAACAACCTCCAGCAGAGGCAAAGCAGAAGAGGAGCTGAACCCTGCCACACCATGAGAAGGGGGTTAGAAGGATGATAGACTCCATGGATCTTTCCTCCGGCCCTCTGGTTTCCTGATGGTCTGCCACTAGTCAAATACAATCAGAAGGCAGAGGCAAGGGATGCCAGGAGAGCTAAGACACAGAGATCAGCATCTCCATCTTCCCTCCACCATCCCCACCCCACACACACCCCTAAGGATACAGCAGAGCAGAGCAGTGCAGAAATGGATCTGAAGGACAAACAGAATCACCAGCATGGGGGTCCTCAAATATTAGCTATTATTCCAATTTCTGCAATTCCGGCATACCTTGTATTTGGAGTCTGGCTGCTCATAAAACCAACGTAATCTAAAATTTGATAAGACAGAACTGAATTTTTTTCAATTTTTTTTTTAATCAACTCATCCAACCATCCAACCAGCCCATTAGAACAAATCCTGGCACATAGTGGATGCCAAATATATGTTAACTGATGATTTGATGAGTTGATTTAACACAAATGAAACAAAATTTTCTTTTGTAGAAAAAGTAAAGAAAATTCTTTGGGAAATATGATGATTTAACTTCAACAAGATACTTTTAAGTTACTAAAGCATTTTAGAATTGTCAGAGATAGTATTCAGTGAGCTCCTTAAAAGAAAATTATCAAATAAATCCAAGTTTGGATTGTTATTATTCCTAACCAATAGAACGAAAAGTTGCAAAAATAAAATTCTATATTCAAACAAGACAAAAGACAATACTACAGTACTACAGATTTCTCCCCCTCAAAATTATTTTATCACAAGTAATTAATTCCACTGAGAGGAAAGTCCTTTTTTCACCTGGCTGAGATTTTCAAAGGACATTTCAAGGAATGGAGAAGAAAGTGTCCTCTCCCTCTAAGAGGAAGAGTTAGGCACCCGGTCTAGCTGTGTAGTTTTGGAAATACCACTTAAAACTTTCTGAGTTTTAACATTTCCTCTACAAGCCAAAAAACAAAAATTTCTCCCTCAAAGGACAAAACGGGGTCATTTCAAGTGCACAGAAGTGGTGGTGTAGTATGCTTGTGTGCAAATATGCAACTGCCCAAGACCTACCTACCACCAAGGAAGCGTGGGTGTTGCCATGCAAGAGTGACCATGCCCATTCTCATAGGTGGGCTTCCCTGGTGGCTCAGACGGTAAAGAATCCGCCTGCAATGCAGGACACCTGGGTTCAGTCCCTGGGTTGGGAAGATCCCCTGGAGAAGGGAATGGCAACCTACTCCAGTATTCTGGCCTAGAGAACTCCATGGACAAGAAATTGGCAAGTTACAGTCCATAGCATCTCAAAGAGACAGACACAACTGAGCGACTAACACTTTCACTCTCATAGGGATAATAAAAAGTTAGAGATCTCAGCAGAGTCCCATTGCTTATCTAGGTTCTGAACTGTTTCGAAGTTTGGAGCCCATTCAACCAGGAGTTCTCAGCCTGGGACCCATGAAGTCTTTGAATATCACTGCAGGAAAAATATGATCCACTGATTACATGAGACCCTCAAGAAGTGGGTGACCCAAAGAAAAATGAGGATCCCCTGCCATAAGAACCATACCTAAGCAACTTCCCTAACTACACTCCACCAGCTACGCACCGCCCCCTCCATAGAGGGAGCTAGCATCCCCCTGAGTTAACCAACAGTTCATAGACCCTTACAAAGGTAAAGGATGGAGTTTTTATCTGTGAATATTGTGGCTTTCCTTCTGGAAGCTTGAGTATCAATTTACATAATGCAGTTTTCAGCATTTGTAGTCAGTTCCCACAGTCCAATGTCCCTTTTTATTATTATTTGAGATTTTGCTGAGGCAAATCTTTTGATGGCCTGGAGGTTTGCCTGCAAGCTTTATGCAGGGGAAATTTTAAGACATAGGTTAACATTTATGAAAATCTTAACTCTAAATTAAATGTAATATCCAGAAAATGTTCATTAATGAAGTAGTTCTAAAATTTATAAAGTAATCCAGTCTGATTTTTCAGTTCAAATATAGTTAACTGGTTGTTTTCACAATCTTGAAAAGCATATTTAACTAGAATTTAAATTCTTGCTTTGGGGTTTCTCAGGAAAAGAAAGAAGGGAAATTTCTCTTTAATTTGATTAGTGTAATAATAGCATTATTTAATTCTTTAACCAGCACATTTATAGCATTTTCTATGTGCCAGGCATTCTTCCAAGGACTTAGAGCTGTTAAATGTATTTAATCCTCATAACAAGCCTATAAGATGGGTGATATTATTATATCCATTGTACAGATGAGAACACTAAAGCACAGAGAGTGCTTAGGCAACAGGCCCAAAGTGACATAGCTCATAAATGGCAAAGCCAGGATTCAAACTCAGGCAGAAATAATAATAGCAGCCACAATAAAATTAAGATTACATAACAGTCCATCTAGTCAAAGCTATGGTTTTTCCAGTAGTCATGTATGAATGTGAGTTCAGTTCAGTTCAGTCACTCACTCATGTCCAACTCTTTGCAACCAGATGGACTGCAGCACACCGGGCCTCCCTGTCCATCACCAACTCCGGAGTCTACTCATGTCCATAGAGTCGGTGAGGCCATCCAACCATCTTATCCTCTGTCGTCCCCTTCTCCTCCCACCTTCAATCTTTCCCAGCACCAGGGGCTTTTCAAATGAGTCAGTTCTTCCCATCAGGTGGCCAAGTATTGAAGTTTCAGCTTCATATTCAGGACTGATCTCCTTTAGGATGGACTGGTTGGATCTTCTTACAGTCCAAGGGACTCTCAAGAATCTTCTCCAGGGTCACAGAAAGCATAAATTATTCAGTGTTCAGCCTTCTTTATAGTTCAACTCTCACATCCATGCATGACTACTGGAAAAACCAAAGCTTCAGCTAGACGGACCTTTGTTGGCAAAGTAATGGCTCTGCTTTTTAATATGCTGTCTAGGTTGGTCATAACTTTTCTTCCAAGGACCAAGTGTCTTTTGATTTCATGGCTGCAGTCACCATCTGCAGTGATTTTGGAGCCCCCAAAAATAAAGTCTCTCACTGTTTCCATTGTTTCCCCATCTAATTGCCATGAAGTGATGATACTAGATGCCATGATGTTAGTTTTCTGAATGTGGAGTTTAAAGCCAGCTTTCTCACTCTCTTCTTTCACTTTCATCAAGAGGCTCTTTAGTTCTTCCTCGCTTTCTGTCACAAGGGTGGTATCATCTCCATATCTGAGGTCATTGTTATTTCTTCCGGCAATCTTGATTCCAGCTTGTGCCACATCCAGCCTGGAATTTCTCATGATGTACTCTGCATATAAGTTAAATAAGCAAGGTGACAATATACAGCCTTGACATACTCCTTTTCCTTTTTGGAACCAGTCTGTTTTTCCATGTCCAATTCTAACTGTTGCTTCCTGACCTGCATACAGGTTTCTCAAGAGGCAGGTCAGATGTTCTGGTATTCCCATCTCTTGAAGAATTTTCCACAGTTTGTTGTGATCCACAGTCAAAGGCTTTGGCATAGTCAATAAAGCAGAAGTAGATATTTTTCTGTAAGTCTCTTGCTTTTTTGATGATCCAACAGATGTTGGCAATTTGATTTCTGGTTCCTCTGCCTTTTCTAAATCCAGCTTGAACATCCAGATGTTCATGGCTCATGTACTGTTGAAGCCTAGCTTGAAGAATCTTGAGCATTACTTTACTAGAGTGTGAGATGAGTGCAATGTGTGGTAGTTTGAACATTCTTTGGCATTGCCTTCTTTGGGTTTGGAATGAAAAGTGACCTTTTCCAGTCCTGTGGCCACTGCTGAGTTTTCAAAATCTGCTGGCATATTGAGGGCAACACTTTCATAGCATCATCTTTTAGGATTTGAAGTAGTTCTACTGAAATTCCATCACCTCAACTAGCTTTGTTCGTAGTGATGGTTCCTAAGACCCACTTAACTTCACATTCCAGGATGTCTGGCTCTAGGTGAGTGATCACACCATCATGATTATCTGGGTCATGAAGATCTTTTTTGTATAGTTCTTCTGAGTATTCTTGCCACCTCTTCTTAATATCTTCTGCTTCTGTTAGGTCCATACCATTTCTGTCATTTATTGTGACCATCTTTACATGAAATGTTCCCTTGGTATCTCTAATTTTCTTGAAGAGATCTCTAGTCTTTCCCATTCTATTGTTTCCCTCTATTTGTTTGCATTGATCACTGAGGAAGGCTTTCTTATATCTCCTTGCTATTCTTTGAAATTCTGCATTCAAATGGGCATATCTTTCCTTTTCTCCTTTTGCAAATGAATGTGACAGTTGGACCATAAAGAAAGCTGGGCACCAAAGAACTGATGCTTTTGAACTGTAGTGTTGGAGACGACTCTTGAGAGTCCCTTGGACTGTAAGGAGATGCAACCAGTCCATCCTAAAGGAAATCAGTCCTGAATATTCATTGGAAGGACTGATACTGAAGCTGAAACTCCAATACTTTGGCCACTTGATGCAAATAACTGACTCCCTGGAAAAGATCCTGATGCTGGGAAAGATCGAAGGCAGGAGGAGAAGGGGAAAACAGAGGGTGAGATGGTTGGATGGCATCACTGACTCAATGGACATGAGTTTGAGCAAGCTCCAGGAGTTGGTGATGGACAGGGAAGCCTTGCGTGGTGCAGTCCATGGGGTTGCAAAGAGTTGGACACAAGTGAGTGAGTGAACTGAACTGAATAGTTTTAGAATATCTACTCTGTGACAAGCATTAGGCTAGGTTTTTTCCCTGCATAGACTCATTTAATTGCCATTATAACAATATTAAGAAGGTACTAATTTTAGCCCACTTTACAAATGAGCATACAAGCCCAGAGATGTTAAGTTGCCCAAAATCACACAGTTGGTAAAAGGCAGAGTCAAGGCAATCCAAGTCTACTGAATCCACAGTAGCCTGGGCTCTTCATTACCACATATGGATGAACAGCTTAGCAGAGAGAGGTTGTTTGGCTCTGTCAGGCAAAAGCAGCATGAGACTAAACACCCCTCAATCTACGCATTCACTTTTCGTGCTGAAAAGGTCAAAGATGCTGGATTCTGTGGCTCCCCTCTCCTCCCATTTCTTGTCCCAAGCATGCCTTTGTCTTCCAGCTGCCCTCCTGGAAGTAGTGTTGGGCCTCTTTCTGAGGGACTTCAGTAAGAGTAGAGGGATCCAACGTGCTATGCTCAGACATCCTGTCCCTGGGCTGTGGGAATCAGAAGTGACAAGAAGTTACAGACATAACCTCTCAGCTCTCAAAGCAGCCAAAGTCCTCCAAACCCCAACCCCAGAATCCCCACAGGTCTTCCCCCAGGAGACGGCTGTTAATCTGGTCTCCTGGCCCCAGGGGATGAGAATCTGGGCCAAGGTAAGTGACAACAGAACAGCAGAAGTCAGCAACACAAATAACAAAACTGCATTTCAAAGGCTTCATGCCTTACAAAGCTGCTTTGCAGATGTATCTGAGCACTTCCGATGGGAATTATTGGAAACTGAAACCGGTTCTAAGAGAGAACCCAGCATGCGAGACAGCAAAAGAAACGCAGATGTATAGAACAGTCTCGTGGACTCTGTGGAAGAGGGCAAGGGTGGGATGATATGGGAGAATGGCATTGAAACATGTTATTTGTCATATGTGAAGTCAATCACCAGCCCAGGTCTGATGCTCGGGGCTGGTGCACCGGGATGACCCAGAGAGAGGGAGTCGGGAGGGAAGAGGGAGGGGGGTTCTGGAGGGGGAACATATGTATACCCATGGCGGATTCATGTCAATGTATGCCAAAACCAACACAATAAAGTAAAGAAAATTTAAAAAAAAAAAAAAAAAAGAAAGAAAGAAATATTTGGTACTGCCAAGTTTTCAAATTTACCTTTGGCTTCATTATTATTATGTATTGCGTTCCTATAATGGTTTTAAATTTATATTTGAACTTCTTCTGTGTACTTAGCAAGAGATTGATATTTCCTCAAAACATATTTGATTCTATGAGAATAGTTTAAGGGAAAAAGTATTATCTTGCCACAGATAGTGAGTTTTACCCTTGATTTAGATGGAATCACAAGCTTGGCTTAAATATCATTACAGGACTAAGCACGTGGGGTTGTGAATTTCTCCAACACTTATATATTGAAAGATTGTGCCCCCATCCCTCAAATTCATAGGTTGAAGCCATGACCTCCAGTGTGATGGTATTTGGAGATGGGAGTCTTTGGAAGGTACTTAGGTTTAGATAAGGAACTCGCCTGCCAAGGCAGAAGACTCAAGAGACATGGGTTCGATCCCTGGGTCAGGAAGATCCCCTGGAGAAGGAAATGGCTCCAGTATTCTTTCCTGGGAAATCCCATGGACAGAGGAATCTGGCAGGCTACAACCCATCAGTTTGCAAAGAGTTGGACATGACTGAGCGAGGATGCAAGCAAGGTCACAAAGAAGGGACTTCATTATTGGATTAGTGCCCTTATTAAAAGAGACACCAGAAAGCATGCTTACTCTCTCCACATCCAAATAAAGAAGAGGTTGTGTGCTTTCACCAGGAACCAACCATGCTGGCACCCTGATAAGAGAGTTCTAGCTCCCAGAACTTGGGAAAATAAATTCCTGATGTTCAAACCCCCCATCTGTGGTATTTTGTCATGGCAATCCAAGCTGAGACAGACGTGCATAGACACAGTATAATAAATATTACATAGAGACACACGATATTGATAGATTATTGATCTACACATGTTAGAAAGTGAAGAAACGGGCTATTGCATAAATAAATAAATCAAAAATCAATGACAGTGCTCCAGCAGAGAGAATCCACCACCTGAAGGCATTTCAGCAACAGAAATTTAAAAAGGAAGAAGTTTTCTCCCAAGTCGTTTGTGAGTCAGGCTCTAAAATAAGGTAGACAGTCTAATTGAAGCAACCTCAGAAATAAGCTGGACAGAGATGAGAGAAAAGGAGGCTATCCAAGAAGCCTTACGAGTGGCCAAAACAGAACGGCACAGGTGGTGGAGGGGAGGGAACACCCTCTGCTTCCCTCTTCACTCTGAAGTCGCGTAAGGTAACCTGTAAGGAACAGGAGGCAAGCTTTTGTGGAAGGGAGTTAGCCTCAGTGCTAAGAAGGAAGGAACTGCCAGCTTGCTTTGGACCACCTGGCCTCTCACGGCCTTATCAGCTGCTCTCTCACTGGAGTTCCTGGTTGGAGGAGAAGAGCAGGACTAAAAGCCCGAGAGGCTTTGCGAGTTTGGTCTCAATCTGTTGAGCCCCCTGGTGAGTTAAGTGGCTCAGCCAAAAGGTACAGTTAACTTTGGGGAGAACTATCAATGTTAGAAAAGATGGAGAGCAAATCTCCATGAGCAGTTCCAAGAGAAACATTTCAGTAGAGCCACAGGAAATAATGAAAGAGAAGTCTGCCAAAAAATAAAAACAAAACAGGCATTTTATTCAATAATTTGGATATTACAATTCTTCAATAGTGAGTTTTTTTTTTTAAATGACTGCTGTTAAATCTTCCAAAACCGTTGACAAAATTAATCAGATATCACTTTATACTTTCTGTATGAGCTGGGTGTGAGCAAGAAAAGTACAAACAAGGAATGGTTAGGTGGAAAAAAATTAAAAACATGGTGTATATACTAACTCATTCAACAGGGGCAGTTACAATTCCAATCTTAAAATTCATGATAACTTTTTTATACTTCATCTTTTAGAGCTATTTTTAACATTTTATCAAAAGTTTAGTAACAAAACTATCAATTCTAGAACTAGAACTGATTCTAGTTCTCAAAGTCCTAGAATTCCTAGAACTCAAATGTCCAAGAAAATGTTCCCTATTGAATCTATCAAAGCTGAGAAAACTCACAGAATTGCTGATCTTTAGGCTGATCTACATTAGACTAATTAGTTTGGCTGAGAATTCATGCAGACTGCAGAAGAAGACTTCACATTTTGGGAGGAATGAATCATTGCCATTGAGTGTTTCAAACACAAGATGAAATTGAAAACTCAGACCAGTATTTCCCTTTTTTTTTTTTTTTGGTATTATAGTTAATAAGTTCTCAGCATTCAGCACATTACATGTTGCTGGCTGACTGAATAGAAATAGATTTCTACCTACATGGGCTCAAAGGCTGGTTTGCTCAATTCTCTGTTGTTATTTTCTACAGAGTTGAAATAATTAGTGCAAAAGACATGTGGCATTTTTGAACTTCAAAAATTGGAGGTTGGCTTGCATCATGATTTTGGAGCTATTAAATCCAGGAAAAACCTGGGGCCCTTCCTCCTAAATGGACATCATCAAGCTGGGTAGACACAGTGATGAATCACTGCCAAACTGGAAGACGTTTTTCACTAACATTTATCCAGTGCTTACTATGTAGCAGACATAGTATAATTCCTCACTCATAATTCTAAAATTCAAAAACCTTTGTCAGCCAGGTTTTTTGTAACTCAATTGGCAGAAAAACATGACCAAACTCATTTTGCAGCAAAAACTGACCTGACTTTTCGAAGGTACTAATATTTAATTACTAATCGGTACCCTAGATTCCATTGGGGGTATTATATATTATAGGTATATTACACAACATATAAATACAGTCACATGTACAATAGCCTCAAAACCATGTTCTGTAAGCAAAAAATTGAAAAGCCTGGAAAATTTTAATCTAGAGAATAACAGGGTAGGGAAGTATATAAACACATTTCAAATAATTCAGAAATGTGTACAGGGGTATTAACAACTGCATAACTACTCCACTTGAAAAAGATACTGCTTCTACCACCATCCGGCATCCTAGATACCGATGCAATGGCCACGCTTTCAACTACACAAAACCATTCCAGTCAAGGTGGATAAGTTGTTGACATATTGTCACTCTAAGCCAGCCACCTATGCCAGCATCCAGAGTAAAAATGTAAGCTGGACCTCACTCTCCTTAAATGGGAATTTGTATTAGAAAATACAGAGATTGAACCAGTTAGTGATGAAGTGAAGTCACTCAGTCGTGTCTGACTCTTTGAGACCCCACGGACTGTAGCCTACCAGGGCTCCTCCATCCATGAGATTCTCCAGGCAAGAATACTGGAGGGGGTTGCCATTTCCTTCTCCAGTTAGTGATAAAGGCAGAAACTAAAAGCAAGCCAGCAGATAAGAGTTGGACCATGGCAAACTTAGACCACGAACTGAAACGATGAGAGAGCAAACGCTTTGTAAGCAAAGTTCAGCAGCAGATAGAAGGAAACGGGAAACTTCAAAGGGCAGCCAAGGGCTGAAAAGGGCAGGGAGAGAGATTCCGGAAAGTGGATTCTGATCCTGCTATCTTCTCTTTTTTTCCCACCATGTGAATCCTTAGAATAAATCCCCCTTTTCTCAAGGTAACACATGGGAAATTCTGCCCTTGCAAATAACTGAAAACCAATATAGACAGTTCCAAGAAAAATGAATTAAGTCAGTTTTCTAGAGTCTTGAGGGATAAACACCACTTGGGAGAAGCTCCAGAGAGACTGATTTCTTGTTAGCAGTACACGGATGTGGGATAGCTGTCTCAAGGAACAGAATTTTGTTTAGCATGAAAAACAGAAGCACAAATTGCCAGTCACATGGCAAGGGCCTCAGCCCTGCAGCAGTGCCTGACTGAATCACCTTCAAGGCTCTCCCAGTCCTGAAACTGCACCCTCTGATTCTAGGTGGAAAATTACACTGTACCTTGAGGTAATCGAGATGGCTTTCATAATCTAAGAAAAGCATAAGTTTCTAAAATAGAATTTTGCCTTTTGTTTCTTAGTTAGAATATATTTTTCCATCCAGAGTTCTGCCATTTTGAGCTTTTCTTTCCAACAGGAAGTGACAAGCCCAACTACAATTTTGAGTTCAGTAAACAATGCCTTAAGTGGTTTTGGTTTTGAGAAAAGGAATAGGTCATTTTGGCACTGATATTTTTTTCCATTAATTTTTAAATTCATGTGTATTTTTCAGTAAATTTAGTTCATATGATTTAGATTTATTTACACTTAGCTCCCTAAAATGTGCGGTTAGCAATTTGATGACTATGCACGTTCTAATTAGACTGTCTCAGAACCAGAAAGTCATGTGTTACCAACACGACCAGAGTGAAATCCAGCTGACACAAATTTGGATACAAATTGAAAAAGTCATAAAATTCAAGACCATTCTAAACTTGATGATAGAAGTTCCCTTGTTCCCAAAAGTTACAGACAAAACAAGTTCCAAGTATAAAGAACTTAAATTTTTCGTGCAAACATGTGGCACACAGACAAATGGCACTGAGACAGCTGCCTCTCTCATTGCTCTGCTACCATGCTTACCTTGTGATCAACTTCTGATTACAGGGGGTTGCTTCATATGAGGTTGTGTATGCATCCCTGAGAATCTGGGACCCAGTCAAGAAAGCCAGTCAACTCGTTGTTGAGCAGAGTGTAAACCAATTCACTCACGGTAGATGTAAATGTTTCTCGCTCATAGAATTAGCTAATGTTGAGTGTAGTAGGAACCTTCAAGAAGGATTTTGGCCAATCCTTCACTGTACTAATGTGTTTTAAATGATTGCTTTAACATTCTATGTACATAATCTTTAAAATTCAAATGACATTGGTCCTTTTGAATTTATGAGTTTAATTATAAAACTCAAAGCACATATGGAGTAGAGAATATTTTCTAGGGAAACCTAGAGAACTGTTTTATGGGGTTTTTTTTTCCTTCACTTATTCTTGAGACCCACACTATGAAAATAGGCTTCCTCCTTAAAATGTGTTAGAAAGTGATAATACTACTGAGGTATATAAAATATACATTTTATATACAATTTATGTTGATAAAAATTCTAAACCTGCTTCAACATATCTCTATGTGCCAATTTTTTCTACAAGCCAACATTTCATAAATCATATTCAAAACAAATACCAAAAATACATAACTTACATAATTAAACACTTCTGTATTAAATTTATACACAGGCATAATCTCTCCAATTTAAAGATATTTATCCATGCCAGGGCCTATGTATTCAGCAAGAGTTGGGGGTAAAAAATAAATCCTTAACCAGAAGTCCCTCCCTTAGTGAGGTCACAGGTTAAAGGTTTGAGGCCACCACCCTGTCTCCTGGGGCACCCTGCAAGTTAGAGACAGGGGCTTAAGGTGGTTCTATTTGTTGATCTTTCTCCCTTCCAGAAGTCTCTGATTATCCCACCCATTTATAAGCCTTAGTCTTTGCTCATTGAGTTTCTTCTAACTACTAAAATAGAAGATGGCCCATCGGGTTTAGACAGCCATTATCCTGACCCTCCAACAAATATTTTCATTTTCTATGTCACTCATTATCTAAGAAGCCAGGTTGATTCTTACTGTAAAACAAGGAGGAAGTACAATCTCAAAAGATGAATGGTTCTTGAGATCTCTTCCTTCTTCTCCTCACTTTAAAAATATCTCTTATTTAATGTTCTCTTCCTTGGGAAACTCCTCTTTCTCCCCAAACCACTGGTCTTTTCCTTCATCTACCAGAACTGGAACTCATATTTCAGGACCCTACTTAAATCTCATCTAGGAACCCTTTCCTGATCCTGCAGCTTCACTGTGATGCGTCCCTACTTTGAAATTCTAACGTGCACACTCTGTACCACCCAGTTGCAGGCCCAAGCTTATATACAATCTAAGCTTTGTATATAAGGTTAGATTTACTTGAATTGTTTCATCTTTGGTCTTATCTTCCCAAGTAGATTACAGACTCCCAGTAAGAGTGAATCATGCTTTCTTCTATTTTCACATTCCTACAGTGATCAGTAGATTGCACAACCGGAAGCCGGAGTCACACATCAGTTAAACAGACTGATAAACATTACAGTCCATGTCCACTTCACAAGTGACAGTAAAGCAACTATTCTTTATATTGCTGCAACTAGCTGGGGAAAATTCATTTCCTATAAAATTACCATTTATAAACCATAAATAAACTTTGCTTAAAAGTCATCCCTTCTAATAATACACCAGTTTGGCTAACAACTATATAAAGGGCTGATCACTCCTTCCAGGAGGTCACATTCTCGTGAGAGCCATGTCGATAAATCAAGATGCAATGTGAAAAATGCTCCCAAAGAGGCAAGGTCCACCCATGAAAGGCCAGAGATACAGGAGCCTTTCAGAGGTTTCTAATCAAACTCTACAGTCTGATGATTAATGCCCCACATAACTTTGTGGATACAAATTCTGAACTAATTTTTTTTCCCATTCGTCCTTACTGTATAAAACCAGAGTGCTTAAATAGTAAGATTTATCATTTTTATTGAACTTCATAGCAAAATAGGCAGTGTAGGTAAGAAATAACTTTGAAAATAAAAATATCTTAATGTAAAATTATATTTGAAGAATGTAAACTTGGAGAGATAAACTATATATAAGTCATATTAATGAAAATATAGCTAAGCTTTTTATTCAAAATAAAACCACAGTCACCTGCAGCATCTGTTTACTCCAATCACATTATTTACTGTAGTTTTCCTTTTTCACGCCTGTGCAATCCCTTGTACATATGCCTGGGGACTGGCAGAGATTCAGTTGGCTTTTATTCAGCCCTATCTTTTGGTAAAAATTAGTGTAAGATGGAAGCACTGTCTTTACTTATTTTGCAATCTTAATGTTACATGACAATGTCAAGATCTTACTGCAGATCAGTGTACACATCAAATGTGTGTCTCAAAACTCTTTGAAATTATGAATGCTCTTTTTCACATCTCTCACATTTTCAGGATTTTATTATCCTTGTTATCTTTGTATAAAATATGATAGTTAGACGTTATTTTCTTTCAGAAGCAAGTGGAATAGAGCTCTGACATAACTTGCTTTGAACAAGTTCAGATGATAAGTAGTATCTGGTAGTAGAGGAAAAGCAGTAAGATCTACAGATCTAGAAAAGAAATTTAGAACAGTAATTTCAATAATAAGTATTACAAAGGAGAAGTAGAAACAAGTATGAGATCAAGAGAGAAAAAAAGAAAATAGTTATCATCTCTTGAGTTTTCTCAAGTATGGTTGATAATCAGTTGAAGTAAAAATTATAATGCTACCTGACGTGATTCTGAGCATGTATAGAAGATATTGAGGACAATTGCATTACGAAGGAAAACAGGAGTGGCTACCTAATATCAGATAAAGTAGACTTCAGAGGAAAGAAATTTACCAGAGACATGAGGGATATTACCCAGTGACAAAATGTCAATCTACCAGAAAGATGTAACAATCCTAAATGTATATTCACCAAACAACAGAGCTACAGAAAATGTGAAGCAAAAATGGGTGGATCTGAAAGGAGAAATGGACAAATCTACAGATATACCTGGATGCTTCAACACCCCTAATCAAAATGGACACAGAAGAACTCAACAACATCAACAAACAGGGCTTAATTGACATTTGTTGGACATTCCACCCAATAAAAGCTGAACACACGTTCAAAAGCCTACAGATTACACACTAAGACAGGCCATATTCTGGCCTATAAAACAGACTTTCACGAGTTGAAAAGTATGGAAATCACTTTAAGGTGTATTCTGTCACCATAATGGACTCAAACTAGAAATCAAAACAGAAACATAACAGCAAAGTCTGCAAACACTTTGAAACTGAACTACACTCTTCCAAATAATCCATGAGTTAAGGAGGCAGTCTCAAGCAAAATAAAAGAATACATTGAACTGAATGATAACGAAAATACAATATATCAATATTTGTGGGACACAGCTAAAAAATAGTGTGGAGAGGGAAATTTATAGCATTAAAATTCACACATTAGAAAAGGGTAAAAGTCTCAAATAATCAAAGCTACCGTATCAAAAACATAGACAAAGAAGAGACAAAGTAAAATCAAGCAGGAGAAAGGAAATGGTAAAGGTATGAAAAGATGGATAAAATTGAAAAAGAGAAAAAGAAACAAAACCAATGGAATGAAGTCATTTCTTAAAAAGCATCAATAAAGTTGACAACTCTCTAGCAAGACTGAATAAAAGGAAGACAGAAATTACCAATACCAGCAATGGAACAAGAGATCTCACTACATATTCAAGACATCAAAAGGGTATTAAGGGAAGACTATGGATTCCTCTACATATAAATTTAACAGCCTAGATGAAATAAACTTCTCAAAAACACAAACTACCACGCACATCTTGTATAAAATACATAGTTGGAACAGGCCTATAAGTATTAAATAAATTGAGTTTGTAATTTAAAAACTATCCCCACGTGCCCAGTTTCTCAGGCCAGATAATTTCACTGGAAAAGTGAAAATGTTAGTTGCGGCCAACTCTTTGTAACCCCACGTACTGTAGCCTGCCAGGCTCTTCTGTGCAAGGAATTCTCCAGGCAACAATACTGAAGTGGATTGCCATCCCCTTCTCCAGGGGACCTTCCTAACCCAGGGACTGAACCCAAGTCTCCTGGGTTACAGACAGATTCTTTACCACTGAACCACCAGGGAAGCCCATAGGTGAAACAGTACCACATATATATGTTTAACTGATATTTGACATAAGCGCAAAAAAATCGAATGGAGGAAAAACGATAGACTTTTCAACTAGTGCTGAACCACTACGCAACCAAAGGCAAAACACAAACTGGCATAAACCTAAAACCTTATATAAAAGTTAAATCAAAATAGAGTCACTACACCAAAGGCTTTAAGCTATAAAACTTTAGGTAAAAACAGGAAAGGAAATCTTCACAATCTAGGACTCGGCAAAACAAGCATGATCCATACAAAGAAAAACTGTTAAGCTGACTTCATCATCTATTTGATTATTTATAGCAAGCTTATTATAAGAGCTAAAAACTGGAAACCACCCAGATGTCCTTCAACAGCTGAATTTTAAATATCCTATCTATGCCATGGAGTAATACTACTTAGCAAAAAGTCTGTTGTTACAAGACAACTTAAATCTCTATCCAGATAATTGCACTGAGTGGGGAAAAAAAAAATTCCAAAGATTCCACATTGTAGGATTCTATTTATGTAACACTGTTAAAAATGACAAAATTATAGAAATGGAGAGCAGGTTCATGGAGCACAAGATGGGAGAAAATACAGGAGAAGTGACTGCGGCTATTAAAGGGCAACAAGAGAACTCCCTGTATATGGAAAACGTTCTATATTTTGTCTGTATGAACATAAATATCCTGGTCGTGATGTTATATTGTGGTTTTGCAAGATGCTACCATTGAGGGAAACATATAAAGAATACACAGAATATGTACTATTTCTTACAACTGCATGTAATCTACAATTCACTCTAAAGCAAAGTTTAGCTTTAAAAACTAGCCCAACAGAATGCTGAAATTTAAAAAAATAAAATAAAACCGTAAGAGGAAATCTGTACTTCTTCCTTCTGAAATATTTGTGTAACAATACAGAATAAGAAGGAATTTGAAAGTATTAAAGAGGTAATATACAGGAACAAAATAATCTTAAGCATTGTATTTTGTTACACAGTTAATAAATTTTACAGGTAGGTTAATTTCACATACTGAGATATTGATGGAATAAATCAGTAATATAAAATATAAACAGGCATAGATATTTACATTGAAAATATATAAAAATATTAAAATGGATTTTTTTTATTTTATGTAACCCCAAATTAAGAGTTCTTTCAAGCAGTAGATGATGTGTTTTGTTTCCATTAAATTATGCACAATTTAAAATAGGAAGGATAAAAATGAAGTCAGTCTAGTATGCTTTGCATTTCTAAAATGTCAGAGTTTAAATACTCATGATAAATATCATGTATACCACACATCATGTCTTATACACGCTTAGTTGCTCAGGTGTGTCCAACTCTTTGTGATCCTTAGACTGTAGCCCGCCAGGCTCCTCAGTCCATCGGATTTCCCAGGCATGCACACTGGAGTGGGCTGCCATCTCCCCCTGGGGATCTTTCCCACTTAGCTATCGAACCTACATCTCCTATGACTCCTGCATTGCAGATGGATTCTTTACCCACTGAGTCATTGGGAAAGCCCTCTATACTTATGAGGAACATGGTTTTTCAACCAAGGTCATGCTGTACCAATCCTGCCTTAAGACAAGACTGAGTCACTGCAAAATTAGATCAAGAAGTCAATGACCTAACATTAGTCTTGCTAACATAGATAAGGAGAGATAGACGATTGACAGGTAGGTAGGTAGATAAGTAGATAAAAAAGAGATATATATTAATACTGTATTAGCCTAGATAGTCTGGTGAAACTGAGTAGTTTTTAACTGGCCTCTTTATGAACACAGTAAACTGAGAAGAGTTATACCGAGGGCAGATAACTATCTCTGAGTGGAATGATTAAATTAGGATTTAACTAGCCTCATCAACTCAGTCAAAATAGCCATTCTGATCATATTGTGTAGGCATGACTTAACACTAAGAATCTCAGACATTGTGGATAATGACATTAATTTTTTTAAGATACTGACTTTTTTTTTTAAATTTTATTTACTTTATTGTGTTGGTTTTGCCATACAATGACATGAAACTGCCATGGGTTTACATATGCTCCCCCTCCACTCTGGATAATAGGCTCCAGTTCTGTCCACCTAAGTAGAACTGATTCAAATGAATTTTTTTTTTAAGATACTGACTTTAATCTTTAAAAACATTCTTGGAGGAGGGGGAACTAAGATGGCGGAGGAATAGGACGGGGAAACCACTCTCTCCCCAATAAATACACCAAAAGAACTTTTAAAGACCGCGCAAACTCCATAAAACAGGATCTAAATGCTGGCAGAGGACATCGGGCATCTGAAGGGACGGCCCATTGCCGACGAGAGAAGGTAGGACAAAAGAAAAAAAGAGAGAGAAAAAAGTAAAGGGAGAGACAGAGTTGGGGGCGGGGATCCGTCCCGGAAGGGGAGTCTGGAATAAAGAGGAAAAAAAAAAAAA
>ML660765.1:16245789-16324086 GCA_007570785.1 Antilocapra americana | reverse complement strand
GACTTTAGGCTATACTACAAATCCACAGTCATTAAGACAGTATGGTACTGGCACAAAGACAGAAACATAGATCAATGGAACAGAATAGAAAGCCCAGAGATAAATCCACGCATCTATGGACACCTTATCTTTGACAAAGGAGGCAAGAATATACAATGGAGAAAAGACAACCTCTTTAACAAGTGGTGCTGGGAAAACTGGACAGCCACTTGTAAAAGAATGAAACTAGATCACTTTCTAACACCATACACAAAGATAAACTCAAAATGGATCAAAGATCTAAGCATAAGACCAGAAACTATAAAACTCCTAGAGGATAACATAGGCAAAACACTCTCTGCCATAACCCAAAGCGGGATACTCCATGACCCACCTCCCAGAATATTGGAAATAAAAACACGAATAAACAAATGGGACCTAATTAAAATTAAAAGCTTTTGCACAACAAAGGAAACTATAAGCAAGGTGAAAAGACAGCCTTCAGAATGGGAGAAAATAATAGCCAATGAAACAAGAGACAAACAATTCATCTCAAAAATATACAAGCAACTCCTGCAGCTCCATTCTAGAAAAATAAACAACCCAATTAAAAAGTGGGCCAAAGAACTTAACAGACATTTCTCCAAAGAAGATATAAAAGTGGCTAACAAACACATGAAAAGATGTTCAACATCACTCATTATCAGAGAAATGGAAATCAAAACTACAATGAGGTACCACTTTACACCAGTCAGAATGGCTGCCATCCAAAAGTCTACAAGCAATAAATGCTGGAGAGGATGTGGAGAAAAGGGAACCCTCTTACACTGTTGGTGGGAATGCAAACTAGTACAACCACTATGGAAAACAGTGTGGAGGTTCCTTAAAAAGCTGCAAATAGACCTGCCATATGACCCAGCAATCCCACTGCTGGGCATATACACCGAGGAAACCAGAATTGAAAGAGCCACGTGTACCCCAATGTTCATCGCTGCATTGTTTACAATAGCCAGGACATGGAAGCAACCTAGATGCCCATCAACTGACGAATGGAAGCAACCTATATGTAACACAGCTTTCTTAGACAATTACTCAGCATTAAAAAAAAATTCATTTGAAGCAATTCTACTCAGATGGACGAAACTGGAGCCCATTATCCAGAGTGAAGTAAGCCAGAAGCAAAAACAACAATATAGTATATTAACGCATATATATGGAATTTAGAAAGACGGTGACGAGAACCCAACATACGAGACAGCAAAAGGAACGCAGATGTATAGAATAGACTCGTGGACTTTGTGGATGAGTGTAAGGGTGGGATGATATGGGAGAAGGGCATTGAAGCATGTTAATTTTCATATGTCTAGTCAATCGCCAACCCAGGACTGATGCTCGGGGCTGGTGCAGCGAGATTTCCCGGGGGGGGAGGGAAGAGGGAGGGGGGTTCCGGAGGGGAAGCATATGTAAACCCATGGTGATATCATGACAATGTATGGCAAAAACAATTAAAAAAATAATAATAAAAAAAAAGAGTAAAAAAAAAAAAAAAAAAAATATTATCACAAACTAAAAAAAAAAAAAACATTCTTGGATTTAAGGAACAAACAAGTGAGAAAAATTCAGCATGTTGTTAAATCCCACTTTTCTTCTTGAGAATAACTCCTGAACTTCCCCAGAATATTGGAAATAAAAGCACAAATAAAAATATGGGACCTAATTAAAATTAAAAGCTTCTGCACAACAAAGGAAACTATAAGCAAGGTGAAAAGGCAGCCTTCAGAATGGGAGAAAATAATAGCCAATGAAGCAATGAACAAACAATTAATCTCAAAAATATACAAGCAACTCCTGCAGCTCCATTCTAGAAAAATAAAAGACCCAATCAAAAAATGGGCCAAAGAACTTAACAGACATTTCTCCAAAGAAGACCTAAAAATGGCTAACAAACACATGAAAAGATGCTCAACATCACTCATTATCAGAGAAATGCAAATCAAAACCACAATGAGGTACCACTTTACACCAGTCAGAATGGCTGCCATCCAAAAGTCTACAAGCAATAAATGCTGGAGAGGATGTGGGAGAAAAGGGAACCCTCTTACACTGTTGGTGGGAATGCAAACTAGTACAGCCACTATGGAAAACAGTGTGGAGATTCCTTAAAAAACTGCAAATAGACCTGCCATATGACCCAGCAATCCCACTGCTGGGCATACACACCGAGGAAACCAGAATTGAAACAGACACGTGTACCCCAGTGTTCATCACCACATTGTTTACAATAGCCAGGACATGGAAGCAACCTAGATGCCCATCAACTGACGAATGGATAAGAAAGGTGTGGTACATATACACAATGGAATATTACTCAGCATTAAAAAAAATTCATTTGAATCAGTTCTACTCAGGTGGACGGAACTGGAGCCTATTATCCAGAGTGAAGTAAGCCAGAAGGAAAAACAACAATACAGTATACTAACGCATATATATGGAATTTAGAAAGATAGTAATGAGAACCCTGCATGCGAGACAGCAAAAGAAACGCAGATATATAGAGCAGACTCGTGGACTCTGTGGAAGAGGGCAAGGGTGGGATGATATGGGAGAATGGCATTGAAACATGTTAATTATCATATGTGAAATCAATTACCAGCCCAGGTTTGATGCTCGGGGCTGGTGTACCGGGATGACCCAGGGGGAGGGAATCGGGAGGGAGGAGGGAGGAGGGTTCTGGAGGGGGAACATATGTATATCCATGGTGGATTCATGTAATTGTATGGCAAAACCAACACAATAAAGTAAATAAAATTTAAAAAAAAAAACAACTCCTGAACTTCACCCTTATTTTCTATCTAACTTCTACTACCCATGTTCAGGCTTTCCTCACTTACATTTAAATGCCACCTCAACCTCCTATCTGGTCTCTCTGCCTTGAATTGATTTTCCCTTCAATCTTTTCTGAGGTTATGTGCTTCTTAAATTCATTTTTTCATTTTTCACTCCACAGCTTAGGACTCCATCATGACATAATTCCATCAGCTCCTCTGGCCGTTTCACAGTCTATTCCAGTTCCCCTGCTTACTGAACCTTGCACCCTGCAATTCATACACAAATACATTTCACCCCAAGGAAGCAAGCGTTCTTACTCGCTCTTCTGTACCCAAACCCCTCACATCTGAGATTTTCTTGCCTATCATCAAATATTCCCCTATTGACCTCTAATACATTCCCTTCAACCTTCCTCCACTCTCTATGCCACCCAGACTTCAAGGCCCGATTCAAGGTCACCATCTTCAAGCAACCATTCTGCCATCCCAGTCCATAGTCCATTGTGGTTCCTTTCAAGGTTTTGCTGACTTATGCTGAGAATCAGAGCCAATCAATTTGCCCTTAATTGTTCTCTTACACATTCACTTACTCATCTACTCTATAAAAATACACTGAGCAATTTTTATGTGTAAGATACTCTGCTAATTACAGTAATTCTTTCATATCCCTTACTTTTTTCTATGATTATATATTTGGCAAATAAAATGGATTTTATTAGCTTCCTTTCCAGATTCCTCCATACACAACAGTGTAGTTGGTATATCATCATCACCATTAACATCACCAACATCAAACATTAACTGAGCTGTTTCTACCTACAATCAAGACACTCCTCAGTGTTAGAGACACAAAGATGTAAGACACAGCCTTGAAATCACTGTTCATGTAGGGAGGAAATTACCCAAGGTAATGTTAGAAGGACTACGAAACAGGAATATGCACCGAGAGAGCATGGCAAAGGTGGTGGGGCTCTTAGCATCTCAGGCCTTTGCAGTGGATCCTGCAGGGCTCTACCCAGATCTCCTCTTCAGGGCCCGTATGACTATTGGGAATATCAAATATCAGCTACTGCATCCCTCACTGGGGATGGCCTTCAGCTGCAGGGAATGGCCTTGCCCAAGGTTACAGACTCTGCCAAGGGGCAACCCATAGCTAGTGGCTGGTTTATTCAGGGAAACAAAGGGAACAAAGGGAAACAAAGTCTCAGGCTCCTTTGCCTCAATTAGAGAGACAAAGAGGCCATTCAGCCTCAGCATGCCTGTGATGATCAGTGGAGGCCTCGTTTGTAAGTACACTGCTGTTCAGCTTCTTACTCTGCCCACTACTCCCTTGCTTACTTTTGCAGGCATCTATCTCCCAAGACCACTCTTTGAAGAAGACTCTTGAGAGTCCCTTGGACAGCAAGGAGATCAAACCAATCAATCCGAAAGGGCATCAACTCTGAATATTCATTGGAAGGACTGATGCTGAAGCTCCAATACTTTGGTCATCTGATGCGAAGAGCCGACTCATTAGAAAAGACCTTGATGCTAGGAAAGATTGAAGGAGGAAGGAGAAAGGGATGACAGAAGATGAGATGGTTGGATGGCATCACTGACTCAATGGACATGAATTTGAGTGAGCTCTGGGAGATGGTGAAGGACAGGGAAACCTGGTGTGTTGCAGTCCATGGGGCTGCAAAGAATTGGACATGACTGAGTGACTGAACAATAATCTCCTGAGACCACTCTCCCACAAAACTTCACCATGCAACTCCCCATCTCACAGTTCGGTTCCAGGGAACTGAGTCTCTGTTTATGCTGGGAAAATAATACTTGCACAGTTTTTTGCACAACTAAAGTTCTAGTTCAGAACATTAGCACTCACATGGCCTGTCTCAGGTCTATCTCATCTTAAGAATTCTCCAGAATTCCTGGAGTTGACAGGGATTTCATCTTCATCTCTCATAAATAAAGATACTCAAGAGTAGAGAGGTGAAACATCCAAAATGGCACACCTAGGAAATAATGGTTCCAGTACTCAAGCTCTGACTTTCTCAATCTTACCCAGTGCTCTTGATCCTACACCAGTTTGAAAAGTGGCCCAGTTTTAAGAAAACAATATGGATATCAAAAGAGGCAAACGGTTTTCCTCTTCTCCCAGTGATTAATAATGTGAATCTGAGAAAACTACTTAATTCTCAGGACTTCAGTTTTTCCAGGCAGCTCTGTGTCCATAAAATAAACATAAGAATATCTCCAGTGGCATTATTATAAGGATTAATTGAAGCATGGAATACCTTATTTCCTGTTCTCAGGGAGGAGTGGTGGCACATAGCAAAGTCTACAGTATCAGATTATAGTGAACCTGGAATGGTTTCCTGGTTTTCTTCTTTTCATCATCTGTTCTGAAAGTGTTAGTTGTTCAGTCATATCTGACTTTTTGAGACCCCATGAACTGTAGTCCTGCTTCTTTCTGTACTCCAAGGCCAAATTTGCCTGTTACTCCAGGTGTTTCTTGACTTCCTACTTTTGCATTCCAGTCCCCTATAATGAAGAGGACATCTTTTATTGTGTCAGTTATTGAATGTCTTGTAGGTCTGCATAGAACCATTCAACTTCAGCTTCTTCAGCATTACTTGTCGGGGCATAGACTTGGGTGACTGTGATATTGAATAGTTTGCCTTGGAAACAAATAGAGATCATTCAGTCGTTTTGGGGATTGCATCCAAGTACTGCATTTCAGACTCTTTTGTTGACTATGATGGCTATTTCTTCCAAGGGATGCCCACAGTAGTAGATCTAATGGTCATCTGAGTTAAATTCACCCATTCCAGTCCATTTTAGTTCACTGATTCCTAAAACATCAATGTTTATTCTTGCCACCTCCTGTTTGACCACTTCTAATTTGCCTTGATTCGTGGACCTAACATTCCAGGTTCCTATGCAATATCAGAAAACTAAGATCATGACATCTGGTCCCATCACTTCATGGCGAATAGATGGGGAAACAGTGGAAACAGTGAGAGACTTTATTTTGGGGGCTCCAAAATCACTGCAGATGGTGATTGCAGCCATGAAATTAAAAGACACTTACTCCCTGGAAGGAAAGTTATGACCAACCTAGACAACATATTAGAAAGCAGAGACGTTATTTTGCCAACAAAGGTTCATCTAGTCAAGGTATGGTTTCTCCAGTAGTCATGTATGGATGTGAGAGTTGGACTATAAAGAAAGCTGAGCGCCAAACAATTGACGCTCTTGAACTGTGGTGTCAGAGAAGACTCTTGAGAGTCCCTTGGACTGCAAGGAGATCCAACCAGTCCATCCTAAAGGAAATCAGTCCTGAATATTCATTGGAAGGACTGATGCTGAAGCTGAAACTCCAATACTTTGGCCACCTGAAGTGAAGAATTGACTCAATTAAAAAGACCCTGATGCTGGGAAAGATTGAGGCAGGAGGAGAAGGGGATGACAGAGGATGAGATGGTTGGATTGCATCACCAACTCAACGGACATGAGTTTAAGTAAACTCTGGGATTTGGTAATGGACAGGGAGGCCTGGCATACTGTGGTCCACGGGGTCACAAAGAGTCAGACACGACTAAGTAACTGAACTGAACTTAACTGTAGCCTGCCAATCTCCTCTGTCCATGGATTTCTTCAGGCAAGAATACTGGAGTGGGATGCCAATTCCTACTCCAGGGGATCTTTCCGACCCAGAGAAGAAACCCAGATCTCCTGCACTGCAGGCTGATTCTTTACTATCTGAGGCGCTATGTGTGAAATTCCACAGCCTGTTGTTTTCAAAGTTTACATGGTCTGTCGTCTCATTTCTCTGGAATTTCATACTCTGTGTTTCTTAGAAACATACTTTGTGTGTGTGTGTATTTACAGACCATATTTTACCATCACTGGCTGTAATTTGCCCATCAGTGTGTGATTTCCTTTGAGGATCAAAATGGCCCTAGGCATCTTTATACTCCACAGAGCCTAGTTCTGTGTGACAGACTCAGTGCTAAATGTCTACGGATTTTGTTGCTAAATGTTGAATAAACTGATGCCTTGTTGGTCCATATAGGCCTGCCCCAGTAAATTGTCATATGAAGAAAAGAAGATAATGCTTTTACCCTGAGAACAAGCTACTTTAGAAGACATAGAAGAAGGGTAAGCAAAGGGAGCAGTGCATTACAACAGTCAGCCTGCCTAATTAAGGAACACAGACCTTTGGACAACAGAGGATGAGATGGTTGGATAGCATCACTGACCCAATGGACCTGAGTTTGAGCAAACTCTGGGGGAAGGTGAGATACAGGGAAGCCTGGCATGAAGCAGACATGACTGAGAGACTAAACAGAGACCTTTGGATTCCAGAGTCCACTTGTACCAATAATCAACTAAATTACTTAACCTCATGGGTAAGAAGAAGGAGTGAATGGGGGAAAAGAAGTGCTGCTCTAATACTGTTCATTCCCAAGAAACATGAAAAGAAGAGGACCAGGAAGACAGTTTCCCAATAGAACACACTTCCAAACATTAATCAGTTGAGCCAGAAGTAAAGGCTTTTGCTGAGATGAACGATGGGGTAGAAACACTTTTGAAGAAAATGTGATAGCAAGTTAGCAAAAGAATTGTGAATAGCTGTAAAATTAGAAAACATGACTGTACAGATTCAGTTAGAATAGATTTGTGATTTTCTATAGCACCATTCAACAGCTCAGGTATATGAAGAGGGAAATGATAAAGATGACCCTGGGTGGAGAAATGCTCTTCCTTTGAATCCTTGTGCATATATTTATAGGTATAAACATATATGACAATGTGTCAGCGAATTAGAAACATTAGCAGACTGGATCCTAGGTCTTGTCCTCTGACCAGAGAGGCGGTGTAGCAAAACTATAAAAAGGAAAAGCTCTACAGACTAATAGTCCTGGGTTTGAATTCAGTCCCTACTCCAATTAATACTGTCTTTGGAGACATTTAACTATCCTGTATACATACACAACAGTATACACGTCTTAAATTGTGGGAATTAAGAGAATATATAAAGCATTCAATATAGGTACTAAATAAATGCTAGATAATATTCACTGGAGAGAAAAAGAACTTGAAACTCACAAGAATCTGTATTACTTAGGCTGACTTCTGCCTTTTGAGTACATGAAAAACATGTGGGCCGTCACATCTGCTTTTGGAAACTGTTGTTTACTGGAAAGAGCTCCTTCAATTTAACACTGGTTGACTATGAACAATACTTATTTATTTTCTTACTGCCCTTTCTAGTAAATAGTAGATCTTACCTAAAACTGGCTAAGGCAATCCTTTAGATTTGTCATTCAAACATTAAATGACAAGCTGCCATCATCCCTGGAACACCAGCAAAGAGAGAATCCTTCTCCTGGCTCTTTGACAAGGTCTTTCTGATCTGAACAGCCTTGAGACTGTTCAGCTGGTGGGATTCAGATCACATGTGCTATGTGTGTCCAGTTATTTTTCTTCACAGCCTGTTTCTTGAATGTATCCTTGAGTGCTAAGTCGCTTCAGTGATGTCCAACTCTGCGATCCCATGGACTGTAGCCCGCCAGGCTCCTCTGTTCATGGGATATTCCAGGCAAGAATACTGGAGTGGGTAGCCATTTCCTTCTCCAGAGAATCTTCCAGACCTAGGGACTGAACTCATGCCTCCTGCATTGGCAGGCAGATTCTTCCCCGCTGGGTCAGGGAAACCAATAGACTCACTACACAGGTTTTCAACTCCTAATACAGAAGTCTGAGCCCGTATACAGCTGTCACACAGGAGCCACAGATGAGCCCTTTGTTCAGCAACCCTGAGTTTGCAATATTTAGCACCCTTTCAAAAGTTTATTTTACCCAGGAATTTTATTTTTACCTTACCCAGAAGTTTTTTTTTTTTCAAATCACACAAAACTTACATCAAAAATTACTATTATGGGCATTATAAGGAGTAATACATTGTCAAAAAAAATTTTTTAGAAAGGTTATTTCACTCCCCAGCTCTAACTGTGGTATCATGCTCTCCCTTCCCTCCCTTCTCTTTTCCTGTAGAATACCCATAATAGTTTGCAGGAGGCTTGCTTGTGCACAAGTTTTGAAAAAAAAAAAAGGGGGGGGGGTCCTAAAGTAAAAATATTGAATTTGAGAGAATCAATTGCCTAATATGCCAATAAAAACCAACAACTAAATTTCAAAGGTCTAACACCTTCTCCTGGTCTTTTTCCTAAATGCTGAGTGTGCAGTTCTGACTGTAATCTAATAATTGCTTTTCTGATCCAAATATCAATACTTAATGTTTACTGCCAGAATGCCAAGTTAGACGGCCCAGCCACCTCCTCCTAATAAGAAAAAAATGACCTGAGCACTCGCCTGGCTTTGATGGAGCTGGGAGCGAACTGAAGGGAGCCTCCTCCGCCAGTATGGCGGCAATGTGTTTTCTGTCTCCACCAAACTTCCACGAATTTGTAATTTATTTGGAAGAATATGTTGCAGATAAGCAAAAAAAAAAAAAAAATGCATCTGGAAGTCTTTTTGCCAAATGGTAACTTTCTGGAAGGTTCCTCATTTAGAAGTAATTTCTGGAAAATTTCTTGATTAATACAAATCCGTGAACAAACTTAAAAATGATGGCTTTGTTATTGCTTTGGCACAATATGTTAACAACACTGTGAGCGCTGCCAAAACCCTGCGAGTTCTTTCATGCGGATTATGGTCTTGTTTACAGATCCAGCTGTACTGAGGCCTTGTCCATGGTGGTAACCTAACAATGTTCCCAGTGGGGGTGCCCATTAGGGGAGGGGAGACTAACTGAAGTTTAGTTTGTTTAAATTGAGCAAGAATGCACAGCGGCACTCAGATCTTTGGGGAATGCGTTGGAAGCATACCCTTTTCTGGGATCTGTTTTCATTTATTTAAGGGGGATGTTTGCATTGCTCAAAAATTGCAATACACAAACGTGCCATACAAAATGCCTTCCAAATGTTTACACTGGTCTCTACAGAAGTGAGTAGAAAACACATATAATACTAGATTGAATTAAAGAGTTAAGCGGAAAAAAAAAAAGTCATTGCTGACCTCCAAAGTATCTAATAATTAAAACCCAAACTATTTTCTGTTGTATGTGTGCATATAAAATATATATTCCCAAGTATGACCATTTAACTTGGATAGGAAAGATTAAGCAAAACTCACTGAAGAATATGTCTTTAGAATTGTGGGAAACTGGTTTTGATTAATAGGCCACATGCAAATATTCTCTTTTTATTGGTTTGCATAGATCTGTAACATGGATTTTATTAGAATTTTATTTTACAGGTTCTAATAACAAAATAATTGCTTCCCCCACCCCCAAAAAACACCAAATGTGAGAAACAATAAGACTGCATGTTTTCTCGCATCTGACAAAAATGTTAACAAGATTTTAGTTGCTGCATGTTATTACAGCAAAAAAGAATTCGAGAGACCAATTGCTCTATGCTAGCTTTCTGACATTTCTGAAGTCTGTAATGAAAAGAATCTGTTCAGAAGAAACTTTCTTTTTCTCCTTTCTATCCTTTCTGGTGATAAAGAACCAAGAGCAGACGAAGGAGACCAAGGAAACTTCAGGCTACCATGCTCCCTGGGTTTAACTCTGGTAGACAAAAGTCTTCCTCAGAGTATTTCCTCCCTGACACCAGCTGAGAGGCCACTGTGCTTCTGCTGTGCTAAAAATGTGGGAAGGTCTAAGTTGATCTCCCATATCATTTAGGTCAAAACAAGATTATTCCTGAAAAACCCGACACGATTCACGTGGATTTTAACTTGAAATCAGTTTTATCAAAGCAATTTTCAGAGGATTTCTTTTCTATTTTAATCAAAAAGTGAAGCTGCAGTAAACATTTCTCCCCAAGAAAAGCCCCCCAAAATCTATTTTAATATATAATTTCAACATGTAATACTATCCTTGATATCAGGAGGTCAATATTTTAATTAAATGTATCATCTTCTCTTGAAAATGTAGAAATTTCACTAATATGTAAGGAAAATTATAAAGTTGCCTATTTTCTATGGAATTGTTACTTCTTGGCTTTCCAACTTAGCGATCCCACATGCAGCTCTGTTCATAAAGATACGGTGTATTCCTCACTCTGCTACCAAGCGTCTAGGTGAGTCATGGGGGACAGAGGATGATGCTATGAACACTGATTTTCAGAAACATCTTGCTTTTCTTGTCGAATAATCTTACACTGCTTGCAGTCTCATATCTTAATACAGTTTTTGAATCAACATTAACAAGTATAAGGCAATATAATAAGATACAAGGGCAAAGAACACAGCATCAAGCTACCTGGGATTTTATACCTAAACTTCCACTTAGCAACCATGTGCCTTGAAATAAGTTACATATCCTGCCTATGCCTCAGTTTCCTTGTCTATGAAATGAACCTAAAATTATAATTTTTACACTGGATTATTTTGAGGATTAAATGAAATAATACATGGATGGCCCTGAAAGAAAGGTGCTTGGAACATACTAAGTCTTCAATAAATGTTATGGATAAAATAGTACTGTATGAATAGGCCCTTAGTTTTAATTGAGTTAATTTGAACTATTTTTAGTATCTTCAGCATTTTAAAGCAGTTAATAGATGCATATTTTAATAATACCAAAGACCTTGTTGACATAGTATTACTAAAAAATATTTTGTAATTGTTCTGGTATCAGACAGTCAAATCTGGAAATATTTAGAAACTATTAACTTTATGAAAGACAGACCTGACCAAACAACTTAGAAGCAAGCTTCCTGATAAAATGTTTTTAAAATTCCAGCAGAGATAATATTGTGAGGTTAAAATAGAATAATGAAGAGATCATGACGTATTCCTGGGGACTGGTAACTAATATTAATGAAGTTTAATATCCAAATATTTTTCAAATTAGTATATAATTGTTCTTTACTGTGAACTATTTTCTTGTATTTGAACTTTAGCATGCATCCTCTACTGACACCTTTTAAATACCACATTAAATACATTAAAGGAATTCTATTTGAAGAAGAATCTTAATATCTAGGAGAAACTGTCAAATATGTCCATAATCTCAAAGTTTCCTCAATAAGCTCTGCATAAAGCAAAAGTGTTAGTTGCTCAGTCGCACCTCACTTTTTGTGACCCCATGGACTGTAGGGCACAGGCAGAGTAAATTAGCGCCAACGACACCTGTTCTGTCTCTGGGCTGCAGCCTCTCCCCAAGTTCAAGGTTACCTTGGTTGAAACCAGGCTCTCCCCTAAAGGGGCCAAGGTCAGAAGAGATGGGGCTGATCCATCGCTATCTCAGGGTTATATAGTTCAGTATAAATTATTTCCTAATCCTGTTCATTATTATTTGCTTCCCAAAGACCCAGAGAGTGCTGGAAACATACATCTTTTAAAAAATATTTTGATATTTTTAATTTAATGGTTGAAAAGAGCCATGTTTCAGTTTTGCAGAGATGAACTATAGAACTTCTTTGTTAACCCACTGTATTAAACTGGCTAATGAACCACATAAGATATTTTTAAATATCTATTAGATATAGTCACATGACCTTTCAAATAATTCACTCTCATTTTGTCCAAACTGCCATCCAATATGAAATGATGAGACTGATCAGATAGTGGTATCTTCTGATGGAAACTGAGTAATTTGGGGGTGATAAGTTACAGTAGCATCTGTGAGAAGCATTGGGTATAAATCTTCTCCTGCCATTACAAGTACACCCTACATCCTTATGAAACCTTTGTATGTAATAATTTTCTAAGTTGGCTATCAAAATCAGTATTTTTTTTTAGAGTAATTCTTTTTCTAGGCTATCCCTTCACTTTTATTTTCTGCGAATGGAAGCACACTCCTTTAATCTTTAGGATTCAAAGTCATCATGGAGGGGGAAAAAAGTCTCAACCCGTAGTGAATCATTTGTAGCTGAAGGCGGCCTTTGTTCCCAGCCACGGGTTAGACTGCACTTTCATAGCCTGGTGCCTCTACCAGAGCCCGTGATATATTCACGTAAATGAGGGAAGATACACGAGACGTGAAGGTGACACGTGCGTCTCCAGGAGGAAACTGGTACCCTGGATGCTCGCTCAGGAGCCATCCTGGCATTAGCCGCATGTGCAGCCATCCGCTGCCCTCCCGGCTGGGAGGGAGGTGTTTAGGAGCAGCTGCCAGCAGATAGAGGTAGAAAAGGGGGCAAGGTCTCTTCAATTCACAGAACTAAAAATGGTTCATGAAAATCTCCACTACTGTCTACTGAGAGCTACCTTCTTTGCAAGATTCCTGACGGACTGCCTCGAAACTTCTTTAGCCTCCTGGCTTATCAGTTTTGGGGCAATGTATTCCTCAGCCACCACCTGGGAAGTGAACCAGAACAATTTGAGGTTAATTCACCTCTCCCAGCAATCATAAAAGTTTGTTCGTTCATAGATTCAACGGTGAACTTGTTACTGATCAGGCCAACTCAAAAAATCTGCACTTTCGTCATTTCAAAACGATTTAATTACCTTTTCCTAATGCAGTATATATGCCCCATTTGCCAAGACAAAAGAGCTATTATTCAACACGGAAAAAAAAGATCGCTGTAGCAAGCACAGTAACTTTTAATGTTTCCACTGCTGAACTGTCAAAATGTGAACGTTCCCACCCCTTGAAAAGTATGGAGCTATAGTATAACCTTCACTTTTATAGTAAGAGGTCTCTAGAATATGACAAAGAAAACACAGCAATTTCATCCAGGTCATAATTTAGTATAAAATAAAACAAGACATTTAAACCCAGGGAAGGAAAAAAAAAAAATCCGAGAGTGGTAGAACTATCAAAATATGTGTGCAATTTCCTTGTGCTCAAATTGCATTTTCTCCCTTCAGTGTTAGATGGGGCAGGGTCTCGCCCTCTAGATTAGAGACTTTTGCATTAGAGGAAACTAGGTTATGTCTTCCACTGTCAGAGGCAGAAATTATGAGCTGGAGTGCATTTTAGCCAGTCACTCTGAAAAATGTTAGCCCAGGGGGATAATAATTAGAACTCTTTTTGTCAGGTGACTGCATTTTAAGCAGTGATGTGTCTGAAAATCTAGCTGAGGGGTTTAATATAAATATAAATATTTTTTTCAGTCAGCATTGTGGCTTGACTTTTTTTTTTGCTTTGCTTTTTATTTCAAAAGTAAGCACTTTCCAGAAATTATCAGCTAAAACGCCCTACAGTTTAGCATTATGTGACCTGATAATATAATAGCCCGCAGAAAATGACACTCCAGCAGCCTGAGAAGTTAATGCATAAAACTATAAACTAACTCATTATGAGATCATCATACATTTATGGACACAAATAACTAGTCTGCTTATAAAACTCTAAGCACACACATAGCAGTTTTGCTTCTAAATTATTATTTTACTTATTTAAGAAGTTATTCAATAGAGTTTAATATTGTAGTTCACACAAATAAAGGTATAATAATGCATCTTATGGGCTTTTGGAATACTTCAAGGTGAGGTGGCACCTTTGGGGTCAGGGGCCCCTAGTTGAGTGGGTAGTCTGGGAGTTCTATTATTATTTATTAAATTGTCCAAATCTGAATATACCCCTTTTTGACAAGAATGGATCATTTTAATATTTGTTCCCATTACAAAAACATTATGAAAAGATGGGGATGAATGGAGACAATCTCCTCTCCTTTAGCTTATAAACTTTAATAAAGACTATCCTTTTGTTCTTACAATAACCGTTTCCTTACAAATAAATGAATCACTTTAGATTATGAGCTTCTCAGAAGAAAAGATCATGTTTCCTATAGGCTCTTTAAAAATACTACATAGACCTTCCCATTATAGTATAAATAATGAATAATTATAAAATCTTGCTCTTGAAAATTAGCTTTAATTATTTTATATCACATGAAAAATAAATGCCAATAATTCAGAAGCAATTCTCTAGGACCATTCTAATTAACCCATCATGAACAGATTGGACATTTTTAAACATTCTATCTAAAAAGGGTTCAGGCAGAAAAATTTTATCATTTATCATAACCAATTACGAGCACTACATCTCTTGCCAATCAGAAACACGATATTCCAAGAATAAATGTATGCCGTGTGAATGTATTTCCCCACTGTGTAACTCACCTCATCTTGCTCCACAGCACTCATGTTTGAATCTTTCTATTTGAACTCTAAGTGACTGTTGGAAAAGACTGCTTTAAACTCTCTATCAAGAATAATTCTCTTCTCTCAAATGATCTTACAAGGAGATCCTTCCTCCCTCTTTCTCAAGAGGCTGTCTAGGTGTAAGAGGATGCTCTCATGTCCAGAGAAAGAAACTACTTGTGGCTGTGTACTAGCAGCTGGGTCTCTGCTGGCCTCTACTGATCTAGCAGTTCCTCTCTGTATCAGGCTTCTGGGAATCCTGTACTAGCATCCAATACACTGTATTTTGTACTGCTTAGTGCTCTGGAGGTTTAGGATCTTGGTGGCACTATTCCCAAAGCTTTCTGTAGCAAGCTGTATTTCTGTATTCCCCTGCTCCGTAGCATTCTTGTCCTTACCTCACACTGGGTCTGTTAGTATTAGGAGACTTAAGAAGTCACAGAATTCCTAGATACCATCTCACAAGCCATGGGAAGCCAGGGGCATTACTTAGCACTCTTATCTAGATGCTTCCTTCAGTCATTCCTAATTTACCAATCATGTGACGCCATATTTGTGTTGTACCATAATCAACATTGGATCTTCCCCGGTGGTTCAGACAGTAAAGCATCTGCCTGCAAAGCAGGAGACCTGGGTTCGATCCCTGAGTCAGGAAGACCCCCTGGAGAAGGAAATGGCAACCCACTCCAGTATTCTTGCTCGGAAAATTCCATAGACTGAGGAGTCTGGCAGCCCATGGGGTTGCAAAGAGTCGGACATGACTGAGCAACTTCACTTTTCTTTTATGATCAACATGGGACCCCAAGGAATTTGAACTCTTCCCCAGAATAGATCCTGAAACAAGTGGCAAGCTTAACCTAACCCCCAACCCATGAACCCCACAACTTTAATCAGATTGTTTCTGCCAGCCCTCACTTCACCCCAACCCAAAGGGTTTGAACTCCATGACATAAATTCAAGGCCACTCTCATCTGACCTCTTGCCATTCACACCCACTCAGTCTTCTCAATTCTCAGACCAAATTGTCTCTCCCTTCTATCAAGACCATCACCGTGTTATGGTCTTCCTCCTTCCCTTGGTTTAAATCACTCTCCCCTTCACTGCCTCATTTGTGGTGGAGGAATGTCTGGAAAGTAAACCAGATTATCAAGGAGAGCAAGGACAGCAGGAGGTGTGCTGGTGAGCGTGTTGTCTCCCAGCGGCCCCTTGTTTCCTCCTTCCCCTCTTGCATACCTCAGAGGCAGGAAAACCTGCAAAGCTCCACCTCCCAGACTCCCTTGCAACCTGATTTTTTCTTAAGTTTCATCATTGGGAGGCATTGATAGGATGCTGGAGAAAAGCAGCAGCCAGGTTTTGGTTTTTTTTTTTTGGGTGGGGGGGAGGTTGCAGATTCTAATGGTAATTTCCAGAGAAGGCAGTGGCACCCCACTCCAGTACTCTTGCCTGGAAAATCCCATGGATGGCGGAGCCTGGTAGGCTGCAGTCCACGGGGTCGCTAAGAGTCAGACACGACTGAGCGACTTCACTTTCCCTTTTCACTTTCATGCATTGGAGCAGGAAATGGCAACCCACTCCAGTGTTCTTGCCTGGAGAGTCCCAGGGACGGGGGAGCCTGGTGGGCTGCCGTCTCTGGGGTCGCACAGAGTCGGACACGACTGAGCAACTGAACTGAACTACACTGAATGGTAATTTCAGCATCAGCCATGGCTTCAGTGAAGTGTAGTTCCAAGTTGTACTCAGGTAACTCAGTTTCAACATCGGCAGCCTCGGCTTCACTCGGACCCCAAGGAAACATCATTTTTTCCCCTTTGGGCCCCCAGGCCTACAGGTGGTAGCGCTCTTATACAGCTACCACTCTCCAGGTAACCCTCCCCAGGAGTGCCTCCAGCCTTCTAGCACTCTGTAGCTATATTAAATTAACTCTGCTTGAAATTCCTCAAGTGGATTCTGTTTGTCTGATTAAACACTGACTGATACCAGAAATATGTCAATCATATGAGTTCTATTATACTTAAACAATGTCTACCTATTGAAGTATTATTAGTTGCTTTTTAAAAATATCTTTACCCTGGTTCAAGAGAATTTAATGGAGACCTTTGGAGTAATATCGACTCACCATCACGACTGCCCAAAGAGAAGTTTTTACTTACAAGGTAATTATTCCACTGGGGCCTAAATGGTATCTGCAGCAGAGGACGAAAAACACTAGTTATTATGACTCCGTTTCTTGCCATCCATTTCCTCAAATCATAGGCTGCCTATACTCTTTAAAATTTGTCTCTGAACTTGGGACGAAATTCCAGAAATGTTTTTGGAGTTCTGTCGTTCTCTGATGACTCGCCTTGTCTTTAAGCACATATGGAAATAAGAATCTGAGTTCTGACTTTCTTTCCCTCCTTCATATAGCACCACACGTGATACCACTCACTCACTCCCAAATATCTCTTACTTTGAACAATTTGCAGCCCAGCGTGCCAGAATGCCATTAATCACCTGCAGAAATAGGAGAATGCTGTGGTCCAAGGACTCAAAGAGCAATAAGGCACACACACACACCTTCAATTACTCATCCCTTTTTCCTTTCAAGCCAGGGGCCTGTTAAGTGGAGGAAACAGGCTTATTTTTTCTATCTTAAGGCCTGTTTTATTCCCCAAGTCGAAAGGCATGTGAACAACTTCTAGGATTTTTATAGAACCACAGAATTACAGAAGTAAAAACAGCATTAGAAATCATATTGTTCCACCTCCTCATTTACAGATGATTCTCTCTAACATCTGTCGCCTTTATCATAAGTTTTTTAATCTTCCTGACTGGTGTATGAACTCCTTGGGGGAAGGGTCTGATTTTCATCTCACCATCCTCTGTCTAGCGAGGTGCCTAAAACACAAGAAGTATTCAAGAAATGCTTGTTAGAAGTAGACAGATAGGTGAACAAGTGAGTGGATTCCTCAATGAATTCCTAAGAAGTTTAATATATTGTCTGAGAATACACAGCTACAAGCAGTTTAGTGAGGATTCGTTGTGATTCTTATTGTTTGGTAGCCAAGTCATGACTGACTTCTTTGTGACCCCATGGACTGCAGCCCATCAGGCTCCTCTGTCCATGGGATTTTCCAGGTAAAAATACTGGAGTGGGTTGCCCTTTCCTTCTGCAGGGGATCATCCTGACCCAAGGATCAAACTGGCGTCTCCTGCTTGGCAAGTGAATTCTTTACCATCAAGCCACTTAGGGAGTCTTCTGATGAGGATTAGATAACATCTAATCATATCTGATTCTAGGTCCAGTATTTTTTTCCCTCTCTTCACTAAACATAAAACATTTTTAATGTTTTTGCAGAAAACAAGGTTTAGTCATTTGCCTTCCGAGAAATGTAGAAATGTGGGTGAAACAAGAAGAGAGGCTGTCCTACGTGTCAGACAGGGAAAGAGAAAGTAAAGGGCTCAGTACTTAGCACAAGGTTCAAAAGCAACAGTCAGGTCCTGAAGACCAATTAGAAAGCTGAAGAATCAGACAAGCATGATAGAGAAATAATACTGGATACAGTTACATTAAAAGCTTGATTTCCAATGTGGTCACTCCGTGACAATTTACGGGAAATGTAGCATATGTAAATAACTGGATTCTGACTTTTTTTCCAGGGTAGAGGTAAGATCACTGTCTTCAGTATTGCTACTTTCCCCCAGGAACAGTACATCCTACTTATATAAATTGTGGGGGTGGGGGGGGAGAAGACCCTGAGATATGCGACTGCTCTTTCAGAATTCTAATGCTCTAGAAGCATTGCTGATTTTAATGTATAATATTCAGGGAAACATATATTCTATTAGTTGCTCTCCCAACATGTATAATTTGTAAACCAAAAAGCAATTAAAAATGGAAAATTAGGTGGGTAAACAAATGTCACTGAAAGGTAAATACTATTACAATTTTATTACAAAAACATTTCAATTCCTTGGTATTTATTTTAAACCCAACTGGAAGTTACCAACCACATCATCTAAGATTCAGAACTAAATTGTATACTCTTATTTACACACAGAAATTTTGGTATAAATTTAACACATCACGATACATAGGAGAAGAGCCTAGTATGCCACCATTTGGTTATATATTTCAGTTTCTCTCAATATGTGATGAAGTAGAAATGTGACATTTGCTATTATCACTGACAGTTAATTCTGTGAACATTTTAATATTTTTCAGACATCCCAAGATTTATATTTTTTTCTCCTCACATGAAAGTAAGAATTTAAATACCAAATCTTTCCTTTCTTTGAAAAAATAAATGCTCTACTACACCTCCCAAGGTTAATCTGTGTCCTTGCACCTCCAATGAATCCATGGCAAGAATATTTTTTATTGCTCTGCCACGTCTAAAATTGCTTAGTCCACACTCTTTGACACATCGTTTTTCAAACTCAAACTTTTAAGTTTCATCAGAGAAGATCATATTAAACTAGATGCAAAGCGAATGACTACTAACTCATGCTCTAGGGCTATCTGCTATTATTCACCAAATAAGTAAGCCCATATGGTTTAGGTTGAAGAAATAATCTTGCAGGAAGCACTGTTAAGATACCATAGACTTTGAGTGATTCTTTGGCCAACTGAAGTATTTTTTTTTTCCTGGAAAGTGTAACATCTGTGGAACTCTGACCCTCACCATTTGACTGGTAATGGATATAATTTCAAATAAACGATCTATATTTACAGCCTTGACTTTCTAATCTCCTCTTAATTCTCAACCTATTGCATTGGCTTTTTCTCCCAATTCAGAAACTCATGCTGGGAGGAGGGTGTAAAAGAAACCTGTAACAGGATAAATTTTGTCCTCTCAAAATTCACATGCTGAGGTTCTAACCTCCAGCACCTTAGAATGTGACCTTATTCAGAAACGTGGTCTTGGCAGATGACAAAGTTATGATGAGGTCATTAGGGTGGGCCCTAATGGAATATGACAGCTGTCCTTATAAATAGGAGGAATTTGGACACAAAGAGACACACACACAGGGATGACGCCATGAGGAAGATGAAGACAGAGACTGGGGTGATGCATTGACCAGCCAAGGAAAGCCAAAGATCGCCAGCACACCAGCACAAGCTAGGAAAGAGGCCTGGGGTTCATTCTTCCTCATAGCACTAGAAGAGATCAACGCTGCTGACACTGATCTTGGACTACTAGCTTCCAGAATTGGAAGGCAATACATTTCTGAAACTTTTGGGTAGTGACCTAATTTGTGGTACTTTGTTACAAGAGACCAAGGAAACAACAAAGAAAAAGAAAAGCCCATTGTAGAAAAGATCAAAGCTGGAGAGGACTCCCCTCTTCCAGCAATGAAGGCTTCCCCTCCAAGTTCCATACTCAGTCCTTTCCTCCTGGGGAAATCTCAGCCATCCACAGCCTCCACTGTCACTGAAGATCAAGTATTTCCAAAGCTACCTGTAGTCCTATCTCTTTTCTTTGATCCAAATATGAATCTTGTAATTTGTCAGGTGATGTCTCCAAGTAATTTTCCTGCAAGTACTGCAGTTAATTTCACTCCAAAACTGCAGCTGCTTCCAGTAAATATTACCTTATCAGTTAATAGCATCACCATCCACCCAGTCAACTAGCTCCATCTGATTATACTTAACACTTCCTTTCTCTCTTCCTCCCTCCATCAAGTAGGTCAAATTTCAATCTACCTGTGAAGAACTCTTGAATTCATCTCATCTTTTTAGCCACACTGCTACAGCACCTGCTTCAAACCCTCACTATTACCTGTCCCAACTTCTTCCAGGAATCCTGTAAAGCTTCTCTCTGCCTTCAAGCCACTCTCCACACTTTTCACAAAATTACCTGTCTACACATTATCTATCTTGTATAAACCGTAGTTACGTTAAACCACAGCACTATACGGGAAGTTTCTTGCTGGTGCATAAATTAGCTCATGCTGGTTTATAGTCAATGAGTTTTACATCTCTGCATTTATTTTATCTGATTCATGTGTTAAAGTGTGTTGGTTTGATAGCAAATCCCATTTGAAAACATATATGCCATGGCATTTTCAGCTCAGAGAAGATAGTGTGTACTTCAAGAAATTTTGAAATAAAAATCAAATATCAAACATGCTATAAGGTTCAGCTCAATTGCTTCTCCTCCTTGAAGATCACCCTAAATACTACCCTCTCCCTGACCCCTCACACTCCTTTTTTCTGCCTCCTCATATTGGTTTCTTTTATCTTTGTCATTTCTCCTTATCTTATAGGTTTATGTTCCTCTCTTCCCTCCAGTCACACATTCCAACTAAACTGTAATCTGCTTAAGGTCAGGATCTGTACCCAATACATTTTTTTAGTCCTCCTAAACACATCATACAAAGTGCAAGGCCATTGTCTATGCTCAGTAAATGTAAATTGAATGAGCTCAGTCATGGAAAGTAATAAATGAATTTTTTCTAAATGTACCATGCCTCTGGAAACCCACAGTGCTCACATTTTGTGTTATGAGCTCATTTTAGAGTGATTGGATGCCTTTTATTGGCTAATGTCCGCCATGTGGTAATGTCTTCATTTGCTGAGTTGATGTTCCAAATCTTACAATTCTTTGTCATAATTATTAGTTTTTCCCCTGAATTTTGTGCTTCATTGAGGTTTTAAAGGGTAAAATTAACCTCCCAGCTTTTCCTCCATAAATTTATAATTTCATTGTGATTTCATTGCTATATTGGCTTCCATTTCAGAGGTTTGTCCAAAGTTTAGGTGATTATGTGTCTGTTGTTTTTCTCCTCTCACAAATGCAGTTATTTCCTTACCATCTAATTTGCTCAACTATACAGCTATAGATGCAGCAACATGAAGAATTCTAACTATTATTTACTTAGAAAAGACCTATTAAGGGAAATGGAACATTTTTTACCCTGTGCTAAAATCAGACCCAAGTTTATGAAAATACAGACCTCATTCACCTAATATTCTTCCCTGCTTTAGTATCCGTTTATCTGGCATTAGTCAACATTTGCTGCAGAACACAACACTGTAAAAAGTACATCAAGTTCTTAAGGGATATTTTAAGAACAAAATTTTTTAGCCTCTAAACAATGTAAGCATTTGATTACTTGAGCTGGAAATATACGGTTCAAATTTCACTTATGTTTTACATGATTATATACATTAAGAAATGTGTCTTGAGATTTTTCATTTCTCAACATTGGGTAAAACTGTTGTAGGGACTCAAACTACTTTATATGATTTCTTGTAGGTAGATAGGCTAAAGTACTTTGTAGGTAGGGAAAAAAAAAACACTCATCTATAGGATCAGAAAAGCTACTTCAGCCTGGATGCAAACTAAACTTGGATGAGTCATAAAACTTCTTGAGACTTCCTAGGGAAAAAACAGAATACCAATATTCATTTCATCTATGCCTCTGAATGCCTCCATTCCCAAACTCTGCACCCACCCAGGTTCCACCACTATATACTACATTTTCCTTTCTCAAACTGGGGAACCAGTTTTAGCCCCATCAGAAAGAGAAGAAACTGGGCCAGTAACTCAAGTAAGTAGTTCAGCATTCAGCATCAAGTGGGCCTTTCTCCGCATCTTCTAAAAACCAGACGTGCCAATTTGCCCTTGATAAAACCTAGGCCTGAGAACTATGGTTTGAGCAACAGCATTCCATTGCTTCTGAGGCTCTTTCTGGTCTGCTTCCCCTTAAACCAGATAGTTCCCTGGTTCCCAAAATGTGGTCCCTAACCCAGCAGCATCTGCATCATTTGGGAACTCAGTTCAGTTCAATTCAGTTGCTCAGTCATGTTCGACTCTTTGTGACCTCATGGACTGCAGCACACCAGGTTTCCCTGTCCATCACCAGCTCCCGGAGCTTACTCAAACTCATGTCCATTGAGTCACTGATGCCATCCAACCATGTCATCCTCTGTCATCCCCGTCTCCTCCTGCCTTCAATCCTTCTCAGCATCAGGGTCTTTTCAAATGAGTCAGTTTTTTGCATCAAGTGGCCAAAGTACTGAAGTTTCAGCTTTAGCATCAGTCCTCCCAATGAATATTCAGGACTGATTTCCTTTAGGATTGACTGACTGGATCTCCTTGCTGTCTAAGGAACTCTTAAGAGTCTTCTCCAACACCACAGTTCAAAAGCATAATACAAATAATTGGGCCCCAACCCAAATCTATTCCATCAGAAACTCCCCAGGTGGAATTCAGGAGTTGGCATTTCAACCAAACTCTCCAGGTAAGTTTGATCAATGCTCAGATTTGAGAACTCCTGAGCCAGGTTCTTCAGCGCAAATTCCTTTTCTTTCCATATACTCTTCTGCTCTCTTTTAGTCCCTCACCTCTAACAGAGAAAACTTCTTTTGGAAAAGAAAGAGTGGTAACAGGAAAGATTTTAACACCAGTTTCCAGTGTATGACTTTGGCAAGAGGGAAAGAGACTGAAAAAGGAGTGAGACAGACTTTGCTGTGCAATTTTATTGTGGAAAAGCCACGGTAAATGCAGCCATGATATATGAAAGAAAATTGAGAGCTATCAAAGGAGAAATTTCAAAGTTAGGACTATACTCCAGCCTCTGGCATTTTTAGAAGGATACCAATAAAAAAAAAAAACTTATTTTACTTTTTGGTTGCTGGGTTATTTCTTTTAATTCAACACCACAGAGACTACACCATATGGAGACCAAATTGATATTCAGGTTTGACAAGGAAGTGACCTGCCCGGCTCAGTGTGTTATGGGACAGGAACAGCATGGGACAGAAGAGAAGAATCAGTAACCTCATTTCTTCCCCCTTTGCCTCTTCTCAGATATTGTTCACTCAATTATCCCCACTCTCTCTTTCATCTTTTAACTTCCCTTCTCAATTGGTTCCTTCTCCCTCAGTATGTAAACCTATGAACATCAAAGCCATATCTCTATAAAGCCCGTTTTAATCAGGCAACCACCCCAAAGGCACTACCCTAAATACAATCTTCTATTCACTTATAAGTCTCTATAGAAAGGGATCCACCTTTAAAATCTCAATTTAGCCCCTCTTGTTGATTCCTTAACCTAGTTTAGCACAGCTTCATTCCCTCCATGGAAAGGAATTTCTACCATCACTGACCCACTTCTCAAATCCATGGGTAGTTTTCAGCCTTTCCGTGTTCTCTCTAGAGTCTTATCTGTTCCCAACAGTCCTCCTTGAAACATGTTCCTCTCAGTTCCCTGACAAAGAAATTCTCTATTCCTTCTTCTTCCCCTCTATGGCTGGTTCTTCCCAACCCTTTTATGCTCATCTTCTCTAACCCTTCTTTTAAGTCACGAGGATCCCAAAATTCAATTCCTAACCCTCTCCTCACCCTCTGCATGCTTCCCAAGCAGTTTTACCTCTGACTACAATCTTTCTTCTGTTTCCCCAACCTAATTTGCCCCCATCATTCTTCTGTCTTCAGACTCTGAAATCTAATTTCCCAGTAGATTATATTCATCTCAGAATGCCAACAAATGGTGACTCATCATCTTTCCCCCAGAACTGTATTTATCTCCATGTTCTCTCACTCTCTGCAAAACCAATAACTTAGTCTTTATTTATATTTATCCTACATTTCTTCTTCTTCTTTAATCCCCATCAATAAAAACTGCATTGTCTCTATCCTCACTGCTACTGCAAAGTCCTTACTGCATACTCTCTCGCTAAATTATTATAATAGCCTCATAACTTGGGTCTCTCCCCTTCACGCTGCAGAAAGTGATAAAATATATAAATGAGAACGAATTTAACTCCATCAACTTTCCACATAGCTTCCCACCAGAAAGTTAAAAGGCAAGAGGCTAGGGTATTTATGGGTAGTGAACAGAGGGGCAGGGCCAAATACGGTGCAGAGGGCGTGGGGAGCATCCCGGGGCGTGGGCAAAGGTGAGCAGAAAGTGCAGTAATCATGGTTCTGCGCTCCTGTAATAAGCTACAGCCTCTGCTCTGCTCTGCTCCATAACCTCACCTGAGGATGGAGTTCTCAGCCCTCCGACATCAAAAGGTCACATCAGATCAGACCCTGGAGCATGCCCAGTTACAGGGTCTGTGCTGCTCTCCCGTCTTAACCAGCTCAGCTCAAACAAGACACAGCTGACTCCAATTCCTGGCAAACAACTCCAGGCCACCGTCTTTGTGTTTAGGCTCTCTGCAGGCCTGGAGGACATGAAAGTCTTTTTCTAGCAACAATTAAAACTAATTAATTAGTGAAGGCAGGTAAAATGGATTTGACTATTGATTACCTATGGTTTCACTTTGAGCAGCCTAACTAATACAGCTGGGCAAATTCAGCGTGTATAAGGAAAAAGTTGTCTAAATTACATCTTACTAAAGAGTTTACCAGTACCAAGGGGAGAAAAATCAAGTTAATTTCAAAAATTCAGAATAAACCCGTATAGTCTTGTGTCCAGTCTATTCTAGTCAATTAAGCCTTTCAACTCTCTTTATAAAGGTGCCACTTTGTAGCCCCTTCAAATACTGTTGCAGATAGATATTTGAGTTAGGTGAACACCAACAGCTACTGAAGTCAAGTTTCTGATGCCCAAAGAGGCAAGAGAAAGAGAAGAGGACCCTACAGACTTGACTTGTCCACTCTTAATTCTGACTGCATAGGTCACGTTACACAAGCACAGCTGGTTCTACATACTGTTTCCAATGAATGGCTACAGAGGGAAGTTAAAACTATGACAACCTACCCCTCCAGGCCCTATGTCTACTTCCATCTCCCAAGGGAAGGGGCAGGGATAGGCATTACATAAAATATGATTCGGATGCACTATCATGCACTATGAGAAAAAACTATTTGCCTTTATTCAGCTTTTTATTTAACATGGAGCTTAATATGTTGCCTTTTACCGAGTGATCCAAGTATTTCTAAAGTGAACAAACTAAATCATTTTATAATGCCAACTGCACATTAGGAGTTTTTTGGGTTTTGTTTTAACCTTGTTATTTTATACTGGAGCATAGAGGAGCCTGGGAGGCTACAGCCCAGAAGGTCGCAAAGAGTTGAACATGACTGAGCAACCTAGCACATAGCCAATTAACAATGTGACAGTTTCAGGTAGACAGCAAAGGGACTCAGTCATACATTATACATGTATCCAGTCTCCCCCAAAACTCCCCTCTCAGTTATTGAATAGAAAGCATTTCCCTCCTATTACTTTATTACTCTTGCCACTGACACTCTGAAAAGATGACAAGACAATTTGGCATGCACTGGAATTTAATTATAGGGTAAATATGGTATGGTGGCTAGCTACAAAGTCCTGAAAGGGATATGTTGAAAACTTATTACTAAACTAGGAAAGATATGCAGTATATAGCAAAGCATGTACAGATTATTGTGCTCATGAAAGAGATTATGTTGTCCCAGTCACAGTGATGCCTGTCTACCCCCAAGGAACTGACACTTTAGAATGGAAGTAATCCTATGGGGCTCCAATACAAGGTAACTTGAAGGAGGAACCAGCTGAGTAGTTTGGCCACAGAGGCCAGAGAAGACTTCATGGCATTGCACCCAGATGATTGGTTAGGAAACTGGCCCCTGGTACACGGAGACTGAAGAGAGACCAAAGAGGCAGACGACTGCAGGTTGGTAAGTGGCAGGTTTTATAAGCAAGGGAACTCACATCTGAAGCTTGTCTTGGGCAGCTTTGCAAGATGAGCAGAAATCTGCACACGCCTGCCAGAATCCAAAGTTTCTACAGAGGCCTTAACTGGGTTCAGTCACTATACTGTCCAGATGGTCTCAACACCACCCTGTTCTCTCAAGGCTGTGTCCTTGGAAACAGCTTCTACAGTGGGAAGAGTAGGTAGAATGTACATTCCAAGGATGGGGGAGGGGGAGGGACCTCCAGTTGGCTGGGTCCGGTTCATAGGTCAGCCAGTGGTCACATCCTCTTAACACCTCTTCCTCCAACAACCGTGAGAAAGAAGGGGTTTTTGTTACGGGGGAAAGCAGTTGGATGAAAATTTTCGAAGCATCCATCGGTGCAGCAAGGGCACTGAGGCTGGAATTCCAATTCTGGATAAAGGAACTTCTGGCTCTTTGCTTACTGATCACAATACACAATATTGAAAAGGCAGTCTTAGTTTCCCTTTAACTCAGTTACTGGTGCATAGACCCCAGATGTTTTAATAGTTACAGTTATGGAGAGAAGAGGAGAGAGACAGTGTGAGGGAAAATCTATGAAAGCTGTTAGTGAAATGAAGACTGGAAATCTGGAGCTTGGGACTTTGTTTTAGCTCAAATCCTCACCAACCCACCTGCCATCAGGACACTCAGGATTTCCAAGCCTCGGTTTCCTAGCTTCTAGAATGAGGGAACTAGACCAAGGGGGCCTCCAAAACCCTTTCCAGCTTCAAACGTTGACAACAGACTAATTGCCTGGTTTCTTGCCTCTGTTTGCCTATTATTTATTAGCAGCTCTATGGGAGCAATAAAAAGAAGTGAAATTTAAACCAGGCAATTTTGCTACTCATCAGCTCTGGGAAAAGGTTTGATTAAGCAGGAAGCTGAGGGCTCTTGTATTGACTTCAATTATCAGCACATTCCCTGCCCACCATTATACCACAGATAACCAAGATTATACCTTTAGCAGGCATACCTTATTTTTGGTTGGACTTCCTTTCTTAGTATCTATGAAATTATTTCATAATCCCATTTGACATTTCTATATTGGTCTATGAAGCCCTAGAGGCCAGTGTATAATATTGATGAATATTCAACACTAGACACCGAATGATTTGCTAGAATTACCTCAATCAGTTTCAAACTTGTATTCTGCTCACAGGAAATATTATTTCCTACCCAAGCTATTGAAATGTGGTTGTTAAAGTGGACAAACAATACTACTTTAACATCAAGGTCACAGATAACAACCACAGTTGTGTCATGTTCCATAATCTCACCAATAATCAATATTCGTGTTACATTTGTGTGTCAGGCACTCTGGTAAATACTTTATATACTATAGACTTTCTATTATTATCCCTCTGATGCTGGAAAATGAACTGCATGAGGGCAGGGATTTCTGTTTTGTTCACGGCTGATCACCCCAGTGCTTTGCACTATTTGGACACGCAAATGAAGGTAGTTGTCTTGAGAGCCCATACCATTTAGCAGCACACCATGATATACGGATGCTGTACCCTCTGTAAGAATCTGTGCTTTGAGGAAAGCTCTAGATTCTGCCCCCATTACTTACATCCTGATGACCCTGACAAGCTGCTTTATTGTTGGAGCCTCGATTTCCTTCTCTATAAAATGAGCATGATACTAGCACTACCTCATAAAGTGCTGAGGGTCAATATCTATTGCAGCATCACAAACCACCAAAAACAAGGGCCTCAGAAAACAGCAACCCTCACAACTCTGCAATCTGGGTGAGGCTCAGCAGGGAAAGGGCTTCCCTGGTGGCTCAGAGGGTAAAGACTCTGCCCGCAGTGCAAGAGACCTGGATTCCATCCCTGGGTCAAGACGATCCCTTGGAGAAGAGAATGCCAACCCATCCGGTATTCTTGCCTGGAGAAGTCCATGGACAGAGTAGCCTGGCTGGCTACAGACCACAGTGTCACAAAGAATCAGACACAACTAACACTTTCACTTTTTGCTTTCAGCAGGGAAAGCTCGTTTCTGCTCCACAAAGGATCAAGAGTGGCAGTCCAGGTAGCTTTCCTGGTGCCTCAGTGGTAAAGAATCTGCCTGCCAATGCAGGAGGCACAGGTTAGATCCCTGGTCCCGGAAGATCCCACATGCCTCAGAGCAACCAAGCCTGTGAGCCACAACTCCTGAGCCTACATGCCACAACTCCCAAAGCCCACACACCCCAGAGCCCGTGCTTGGCAACAAGAGAAGCCATCGCAACGAGAAGCCCACCCGCCACCACTAGAGACTAGCCCCCACTTGCTGCAACTAGAGGAAAGCCTGCACAGCAACCAAGACCCAACCCAGCCAAAAATAAATTAATTAATTGGAAAAAAAAAAAGAATTGACAGTCCAGCTGAAGACAGACTGATCCACCTACAAGATGGCGCACTCAATGCAGCTAGCAAGTTGGAGCTGACTGGGAGGAGCCTCGGTTCATTTCCATGTAGCCTACACTCCGACACAGCACACTGGCTGGGATCTTATGGGGTGCATCTCCAGAGCGGGGAGACAGGCAGAAATGGCATCCTTTCTCATAACTTAAACTTTGAAATCTCATAGCATCACTTCTTCCGTATTCTCTCGGTCTGGAAATGGTCATAAAACCCACCAAGCTTTGTGAGGCAGGGATGCAGACTCTGCCTTTTGTTGAGGGAGTAGCGACATCCTGGAAAAGCGTGAAGGAGAGGAGGTGTTGCTGTCTGCCACAACCTGTGCCCTTGAATCTGGTTTTCCTCAAAGGAAATTTGTACTTATCTGAGGAATGCCTGGAATGTCCAGCTACTCTGCGATTGGGTTAAGGCTGCCCTATCTAAGAGCTTGGGATGGCAGAGGACTGTTCATTCGCCAGCCGCAACAGTGTGTGAAGGCTGATAGTGGGGTTTTCCCATGCCCCCTGGTAGATAGGTAGGGAATTCCCAGGCACTGGGCCATGGACACTAGAAGGAAACCAATCCATGTATCAGACTGAAAGGTGAGGGGGACATGAAACCTGAGAACAGATACTGATCGGCAAAGAAGAAAAAAATCAACTGCATTTATTGAGCCCTGCTGTAAGGGCTATTTTACTGAGATTGTAAAATCTTCATGCAACGTTGCCTTTCCACTGAGCAAAAAGGCTTCAAGCCATTGTAAAGCTTGAAAATTTCACAGTGTACCTTCTCCTCATTTAACCCCAAAGCGATCTTATCAGTATCTTTATCCTAGGAGCATCCGATAAGACTATGTTAAAACTAACACCCTTGGCATGGAAGGATGGCTTCAGCCACAGAGGAGGTGCAAAGTTTCTCAGGAAAAGTGCTTCAAGTCCAGTATTCACAGTACTCTGACTACTGACTCCATGGAGTCACGTCACATGCCGCCAGCCCATCAGGGACTGTGCTGATTGATTCAAGAATACAGCACCACAGGGTTTGGGCATTTCTGTCCCTGAAGCTTCTTCAGGCAGCTCATGGAGAAGTTCAATGAAACAGGCTCTATGCAGCCCGTCCTGTACTTCTTTCATCCCAAGACATTTTCATTTGTTTCTAATATTCGTTTTTGTCTCCAAATCAATTCCTTATCTGTAACAAAATGTCTCTTTTCATCCAATTCTGTGAAATCCTGAAGCATCAGAAGGATGTTTTTACAAAATGGTTATATTTACAAGTAATTCTATCGCAAAGCCCCTGAGGATCACGCTGCAGCGAAGTTTTAGTATAATATTCTCTTGGATGCAATAATTCAGCCATTGTAGCTCATATCGCAGGATCCTTGGTTTAATGAGAGTTTTGCTGCAAGGCATCCAATATCCACCCAGTGCACTTAAGAAAATCAGGTAAAACAGGTGTTTCCTCAATTAACAATTTAGAGTTTTGTTACATGAAAAATAAGTGAACCGAAATAGAAGATAATATTCCTAGCAAAACATACCAGTATTCTATGCTTCCTGTTTTCCCTAAGCCCTTGAATGTATCATTTCATGTATACATTTTAAGGTAATTAATTAATGCATGCTTTGCAAAGAAAAATAGCCCCGAAAAAATCATTCACAGCAACCTCACATGAACCAGCATGCATTTAAACAAACAAGCAAACAAAAATCTGCAAGGCAATGAAGTATAATTTTTAACTTCAAGAGAATTAAACGTATGAAAAATTTGTTGTAATTTCTAATTTTATGAAAAACCTTGCTTAAATAGTTTAAAGTAGTGTCCAGGTTTACAAACATTTTTAATATCATGTTGTTTCTTAACTCATTGGCAGTCTCTTGTAAGTTGGGCAACATCAGAACTTCTTCCACATCATACAAAAATTGAATCTGTTGGTCATATTCTACTTATAATTCATTGCTGATTGCTCTCAGAAGGCTAGCATCTAGTCTACCCAAGATAATTCTCATGATGGAACAAAGTGAAATTTGATTCCATTCCCAACTTCCTAATTAATTTAAGCAAGACATATGAAATCCAGTTTCTCACTTTTTCTTCTAAATATCGCAGCTATAAGAGAAAATCTGAAACTATTTGGAGCCTTAAGTTGTTTATCTGAAAACATTTCCAAATATCCTCAGAGACTGCCTAGGGAAGAAAGACAAAGGACACATGGCAACAGCTGGAGGAAAGACATAGACCTGAGTGCCTTACCATCTAGGTTTGCTCTGGTTTCCATGTCCCCTGTCTGCTCACTCCATCACTTCGGGAAACCAGATTTGAAAACCAAATCAAAATGTTTCCGCTTTCATCTTTTATACAAACCTATTAGATCCAAGGGAGCTTTGTTTGTGGTTAGGGTGACTATGTAACTGATCTCCCAAGCCAGGACACTTTTAAGAGTAAAAGGGATTTTTATTTATAACTAAGCCTATTTAACAGACACAAAGTAAGACTGTCCTAGGAAAACCAGGACAATGGCTCACCCCATTTACAGACAATGCTAACTTGGCCGAAGAGAAATTAAATTGTTCATTGAAAAAGTTATAATATTCTGCACTCTATTGACCTTTGTGCCTTCTTAGAATCCTAAATTCTTGTTGGGTTGAGATTTTAATCCCTGCGTTTGCTTTCTTTAGCTTCTTCACTAGCCTATGTAGACTTTTTCCAATTCCTTGTCCACTTACCAGAGAGCCCTGACAAAATAAATGACAAATATATTCAAGTGGACACAAAACTCTGGACAGACAGTAATCATAACCAAAGTATTTCTAGGAATTCACTGTAATATCACCTCCTAAAAACCTGGGAATTTAAATGAGTCCGTCTAGAATAGGATACTTGGAGTTTTTACTGACATTTTTCTGAGCTAAATGTTCTACCCCAGCATTGCTCAACATTACCTAGTCTACCTTGGACCCTGTGGATCCAGAGTTTCCTCATCTTCAAGGCTTATAGTTGGCCACATACCTACACGGGAGTTCTCTGATGGCTGGGTTGTTGTTGTTAAATTACTTGAACCGCTCCAAAGAATCAGACCCTGTGATCACTCCAAAAGCAGGTTATTTCCCTTTCACTCCCAACTGAGTCAGAAAAATTTATTCATTTACTAGTCAGAAAATAAACTTGATACATGTTCCTCAGGAGATCCATGTGCTATACCTCTTTATGGCAAAATGCCACAGGTTCAGCAGAAAGGAATACTTGGTCACATAGCCCACAGCCACAGCTGCAGGGGCCACCATTCACTCAGAGCTTGTAAGGTAAGCAAGGCTGAGCCCAGAAACAACCGTGGAAAACAGGCCTGGCGGGGAGGCCAAGCTGTGCCAGGTCTTGCATTTCTTGTGGCTTCACTGAAAGGGACTTTCATGTTTGCTGAGGGCTGCTGGGCTGAGACTGGCTTTCCACAGCAAGAGTTGGGGAACCCCAGTTGTAGACGGATCCCTCAGGACATTCTCCCTGCCTTTAGACTCCAAAACCACAATCCCTGTGCTCTTCTGCCATCGCCACAGCCAGCATATTCCTGCCTTCTCCCAATGTTTCCTGGTGGATTTAACGTGAACAACATAGCCCTCTTTTTGACTAACACTGGGTGACAAAACTGGCTGTTCCTTGTTCAGTCATGATCATGATCACCAAAGAGATGTTTGGATTCCTTTAGTGAGTGACTAGCCTTCTGCTGTCAAAAGTGAAACACTGCATCCCTGCCCCCCAAAAAACCACCTCATTAACTGCTGTGGGAGACCCAGGTTTGATCCCTAGGTCGGGAAGATCCCCTGAAGAAGGGACTGGCAACTCACTCCGGTATTTCTGCCTGGAGAATTCCATGAACAGAAGAGCCTGGTGGGCTGCAGTCCATGGGGTCACAAAGAGTTGGACATGACTGAGCAACTAACATACAACTGCTTTAGAATAGTAGAAACTTTCCTCTTAGGGTAAGTGGTCATCAAAATCAAGCATGGACCGAATATTTTTTAAGCTTCAAAGTTGTTCCAAATAGCTGATGTCCCTAGGAACACACATATATGCCTTGAATCATTGATGGTTTCGGAATTAAATAATAACTAAAGGAAAGAGTTGGCAATTGAAGTATCAAGGGAATTAAGATTTCACTCCTCTTACTGGAAAAAATAGCACCGTTATTCAAAGCTTATCCAAAAGAAGATTTTTTATGGACATATTTTAGCCTACCATGCTGTAATCAAGCATTTTTATGGGGCCATTTATATTAATAAGGCAGTAAAGGAGGAAGCCTCAGTTAAAAAAAAACATAAGTGGTAAAAGCCTCAGGAGCCAACGACAGGCTGAAAGAAGAACCAGCATCTCCTAATGGTGCCAGCTACTCTGGATTCACCCAGCTTCCAGTTTCTATTTGCCTTTTCTTTGGTCGATGTTGGAACACCCTGACCAGCCTTGAAAAGTAGGACTTGATGGTCCATCATGGGAAAAGCTATTAACATATCCACAGTTGGCCCTGGAATATACTTTCAAGAATTTAGAAGATTTGCCAACCACCATTTGAATTTTCCTTCAGAAAAGTGCACTTTTATTAACACCCTCCTCCCTCCTGGGGATAAAAATGGTCTCGATATTCTCATGGGAAAAAGAAAGAACATTCTCAAGAGCCTCTGTAGACAGAGAAGGAGAGTTCCTGGCCAAGAATAAAAATGGGAAAGTCTGAAACATTAAGCGCTTCTGATTAAACCTTCAGTGGTATATTTCTCTTAGACAAAGCATTTGTCATAAGTAGCTTGTCTGCCTGAGTATGATTTATGCGGCTGAACTGAAATTGGCTGAATAATTTATGCTATTTATTGTTCTAGAAAGTTTCTTTTTCTTAATAAATAAATAAATAATGCTGGGCTAAGAGAAAGAGGAAATAGTGGCAAGTGTCAGCGGTATGATGAGAGAAAAAAGTTCTTTTTTCCGTGTTGAAAGCTAACACAGTGTATCTAAGAGGAATGGTCTCCATGCAGAGGGCAAGACTCTAATAGGTGAATATTGTCAGCATTTTCAACAAAACCAGTTGGCTAAGAGAAGCTGTCAAATCGGTGTGAAATGAGGTAAAATTACAAGCGATACACTTTCTTTTAAGGTACTTTGCTTTGTTCCTTACAGTGCCTTCCAGCAAAAAATTTAATTTAAATACTGAAAATGGAATGCAGTTATATTGATTTAAATTTGCTAAGAAATTCTTGGACTCTATTTCCTGTTTCCCACATAAGATAGAAGGTGTGTGAGTCTGTGTGTGTGCCTGCCTGAGTGTGCCATCAGCTTTTCTAGTATTTATGAGTGAGTCACAGTTTATTAGACCCTACCACAATGTATATTAGCATAAAACACATAATTTGAATTGTCAGTTTATAAAATGTTCAGAATGTATGATTATAGTCCTGTTCTTACTGTAAATTTCTACATAGGTCCGATGAGTTATCCTACCTGCTGAAACACATAATATGGGCACACATGAGACCTTGGTGACTTTTTTGTTAAGCTTTTATCTTTGGGGGGAGCGGGGAAGGGTTACCATTTTACCACATACATTTTATTCCTGGAACCTCTGCCAAAGACAGACAAAAGAAAGGATGAATGAGCGTGCAGAAATACATGTGGCTCAGCTCAGCTAAAACTGTTTCATAGATAACTCACTGTAAGCTATGACTAAAAATATTTGAAATGTTTACAGGCTGCATAATATATATGTTTGACATATTAAAGGAGACTTCTATCAGCTGCTCAGTAACCATTCCAGAAAAACGCCTTAAAAGAACTCAAGCAAAATCACAGCCCCTCATCTGCAGTGCTGTTTCTAATTTGAAGGCAAATTCATCTCTGACATACAGCAGATTCTGTGCAGGTGGAAGCAAGCCCCTCTCCGCTCCTCTCTCTGCCAGTCAAATTATGTCATCAGTGAAGGATCACTGGTTTTTAATGATACGGTGGCCTCCATACTGAGAAGCAGTCCTAGCAGAGCAGAATGCATAGCCAATAAAATGGCTGTCACCAAATTACAATTGACACTTAACATCACTAAATCTGCAGTGTAATTCCTTGTGACAGTTGTGTAGGTATATTAGAAGAAAATAATTTACTTCAAACCCAGCATGTTAGACACATTTTCCTGCACGTAATTCATGTCACATTTACAGTAGCCAAAGCAAGCAGTCTCGAGGCAACCTTAATCTGGGAAGAGATCATAGATACTAACATGTTCATTGAAGTATGATTATTTATGCATGCAATAAACAAAGCTAGAGCAGTTGTTCATTGTAGGTTTTAATTGTTATTGGGGGTTTTAATTGTTATTGGGTTTTAAATGAATATTAGCCTCTTTTGCCGTAGGGAATGAGAAAAACTATTTTAAAAAACAACAACAAAAGCCACATTTTATATGGAAAATAGGCGTCAGCTAAAAAGTCCTTTTTTTTTTTTCAGGATCAGATGGACATTCCTGTCCCTCTCACCTAGTCCAGATCTAGGTTGTATTTAGACTTGAATTTTATGCTGAACGGAGCACAAGGAAAGCATGCAGGTGCAACTTACAAAATGCAAGTTAACTGAAACACCAGCGACAGTATCTCTCTTCCCTCAGACTAATAATACTGGAGAACAAAGGTCTGGGAGGCAGACAGAGTTTCCTCTAGAATCCTATTTTGCTACATTCACCCAGAGCGGGTCTGCAGAAGACCCTTCCCTGGCCTTCTAAGCATACATAAATATGTGACAGAGTTAAAGGTCTCCACTCTTCAGAATGAAGTGGTTTGAATGTCTGGCGAAATGGGACTGCAAAAAATTCATTCCAACTTTGTCTCTAGGCAATTCACCTTTGGCCCAGTGATGATATGAGTCTCTGCTGATGGGGGAGATATAATAAGTCAGGTCAGGCAGTCTCTAGAAGGCAGGGGCCTATTTGTTAGCAGAATGAGGCAGGTGTACTATTCCAGGGGAGATTAGCTCATCCCAGCACGATAATTACCTCCCAGGAAACCCTCAAGGTGACACATCCGACTCAGGAGCTGCACACCCCGTCTTGGAAATGGGCATGCCTGTATCGTTAAGTAGTCTTAATTTAGAAACCCCAGATTTAAAAACACAAATCAGCGAGTGATAATTTCCCTGTCCTTTCATTAAGACATTAAAACGTCTCCAGCAAGGGCGAGCTCACTAAAGAACGATAGCAAGATTACAGCTCAGCTGCCAGGCGGAGGAATTATCCTCCGGCCGAGTTTCCTCCTGGATTTTCTCATCCTAGTGGGAAACGGCAAACAAGAAGGAAGGGCGCCCACCCTCTGCTCGCTCGGGGCCTTGTGGTTGCTTTCGTGCCGCTTGGTGAATCCCACCTTTTGGGAAATCATCGTGAGTGGGTTTGCGTATCTTTTAGAACAAAACCACAGGGTTTCGGCTGGGCCACCAAAGAGCGAAAGGGAAAGCTGTCAGTTGGTAGTATTATTATTATTTTTTTTTTTCTATGTAAAGCGTGAGAACAAAGATGGCTCTTCCGACACCATCCTGACTTTGCAGTGGCCTGGACCCCTGTCTTGGGCTACTGACCATCTTAGCTGCGCCAAGCAGCGCCAGGTCACCACTGTGGGCCACCGGCAAAAGCTAGAACCTCTCTGGTTTTCTAGGTCCGTAAAGATGACCTAGGAAATTCGTCTGCGTCGCTGGTCCCTTTGAGCACACGCCTGACAGCCGAGGCTGGGAGGTGGCGGAGTGACCACATGATGACAGCTGTCAGATTTATCAGGTGGGCACCTGGCTGCGGGGGTGAGGGGTGCCCCAATAGGAGTGGCAAAAATAGAAGTGGAGGGTGGGATAAAATGATTAGAAGTCAAGAGTTTCACCAGCCTTTCGGTCAGAGGCATAAGAATCCAATGGGACTGAAGCCACTTGGCACACACACACACACATGATATATGAAGCAAGGGCGTTTCTAAGGATGAACTTTGAGAGGCACCAACTTATCAGAGGTTTATTGGAAATGAAAGTTTTGAGCAGGCATTCTTAAGGATGCCTAATGAGAAAGGATTTCACACACACAAATCAGCATGGTGAACATGAATATTAATATCACAGTCTTGAGACAGATCAAAAGATATTTAATGAGTAATAAATGATTTGAGTTTATATTTAATGGCTATGGAGGGGTGGGGCGGGGAGGAACGCGTTAATCTGTCGATTTTGTACTCTAAAGTGGCATTCATTTTATTTTTCATCCGGCCAGAAGCAATCTTGTTGTGCACTCATGTTGTTAAGGTCCATTTTGTGGCAAAGATGAACAGTATAGTGACCCCCGGAATGCAGTTTCTCATAGAGTGAACTCTGTGGTGTATCCTGGTGAAACACACCCCCTCGCCTAAAACTCACGATAGTTTAGCACACCCGGACATCAGTTAGGATTTCCCTGAGTCCCTATTCAGTGGCGCCCACCCCCTTGTTGTCTGGGGTCCCTACACCAGCCCCACTGCCATGCCTCAACATTCTCGGAGAAAGGAAAGGAATCAAATACAATAACTGCTTCTGCAGGAAAAGCCAGCTACGGAAACTGTGCAGAAACCATTCGCTCATTGTTGACGGCAGAAAGCAGCATGAAACTCTGGACATACTTGTCAGAAAGTAACTTAATCTCTATTTTGAAAACATTACAATTGTGTTGTTATTATTATATGTACTTGACATAGAAAAATGCCTCCACACAGAAGGAGTAAGTTAACTGAAGGCAGGTGACATCTAATCTCCCAGTGTTCTGATATTTCCAGACCAGGTCATGGAACTCCCATGGCCAAAAGCAAGTCCAATTTGCCACAGAACATATGTCCTATTGGTTCTTTATTAGGAACAGCTGATTGGAAGAAATTATTTTCCAAAATATCAAATTTAGCATAATTCTGTTTAAAAGGGCTTTAAAGATTTCTACTGGAAACAGTTTTAAATCTCTCCCTCCCAGCGATACTAGTTCTTGCCAAAAAAATGCAAGATAGAATCCTAAATATTAAACACATCAGTAAGCACTTGTTTAATAAATGGGTAAGGCTTTTTAAAATCGAGGTATAGTTTTTATGTTCCCATTTTTTAAACTTTTTATTTCATATCAGAGTATGGTGGTAGTTTAGTCGCTAAGTCGTGTCCGATTCTTTGAGAGCCCATGGATTGCAGCCTGCCAGGCTCCTCTGTCCATGGGTTTCTCTAGGCAAGAATACTGGAGTGGGTTGCCATTTCCTTCTCCATATCAGAGTATAGTTGATTTATACTGTCATATTAGTTTCAGGTGTACAACAAATTGGTTCAGTTATACATATACATATATCTAGTCTTTTTCAAATTCTTTTCCCATTTATGTTATTACAGAATATTGAGTACATTTCTCTGTGCTATGCTGTAGGTCCTTGTGGGTTATCTATTTTAAATATTGTAGTGTGCATATGTCAATCCCAAAACTCCCAAAAAAAACCCAAAGTTGGTAGAAGAAAAGAAATCATAAAGATTAGAGCAGAAATAAATGAAATAGAGATGAAGAAAACACTAGCAAAGATCAATGAAACTAAAAGCTGATTCTTTCGGGAGATAACAAAATTGATAAATCTTTAGCCGGATTCATCAAAAGAAAAGGGGAGAGGATTCAAATCAATAAAATTATAAGTGGAAAATAAAAAAAGAAGTGGACAACACAGAAATACAAAATATCATAAGAGACTACTGCAAGCAACAATACACCAATAACATGCACAACCTAGAAGAAACAAATTCTTAGGAAGATACAATCTGACTGAACCAGGAAGAAATAGAAAATATGAACAGACCAGTCACAAGTGCTGAAATTGAAACTGTGATTTAAAAACTCGCAACAGACAAAACTCCAGGACCAGATGGCTTCATAGGCAAACTCTATCAAACATTTAGAGAAAAGTTAACACCTATCCTACTGAATCTCTTCAAAAAAATTGCAGAGGAAGGAATGCTCCCAATCCTATGCTATGAGGCCACCATCCCCCTCATACAAAAAACAAAAACAAAAAAGGATAATTACAGGCCAATATCACGATGAACATAGATGCAAAAATCCTCAACAGAATACCAGCAAACCAAATCCAGCAGTACGTTATAAAAAAAGGACCATACACCATGATCAAGTGGGATCTGAGGGTGGAAGGATTCTTCAGTATCCACAAATCATTCAGTAGATACAACATAAGTTGAAGAATGAAAACAATATAATCATCTCAGAAGATGCACAAAAAGCTTTTGACAACATTCATCACCCATTTATTATTAAAAGAAAAAAAAATACTCTCCAGAAAGTGGGCATAGAGGGAAACCTATCTCAACATAATAAAGGCCATATACAACAAAACTACAGCTAACATCATACTCAATGGTGAAAAGCTGAAAGCATTCTCTCTAAGATTAGGACACATTTATTCAACGTAGTTTTGGAAGTCCTAGCTATGGCGATCGGAGAAGAAAAGAAATAAAAGAAACCAAAATTGGAAGAGAAGGAAAACTATCACTCTTTGCATGATCCTATACATAGAAAATCATAAAGATGATACAAAAAGCTACTAGAGCTCATCAATGAATCCGGTAAAGTTGCAGGATACAAAATTAATATGCAGAGAATCTGTTCACTATAGGGCAGAGAACTGAATGTATACACACACACACGCACACACATCACAATCACATACACACAAATACACCCTCAGCCATTCGCTATTTACTCAGTTTATTCCCTCATACACTCTGGGAAAATAGGGTTCTATTCCCAGGCTTTGCTAAGACTCTTCTATCACATGAACACTCGGTCTCAATTTTTAAAACGAACACGTCTTTCTGAAATTACATGTTGAATATCAAACAAAGACCATTTTAATGTTTTCAAGGCCAGACCAATATCATGGATAAGTCTGAAAAGGATGAAAGTCAAATCATGAACTGTGTATGGCTTTGATAACCAAACAATTTCAGTGATTAAGACAGAGAAGTACGCTCTGGAATCACATTTGCACAATGATAAGGAGCAGCACTTATTCGGGGGGTTCTTTTCCATTGACAGAAGACATCAAAAAAAGAAAAGAGAAAATGCTTATTATAAAAACAATTCTTCTTTATTAACTCCTATATGCATAAGAATAATTTTCAAAAGGAGGATATAGGGAAATTCAAATTCCACATGAAAATGCTATTCTATATTTTGTGAAGTCTCAATTATGTTGTGAACGAAATCTTAACTTATACCACTGATAGGAACATAAGGCATCAATTGATCTTTAATACATTATGTTTCTGTTCCAAGAGGCCAATCTATGGAGAATTGTTTTCTCTACATGTCTGGATATTTTAACTTTATAAAATAATCTTATGAATAACAGACGATTCTCTTTGAGGCCAAAGCACTGTTAATCAAAAAGGCAACATTTCTTTATTATTCACATGTTCCTACTTATCCCATATTACACAGTATACAGTTTTTATTCAAACAAGTTACAAAATTAACAGAACTATATTTGTAGCGCTATTACATTTAATTTTATTGAAACATACAATATAATACTTGAAACCCATTTAGTTTATTTTTTCAAAAGAGAGCAAAGAATAAATTTTAAAAACCACTAAACTCCATATCATATGTCATCAGGGAAATGCGAGTTAAAACAATGAGATACCCCTATTATAATGGATAAAATTAGGAATACTGACAACAGCAGATGCTGGAGATGACGTGCAGCAACAAAAGCCTTCGTTCATTGCTGGTGGAAATGCAAAATGGTACAGCCACTTTAGCAGACAGCTTGGTGGTCTCTTACACAACTGAACATACTTTCACCCGTTTGCTGTGAACCAAAAAATGCTCTCACAAATAAACTCTTTTTTTAAACATTCAACATTTATTTTCAATAAAAGCATTCAGATACATTTTCTTGAATAGTTACAAATACTCAAACAGAAGATTAAAATTTTCCAAGGCATTCAAGTTAGAAGGTTCTAGATTTTGCCAGAAAATTAGCTTTCTGTGATTTTAAAGAAGCATTTTTCTTATTGTAACTTTAGGGCAATAAATAATCATTTTCTGTAATTATCACCAGGCTTGCCTGGTGGCTCAGACAGTAAAGAATCCACCTGCAATGTGGGAGACCTGCGTTCAATTCCTGGGTTGGGAAAATTCCCTGGAGAAGGGAACAGCTACCCACTTCAGTATTCTGGCCTGGAAAATTGCATGAACTGTACAGTTTATGGGTCACAATAAACATAAGTTTCCATCATCCTCATATGTCTTTAAAGTTCCAGTTGTCTATTGCTATATAACAAATTATCCCTAACACTTGTTTAATATTTATTATTGGTCATTATTTTATGGGCCAGCAATTAGAGGAGGACTCAAGTGGAACAATTCTTTTGCTTCACAGGCATCAACGGGAGTCATTTGGTGATATTCAGCTAGTGGTTGAGCTGGACTGGGTTTCTTATTCATGTACTTGGAGCCTGGGATGGAATAGCTGGAACAGCTGGCCAACATTGACTTGGCCAACCTTGGTGTCTCTTCCTGCTGCCTCTCCAAGTACCTAGCTTGGGCTTCCTCAAAACAAAGCAGGTTCAGGTAGTCATGTTGCTTACACAGTAGATCAGCGACCCGAGAATGAGTGGAAAGACCAGTAGATCCTTCTGGTTACCTCAGGCATAGACCCAGAAACTGGCAGAGCATCCGTTGCATTATATTCTGTTGGTCAAAGCAATCACAGAGCTCACTCACATTTAAAACTGGAAGCCACAAACTCATCTCTTATTAGGAAAAATGTCTAAAATTATGTGACCTTCTTCAATCCGCTACAACCAGAGTGTTTCATTTTTGTAATTGCTTTGTTAAAACGTTTTTCCTACAAAGAGTATACACTCCACCCAAATTCCTTATCAGGAATCCCCAGTTTTCAAGACCAACTTCACTGTTTCCAGTAAAATAGACAATAACCAACAAAGAAAGTCATGGGAAAGCCTAAAGACATATGGAAATAAACTGTGTCACATGAAGTATATAGCATACTATGCCCAAAATAAGTTCAAAAGGAAAAGGTAATACTGAATTCGGGACATTTTTTTGTTTTGTTTATTCAGTTAGTTATTTTGATTAAGTTTGATTGAGAAGAAATCATTTGAATTCATAGAAAAGTAAACTCAACCATAAGCATAAAGCTGCCATCCTGAAACTTTAGCTTCAAAAAGTTTCTGTGTCTGACCAAAACTTCAATTTTGAAAATGGTTTTTTAGCATAATTTGTATGCTCAGAACAACAAGACTGATTCCTTAGGGTCATGTGTACATGCTCAATCATGCCCAGCTCCATCGAGTCAGTGATGCCATCCAACCCTCTCATTCTCTGTCGTCCCCTTCTCCTCTTGCCTTCAATCTTTCCTAGCATCAAGGTCTTTTCTAGTGAGTCAGTTCTTTACATCAGGTGGCCAAAGTATTGGAGCTTCAGTTTCAGCATCGGTCCTTCCAGTGAATATGCAGGACTGATTTCCTTTAGGATAGAATGATTGGATCTCCTTGCAGTCCAAGGACTCTTAAGAGGTTCAAAACCATCAGTTCATCCGGACTCAGCCTTCCGTATAGTCTAACTCTCACATCCATACATGACTACTGGAAAAACCACAGATTTGACTGGACGGACCTTTGTTGGCAAAGTAATGTCTCTGCTTTTTTAATATGCTGTCTAGGTTGGTCATAATTTTTCTTCCAAGGAGCAAGCATCTTTTAATTTCATGGTTGCAATGATTTTTTTAGCCCAGGAAAATAAAATCTGTCACTGTCTCCATTGTTTCCCCATCTATCTGCCATGAAGTGATGGGACCGGATGCCATGATCTTAGTTTTCTGAATGTTGAGCTTTAAGCCAATATTTTTTCACTCTCCTCTTTCACTGTCATCAAGAGGCTCTTTAGTTCTTCTTCACTTTCTGCCATAAGGGTGGTGTCACCTGCATATCTGAGGTTATTGATATTTTCCTGGCCATCTTGATTCCAGCTTGTGCTTCATCCAGCCCAGCATTTCTCATGATATACTCTGCATATAAGTTAAATAAGCAGGGTGACAGTATACAGCCTTGACGTACTCCTTTCCTGATTTGGAACCAGTCTGTCGTTCCATATCCAGTTCTGACTGTTGTTCTTGACCTGCATACATATTTCTCAGGAGGTAGGTCAGGTGGTCTGGTATTCCCATCTCTTGAAGAATTTTCCACAGTTTGTTGTGATCCACATAGTCAAAGGCTTTGGCTAGTTAATAAAGCAGAAGTAAATGTTTTTCTGGAACTCTCTTGCTTTTATAGATGATCCAACAGATGTTGCAATTTGATCTCTGGTTCCTCTGCCTTTTCTAAATTCAGCTTGAACATCTGGAAGTTCACGGTTCATGTACTTTTGAAGCCTGGCTTGGAGAATTTTGAACATTACTTTGCTAGCTTTTGAGATGAGTGCAATTGTGCAGTAGGTTGAGCATTCTTTGGCATTGCCTTTCTTTGGGATTGGAATGAAAACTGACCTTGTCCAGTCCTATGGCCATTGCTGAGTTTTACAAATTTTCTGGCATATTAAGTGCAGCACTTTCACAGCATCATCTTTTAGGATTTGAAATAGCTCAACTGGAATTCCATTGCCTCCATTAGCTTTGTTTGTAGTGATGCTTCCTAAGGCCCACTTGACTTCTCATTCCAGGATGTCTCTAGGTGAGTGAGCACACCATCATGGTTATCTGGGTCATGAAGGTCTTTTTTGTATAGTTCTTCTGTGTATTCTTACCACTTCTTCTTAATATCTTCAACTTCTGTTAGGTCCATACCATTTCTGTTCTTACTCAGATAGCTCCCAAAATTAATCAAAATCAAGTATGTCCATATTAAATAATCCTAAATAAAAACAATACAGTTTTCATCTCCTAATAGAATAAGTATGGGCTAGTCAGGTTGGGTGCTAGGATAATGTTCATAGATTAAATCTGTGTCCTAATCTTCTCTTCTTATAAAGATACCAGTTAGATTGGATTAGGGCCCACCCCTATGACCTCATTTTACCTTAATTACCTCTTAAAAAACCCAGTCTCCAAATACAGCCACTTTCTGAAGCACTGGAGTTGGAATGCAAAACATTACCAATCCATGTCCACTTATAGGGTTTTGGTCCCAAACGCTAATCTGACTTTCCACCCTGGTAATCTAGTCTTTATTGTTCAGTGGCTAGGTCATATCCAACTCTTTGTGACCCCATGGACTGCAGCATGCCAGGCTCCTCTGTCCCCTCTGTCTCCCAGAGTTTGTTCTAATTCATAGCCACTGAAACTAGGCTCAGCCTTACATAAACTGGGAAGATTACTTTTGTTCATTAACAAAAGGCCTACTCTAGACATGGCCGTGGCTTCTACACCACCTTTCCTTGAGCCCATGGTCAGGTCTCCTACCTCTGGGTGTGAGGTCTCTTGACTCAGGGGAGGCATAAAATGAGAGAGCACTTCTCCCAAGAGCCTAGTGGAAAACCTGAGCCAACTAAGAATTCACAACATGTGCTTCGTGCCCATCAGGCCTTCTAAGAGTGAAGGCATTTCCTGGATGTGGTCTTATGCAGCACACCAGCCAGAGGAAAGAGAAGACACCTCTAACACCTCAAAATTGGGTGGAGATCCACTCCATAGAATAAGATTCTCCTTCCTCTTCTGAATTCTGAATCCCATTCCTAGGATTATTTAATCTTTTGAGTACCCTTAGAAATCTTTTAAATAATTTTCCTATTCCATTTTATAAAAAGTGATATAAGCATTTTTATTTTAGATTGGTTAAGTTTTTAAATATGGTTGTATACATTATTTAATAGGTAATTTAAAGTTTTACATAAAGAATTTTTCTTTTTTTTACATTAAACAAGAAATTCATGTTATTTTACTAAACCCAATTTATGAAACAAAAGTATGGTATGCTCTACTAGCAATTTGAAAGTAGCACATTTCAAAGTATATTGAACATAAATAAAAAACTACATTGTGACTGTTGTTAAAAAGTTGAGAAGTTGACTGGAAAGTTATGTTTTCTCTTTTTAATATTCATTTTTGAAATGCTAAACTCATTTTGGTTTCTGTGGAAGAATTTGACCCAATGAATGCAGCATACACAGCTGTGGAAGAGTGTGAAGGAAAATTTGCAGAATTGTTATCATGTGTATGAAAATGAAAGTGAAGTCACTCAGTGGTGTCTGACTCTTGGCAACCCCATGGACTGTAGACCAGGCTCCTCTGATCATGGAATTTTCCAGGCAAGAGTACTGAAGTGGATTGCCATTTCCTTCTCCAGGGGATCTTTGTGACCCAGGGATCGAACCCGGGTCCCCTGCATTGCAGGCAGACGCTTTACTGTCTGAGCCACCAGGGAATCTCTTCAAATTTGTTGCCTTTCAGTATTACTATTGTGTTTTTCTTCTCTTTAAACAAGTCTATGACAGGTATAAATTGAACTATCGATGCTGCTAACAAGTGTTCAGTCATGTCTGACTGTGCAACCCCATGGACTGTAGCCTGCCAGGCTCCTTGGTCCATGGGATTTTTCCAGGCAAGAATACTGAAGTGGATTGCCATTTCCTCCTCCAGGGGTTCTTCCTGATGCAAGGATCAAACCTGAGTCTCTTGCGTTTGCTGCATTGGCAGGCGGATTCTTTACCACTAGTGCCACCTGGGAAGACCAAACTATCTGTGACCAAGAAAATAAATTAAAATTTGATCATGTTTAATCTCTACAGCAGTTAGCAGCATTGAGCAGAAACAAATCCCCAAGTAACTGAGGCATGAGGATACTTATTTTAATCTCTACATCCTCACTCAGTTAAACTAGAGAAGACATCACTCCTAGAACAATGGTTCCCAAATGTGTCCCCTGGACCAGCAGCATCAGCACCCTCTGTGAACTTACTAAAAATGCAGATTCCCAGGGACCTCCCCAGACTCACTGATTCAGAGACTCTAAGGTGAGGCCCAGAATTTTGTGTTCCCATAAGCCTTCCGATGATCCTAATGCATGCTAAACTTGAAACTGACTGAGACCAAGTTGAAACACCACACACCCCTTCAGAAAGCATCCCCTTTGGGAAAATATGCCCTGGAGGAATTGGAAGAGCAAACCTCTGAGGCAGGCAGACAGCCCCCAGAAACCTGAATTAAAGATACTCTCCAGTTCAGGGTGCATTAATAATATGGCAGAGATACTACTCTAGGGGTGGAAGTGCTTTCTTCATAAAGAGAAGAATTGGGAGAAAACTTTGTTTTGATCTCACGTTTGCAGCATATTTATCAAGAGAATATCACTTTGGGGTCTAATTGGCCTGAACTGAAATGCTGGCCCTCCTATTGGTCACATGACTAGCCTAGACGTGAAATTAACCAACCTTTCATCTGTAAAGTGGAGATAAAAACCCTGTCCTTGTGGCATTGTGGGGGGATTTTATGATTATCATATGTAAAGGTAAATCCAACACAGGAATGTTTTCTACTTAAATAGTAGAGTGGTGAGTTAATTAACCAAGAAATCATTGTTGTTCAGTAGCTAAGTCTCATCTGACTCTTTGTGACCCCATGAACTGCAGCCCACCAGGCTCTTCTGTCCATGCAAGAATACTCCATGCAAGTATTCTCCAGGCAAGAATACTCAGTGACTTATCACTGAACCACCAGGGAAGCCCCTAACCACAAAATTATTTTGGTTTTATTCTGTTTATTTTTTTCTTACCTGTCCTTCCTGCCATTCCTAGTCACGGGCTAGGTTGTGTGCTCTCTTTGCTCTGGGACTTTGCAACAGAGCAGAACATACAAGCTGTAGAATTGTTCCAGAGGGAAGAGAGAGAGGGGGGAGTGGTTTTGAGATGAAGGGCAAGGAAGAGACAGCTCACATCGGGGAGGAGATAGTCTGCAGGGCTCCGAGAAGGAGTGGGATCCTTGCATGTTCTATGGCAGTGTGAGCAGAAGGTGGTAAGACCCAGGTTGATCAGGGAAGGAGGACTTTGTGTGGCTGGTAAGACTGGGCTGCAAACCCAAGGGTTCGGGGTTTGGCAAAGATTCCTGGCTCAGAAGAAAAGCAACAAAACCTCTTGAGCAGAAATGAACATCAAGACTAAGAGAATGGGCAGCTTAGAGGTAAATATATGTAACACTTCTGTGTAAGTCCTTAGAACCTTTGCACAATGCAGGAAGGAGAGAGAGTCCCACATTGAACTGAACTTCCCATCAGGACCACAAGAAGGACTGAGAGTAGATTGTAGTTAGCTCAAAGCAATTTTTACATTGTGATGTCCTTTGCACATCTGATGTTGAGGACTGATACCCATACCCTTGGTTATGTTTATTTTTAATAGCCACTTTACCTTCAAATTTACACAGGTATTAATATATTCTAATTAGTTAATGAAAATGAAGGTCTTTTTAAATACAGGAGAATGCGAGGGAAACCAGCCCTCCCCTTTCATCATTAGGAAGGACAGTAACAGTGTGGGCCTCAACGGAAAGTCTACCAGAAACATACACATGTGAGTTTTAGCACATGCAAAGTGGTGACTTTTCAAACCTCATCTGAGTCTACATTTATAAAAGAAGACACAGTGGGTTAAAATACTCCTTACAATTAACTATTTCTATTTTCTTATAAAATTCTTTGTATACCAAAATGGCTCATTGAACTAGGTTCTCTCACGATACTGAAATGTGACTGACCAATAAGAAGCTAGCGGATTCTTGTGTGTGAGAGATGGCTCGAACCAGACTGCGGTAAGACACCTGTTCAGCCATAACATCAGAAGTGATCGTAGTTCTCTGAGCACTTGTTCAGTTGCTAAGTTGTGTCTGACGCTTTGCGATACCATGGGCTGCAGCATGCCAGGCTTCCCTGTCTTCTGCTATCTTCTGGAGCTTGCTCAAACTCATGTCCATGGAGTCACTGATGCTATCTAACCATCTGATCCTCTGTCTCCCACTTCTTCTCCTGCCCTCAATCTTTCACAGAATCAGGGTCTTTTCCAATGAGTTGGCTCTCCGCATCAAGGGGCCAAAGTATCGGAGCTTCAGCATCAGTCGTTCCAATGAATATTCAGGGTTGGATTCCTTTAGGATTCACTGGTGTGATCTCCTTGCAGTCCAAGGGACTCTCATGAGTCTTCTCCAGCACTACAATTTTAAAACATCAGTTCTTCAGTGCTCAGTCTTCTTTATGGTCCAACTCTCACATCCATACATAACCACTGGAAAGACCATACCTTTGGCTAGACAGACCTTTGTCAGCAAAGTGATATCTCTGCTTTGTAAAATGCTGTCTAGGTTTATCATAGCTTTCCTTCCAAGGAGTAAGTGTATTATAATTTCATGGCTATACTCATTGTCTGCAGTGATTTGAGAACCCAAGAAAATAAAATCTGTCACTCTTTCCACTTTTCCCCTTCTATTTGCCATCAAGTGATGGGACCAGATACCATGATCTTAGTTTTTTGTGAGGTGTAAGCCAGCTTTTTCATGTTCCTTTTTCACCCTCACTGAGAGGCTCTTTAGTTCCTCTTCACTTTCTGCCATTAGAGTGGTATCATCTGCAAATCTGAGGTTTTTGATATTCCTCCTGGCAATCTTGATTCCAGCTTGTGATGCATGATAAATTCCCACATCCACATTACTACATAATAGAGCAAATAGAAACATCCCAACATTAAAAAGAGAATAAAATCTGACCTTCATCCTCAATCAGATGACACCAATGGCATGGTAGCTAATGACCAGAACATGATAAAGTTCTAGATGTATAGGATCTTTGAACACAAACACGCTGAAGTCCTTTCCTCATAAATTGCTGAACTGCCTCAAATCTAAAACTGCAATTCAGAAAAGTACAGCTGAGTACTTGGCAAAACATGATTAAGTAAACTGGCCAATATGTTATCTCACTCACAATTTGAAATATGTTATCTGAGGCACATATATTGTGACACTGAATTTACTCATATTTTGAAATTCTTGGTGATAATTAAAAAAAAAAGGACTCAGATCAATTCTCCTTTCCTGATCCTGAGGCAAAGCAAAACACCTTCTGTATACAAAAGGAATCATCTCCACCTTCCCATAAGTCATTCTCTCATCCCATAAGCCTGTGAATCTTTTCCCTCTGAGAAGCCAGCAGCCCATTTCCAACCCAACAGGTCAAAGAATAGAGCAGAGCATAACTTCGTGATTAATATTTACTATATCCTAGAGTTTTGCTAGCTATCATTTAAGAGCCAATGAAAGCGATCCAAACAAGGAGAAAAATATGAAAACATACAAGGTTCAAGGGAGGCACCATAAGCCTGTGGGTTCAGAGTATGAGACTTGGGGCGCCCGCTGCCTGCCTGGGTCCCAATCCTTCTCCAGCCTTTCTCCTGGCTCTGTAACCTTGGGCATGTCGCTCAGCCCCTCCGTGCATTAGTTTATCAGTAAAAGAACCCAACTAATCCTGTCTACTCATAGGGAAGTCGTGGGGATAAAGTGAATTAATATTTGTAAAGTGCTCAAATAATACTTGCCTATAAAAATAATTAATATGCGATTGGTAACTAAAATAATCAAGTGAAAATAGCTGGTATTTATTAGAAACTACCCTGGATGGAGACAGGTTAGGATGTTTTCAAATCTTTATTTCCTTGCCACTGATACATTTAGTTCACAAGAAAATGGAATAAATTATCTAGTAGATGATAATCTATTTATGACAGGGCCCAAGAGTTCATATAAATTTATGTTGTCAAAGAAGTCTAATGGCATAAGATTTCCCTATATGAGACAACTTTTGGGTTGCTGTTGTTTGTTTCTATTCTATTTTCAAAATTGACTAGTTTCAAGATTGGACTAGTTTCAAGATTGGACTAGTTTTAAAACACATTGTTGCAAAACTCTCAGCCAAGTTTCCAAAATGACAGTTTTATTCCAGATTTATTAATTGGTTGAAAATTTTTACATAACAATGTCCAGAGCTTTTGTGGGGAGAAAGGGATATAAAACAGAGTACTTGCTCTCCTGAAGCCAAGTTAGGAAAACAGACAGACATGAAGTAGTTAAAGGCAATTTTAAAGAATCAAACTCAACTAACACTAAAGATCTGATTACATGTCAATACTTCAGTACTTTCACATTTGTTATTATTTTGCATTTCATGTATTAATAGCTGCATTTTATTTTATTTTATTTTTTTAAATAGGCAATACAGGCTCAGAGAGGTAAAATGACTTGCTCCAGGTCTAGAGTTGATGTGTTGTGGAAGCCTGTTTTGGAAGCAAGTTTACCTAACTCCAGCCCAAGGTCCTTGCCATGATGCCAAAGCTGCCAAGATCATCACTCAGTTTAAAGACAAGATATAATTTAGGAATTCGAAGGGAAGGGGATCGATGTGGGTGAAAACAAATGAAAACACATCTTTTGGGGAAAAGGCTAAAATATGGTTAGGATTTGGGGAGTTGAATAGTAAGAGAAAGAAGGAAGTTGAGACGTAATAGCAAGATAAATGGTAAAACACTGGCCAGGGGGATGCGGAAGACGTGGTAAAGGTGATTCCATAATTCAGATGGAGGGTGACACACAGACAGGATGCTAGGAGATTAGGAACCTTCACAGGCTTTGAATAAGGGAGTGGGTACATTACAAACATTTGGTTAACAGTGGCAACAGAGAAAGCGAAGAGGCGAACAGGAGAACGGCTAAAAGGTGTCTGTATTCATTCAGACTAGGCATGATGGGTGTCTGCGTTTGCCTGATGACTATGGAATAAAAAGGAACGATGGGGAAACAATGGAAACAGTGACAGACTTTATTTTTGGGGGCTCCAAAATCACTGCAGATGGTGATTGCAGCCATGAAATTAAAAGACGCTTACTCCTTGGAAGAAAGTCTATGACCAATCTAGACAGCATATTAGAAAGCAGAGACATTACTTTGCCAACAAAGGTCCATCTAGTCAAGGCTATGGTTTTCCAGTAGTCATGTATGGATGTGAGAGTTGGACTATAAAGAAAGCTGCTGCTGCTGCTCCTGCTAAATTGCTTCAGTCGTGTCTGACTCTGTGCAACCCCATAGATGGCAGCTCACCAGGCTCCCCCATCCCTGGGATTCTCCAGGCAAGAGTACTGGAATGGGTTGCCATTGCCTTCTAAAGCTGAGTGCCGAAGAATTGATGCTTTTGAACTGTGGTGTTGGAGAAGATTCTTGAGAGTCCTTTGGACAGCAAGGAGATCCAACCAGTCCATCCTAAAGGAAATCAGTCCTGAATATTCACTGGAAGGACTGATGCTAAAACTGAAACTCCAATACTTCGGCCACCTGATGTGAAGAGCTGACTCATTGGAGAAGACCCTGATGCTGGGAAAGATTGGGGGCAGGAGGAGAAGGGGACGACAGAGGATGAGATGGTCAGATGGCATCACTGACTCAATGGACATGAGTTTTGAGTAGGCTCTGGTAGTTAGTGATGGACAAGGAGGCCTGGCGTGCTGCAGTCCATGGGGTCACAAAGAGGAGGACATGACTGAGCAACTGAATCGAACTGAACTGAACATCATATCACAGTACTTGGTCTAAAGGAAATGTTTTAAGAACTTAATAATAACAAAGAATGAAGGAAAACAATAAATTAGAAATACCTTCAGGGCTTTGAACCTGGAGAACTTTAACAATAGTGATGCTGTTAGGAGTGCTGAGCCAAGGAGGAAGAGGAGTACCCAGGTTATGGGGAAGATACAGGCAAAGGCTTTAATTTGAAAAAAATAAACACCACACACAGGAGACACTGGGAAACCAAAGTGAGTTTAACTGTAAGTCTATGGAACTCCATATGACACTGGGATATGTGTTGGGTGAAGTCGTACAATAGAATAAAAACTTTGATGAGCAGTCAGAATGCAATATAAATGTCACTCATCAACATAAAGAAAAGGGTAGTGGGTGAGTTAGTTTGCTAAGTCACATAAATGACCACAGAGCTGTTCTACCCTGTCCATGTGTCACTGAGAAGTTTTCATTTATCTCTTATTCATTTATTTCTTAGTTAACACTACAAAATGTTCAGTGTCTCACTTCTGAAGATCAAGCAGGATGTGAGGGGGGCTCACTATCTATGCATTTGCTTTGCATTTTTTGAAATTGGTGGCCACTATGTCCCTGTAGAAACCCCTGGAAAAGGAACACATGAGAGAATTTAAATGTGCTAAGAAATTTGAAATGCTAAAAATGGCACTTTAGCATTGGCTAGATAAGAATTTCAATGTTCCTGCCAGCTCAGATACAGTCAGTTTTATCTTTAATTACCAAAATAAATGTAATTTAAAATTTTTCTTGCTTTACTGAAGTCAGAAAATAAAGTGCTCTCTTAAGTATAGTGAAATGTCTTGATCTAAATTTGACAAATTATAGTACCACAGAGCCTTAAGTGTTGGACAGGAGCATCAAAGAGATCTAGCCCAACTGCCTTGGACACCATACCAGGAGGTGCTAGCTGAACCACGTTGGATGACAGCTGGGCTACATGATTACATATGCTACATACATCTTGTCAACAGTCCTCCAACATCAGCCAAGAGCCTTCTTCCATCTGCAAAGTGACCAGATTCAGTATCTTAGGCTGTCATAGACGGCAGCAGGGTCCAATTCTAACATTAACCTAACTTCGGACAAAAACAGAATTTAGAAAGTTCTAGTTCGTTGGGAAAGCTTGCTATAAAAAATGGGACTCTGTTCTCCCAGGTCCACAGGAGAATCAACAGAGGTGGTCAGGGCAACTGAACTACAAGGAATAGAGAGTCTCTTTCTCTCACATCTGGTATGGGTTTAGAATGATGCAAAAAAAAAAGGAATCATTTAAATTAGGCATGTGGATTTGCGCCTTGACCTTTTTAGGTGAAAAGTAGGTGCTACCCACATGAATTTCTATGAAATTGGTAGCAACTGTGTAAAAGTGAAGGCCCCCCCTCTATAGAATATTAAGCCATGTGTTTGAAAGGGTAGAAAGGTCCGTTTGTGCATGGAATATATAGATACAACATAGATGATTTATTACAGTTTTGAAGTTTAGCCTTATTTTTTTTTTCTCATAGCAAGCAAAAATATAAGAAAAGGGTAAAAAATAAGTAAGGGTACAATTATGGGAGTACTCCATTGTCCAATATTCAATGACCAGATCCACTGGCTACAGCTTTCCAAGACTAGATCGTATAAAAGATGAATGCTGCATAAAGAAAATGAGGCATTAAGGATAAATGTATTTCTTAAGAAGAGTTTGCCATGAAGTTTGAGAAATTCTGTGATGATTTTTTTTTATCCTATCAAGGATTATTTAATTTCACTCAAGCTTTAAAAATTCAAATTAACCCGCTAGACTTTTTAAATAGAGTTTCTTGTCATCTTCCTTAGCTCAGTAATTTAATATTTTTCTCCATTCCCACTTTTGGCCAATTGAGCCCTTCATTTCCATGTCAGATCAGGACGGTGTGTGATATAGCCTGTGCTTGGAACGTTTGGTGTTTGACCTCGGCTTCCAGATAGTTTTATACAAAAAAGCCCCGTGATTATTGCCCTTGCTTCGGCCGCCTCCTTTTTCCTCCTTGAAGTGTACAGGTTCACAGCCAGGGCCTGGCTCTTATTATAGGTTTTAAGATGAAGTCTATAGTGAAAGAATTCTGTTTTTATTTCTTTGGAATTATTGGCTTTCAAAGCCTTTGAATTCCCTGTAGATAATTACTGTTTTGGCCCATGATTTCTCTGATATTCGATGCCTCCAAGTGGAATAAATTACCTATATAACAAGGAGGGTTAATTGGTGGTTGTGAGCCAATGTATGTGCCCCTTGTTTTATTTTTTTTTTAATATGCCCTACAAACTCTGACCATCTGAAACATCTTATTGTTTTAAACCATCTCCTCCAGGACAACTCGTGGTTTGGCTTCTTGGCTACTGGAAATGAAGAGAAGCAGGGAAACATTTTAGTAGCTTCGTGTGTTTTCAATGTTGTGGGTTCTTCTGTTTTTGTGACATCTGTACTCCTTCGCAGTAACCACATTTCTTTCTAATATCCTGAGTAAGAACTGTGTAAACTTAAGATACCTATGCCCAGATCCAGCCTCACAAGCTTACTAGAGCTCAAACTTAGAGCCAAAGTTCCCACAGAGTTAACTCTATCAGTGTTCAGCCTCCCTAAGCTGTTTTCATGAACTCGTCTTCAATAAATTATGCTTTTTTTGTGTTAGCATTCGTCTTATTAAATCCACGAAAGAAAAAAATGCCTCAATGAAGCAAAACAGGAGCACCAACTTTCACAGCAAATTGTTTTGTGTGAATGAAAGCTTTTTAATAGTGTAACTCTCAGCAAAATTACCCAAAAGTAGTTTAGTAAATGCCATGAAACATAACATCTGCGTATCAAAAATGCATTCTGTATGCTGCATGAAAATTGGAGCACTGAAGCAATTTCCTAATATTTACATATTTATAACAAGTGCTTGTCATGGGAAGGCTGAGCTCACCTGCAATACTTTCATGTTATATAAAATGAAAAATGGCTCATGCTTGGGTGTTCTAATAACCATGATATTATTTTAACAATTACACTATTTAATACGTTGGATTAGTCCCTCTGATAGTGCTATTAGCTGTCACTATACACCATAATAGGTGGCTTCATCTTTGTTATGACATGATCTTTCCTACTGTTTGTTGACCTTTCAATACAAGGGGGAGGGACGCTCCCAGCCACCACCACCCCCCCAAACCTTTAAGCAGCTACTGTAAAGCCGCAGTTTAATTCTCAGCTGGAATGTTTAGAAACCCTCGGTGCTAAATACCTCAGTGGTCTGCTTAAACACCAACAACAGCCTTATGGGGCCTTAGCCGACCTTAAACACATCTTTTTTTGTTGAGAATATTGCATTCTGCCACAATTCTGTGGGCTAACCCTGGGCTCACATTAAATATACCAGCCTCATTGAAGCTTACTGAATTGAGTTGAGTTGCTCTTTGTTTTATTCTCTCGAAGCTTCACCCCCAACTGGGACTGGGCAGCCTTTCTTCCAGTGGAGCGTGCTTTAAAGTACCCCGAAGAAGAGAAGGAGGGGGTTGAGGGGAGGAAAGCCAAAAGGTGCAGCTAAGGCCCATAATTAGTCTTGATCCTCCAAGTCTAAAATATTTTAACGCCAGGTTTCTGATTGCAGTACGGGCAAAGTGGATTTGGGAATGCAGAAAAGTAATTAGGTCTGTGCACTGAAGTGTGGAGAGCATTTAAAAGTGAATGGGTGGTTACTACATTCTTGGCAGGCTGTTTTTTATCTTTTCATGCTCTGCTGTTGTTAGAGGTGATGGGTTTATTGCAGTTTTTGCACTCTGGAGGTGGCTGTGTTTTTCTTAACCTAGCCTTTCGCTCTTCATCTCAAAAATGAATCCTTATGGTGTGAGGAAGAATGAGGGAAATTTTTTGAAAAATAAGAACACGGCCCATTGGCCAAATATTACGCAGTGAAGCAGAATAAGTTGGGACTAAATCTCGACGCTGCAACAGGTCACTTATAAAGACTCTGGGTTTAATTAATGACTCACTGAGCACAGGACCAACGGGAGACAATGGTCACCCCAAGGAGAAGGAAAACAAAACAAGTTATTCTCTAACCGTGTTCACAGAGCCATCGAAAACTATCTGGGGAGAGGCTGACATCACTCTGCCACTCTGAGTCCTGGTATAGAAGATGCAGCCCACAAATGCCTGAGCAGTCAGAAATGTCTGGTTTTGATTACTTCAATCTATAGAAGTGCTGCAATTTGCTCAGATCACATGTTCCTTCAGCTGAGACCTTCATATATGCCAGTCAAGTTATTATCAGGGCAAGCTTGAAAGTCATAGAAAATGTATGTGCTTTTTGAAAAAAAAAATTAGCTAGGGGTGGGTAAGAGTTGAGACTTTAAATGGACTCCTTTCAATTTCCACAATTTATCTTTTTAAGCTAAAGTGAATGGTACAAAATGAGTCGCCTTACTTCTTTAGCCGTGAAAAACTTGCCTGAGGTTACTTGGCCTTCCCAAAGCTGTCAGGGAGAGAGCTGCTGAATCTGGAAGGGCAGAGCTAATAGAGAACCAAAGGCAATCAACAAAAGGTAGGTTTGGGGTTTGGTTGTTGTTGTTGTTCTTTGAAGGTTTGGAGTTTTTCTGTTTGTTTTTCACTTGTCTTTATTTTAGAAATGAGCCTTGGAAAGGCCTGCATCAAAGACCGCTGATCTGGTCTATTTACATCCTCAGACAACCACTTGAGCACACCTCGAGTTCAGACAAATGAGCTCCGTGCTTTTTAACACGTTTTAAGTGCTGCCTTCAGTATCTTAATTAAGGGCTGTTCTACTAGTATCTAGTTTGCTGTGTGAGAAGTCCATTTCCTTAGCCTCACAGAGCTCTTAGCTTGTTGGGCTTATCTCCACTTCGAGGGAACAAGGAGCCCTTTACTGTTTGACATATTGTCACCTTCGCCCTGGCTAGACCCAAAGCAGCTCTCTCACCTCAAGTCTTACCATTAAAGGATTCATACAGCCGCGATATTTCTTAGCAACCTTATGTTTTAAGTCTTCCAGAAGATACAAATAAAAATGCATGATCTGATGCCATGATAAGTAAGATTTACATCTTCATCACAGCCTATTTATAACAGAGAAAACCCGGAAACAGCATAAATGTCTAGCACTGAGGAATTAGTTAAATAAACGATAATACACCCATACAATGAAATGCTATGCAACCATGAGGAATGGTATAGGGGAAGACTATTTAATGGCCTGTGAAGATTTTCAAACTATTTTAGTTTTAAGCTTAAAAAGCAGGTTATAAGGCAATATGCATAGTTTAATCCTTTTGTGTGCTTGTATAATAGGCAGTAAAGTATATAATGTATAATTATTGTAAAAAAAAAGTGAGCCCATTTTTAAGAAAGAAAAAAATACATGAAAATGTAATAAAGGCTATCGCTTAGTAGTAGAACTCAAGGTGATTTTATTTTCTCTGTTGTCTGTACGTCTAAAGTTACTTTAATGAACTTATAAATGGCACGACAGTTTTGTAACAAAGGCACCATTAATAAATCTCATTTTATAAGAAATAGCTTACCAAACCATCAGATTTAATTTTCCATTCATAGTTTCTTTAAATACTCATCATGATTTGTCCCTCTGAGTACAAAGGGCAGAAGACAAAAATATTAAAATTTCTGCCCTTACATCCCACAGTTATTGTTCTACTTGAACATAAACTTGGTAACTCAGAGTATTTCCTCTGGACTCCTCTCCAGCTACCTAAGAGGCAGGAAACGGTTTCAGCCTTCCACCGTTAGACTGCATTTTAAAGAACCCAAGTGGGAAAATATGTCCCCCTGCCCTGTCTTCCAGCCATGAAGCTGCACAGCTCCCTGCTGGACCCTCCCTCTGACTAGGCTTTGCCCAGACTTGCACTTCAGGCTGGTGTAGCCCGGCTCATCCTCCTCCGTGACCCTCCCTGAGCCCATAAAGCTAGGTCCACGTTAGGGCTTGGCTACTTGCATGGAGGAAATATTTCTTCTTGGGAGCCTGATGTATTCCTCATTATGCAAATTGGAAATAAGCACCAGCATATTCCAGGTCAGAGGCATAACATAGATAAATAATTGCTGGGGGAAATGTGTGGCTCAGTGAGCCCATCTAAAGCTAGAGGCTTACAAAGTGTGTGTCCAGGGTCAATGCTGACTTGCTGGCAGCCCATGGGAAAATCACTTAAACTCTCTGTGCTTCATCTTAAAATAGAGAAGGGAGGAATGCTGACCCAGGCTCTGGGGAATAGTGAAAGATTGTGAAGCACTTCAAAAATTCTTGTATCAAAGTAATAGGTGTTATTTAAGGAAAAAGGCAAAGAGTTGGACGCCACATAGCGACTGAACGACAACAAGGGAAAAGGTCATGAAATAATCAAAGACCTCCTGGAACCTCAGTCATGACTGTGATTTGACAAACTCTGATTTAGGCAGAGTTGAAGGGGCCTAACTAAATTCACAGAAGCCCAAATTTACGGACAGACCTAAAGCACTTGCTGTAGGTAACTTAGAACCTTCATGATCTTTTTCACAGAAGATCGTTATTCTGAAACTGAATATGCCAGTCAGATGTTTACGTTGATCCGTCATGTAATTTTGAAAAGAATCCCATTCAGAGATGAGTTGCTGAGAAAGTTTCTAAAAGCATCACTTGTTAGAAACCAAACTGCGTTCAGCAGGTAGAAATTAGCATATGGGCTAGACCCCTCCTAGGGTCACAAACACACACACAGAAGCCACAGAGGCTGGGACAGAGGGCTGTCCCCTAATCACGGGACTCTTCCACAGGAGTTTCCATGAGCTTCTATGACCCCCATCAGGAATAACACCAAGAAAGTGGCAGCAAGATGTTTCTGCTCTCAATTCCATCTCCCTCATCCATTCCTACTGGGCATAACACCCTCCTACCATCTCTGATCTGAGACCAGACAGGGTCCCAACTGTAGTCTGCTCTGGTATTTTCTAGACAGTATACCAAATTTTCAATGTGGTCAAAGAAATAGGACTGATGGTGACAGTATCTCCCATGACTGGGGTCACAGATTTCAGTCACCATCTTTTTGAGTCCAGTGTGCCCACATCAGGAAGATAGTAGAGAACAACCAGGAAAAAAAAAAACAGCCTAGGAGCCGGAGCTGTCTTTATGCCTCTTGTTATCTCTTTTTTTTTTTTTCATTCATTCAGTCGCTAAGTCATGTCTGACTCTTTGTGACCCCATGCACTGCAGCATGCCAGCCTTCCCTGTCCTTCACTATCTCCTGGAGTCTGCTCAAACTCATATCCATTGAGTCAGTGATGCTATCCAACCATTTCATCCTCTGTCCTCCCCTTCTCTTCTTGCCCTCAATCTTTCCCAGCATCAAGGTCTTTTCCAATGAGCTGGCTGTTCCCATCAGGTAGCCAAAGTATTGGAGCTTCAGCTTCAGCATCAGCCCTCCTCCCTAAATAAAATGATCTGAAACAAAACTTCCTGTATATCTGATACCTGGTATTTATTATTTAATCCTCTATCTAGCTAGTGTAGTGGTTCAAAGAAGGGACTGTAGCTCGCCAGGACCCTCTGTCCATGGAATAATCTGGGCAAGAATAATGGAGTGGGTAGCCATTCCCTCCTCCAAGGGATCTTCCGGACCCAGGGATCAAACCCAAGTCTTCTGCACTGCAGGTGGATTCTTTACTATTTGAGCCATCAAGGCAAGCCCCAGGGATAATAATTTTGCTACTGCCTAATGTCATAAAGGGATTTGAGACAAGGCATGTATTTAATAGAATGCCTTTGCTGTTGGTGGTGGTTAGTCACTAAATCCAGTCCAACTCTTCTGCAACCCCATGGACTGTAGCCAGTCTGGCTCCTCCATCCATAGGATTTCCCAGGCAAAAAAACTGGAGTGGGTGGCCATTTCCTTCTCCAGGGGAATCTTCCCAACCCAGGGATCGAACCCACATCTCCTGCATGCCAGGTGGGTTCTTTACCACTGAGCCGCAAGGGAAGCATCACAGAATATCTAGCATATAGTAAATATTCACTTAACATTCACAGCATTGTTAGCAGGGATACTGTTATAGCCAGATCAGTCACTTGTCTCCTTCTTTGCTAATGGAAAACACTGACATTCAGGAAGATTCAGTGGCTGGCGAGCCAGGATTCCAACCCAGGGACTCTGACAGCAGAACATATGCTGCTTGCGTCCCCCTTACTATCTCCTTTCTTGGGAAACAAAGTCAGTGCAGTTCAGGACACACTCACAGATCTAATGAGGTAATCTGACAGCCCCCATGCAAGGATCTCAAAACACAAGTCCGGGCACATAGGAATATATTCTTTTATCCTCAGCTACATTATCATAGTCTCTCCTGTGGTGAGTACTGTGTCTATCTCAATCCAGTGTAATAATACTCACTAGGATACTCTCAAATATATTTTCTCAGCACCAAGGGCAGAAGTGAGAGCAAAAGTGATCATTCTTCTTCCCTTGCCCCCTTTTTTCTTTCTTTCTTTCAGTGGAAAATCCATGACCTCTGTGACGCCCCCACCTACCCCAAACCATAGCCCAAGGCTTGGTTATAGCTACGGGTGGAGGGGTGAGAGGAGGTCTCATAATGCTAGAGAAAGAGGAACCAGGATCAGAAACAAAGGCCAGTAAACAAAGTGAAAGAGGCTCAGAAAGGGGAGCAGGGAGGGGGGGCCTGGAAGCGGAGAGCAAGACACAGAAAAAGGACTTGGAGAAAGACGGAATAAATTGTTTGCTTGTGCTGTTTAGCAAAATCAGCTAAACTTGGCTTTCAAAAAGTTTCACACAAAATCATTTTCACTGATTATTTTTTGGCACAAGAAATTTTGTAAGATTTGGAAATTCACAGTGACACAATTTGCTAAAAATGCCATTCAACACGATTTGATGTAAACTACAGAAATGTTATTATAATTCATTAGGAAAACTCAAAAATGTGATAGTGTCCTGAAAACTTGGATTGCTGCCCCAAGAATCACTGGCAGCTAAAAAGCAGCACAAGAACCAAAATGCTCAGTCGATCTATTCACAGCAAATGTCATGTGTCTTTTATGTGGTTAGCTTCACTTTAATATCCTGGAGATATTTTGCAGCCATTTTTAGTCTTTCATTTTACTTTCTCCCAGGATTCAAATCCTAAAGCCCATTCCCATGTAGGCAGTTCTCTATAAAATCCATATGACCCATTTACCAGCAAGAAGTCATGTTTACTGCGGCAACTGAGATTGTAAATTCTCAGTTTCGAGTCTCCCACCCCATTGTTAGAACAGGCCTGTGCCTTGTTTGTGTCTTTGTGTTCTGAATAGGGTATCAGCGTCTAGTTTCCTAACAGAATCCAGGGCTCCTAACGTAATTCTGGGAAGCATATGTTATACAATGAAAAAAATCCTGAATGAACGTCAAACTAGAAGTCTACTGCCTCCTTGAGGAAAAGGATTTTGCTTTGATCCTCTAAACCAAGACCCTAAGCATATAGTAAATGCTCAATAAGTTATAGGAAAGAAGAATGGAAGTAGAATAGGAGGGAGAGAAAAGGGAAGAGAAGGAGGGAGACTCAGTTCATGTTCCAGCACACAGTCAAGTCAGCTTCGACGAACTGCTAATTTTACAAACCTGTTTCCTTGAGTACAAATAAGAACACCGCCACCTACCACCAGTATCATTTATAGTCATGGCATCGAGATTCACCAGAGGTTTTCACATGCGTTATGTTATTAAATCTTCATATTATTATTTGTATTATCATCCCTTTCATTATCTAGGCCTATATAGCAGCGGAGCACAATCTTTCTTCAGCACTCCAAGCCATTCTTTTAATAACTCTCTCAGTTCGATCCATGCTTTAAGGCTCCATGAACTCAGTCTTCCCACTTCCAGTTACCAGCTTTGCTGCCAGATGGGCTCCTTCGTACATCCTATTTTCTAGAATTCCCCTGAATTCGGTCTTCTTTCTGACCTGGACAGGGTATACCTATTTAATGGACCCACCCTTTAGACTCCTGCTGTCTGCTTGATAACCTGATCAATGTATACCAAAGTGACTGGGATTGTTTTACCTCTCGCCGTCCATCGCTACCCCCACTTAGAGCCGGAAGTCCAGGTGCATTCTGGATTTGGCCTAAGAGACGCGCTTGTCACAAATCTGAAACCCAGGTGAGGCAGCATTTCTGTGGCACTTGACAAGCAAGCTCTAACAGTCGTGCAGGCTGGCAGTGGCCAGGATCCATAAGCACCCTGGGTGGAGGCCGTCACACAGAAGCAGCGATAGCCCGAGATGCTCGGCTGCTCTAACTGCTCAGCTGCCGCGGCAGGGGGCTCACCAGAAACCTCCACTCTCCCCCAGGGGTTTCATGAACGCATAATCCTCTGTATTAAGTTCCTTTCTATTGGAAACACTCACGGCAGTTTTCTTTTCTCTGCACCGAACTCTGACTGATACAGTGAGTTTAATGATAAAAACAGGTTACAGTCAATCATCCATCCTCCCGACTCCCTTATCACTGTGTTTGTAACTATATCCACATTATCCTGCTGTGTTTTAATTCTCTATTTACATGTTTATATTTGTCTTCTGCTCTATTATATGCCTTTATGTGAACATTAAACTTCCCCATCATTGCCACCAAACTGTGAATTTTTAGAGTAAAGTTTCAATGTCTCAGTCATTTTTCCATACCAAGTGCCAACATCAATGCATAGTGCCTAGTAGGCAACTATGAACACCTTGAATCTCTTTTGGAGAATATGCATGCATTTCTTCTGCCTGCAGGAAGGGCTGACCCTGTATGTTAAATGTATGAGTTGTTTGCATGATTTTATTTGTGCTCTAAGAATAAGAGACTTTTCAGAAATCTACATACATACACATACACAATTTATCTATCTTCATCCATAGCTGTGCGTGCAGGCAAAATGACATGAAACACTAATGCAATTATCCCACATTATCCCGTCTTTAGAGCAATTCTTTTAAGTAAAAAGACAAACAACAAACTGGGGAAAAATATTTGCAATTTATTCTATTTACAATAAAGACAATGAACTAAATTCTCTAATCTATAAGGAGACCATAGAATTCAGAAAAAAATTAGAAAGTGAGTAATAGTTCACAGAAAAGGAAATATAAATGACTCATAAACATATGAAAAGATGCTCAAATTACTCCTACATAGAAAAAATGCAAATTAAGACTACATCAAGATACCATATTTTGCTATCATGTTGGTAAAAATCCAAAAATTTGACAACCCCTAGGGTTGGCAAGATACAGGGAAGCGGGAACAGTGATTCATTGCTGGTGGGAGTGTAAATAGGTATAATCATTCTGGAAGGCAATTTGGCAATATTTATTGAAATTACAAATGCATATACTCTTTGACTCAGCAGTTCCAATTCTAGGAGTTTATTCTACAGATATATTCACACGGGCAAAATCATGAATGTGGAGGGTTATTTACTGCAGCAGTTCTTGTAATAGTCAAAGATTGGAACAATCTAAAAGCTTGTCAGAAACAAATATCATCTATAATGCATACGTGCAGGCTCTAGAAAAATGGTACTGGTGAACCTGTTTGTATGGCACAATAGAGACGCAGACATGGAGAACAGACTTGTGGACACAGTGATGGAAGGAGAGGGTGGGGTGAATTGAGAGAGTAGCTCTGAAACATACACATTAGCACATGTAAAACAGCCAGCCAGTGGGAATTTGCTCTGTGACACCGGAGCTAAACCCGGGGCTCTGGGACAACCTAGAGGGGTGGGATGGGGCGGGAGGTGGGAAGAAGGTTCAAGAGGGAGGGGACCTAGGTATACCTATGGCTGATTCCTGTTGATGTTTGGCAGAAACCAACACAACATTATAAAGAATTATCCTCCAATTCAAAATAAATACATTTTAAAAATAAATAAATAAACAGAAGTTTGTCAGTAGAGAGCTGTTTAAATAAATCATGGCATATGGAAATAATGAGATACTGTTCAGCCATAGCAAAAAATATTAAAGAATGGGGACGTTCTATGGTGCTAATATGTAAAGATATGTAAGATGCATTGTTAAATGAGGGGGAAAATTCAAAGTATGTATAGTATGCTACATTTGTTTTAAAAGTGGGGAAAGGAATGTGCTAGGCTTTGCTTATCTATACATTTTTTAAATATCTGGAAATCTACACAAGAAATTAATAACAGAGGTCATCTATTTTGATGAAGGGTTGGAAACCAGCAGATAGGGGCCTGATGAAGAGGGTAATTTTATTGTGTTCCTTTTTACTCTTCTTAAAGTTTACTCTTTAAACTTTACTCTTAACTTTTTAAACCATGTGAATCAACTACTTATTTAAAAAATAAACATTAAGTATAAACACTATTAAGAAAAATTACTATTTCAGTCTTATTTACCCATTTTGGTCAATTTCTAGCATCTGAAGGCACAACCCTCCACCCTCACTAGATGTTTGCAGGGATAGAAAAGAGAGTCTTCAGAATTTTAAGAGTAAAGTTATTGCTTATTGAGCACTAAAATTTTTTTTAACGTATTGGAAACACATGGATATCACAGTAGACATCAGAGTAGTGGAAATACCAGGAAGTCTTTTCCTACTTAGGAACATGCCCATATTAATTTTCCATTTGTTTGGTTTAATAATCTTTTTTTTTTTTGGTGCAAATTCTGAGTATCTTTCATTACAAATACCTTGAAATTCAGTATGCATTATTTAGGGACTTCCCTGGTGGTCCAGTGGCTGACTCAGTATGCATTATTTAAAATAATAATCTCTTAAAAAATAATCTGTATTTTCTGAGAGATGGGTATTTTCAATTGAAATAAAGAGAAGGGGGTGATGGGGAACTGATATCTAAACATGTAGAAAGGGAAGGTTGTGTAAAAGTAGCATGAGATAAGACCACTTAGGAGTCAGAGCAGAGAAAGGACACAGTGGGACTTGGAGAGAGAAAGGGGCAAGGAAAGGGAGGTGAGAGGATGGCTCATCAACAGCCTGTTTGACTTTTGCCCAGAAACCTGCTGGTGGAAGCCACCTGGGTTCCAGACACTCGCTGCTCCTACTGTCTCTGATACACAGACCCTGCTCTGGAAATGCTCGGGATTATTAAGTCTGTGCTTTGTTGATATAACAGGGAGTCAGCTTCTAGTTAGCCTCGTGGGTTTCTTTTTCTTTCTACCTTTCTTTTTTATCTTTCTATCTTCCTTTTCTTTTCCTTCTTTAACATACAAAAAGCTGTACCTATTTAAGATATATAGTATGATGAGTTTGGAGATAAGAATACATTTGATGGAGCTCCCCAGGTGGCTCAATGTTAAAGAATCCACCTACAAGGCAGGGGATGGGATGTGGGTCTGATCCCTGGATCAGGAAGATCCTCTGGAGAAAGAAATGGCAACCCACTGCAGTATTCTTCCCTGGGAAATCCCACAGAGAGGGGCCTCGTGGGCTACCGACCACAGGGTCACAAGAGTCAGACACGACTGAGTGAGTAAAACAACACCATCTATGATGGTTAAACCATCACCACAATCTGTGCCATAAACTTATACATCACCTCCAAAACTTCCTCCTGCCCTCTCTATTTTCTTTTCTGTGTGTGACAAGAACTGTTAATATATGTACTCTTAGTAAATTTTTAAGAGATTTTTAATAATTCCTTAAGAGATTATTATCACAGGAATCCAAGACTATGCCCCGATGAGTAAGACTGAAGAAGCTGAAGTTGAATGGTTCTATGAAGACCTACAAGACCTTCTAGAACTAACACCCCAAAAAGATGTCCTTTTCATTATAGGGGACTGGAATGCAGAAGTAGGAAGTCAGGAAACACCTGAAGTAACCGGCAAATTTGGCCTTTGAGTACAAAACAAAGCAGGTCAGAGGCTAACAGAGTTTTTCCAAAAGAACGCACTGGTCATAGCAAGCACCCTCTTCGAAGAACACAAGAGACAGCTATACATATGGACATCACCAGATGGTCAACACTGAAATCAGATTTGATTATATTCTTTGCAGTCAAAGATGGAGAAGCTCTATATGGTCAGCAAAAACAAGACCAGGAGCTGACTGTGGCTCAGATCATAAATTCTTTATTGCCAAATTCAGACTTAAATTGAAGAAAGTAGGGAAAACCACTAACCATTAAGGTATGACCTAAATCAAATCCCTTACAATTATACAGTGGAAGTGACAAATAGAATCAAAGGATTAGATCTGATAGATAGCCTGCCTGATGAACTATGGATAGAGGTTCATGACATTGTACAGAAGGCAGGGATCAAGCCCATCCCCAAGGAAAAGAAATGCAAAAAGGCAAAATGGTTGTCTGAGGAGGCCTTGCAAATAGCTGAGAAAAGAAAAGAAGCTAAAGGCAAAGGAGAAAAGGAAAGATATGCTCATTTGAATGCAGAGTTCCAAAGAATAGCAAGAAGAGATAAGAAAGCCTTCCTCAGTGATCAGTGCAAAGAAATAGAGGAAAACAATAGAATGGGAAAGACTAGAGATCTCTTCAAGAAAACTGGTGATACCAAGGGAACATTTCATGCAAAGATGGGCTCAATAAAGGACAGAAATGGTATGGACCAAACAGAAGCAGAAGATATTAAGAAGAGGTGGCAAGAATACACAGAAGAACCATACAAAAAAAAGATCATGACCCAGATAACCACAGTGGTGTGATCACTCACCTAGAGCCAGACATCCTGGAATGCAAAGTCAAGTGGGCCTTAGGAAGCATCGCTACGAACAAAGCTAGTGGAAGTGATGGAATTCCAGTTGCGCTACTTCAAATCCTAAACGATGATGCTGTGAAAGCGCTGCACTCAATATTCCAGCAAATTTGTAAAACTCAGCAGTGGCCATAGGACTGGAAAAGGTCAGTTTTCATTACAATCCCAAAGAATGTTCAAACTACTGCACAATTGCACTCATCTCACACTCTAGCAAAGTAATTCTCAAAATTCTCTAAGCCAGACTTCAACAGTTTGTGAACCGTGAACTTCCAGATGTTCAAGATGGATTTACAAAAGGCAGAGGAACCAGAGATCAACATCCATTGGTGCATCAGAAAAGCAAGAGACTTCCAGGAAAAACATCTACTTCTGCTTTACTGACTATGCCAAAGCCTTTGACTGTGTGGATCATAACAAACTGTAGAAAATTCTTCAAGAGATGGGAATACCAGACCACCTGACCTACCTCCTGAGAAATCTGTATGCAGGTCAAGAAGCAACGGTTAAAACTGGACATGGAACAACAGACTGGTTCCAAATAGGAAAAGGAGTACGTCAAGGCTATATATTGTCACCCTGCTTAATTAACTTATATGCAGAGTACATCATGAGAAATGCTGGGCTGGATGAAGCACAAGCTGGGATCAAGATTGCCAGGAGAAATATCAATAACCTCAGATATGCAGATGACACCACACTTATGACATAAAGCAAAGAAGAACTAAAGAGCCTCTTGATGAAAGTGAAAGAGGAGAATGAAAAAGTTGCTTTAAAACTCAACATTCAGAAAACTAAGATCATGGCATCCAGTCTCATCACTTCATGGCAAATAGATGGGGAAACAATGAAACAGTGAGAGATTTTATTTGGGGGGGCTCCAAAATCACTGCAGATGGTGACTGCAGCTATGAAATTTAAAAAATGCTTGCTCCTTGGAAGAAAAGTTATGACGAACATAGACAGTATATTATAAAGCAATCATTACTTTGCTAACAAAGGTCTGTCTAATCAAAGCTATGGTTTTTCCAGTAGTCATGTATGGATGTGAGAGTTGGACTATAAAGAAAGCTGAGCACCAAAGAATTGATGCTTTCGAACTTTGGTATTGGAGAAGACTCTTGAGAGTTCCTTGAAGATCCAACCAGTCAATCCTAAGGGAAATCATTTCTGAATATTCATTGGAAGGACTGATGCTGAAGCTGAAACTCCAATACTTTGGCCACCTGATGCAAAGAACTGACTCACTGGAAAAGACCCTGATGCTGGGAAAGATTGAAGGCGGAAGAAGAAGGGGATGACAGAGGATGAGATGGTGGGATGGCATCCCCAACTCTATGGACATGAGTTTGAGTAAGTTCCGGGAGTTGGTGATGGACAGGGAGGCCTGGTGTGCTGCAGTCCATGGGGTGGCAAAGAGTCAGACACGCCTGAGCAACTGAACTTAACGAGCAAATTTTTATATATGCAGAACCGCATTGTTAGCTACATGCATTCTACAGAACAACAGATCTCTAGGACTCCTTCCTTTTGCATAACTGAAACTTTATACCCTTTGGCCAACACCTCCCCATTTTCCCCTTCTTGCAGCAATTGGTAACCACCATTCTACTTTCTGCTTCTATGAGTCTGACAGTTTGGGATTCCTCATATTAATGGGCTAATAGGTTTCTAACATATACTTGATTTCATGTGTGTTTGTGATCAGTCGCTCAGTCGTGTACGACTCTTTGTGACCCCATGGACTGTAGCCCCCCCAGGCTCCCTTGTCCATGGGACTCTCCAGGCAAGAATTCTGGAGAGGATTGCCATTTCCTTCTCCAATACTTGATTTCATCATAAGACCTCATACTTAACATTTGCTTTTTGTTAAATTCTACAGTAAAATGGATAGCTACTTAAAGAGTAGAGGATGAGGTAAGGTTTTACATCCTGTTAAAATGTGTATTTTGGACTCAGTTTGTTATCTCATAGAATGTACATGTATAAAAATATGATTTCTGAAGCAGCTGGTTCACTTCAAAGCCCGATTTCAAACTGTTCTGTGCTCCCATTAGTAGAAACTGTGTGTATTGTAACAGCTGCTAAAGAAAACCAATGATAGTAAATAAAACGAGTAAAATCAGCTGTACTGTTACCATCTTAGGAATATCATGTATTTTAATTGTATTCTGAAACAGTCATTGTGCCTATATTAGCCATACCAAGGTTTATAGGTGATTGAACTTCTATTTAAATGCTTTAAGAATGAATTGTCAGCTGTGGTAAACAGCACAAGGTCCTTGATATTACCCTAGCAGGTGGATATTTAGCCTGGTGGTCGGGAATAGATGGAGTTGGCAGGGTTGAGACTCCACTTCCAGTGGTCGCAGATTTCATCATAAATCTGCATAGCATAGAGATTCTGTAGTGCATGTGCTATGCATATAGAAATACTTTTTCCAGCTTATTAAGATGATATGATGCAGTCATATTGGAGACGTATTTACGTTCATTCATTCCAGGTTCCCATAATATTGCTGTTACACAGATACACGTGGTATGGGATACAGGGTGGCTGGTTGGCTACCTGGCTGAAAAAACAGGAGGTGTGTATCAGAAGGCCCTGACTCACAGAATTCTAGCATGTTAGAGATGGAGGGGACCTAGAGATTAGAGAGAACAAACTCAATTAGCCAAGGAGGAAACTAAGTCAATAGTTACCTCTACGAATGTTATTTATATTAAAAAAAAAAAAAAACTATTTTGAATCAAATCTCAGCTAAGCACAGCCAGGTAAAAAATTATAATAGTAAAACTGTAGCTGTGGGAGTGGGTGGGGGAAGAAAACAAAACAAGAAATGGGTGTTTCACAAGGGAAGAATGAAGGGTTTTGACAACAGGGAGATATCAACCACTTTGTAGATCTGGAAGCGAGCAGACTTCTACTGTTTTCAGGAACAGAAACCACTACGGAACAACATCGCACTGTTTGGTGGAGGGAGGCAATTAGCAGGCCAGAACGAACGCCCATCAGTGAGCTCACTTGGTCCCACTGAGCCCAGAACTGTCACTGTAGAATACTGACACTGATCCTCTCTGGGGTCCATCCACAGTGTTTATTTCCACACTCCTGTCTCCAGCCTGGCTGCCCTGTCCCTTCCAAAGTCCTGAAGGGATGGTTGCAAGCAACAGTTGTCTCTACTGCTGATTCTTGAATTGATATGTTTGAGAAGTCCCAAAGGTCCTCCAAGCAATCATTTCCTTCCTTACTAAGAGTTTTCTAACAGTATAAGGTGCTTTAGAAAGAAAAATTTCTAGCATGTAATGTTACAAAAAATAAAAGCATGTATACTGAAACCACTTCTCAATGAGGGGTTTTAATAGATCTGAATCTACTGTTTGGCACTCCAGCCCTGATACTGAAGTGGTGGCCTTCCATTTCAGTACATACAGGAACTTCCTTTTACTTGCCATCCTATAACCACATACTAACGGTAAAGCTACATCTCTTCTCCGAGGACTCATGCATGTTACAGAGCAAATCACTCAGCCTGTGCTGTGATGTGTTGTAGGGAAGAGGAGATCCTGTTTTCCAGGCTGGATTCTGCTTCTATCTTGTGGCATGAAATTGAGCAAACAACTTCACCTCTCTGAACCTTAAATTACTAAAGTATAAAACGAGGAGTTAGGCTAAACTATCTCTGACGTCTTCTGTAGTTTACAGACTCTGATGTCCTTTGGAGCCAATCTTATAAACATCCTATAAAATTATCACTGTGATTACCATTTCCATTATTTCAGGTTGAAATCTGAAACCTAGTTATAGGGCTCACACTCAAACACTTCAATCTGGCAGAGTATCGTTAGCCTTCAGCGGTTTCTCGGGACAGGCACGCTTGATGGTTAAGATGTCTGAAGAAGGACACAAAGTATCTTGTGGTTGACTTTGATAAGATAAAATGCTTTCCGCAGGGTGTGACTCATGAGCACACGAGGACACCCAGCCAAACTCATCTGAACTATCCACACCCCTTGATTCTGCAAACTGGGTTGCAGATCTTTCGAGAACAGTCTTCTTACAAGATTGCTGGCACCCTCTCTTCCAATCCCAGCCAGAAAAACAGTAAGAACAGCCTTTCTCATATCATGTTGGCATTTCTGGTCTTGGTCCAGGCTGGAAAATTGAAGTGTAAAAGCACTTAACTGAACATTTCAGAAGGTAAAGAAATGTTCAGTTCAAGCTTAGCTCTCAAATGGACAAGGGGTCCTTCTTTTATTCACTTCATCAGAAGCCCGGATGGCAAAGAAATATCACGGTTTGCCTTCTGCTTTCAAAGTTATCTGCTCTAAGCTCCATGTTAGAAGCAAATAAAGCCCTTTATGTCTCTGTAAAGAGCTGCACAAGCCAATGTTTACAAGTGTTAGAATTTTGATTGGTAGTCTCAGTTCAGGTATCCCTACTGCAAGCCTTGAGTGACTAAATCATTGAAGAATTTTCATTAGGGAAATAACTTATTGAGCACTTGTTATGAGCCAGATACTTTTTTTTTTTTAACTCCAGAGAAGCAGTAGTGAACAAAGTAAAACTCTGACTTTGAGAAATGTATAACCAATCAGGGAAGAGAGACAAATAGAAAGCAGTTACCATAGAGTGTGACTATATGTACACTCTAGTATACAGTATATACTATGTATATATATATATATATATATATATATATACCCTGCAAGGGTATATGCAGGGTGCTATAGACAAGCATAAAAGGGACAGGATCAGACACAGAGGTTCAGGCACAGCAATTCTTTTTTTTTAAATGGTATCAGATAAGAAATAATAATCATGGCCACTAATGTTAATTGCGTGTTCACTAGAGCCCAGGCATCATTCTAAGTCTCACTCATTTACTCTTCGTAATAATCCTGAAAAGTAGAAAGTATTACTGACATCACAGGAGAGTTAAAGACTAGGAAATGGGGAGCCAGGATTCCAACCGAGGCAGTCTTACTTCAGAGCCTCTACTCTTTACTATAACACACACACCTTTCCTGAAGCAGAGAAAAAGAGAATCACATGAGCAAATATCCAGAGAGCAGAGAGAAGCATATTCCATTTGTGAATTTGAAATCAGAAATTCCATAAAACTCAGGAAAGAGCACTCATGAATTAGGGAGGAAGGGAGAGGAGATTGGAGAAGCAGTCAGGTCAAATCATGAAGTCATGTAAACCTCATTTAGGAGACTGGACTTAACCTGTTGCAGACTTTGTATTTCCATGGTCCCATTCAATTTCAGTGACATGAGAGAAATGATCTGTTGTGTATCTCAAATAGATCTTGGTCAGGGAGGCATTAAAGAGTTTCAACGGGGAACTGATAAGGCCAGATTTGTACTTGAGAAAATCACTCTAAGGGTGATTTGCAAACTGGATTGAAGGGAAGCAAGATCCGAGGCAGGGAGATCCATTGGGACATTTTCACACTAATCCACGAGAAAGGTGACGGTAGCCTAAGCAAGGAGTGATGATGACGGGCAGACAGAACGAAGAGATGCCCAAGGGCAAGAACTGATGAAAACCGGTGGTTGGCTGGCTGCAGGCACTGAGAGAGGAGGCAGAATCGGGATGAGCCTGCTCTGTTGTTTGGCCACAGGGTCATGGACAGTGCCCTTGAGAAGAGAGAATACAGACGGGGCAGAGCGGAGGGACCGAAGCTCATGAGTTTGCTGATTCTGAGTGGCCTAGGAGAACCGAGCCGAAGGTTTAATAGATCTTCCGATTGGAACGTTGGAGCTGAGAGCTGGACTAGAGATAGTGATTTGGGAATTATTGATCTGTAGACGGTAACCTACGTTGTAAATGAAGAGACCCAAAGGGCATGGGTGTGGTGAGAGAAGAGGACCTAACACAGAAGCCAGGTGGCATCATCACTTAAGGGCCACGGAGACACAGGGAATTTCACAAACAAAGCTGAGCGGTCACCAGCAGAAGGGCAACTGGAAGTCACAGTTCGTGTTGTCACAGAACCCCAGGGAGGAGAGTACGGGGGAAAGGTCTGTGAGCCTTTTTTATGGGAACTATCAAAACAGGCTATAATTTTCTTCCATCCCAGTAAAGAAACTTTCACAGGAACCCATAGGCCTAAGATATTTTATGAAGATATCTTATGAGTTACATTTGTGGGACAACTCAAGAGAATATTTGGTTTTACAAAGATGGTTCTGTTTCCTTAATGAGTGATACCTCAGGCTTTGTTAATAAGAATTTGAACTCTTGCATTGTTCCTGACATTCATTCAGTAAGCTGAAAAAAATCCTAAGTCAGTTCTAGACTTTCTATTTTCACAGTCCCATTTAATTGCAATAACTTGAGAGAAATGATCTGCTGCATATTTCAAATAGATTGATTATAATGCTATCCATATGAGACTAAAGAAAAATGTTAATGATGTCATATATAGATTTTAGACTTTTCCATTCTATTTTCAATGTTATTTTACTTGTTTCAGTCCCAAAGGATGACTGGTTAGGTTTAGCTGCATAAATTGTATCTCTGATGCTTTCAAACCTTCCAAAATAATGGAGGTGCTGTAGTAGCTGGATGGGGAAGCATCTGGTTGATAGTTCTGCCATTAAGTTACTGAACATTAAGACATTCTGTTGAGGTGTATTCTATACTAAAAATAGAAATATCAAACTGCATCAATTATACACCCCCATTCATAGCTGTCATTGAATAACCCTGATGACTATTTCATGGAGGAGGAAGAGAGATGATAAATACCTCTTCTTTTAATCACTAGAAATATAATTCACTATTTGAAAAAATAGGTAATGTATTTCATAAGTTATGGGCCAAAAAATTATCCTTGTATTAAGATAAAAGTAAATCAAAAGAGTTCAAAATAAACTTATTAATTTGTCAAAAATATGTTGAAAAACTTTAAGATGGGTATGAGACAAGCATTTCAACACTTGATGATGATATGTTGGAATTTTCTGAGCAGGAAGGGATGTGGGAAAACAGCTAAAAGATGTGGCTGACTTCTCTTTCTTCTACTTCTATGTTCAGCCTAATTCATTTCTTTCTGTTAAAAGTACATATTTACCTGACTGAACTGCCATCCTTTTAAATAACATCTAATCTGTTGTGATGAACAGGAAATTTAATTCCAAACAGCAAATTGTGAAACAATTGAGATGAACTAGAAAACGTAACTCAGAAACTACAAGAATGTCATCAAACAGGCAAGTTGCATAAGATAAAGGAGAAGTGCTATAGGAAGGTAGAATATTAATTTGGTCTGTTATACGGAACAATTGTGCTTACTATAAAGTTAAACCTCCTTTAGCTGAGTGTTGAAATTAATGAACCTTTCTCACATAAAACTACAACACATTTTTCCTTTAGTCTTCCACTTCCTGATCTTACTTCACTCTGACTTCCAAATTTATGCCTCCTTTTAGCCCTAATCTTCCTGTGACAGCAGTTTGTAAATTTCAAGCTCTCTCCGTTGATTTTTGCCACCCACCCTGCCATCAACACCTCACTCCCTGATCCTTGGGTTTCCAGATCTGACCTGGAATACCCTTGAGGCAGCCTTCCATGATTGACAGCAGTTGCATTTATCATATTGTTTCTTAGAGACAGGAAAAGACCAGGAGATTTGCAGTGGCAACTGCCAAGGAATTTTATGTAAAGAATTGTGGGGTTTAGGTGCTTTTCTGACTTGTACAGGAACCAAAATTCAGGTCATTCCTAATACAGATAAGCCACACAGCATTCTGTGTGACCTTTCTCGGTTTGGGTTTTCTAATTTCTTTTCCCAGCCTCTTCTCTTCAGACCATTATCATTTGATGTGGCGAGGGGTGAGTAGGAGGTTGTGGAGGTATGGGGAAACTTAATCACACTCCCTTACTTCTAACCCTCTACCCAAACTTTCTGTCTCCCCTCCTGTCCTTTTCCTTCCATTCTATCCAAATCCTTCTTTTGTCCTACCCAAACACTGGAAGTCAGGGGACAAGGTCAGAGCTAGAAGATGTTAATAGAGTTGGTGGGGAACGCTACTCCAGTTCTAACACATGTAGACACACAAACCTTAATTTATAAAGGGTACACCATAATTTCATGCTGAAAAAAAATTTCTTTTACCTCTTCCTGGCATTTCAACCAGGACAAAATCACTGAAATACAGCCATTTTCAAACCCAATTTGTTGTCATTAACATTACCAGCAATATCAGTTCAGCTTTCAACACAAATAAACGTTGCAACCAGTCCCCTGTGTTTTCAGATATTCCATTGACAGGATACTGCTGGGCTTTTTGGTAATGCAAAAAGCAGAGCTTACATCTGGGTAGACACAAATATTTTAGGTTATTCTCTTTTAAAATAAACATGTGACTGACAGCTCTAATTCTGACTGCATATATGCCTTAAACTTGAATGCTGACAAAAATTTTTAGACTGCTATTTGACTAGACTCATACTCTCCCATAGTTTCTTGTGCTTTTCCTTTTGATCTAAGGGATCTTTTAGAGTCTACAAAAGATGTCCTTCTCTGCGAAAAATCAGAAATACCAACAATCTCATCCTTAGACCCAAAGAGTGGCTCCTGCTCAGTAATTAATGGAACTCAGCATTAGTAATTAGGTTCTCCTACGGGTGCTATTTTGTGTTAACAAGAAAAATGCCAAAGTAAGAGGTAAAGCTGTATTTTCTCAATACCAAAATATATTTACCTTTTGTCCCTATCACAATCAAGAAAAAGAAAACTATTTTTATTTTTATATATCTTTTAAGATTTTTCTCTCTGACTTCTAAATATCCTTCAGGTATTTTTTTGTTCCGCATTTCACAGAAGAAAATGAAAGGGAACAGAAACGCATATCAAGACAGACAGCAAATGGCATGAGAGGAACATGCAAAATTGAGGACTCTTAAGGTATTTTACACAACGCTCCCATGAGATAAATCACTCTTCCTACTTCTGGACAACAAATTCTTTAAATCGAGTAGAGTTTGGATTTCTATGCTGGATATACTATTTACTCAGAACCTTTTTTATTGGTTCACTCAAATTTTACCTCTAATTACAAACCACCACAGAAACACATCCTACTATTCTATCCCTGGAAGAGTGAATGACTGTTCCACTTCTGATTAGAGCACCTTCTTTTTAATAAAACTCCTTCTAGAGGGGTATGAAATCGGCTCACTCAATTTCAGAATTCTCTGTCATCTTCTTTCCCCTTCTCAGCATCATTTTAGGCTTCTCCATTTTGTCCCTCTCACTGGCAAAGCACTAGTGTGGCTTGGAATGAGGAGACTGTGTGGTTGCCAGGGTGACCCCAAGGACTGGTTACTGCACATATGGTTCTGCAAATGGAAGCTCCTCAGTCAGACCCAATGGCAGGAAAGAAGATGTGCAAATTCGCCCTGGGCAAAGCTGGTGTAAAGTTTCAGATAAATGTTCAGAATTAACCACCTCCTGTTACTCCGAAGGTACAAAAATAATTCCATGAAAAGAATTTAATTTTTTTTATAATCTTGCTCAGTAATCTTTCTCTTCTTAAAGAAGAAAAAAAACCACTCAGAAGAGGAAGAACATTTGCTTTGAGGGGCACTCATAACAGTTGATTAATACACGCAGGGAAATACAGAGAAGCTTAACTGCAAGAAGGTTTAAAAGTCCCCATTTTAATTATTGAAGAATTAGAATCAGCAACAAGTCAGCCTGGAGCTCAAAAGTCACCACTTCACATCAGGAGGTCCAAGACTGACTTACAAAATCTTCTATTAATATTTAACTGTTTCTACAACTCTCTGTCTCCACAGATACCATATTTTTAAAACTCTATTGGGACAGTCACTAGCTGGAAACACCAGGGAAAAGAGAGGTCAGGTTACCACCATGCTGTGGGCGATCTGGGTCCCATGTTCCCTTTGAAGAACCACATGTTGCTTTGTGCTTTTTCTGGAATTTTGTACAGGTTGGTTGCAATTCTGTATTCAATAACAGAGGAGCAAAAGAAAAGCATTTGCCAGTTAGTGTTTATTGGGCTTTATTTGTTGTTTATATTTGACAAGTAGTATTTCAATTTACACCAGGCTTCCCTGGTGGCTCAGTGGTAAAAACCAGCCTGCCGATGCAGGAGGCAGGAGTTCAATCTTTGGGTCAGGAAGATCCCCTGGAGAAGGAAATGGCAACCCACTTGAGGATCCTTGCCTGGGAAATCCCATGGACAGATGAGCCTGGAGGGCTACAGTCTGTGGAGTCAGACATGACTTAGCAACTAAACAACAACTCCAATTTAAGGTGAATGGTTCTTTCACTGTTACATGGATTAATATTATAAAGTTAATTTGGTGAAACTTGAGAAAGCAATGCTTCTATTTAAGAAAAACTTGAAACAGTCTATCAAATCATTGCAAGTTTTTAAACTCAACAAAAGACTACTTAACATGTCAAGAGCTTTAAAAACCAATATGTTCAATTTTGTTATTTTTTTTATTATTTTATTATTATTTTTGTAATTGTTTTTGCCATACATTGTCATGATATCACCATGGATTTACATATGCTTCCCCTCCGGAACCCCCCCCCCCCTTCCCCCCCCCCCCCCCCCCGGGAAATCTCGCTGCACCAGCCCCGAGCATCAATCCTGGGCTGGCGATTGATTAGACATATGAAAATTAACATGCTTCAATGCCCTTCTCCCATATCATCCCACCCTTACCCTCATCCACAAAGTCCACGAGTCTATTCTAAACATCTGCGTTCCTTTTGCTGTCCGTATGTTGGGTTCTCGTCACCGCCTTTCTAAATTCCATATATATGCGTTAATATACTGCATTGTTGTTTTTGCTTCTGGCTTACTTCACTCTGGATAATGGGCTCCAGTTTCGTCCATCTGAGTAGAATTGCTTCAAATGAATTTTTTTTTTAATGCTGAGTAATATTCCATTGTGTATATGTACCACAGCTTTTTTATCCATTCGTCAGTTGATGGGCATCTATGTTGCTTCCATGTCCTGGCTATTGTAAACAATGCAGCGATGAATATTGGGGTACACGTGGCTCTTTCAATTCTGGTTTCCTCGGTGTATATGCCCAGCAGTGGGATTGCTGGGTCATATGGCAGGTCTATTTGCAGCTTTTTAAGGAACCTCCACACTGTTTTCCATAGTGGTTGTACTAGTTTGCATTCCCACCAACAGTGTAAGAGGGTTCCCTTTTCTCCACATCCTCTCCAGCATTTATTGCTTGTAGACTTTTGGATGGCAGCCATTCTGACTGGTGTAAAGTGGTACCTCATTGTAGTTTTGATTTGCATTTCTCTGATAATGAGTGATGTTGAGCATCTTTTCATGTGTTTGTTAGCCATTTTTATATCTTCTTTGGAGAAATGTCTGTTAAGTTCTTTGGCCCACTTTTTAATTGGGTTGTTTATTTTTCTAGAATGGAGCTGCAGGAGTTGTTTGTATATTTTTGAGATTAATTGTTTGTCTGTTGTTTCATTGGCTATTATTTTCTCCCATTCTGAAGGCTGTCTTTTCACCTTGCTTATAGTTTCCTTTGTTGTGCAAAAGCTTTTAATTTTAATTAGGTCCCATTTGTTTATTCGTGTTTTTATTTCCAATATTCTGGGAGGTGGGTCATGGAGTATCCCGCTTTGGGTTATGGCAGAGAGTGTTTTGCCTATGTTATCCTCTAGGAGTTTTATAGTTTCTGGTCTTATGCTTAGATCTTTGATCCATTTTGAGTTTATCTTTGTGTATGGTGTTAGAAAGTGATCTAGTTTCATTCTTTTACAAGTGGCTGTCCAGTTTTCCCAGTACCACTTGTTAAAGAGGTTGTCTTTTCTCCATTGTATATTCTTGCCTCCTTTGTCAAAGATAAGGTGTCCATAGATGCGTGGATTTATCTCTGGGCTTTCTATTCT
>ML660765.1:16036408-16245389 GCA_007570785.1 Antilocapra americana | reverse complement strand
TTAGCCAGACTCATCAAGAAACAAAGGGAGAAGAACCAAATCAACAGAATTAGAAATGAAAACGGAGAGATCACAACAGAAAACACAGAAATACAAAGGATCATAAGAGACTATTATCAGCAACTATATGCAAATAAACTGGACAATTTGGATGAAATGGACAAATTCCTAGAAAAGTACAACTTTCCAAGACTAAACCAGGAAGAGATAGATAATATTAATAGACCCATCACAAGCACGGAAATTGAAACCGTAATCAGAAATCTTCCAAAAAACAAAAGCCCAGGACCAGATGGCTTCACAGCTGAATTCTACCAAAAATTTAGAGAAGAGCTAACACCTATTCTACTCAAACTCTTCCAGAAAATTGCAGACGAAGGTAAACTTCCAAACTCATTCTATGAGGCCTCCATCACCCTAATTCCAAAACCTGGCAAAGATGCCACAAAAAAAGAAAACTACAGGCCAATATCACTGATGAACTTAGACGCAAAAATCCTCAACAAAATTCTAGCAAATAGAATCCAACAACACATCAAAAAGATCATACATCATGATCAAGTAGGCTTTATCCCAGGGATGCAAGGATTCTTCAATATTCGTAAATCGATCAATGTAATACACCACATTAACAAATTAAAAAATAAAAATCACATGATTATCTCAATAGATGCAGAGAAAGCCTTTGACAAAATTCAACATCCATTTATGATAAAAACCCTCCAAAAAGTAGGAATAGAAGGAACATACCTCAACATAATAAAAGCTATATATGACAAACCCACAGCAAACATTATCCTCAATGGTGAAAAACTGGAAGCATTCCCCCTGAAATCAGGAACAAGACAAGGGTGCCCACTCTCACCACTACTTTTCAACATAGTCTTGGAAGTCTTGGCCACAGCAATCAGAGCAGATAAAGAAATCAAAGGAATCCAGATTGGAAAAGAAGAAGTAAAACTCTCTCTGTTTGCAGATGACATGATCCTCTATATTGAAAACCCTAAGGATTCTACAAGAAAATTACTAGAGCTAATCAGTGAATATAGCAAAGTTTCAGGATACAAAATCAACACACAGAAATCCCTGGCATTCCTATACACTAACAGTGAGAAATCAGAAAGAGAAATTAAGGAAACAATTCCATTCACCATCGAAACAAAAAGAATAAAATACTTAGGAGTATTTCTACCTAAAGAATCAAAAGACTTGTATATAGAAAACTATAAAACACTGATGGAAGAAATCAAGGAGGACACAAACAGATGGAGAAATGTGCCGTGTTCGTGGATTGGAAGAATCAACTTAGTGAAAATGAGTATACTACCCAAAGCAATCTATAGATTCAATGCAATTCCTATCAAGCTACCAGAGGTCTTTTTCAAAGAATTAGAACAAATAATTTCTCAATTTGTATGGAAATACAAAAAACTTCGTATAGCCAAAGCAATCTTGAGAAAGAAGAATGGAACGGGCGGAATCAACCTACCTGACTTTAGGCTATACTACAAATCCACAGTCATTAAGACAGTATGGTACTGGCACAAAGACAGAAACATAGATCAATGGAACAATTTTGTTATTTTTAATTTTATATGTTCAATAAACATTTTATTGATATATTAAATGTAAATTGATTATCAAACACATTTTAGCAAGGTGTTGATGGTCATTATTTCTCATTTGATGACTGGGTTTAAGATTAAATAGAAGAGATTCTTCAATTTACCAAGTACCGTCTGGTGTAGTAATTTGCTTAGTAAATATTTATTTAAAGGTCAATTTGATAAAATTCATTCATCATAGCCATTAAAATATTATGCAGATAGTTTAGAGCACTTAGAGAAAGATTATCATCTAGAAATCCCCAATCATAATATCTGAACACAAAAATAGTTGACTCCAAGCCCTACAGCAACTTCAAGAAGTCCAGCATTCCTGGTGTTATAACAAGAATTTTCTTATTGACGTTCTGTCACATGGTGTTTGGAAAAAACTAAAGGAGGAAAAAATAGCCTTAAAAAGTAGAATGAAAATCATTTGACAGATGTTTCTAGTTTCAGTTTGGACAGTTGGCGTTAGAGATAAACATTCATAATCTATCTCATCTTGTTTGACAAATACCAAGATATGTTGCTTTAAACACCAAATTCTAGTATTTAGGAATTTCCAGAAGTATGACTAATCTTTTGGTTCACATCAGACTACAAACACACTTGTTCATTCTGTCCATTTTATAGGCAAAATACTGATAGACAGCAGATTCACTATCAGTTTATCCCCACTTAAGATTGGTCTTGTCATTGTCTCCTTTGCAACAGACCTCCCCATGGACTGCATCATCTGTCTACACCTGGGTATCTTTATTTGTAGAAACTACTACCAATTCTCTCCTAGATACCACCTACCCCCCACAGTGTTTAGTGTGGAAATGTCTCCCTAAAATGTTCAGATTCTGAAACCACCCACACTAATGGGATGAATTTCTTACAATCTAGGCACCAGTCAAATTTCCCCTCCACGTTCCAAGATTTCAATGTTACATCTACATTTTAATAAATATTTGTATTTCAATTTATTGAAATTATCTGTCAGACATGCTAGGTTCCCTTGGGTTTGCTTCTTATCCAAGTTGTCACATTTTAATGTTCCTTCTGGAATATGTCCGTACTCTTTAATGTTCGTTCAAGCTCACATCTGGGCAGTAACCCTTTGTTTCCAATGCTACTTAATGCCTTCCATATTCATTAGGGCTAGACAGAACAAAGAAAAATGTGCACAGTACCATTATGCCAGGGTGTCAGTATTTTCATTATCAATGACAATAATATTGGTTTTCTAGGAGGAGGCACTAGTAAACGAAAGATTAAGCTATTGGAGAACATAAAATGGTATATATGTATATTGTCAACATAATATACAGATATTTTATATGCATCTCAATCACCAGCCTCTAAAGTCCACTTTCAAAAACAATTATTAGTGGTTCTATAAGAATAATAGCCAGTTCTCTTAATTTCATTATTCAGATCCACTTATAATTCTTAAATATTTTTAAAAGAATTTCCTTATTGACCCATGGGAAATGGTTATTCTTGTGATATCGACAGTACTTCTTAGTTGACTAAGTCCTTTTTGTTTACCTTTCTTGTTAGAGAAAGAAATTTTAAAGGAGTTATTTCATTTTCTCCTGCTTCATTTACAAGTGAAGTTATTTTTCTCTACAGTATCCTTTAAATGGATACATTGACCTTGCACAGATCTATCTTTTCCCTCTAGTTCTTTTTCTGGAAACCACTCCTTTTTCCATACTTTCATCTGTATGTCTTAGACAAATATGTATTTAAAATTTTATCCCTTACAATTCTAGCATCCTTTTCTCTTGGATGTAGTTATAGAAGCCTCCTTTTATGAGAACCTGTTGTTTTATTTTTATAGTATGCAAAAGGAGGTTCAGGGATGGGCTTCAAGAGATCCAGGAGCCCTCTGAAAGTTTTTGAAAAGCCTATAGGTGTTTATTTGTGGAGAAAACTCATCCACTTCAAAAATTCTCAGAGTGATCTAGGGGACAAATGAACACAAAGAGCTGGTGCGGACAGTCCACGGCACACAAGTACCCCGTGTCCACGGCCTGCTCGGCTCTGCCAGCCCTGGCTGTTCTGCTCCCTCCAGGTGGCAGCTCCATTTCCCTCTAAGAGCTAGAAAGAGACTGACACCAAGAGACACCTTCTGCTACAGAAATGTTGATACGTAACAAGTTACTGATTCTGAGGTGTATCTAAAGTACCCAATTCCTATAGGAAGATGGGCTTTTCATGAACCATGACTAGTCCCAATTTTGCAGCCAGAGGAAGAGGAGGTTAGTTTTAGAATTGCAAATTAGAATTCAAATGAGTCTTTTCATTCTAAAAATTACAAAGAAAAAGTGATGTGGAGTCATTTTTATGCTGCCAGTGGCCTGAGAATCTTCCAGTAGTTATTTCCAAGGAAAATGCACAAGTTCCAACCTGATTTCCACTTGGGTCCTGCCTATGTAGGTCATTCTAGGAAAAGGCAAGGAAATATTTTATTTGGTTGCTTTGTAGCTTCTCCTCTTAAAGATCATCATTCAGTTAGTCCAGCTCTATAACTCTAGACCAAGTCTTTCTTCTGCTTTCCAGATTCATCTATACAACTAGACAGTCTTTTTCCAACTCCATGCCCACAGGCATCTCTGCTCTGGCCTTTGTAACCCTGCCTAGCCCCACTCCACAAGGATAAGGGCCCTCGGATTCATATCTGTTTTCCTCTCTAGCATCATGCCTGCTCCATAATAGAGCTCTACGAATGTTTGGGGATACATGAATAAATGGAACTAATTTTAAAACAGGCTTTATTTAGCCATTATTTATTATTAGACATGATTTTTAAGTATGTAACCTGAATTGTTAATACAGTAAGACATACAAGCACAGTGTTAGGTCACTCTGTTCTGTTGTTCTGTTGATGGATTTTAGTACGTCTTAACACAATTTTTACTAAATCTACACATAATGAGCAGAAAATATGAATAATTATTCATTTCTTAGCTTGGTTCTACTTTATATACTAAAATGTTAAAAGTGGACCATTTCACTTCTAGTCTCTGGTATGAATCAGAGAACATAAAGAGCATATATTCCGGATTTCCAGGCTGAAGTGCTGTGCTCCTTATGGGTGTAAGCAGTATGCATTTTGACTTGCAAAGAACAAGTCTCCAAAGCCTATTTCTTATGACCCTTAGCCCACCCACTGAGGGTATGAAAATTTTGAGACTGAAAAGGCCTTTAAAGAAAACCTCCCTAGAAAAAGGTGTTGGAATTCAATGGTCTTTTTCCTCCCACTGCCTGGGGGCAGGGGTAGGGGGCAGGAAGGAGGCTGCTTTCCTCTCCCTCTTGGTGGAGGAGCCTGGCCTGTCTCCCTCTAGAGCTTAGGGCCTTACTGAGCTGCTAATTGAATCATACAGATAAAAAGTCTACCAGGGAGAAATTGGCCAAAGCAGCTAATGGCAGCTGACAAAGAAAACTTTCCTGGAAGTAAATTGCGATAACAAACAAGGCAGTAGAAGCAATGATATGTGCTTTACATGAACCAGATGTTGGCTGTGAAGGAGAGAGCCAGCCTGGAACCGTTTTAACTTTTGTCCAAAAGGGCTTCATGAAAGGGTGTTATGACTCTCTCAGGGGTGAAGGTGATGGACTACTGCACGCCCTGAGGCTGAGGTGAAAATTAAAAATAGTCAGCTAGAAAGTGGAAGACTCATTGCCCAAGTCACAGGAAGTTTACTCAGGTGTGCCCAAAGGGGTGAATATCAAAGAGACACTCTAGAAGACCCCCTTCAAGAGTCAGCCTCCAGCTCCCACTAAGCCCAGAGACCCCAGTGCCAGACCAAGGTATTTCCTGCCCAGTCCCTCTCTCCCATCTCCCTGAAAACCCTGGAGGAAACAGAGGCAGCTAAACAGGGGGGTAGGTTGGGAGAGAAGAAACATACTATGAGAAGACAGGGTGCTCTTCATACCTGCCCACCCCTGCAGACATCCAACCTAAACAAGTCCTCGCTGGAGGAAGGCAGAAGATTTAATCTGATGGGAAGTAGAAAGTTTTGCTATCACATGAGCTTTGAAAAGCGAATTGGTTTTATAACTAAAGGGACTAGAAGGCTTTTGATTTTCTGGGAGTTACTAGGAAAATAACGGGACCTGCCCCCATATTTCATCCAAAAGGCAGAGAAGATCTATTCAGGTTTGAATGAGCAATGGGAAGGGGAACACTTTGCAGTTTCATCATGCATCCTATGGATACTATTATTTTCACAAATAATTACCACCATAATCCAAAAGCATTCTTTGAATTTCAAAATGGTGATGTCTGTGATTTGGTAATGCTAGGATGCTTGAAATGTTGCCTCTGAAAACCTGGTGGTTCACTCACATTAATGGAGTTTGCACTTCCAAACTACATTTTGCAACTATGGAGACAACTGATGAAAATACCTCCATATTCATCCACAACTATCTTTTTCTTGACTTTAAAGAAATATTTTACAGCAAGATAAACAAGTGTACCCTCCAAAATTTTTCACTAAAACATTTTAACATGTGACTCTTGAAAAAGTCTTATTTAAACTTGTTTTATTATTTAATTATTATTGCTACTTAGTCACTAAGTCATTTCTGACTCCTTTGCGACCCCATGGACTGTAGCCTGTCAGGCTCCTCTGTCCATGAAGTTTTCCAAGCAAGAATATTGGAGCAGATTTCCATTTTCTTCTCCAGGGATTGAACCCGTCTTCCTATCCACGGATTGAACCTGTTTCTCCTGCATTAGCAGGTAGATTCTTTACCACTGAGCCACCCAGGAAGCCCTTTATTGTTTAATAGATTGCATTAAATATACACTATTAAATTTACTGGTGGACACAGGAACAAAACTATATTCTAAATTAGCTTCCACAAGCAGACCTAGAATCCAGTAAGATAACATAGAATCTCAAGGTATTATAGATGAATAATTAATAAGCATACTGGATGACAATGATGGTTGGTCATTATCTAATACATGCTGAAAACATAAAAAAGATCTGAAGAGAGAATTCAGAAATGGCATACAAGAAGGCTTGTTTTCCCTTGACTAAACTTAGTCTCACCATCCACCTGGCTGGTCACATCCTCTTAAGGTAGAAAGCAGACAACTAAATGTAAAATTCTGAGAAATTTTCCAAAATCATTCTAAAAAGAGTAGGGTCCTAAATACAAGGATCCTTCCACTTACAACATGGTTTCCAAATATCATTCCCGGTATCAAATATGTCTACATGACAGAAACCAGACAGATAAAACAAAAATTCTCAGTTGGGTCAACCAGGAGACTGCCTTTTTAACAACACTACATTCATTACTAACTCTTCCCAATTTGCGCATGCTCTGACACCTCCATGTGTTCGTTCTGACAGAGACTTTGTTCTTGCTGATGGATGTGCCTTAAGAATCTCTTCCATTTCTTTAAGATTCCAAGAAGACTTAAATTTCTACAGATGAGGAGATGAAGATACACCAAGTTAAGGAATCAATCATTAGAAATGAGTGTAAAATAGACTAAGTGGAAATAGGTCCTACACTTCTGTCCACTAAGACCCTGAGGAGGGCTGTGCTGGCTACCCCAATACCTATTTGAATTTTCCTTCGGCTACATCTTCTCAAGTTATTGCCACAGGTCAGCCGTCTCCAAAGGGTGCTCAAAGACCTCATATCAGTACAGCTGTCTCTCTGTTACACTTCTGGTTTTACGCCAACAGTGCCTCCCAGAAATTTTGACACTGAAATCTCCTTTGCTCCCATGCAAACATCTAAAGGCTTCTCAACTCTGATATAATTTGAGTTCCCCTTAGAAGCTCTGTAACAAGCTCTTTTAGAGTAACAACATACCCTTCACTCTTCCGTTTACTCAGAGCCCTAGTTAATAGGTCCCTGTTGGGAATCACACCCATGTATAACTTTGAATGTGTCACTTGCACAAACACACACACATGCACACACACACACACTCCTTTCACATATATCCTAGTGACAAACCCAACTTAAGCACCATTCAAATCTTGCCTTCCCCCTCCAGCCACCTCCCCCAAGGCTTCTGCTGCTTTTCTTGCTTTCTGCTAGGAGCTACCTTAGCAAAGGGTTAGGCAATTCCTTTGGTGGAAAAGCAAAGGGAACCTCCAGGGACATCAACAATGGGCAAGGAGAAACCTAGCTTTTTCAACTGCTGTTCAGAAGTCTCCAGGAGTTAGTTTCTTTGATTTGGATAAATAAAATACAAGCGATGGGTAAGAGCTCAGATAAATGCCCACACCTCTGCAGTAGATCCCAAGATACAGTGTTACACATAGCCTCTCCAGCATCATTCCACGTGACCTAATGAGCAAAATCCATTCCCTTTGTTGATGTATCACATTGGACTTGTTCTTCTCCTTCCCTGCCTCCCTAATATTTTCCCCTCACTCTTGCTTCCTTGAGATGCACCTTCCAATAATCCATTAGCAGCTACTGTTTTCTAAGGAATCTACGCAGAGACTATAAAAAAGACTATTTGCCTTGGTCAACTTTTTTTATCACCTAACAGTTTTTTTCTAGTAATATCTGTTTTATCACTAAATAAAGGGTAATTTTAGCTTTTTGCATCTTTTACTTCATTCATAATCATGTATCCTATAATCTCAAGGTATCAGCATCATATTTTATCACTGTAGCACATATTTTTAATCATTAAAAATTATTTCTCCAAGCTGACTTAATATCCTTGAATCTGACTAAATGAGCACATTGGTTGGAGGATCAAGAAGAGGTTCTGAAATAATCAGCATCAAATCAAGACTGCATTTGCTATGTCACTTCATAGTTTTGGATTTTTTGCATGAGGATTGAGCTGGACATTTCTCCTTTTTATGTTGTATTGAGTTGTTCTTTAAATCACAGAATTAAATGCTCAAAGATGAAATCTTTTGAGTTACAATGCCCCTGAATCAAATGCTGTGAAGATGAAGTAGCTTTGCTGTTATGTCTGTCAAAGCCTTCTAGCTACACTTCACATTTGGTGCCTTTATCTTTGTTCTTCTATTTCTATTTTGTTAAATAAAATGTTGGAACATATACCAAGAAACACAGATTGTCCATAGCAGCATGAGACTTGGGCTGTGGTTGGAAATAATTTAAATTAAACATTACATGAACACTGAAGAAGTTTCCAACTTCCCAATTTAACTTGTGTATAAATTATACCCCCAAAAAATGTAATATAAGAATATTATATAAAGGAACCTAAGAATCTAAATATATGATTGATCCATAGTTTACATTTTTATATAAATTATATTCAAAATGTAAAAATTGAATATATTCTCATTTTTAACAAAAGATTACTAAATCCCACCAGAATAAAGTACTAAACAGAGAAAAGTCTCTAGAATCTAAATCTTTCTTGAAAAAATTATCTTACCTAAAATAAATTATGCTCTTAAAGAGAATTCTTACCCAAAACATATATTCTATGACCAGATAAAGGGCATTCAATGTTCAGGATATAAGTAATCATGCAAATGCTTTTCCAACTGGGCAACAAGAAGCATTCATTTTATTCCACAATTCTCCAAAATGCTGTGTTGCTTATCAAGTTTTAAAATAACTGCTTCCGTGTCCACGTTTTGGCAGCCACAAACTATGGCGTGACTAGAACTTTGCTCATGTTGCTTTGGATTCACAGGCTGTGTCTAAATGCAGCCTTTGAGTTGGATAGCTGCACACAGAATCTAGCCAAATTGGTTGCAGAGATCGTAATCAAATGTTAAGACATCAAAAAGATCCAATTATTAAAGACATTTGAAATCTATAGACACAGATAAAGTGTAGGCCAAGGCGCAAAGTATGCCAAAGAATGACTGATGATTGGAGGGCGATGCAATTCTTAAGAGTTGGTAACAGATGACCCTAACTATAGAGCAGCAGGTAGTAGAGACCCTATGGACTGCAGCCTGCCAGGCTCCTCTGTCCATGGGATTCTTCGGGCAAGAATACTGGAGTGGGTTGCCATGCCCTCCTCCAGGGGATCTTCCCAAACCAGGGATCGAACCCAGGTCTCCCACATTATAGGCAGATTCTTTATCAGCGATCTACCAGGGAAGCCTTTCTAAAAACCAGCCCTGACCTAATCACATATTGGGTTATCAGAAGTTTCCTGAAAAAAATTATCTCCAGCCCAATGATGATTCACTCTATAGGGGCAAGATACCAAAAAAGAAAACAGTAGATACACTAACAGAAAATGCAATGAATCATTTTATGCCCATAAATTTGAAGACTTAGACTAAATGAACAAATTTCTAGAAAACAGTAACTTATCAAAAACATACTCAAGAACATATTAACAACTGAGCACTAATGTAACCAGAAAGGACACTGCAGTAAAGTTTAAAATCTTCCCACAAATTAAAAAATGGGCCCAGACAATTTTACAGGCAATGTCTCCAAAACTTTGAGGGGAAAAATAATTCCAATCTTATACATACAATTCCAGAGTATAGAAAAAAAGCACAGAAAAGAGGACAACTCATTTTGGTGATTTGATAAAACCTAGTTACTAAAACTAAACAAGGACAATAAGAGAAAGGAAAATTACAGGCCAATCTCATTCATGAGATTCTTTGATTCAAAAATCCTCAAGTATTAATAAACTTAATTAATCACTGCATAGAAATACAATATCACCAAATTCAGCTTCTATCAAGAATAGTAAGTTAAGACCTGTGATTTCAGCTCCAACATATAAGGAGCTTGGAAGTTGTCCCTCCCATCTTTACAACCAGGAAAAGTTGGGCAAACTGAAAATGAAAAGAAAAAAAAATTGTTTCTATCAGATAATTGAAAGATAACTGAAGTTGTCAGACAAACTGCTGCCCCCAAATGTGGAGGGAGGCACATCAGAAAGATGATCGCAACGAAGACCTGCCTCACTACCGCTGAGCTGTAAACTGATAGGAACAATCACATGGTAATTTTGACAGAAGGCTGAGTGTGGACTACTGTGAGAGTAAGGAACTCCTGGGGCCACAGTCTTCAAATGGCCTCCCAGATTTTCATGGTCTTCCCCTCCAGGAACTCCAACAGCTTCTCACTTGAGGATCTGAGAACTAGAGGGAGTCCCTTGTGTCTCTGGTAAGGGGCGGGGAAGAGTTGTCCTTGGGAAACATTTTCAGAGACATCTCCACCAAAGAGGCTTACGCTTCAAGGCAAAGGACTTTGCCTTAGCATGATTCGGAAATCTTATCCTCAGTTCAGTTCATTCAGTTGCTCAGTCATGTCTGACTCTTTGTGACCCCATGGACTGCAGCACACCAGGCCTCCCCATCCATCGCCAACTCCTGGAGTTGACTCAAACTCATGTCTTTTGAATTGGTGATGCCACCCAACCATCTCATCCTCTGTCGTCCCCTTCTCCTCCCATCTTCAATCTTTCCCAGCATCAGGGTCTTTTCAAATGAGTCAGTTCTTCACATCAAGTGGCCAAAGTATTAGAGTTTCAGCATCAGTCTTTCCAGTGAAAATTCAGGACTGGTTTCCTTTAGGATGGACTGGTTGTATCTCTGTGCAGTCCAAGGAACTCTCAAGAATCTTCTCCAACACCAACCTTATCCTAGGGGTCAAGAATTTCTCCCCATTCCAGCCACTTTTAAGTCTTTCTGTCTCACTCGCGGGAACAAAAAATAAAAACTCTAGTGAACAGGGAATAGGGCTTCAGGGAAACAGATTGGAAAGGCTATCATGGGGGAAGGCAGGACAGGACAAGGAAAATGAGTAAAACCACTGTAAGAGGGGCAGAAACAATTGTGACGACCACAGCTGCTAGAAACAGGCTCACTAAAAGACTCAGAGTTAATTAGATCACTGAATACTCTGCCTCTCTTATCCCTACCACAATATACACAGGGCTTCAGTATAATAATAATGGATTAGAGCTAAAAGAATTGTAAAACATAGTAGTATGTAAAACATAGTACGCTGAGGAGCAGTACTTAGGGAAGACCCACAGCAAAGACAGGAGACAAAGGAAGGATGCTAGAGGAATTTGAAGCTTCTGGAGTCAAGGGTGCTTGTGTGTGCTCAGTCATTTCAGTCGTTTCCGACTCTTTGTGACTCCATGGACGGTAGGACCCCAGGCTCCTCTGTCCATGGAATTTTCCAGGTAAGAACACTGGCGTAGGTTGCCATTTTCCTCTCCAGGGGATCGTCCCAACCCAGGGATCAAACCCTTTTCTCCCACATTGCAGGCAGATTCTTTACTGCTGAGCCACCAGGGAAGCCCTCTAGAACCATAGCTACAGCGAACATTAAATACAGTCATCTCCTAGTAATATAAGCATAAATCCTCACACTAAAGGCCTATTAGATTAGTTGCTATTACCTAATACAATATGTCCTGCTTACAGCAACAACAAAAAATTATAAGGATGCCAAAAGGCAAGGGAAAAAAAACAAACAAAACTCCACATGCCTACCACCACCATCTCTTTATCTGAAGAAATAAAGCAATCATCAGAACCAGACACCAGACTCAGATATGCACAGCTGTTGGAATTATCAAACAAGGGATTTCAAATGCTAAGATTAATATGTTAAAGGCTCTAAAGTAAACAACATGGAGATTCAAATGGATAATGTAAGTAAAGAGATAGAAGCCTTAAATAAGAATAAAAAGGAAATGCTATAACTTTTAAACACAGTAAAAGAAACCAAGAATGCCTTTGATGGATTCATCAGTAGACTTAATATGCATGAGGAAAGAATTAGCAAACCTGAGGAAAACAGGTCCATAGAAACTTCTCAAACTGAGATGCAAAGAGAAAACAGAAAGAAATAATAGAACAGAACATCCAAGAACCATGGAACAAACTTCAAAAGGTGTAACAAACACATAACAGAAATACTGGAAAAAGTAAGTGAGAATGAAGCAGAAGAAATAGTTACAGCGATAATGGCCAAGAACTTTTCATGTAAACGACAGATAGACATCAAATCATAGAACCAAGAAGCTCAAAGCCCGCTAAGCCAAAAAAAAAAGAAACAAAAACAAGCAAATGAACAACAAAAAACCACACCTAGGCATATTATATTCGAGTTACAAAAAACCAAGGACAAAGAAATCTTAACAGAAAGCCTCTTCATTTTTAACAGATGAAGCACAAGATAAAGCTTTCCACTATGACAGTTTCTACCTAACAGCATGTTGAGGTCTTGGGAAAAAATAAATAAAGGGAATTTGAAAGGAAGAAAGAAAACTACCATGATTCCTCTGTAGGATTTGTATGATTTCCTCTGTAGGAAATTATAAAGCTTGATTGGAAAACATCAAAGAAGATTTTTTAAAAGTTGAGAAACATGCCATGCTCGTGGATAGAATGACTGAATATTATAAAGATGTCATTTCTCCTCAAATTGATCTACAGACTGAAGGCAGTTCTAATCAAATTTCTAAAGCTTTTTGGTGAAACTCAACAAGCCGATTCTAAACTTTGTGTGGAAAATCAAGGGTTGAGAATTGCCAAGTCTCCTTTCTTTATTTATTTTCTTTTCACTCCCTTATTTTTTTCCTTCTTAATTGGAAGACAGCTGCCCCACAATATTGCGTGAGCTTCTGCTGTACATCATGAATCAGGCATAGGTTGTAAAATAGACAGCCAGTGGGAATTTGCTGTATGATCCAGGGAGCTCAAACCTGGTGCTCCGTGACAACCTAGAGGGGTGGGAAGGGGTGGGCGGGGGGGAGGGAGGGGACATATGTATACCAAGTCTCCTTTCCGACAAAGAATAAGATGGGTGAATTGCCCTGTCTGACATCAAGAAATATTATAAAGCTACATTAATTAATACAGTGTAGAAAAAGTGCACATAAAGAAAAATAAAGGAAAGGAATATAGAATCAAGAAGTAAACACCTACATACAAACTTGAGTTAAGAAACAGTAGCATTGTAGATCAATGAGGAAACATTTCAATAAATGCTATGCAAAGAATTGCTTATTCACATAGGGAAGAAAATAAAGTCAAAACTTGACATCACATAATACACAGAAATGAATTCCAAGTGGATTGAAGACTTAAAGGAGAAAGACAAAATGATGAAATTTTTAAAATATAATCAATGGGTTGAGAAGACAGACATGGAAAATGTACTTTGAAGGCAAAATGTATTAATTAAATCCAATGATGACATTAAAGGGGAGATCTCCCTGAAGTGACAGGGTGGGAGAGTATTATTCCAAGCAGAGGGAATAGCGGCTGCAAAGGCCCAAGGGCATTTATTGGCAGGTGCTCTTAGGGACTGGATGGCTCCCTTAACATATGGGGGCAGGAGTAACAGAAACTAAACTGAAAAAATAGATGGAGGTCACATCCTAAAGGGCCTTGCTTACTCTGTAAAGGAATCTGAACAGAGTCAATCATACAGGCAATGAGGAGGCACGGAGGAGATGGAAATAGGAGTGATGTGATGTCATTTGCATATTAGAAAGCTCTGTCTGACGTCAAGGTGGATGATAGGATGAGAAGGGGTCAGGCTGAGACTTGGGAAATACGCAGATGACAAGAGGACCGTAGGCACCGCTGATGCTGGCTTTAGTCAAGACAGCAGCCAAGGAGCTGAAGACAGCAGAGGGAGCGAGACAGGTGATAAGGCGTTAGAGTCCAGAGTGGTTCGTGGCTTTGTGGAAGAGCAGGAGCCGACGATGGGGGTGACTCTCCGCCTTCCAGAATCAGAATGGAGAGCTGAATAGAGGGATATAAACTCATATTCCAAAAGAGGAACCAATTCAGGGGTTTGGGATGGGGAGGAAGACAGTGAGTTCGGTTCTCAACGAACTGAGTTTGGATAGCATTGTCTTATCCAGCAGGTGATGCTAAGAACTTGTGGAGGACATCAAAGATAGTAAAAAAAAAAAAAGTTGTTTTCATGGTGAAGGAGCAAAGTTAGAATATATTCTGATATTGTCAGAAAAAGTGTGGTGTCATTAATTATGATGGTCAGGGATGATGACTGAAAAAATGTGCTGTTTGGAAAAGAGAATGCTGAAAAACAAACTTCTGCTAAATATAAGTCTTAATTAAAAATAAAATAGTATTTACTGGTCTCAAAATAATGAGATCCAAATGAGCTGGGGAACCCAAATTTGGAAAGATATTCTTTCACATTTAAATCATGGTGCCTACTTTTTCTGACTCCAATGCATGTTTCTCTTTATTTGTTCTTTATGCTTAGAATGCAAAAAAAAAAAAAAAATTGTTAGAGTGGGTAATCTAGGGTCTCCCAGTATAGAAGTGCTTCCTTAAAAACCAGAAGGATCCAAACAACAGCCACAGTAACCTCAGACGCAACAGAAAATACAGCCTAGTGTTCCAGATTAATAGCATAGATTTAAACAACCCTGCATGGGCACTACTGGCCCTTTAGATCCCTCCGTAAATTCTTAATGAACTACCGGGATAAACACCGAATCAACCCTGGGGTCTGCTTCAGCTTCTCAGACTTTGGAATCCATGCTGGAAACCATCGCCTCAGTGACCTAGACAAGCTTATACATTCCTAAAAATAAATAGACTTAACTCCATAAGTATTACAAAGAGTGTGAAAAACCCACCAAAGTGTAAAAAGTAGGCTTTTAAATGAAATAATTATAAAACTGATACATCAATAGCTGAATTTGGGATTCTCCTGCTGTAACGTTTTCCCTGTCTCTAAACAGAACACGTTTTTAAATGCGATAGGTAGTTTCCTTGGCACCTTTTGACATTGGCTGTTGTCGGTTCTGATTCCCTAAATTCACTCTCTTTTGAGAATGTACTCTCTTTTCAGAGAAGTGAAGTTGTCACTTCTCTACCATTTCCCCTGAGGCGTGTGCAGAAGTGAGAGACTCCCAACCCAGGAAGAAAGATCTAAATCTGTGTCCGTATCGCTAAACACAGTACCTTGTACCCTGTGTTTTCTTCAGTTACAGAGACTCTTCCAGAAAATGCTCAAAACAATTATGTTTCATTTTATACAATAAAAATAGCTTTCTGTATTACATGAAAGCTTTCTGTGCATGCTGAGGAGACAATGTGGGGTTTTTACTAGTATTTTTCTTGACTGAAACTCGGAACCTCATCCCCAAGATATTAAGAATCAGCTCTTTTTATTTTTCTCATCTGCTTCCCTAAACAGTATCAGTTAATTTCTAGTTGTTAGAAGGTCTGAAATTTAGGAAGCCAAGGGCTGCCATTTCATTTCTCATGCTTCTCTAAAAGCCAACGTTTAAAAACGCAAGAACGTTGACTAATGGAAGCTGTCCTTTAAATCAGACATGTATTTTAGCACTTAAGGTGAATCGGCACCGTAATTATATAGTTAGCATGCACACTCCTAAATTAGGAATGAACTCTACCTTGTGACCTGGACATTCAAAGTGTATATTCACATTGGTAGGTTTATAGGTTTGCATCCTTTACTACATATAATTTTAAATGAATAAATCAGCTTACATGGTTGTATTTGAAGGCGAAGCTACTACATGAAATCCCTTCATTTTTCATATTCTTATAGTACTTGACTGATTGATTCTAATTTTACTCAATATATTAACCTTTTCTGGGATAATCCTAAAGCATTCTGATTCTTGTTTGCCAAAACAGTAGAGTGCTTCTCAACACACCATACTTCTGTAAATGGGTACACCTAAAGGCCGCACCTTTCTAGGAAAGGCTTACACTTGACTTTCAAGCAGACAAAGACTAGACAGAAAGGATAAAGAGGGAAACACTGGGGTCAAGAGAGCAGCTCCTCTTCGAGAAAGTGGTCAGAGAGGCTCTTGCCTCGGCTCTCTACCACCTGTCCATTCTGGAGATCTGCTTCTGACCTCGTCCCAGAACCAACCATTTGGAAACGATATATCCCTAAGCAGACTGGATCTGAGAACTAAGGTATTGATTATCTCCTCTGTTAATTATCAGGGGAATGTGTTTGTTTTCTACGGCAACTGTAACGAATTGCCACAATTGCAGCGGCTTAAAGCAGCACAAACGTCTCATGCCACAGCTCTGGCAGGCAGAAGTCCCAGATGGGTCTCACGGGGACGAAAGTAAGGCGTCAAGCAGAGCCACGCTCCTTCAGGAATAAGTGGGAATCCATTTGCTTACTTTTTCTGACTCTATCTTAGTACATTCAGGCTGCTATAACAGAACACCATAGGCCACAAAGCTTATAAACAGAATTTTTTTCTACTGCTTGGTTTTTAATCAAACGAAGCAAACTGGGGCTGAAAGCAGCTAAGCCACTTGTTGACAATCACCCAGAAGGTCTGAGACGGAACGCCGGTCTCTCTGGCCCCAGAGCTGTGGTCTTTCCACAGCACCATGCTGTCTCAAGGCTCTTGATTTGCAGAACTTGCTTTCAGGATTTTGAAAAACATCAAGGTTGGATCTGCCTTTTTTCTGAGTTCTTCATTTCCCTATCTAGATATTCCCTCTACACTCTTTTTCCTTTCACTGAGCAAAACATACTCTTGACATTTATTTTATCACTTGTCATATGTATTCTGCAAAGTGCTGTGTACATTTGTAAAACAGAGCCCTTAAATTTAAAAGCAGACAATAGATCATTTTCTTATTCTCTTCAATTCAAAGAGCCTCACTCAAATTCATTTCGCTTTTTCTGTTGCTGCACGTAAAGGCATTTGATTTCTTTCCCCACCATGGCCCACCTGAGTGGGAGGAGTTACTCTTTGAAGGCAACAAGCATGGAGCCTGGAAGTTAATGATTAGACCCACCTTCTTGCACAAAAGGAAACTAAATTCGATCAACCAGAGGAAAATAAATAAGTGGCACAAAACCTTATAAAAAGAAAACAAAAAGTCTGCTGCAAAACCACAGCCCCTGCGACGATCAGAGGGGGAAGACACAGGGTAATCTCCCCCTTTATTGAAATATTCATTTGCCCTTTCTCTGCTGTTTTGGAAGCATTTATAGCAGCTTTCCTGAGCTTTCAGCTTCAACTTAGAAGATAGCTCTTCAAAGAGAAGGGTGAGCTTTAATTTCTTCTTCACCTTTCTACAGCACTCTGCACACAGCTGGTGTTCAATAAATGTTTTGTGCACTCAAATGTAAGAAGTGTGAGTAAAAAAGCCCTGGGTTAGATGTATTTTCTCTTTCCTAGAGCCCAGAACAGAAAACGACCTCCTGTTGGTTATAAATCTGCTAAGGTCCACGGAGAATGCCGGATGTGTGCCATTTGGGCCCCATCACAGTGGAGGGACCCCTCCCGGACCTGGGTCTCTTTCGGGTGCTGGACATGGCAGCTCCCACCACCAGCCCCACAAAGAGGCCAACAACAACAGTGCATGTCCTTGTAAGCCTAAAGTGCTTTTTCTCAAAGCTGCATATCTTGTCAAAACTGTTTGCCCACATCACCGCAATCTGTGTGCAGGGAAGCCTGAAACAAGTCCGTGTTTGGAAAGCAATGGAAAGTACAAGAGGTTCTGAAATTCATAAGCCTGGAAAAGCAGTGATTCAGAGAGAAGCTGCTCTTCTCCGTTCTTCCAAATTGAAAAGCACTCAAGGCGATAGAGCAGCTGCTGCTTGCCTAGGCTGGTTCCTATTGACCTGACTTGACCTTGTACCTCAAGTTTGAATGGAGCCTCCAGCTAGACCAGGAAACCAGAGCACCGCCCCCTCCTCCCATGACCAAGTTTGACCTATACATCTCTCCTCCTCCCTGCACAAGTACGGTGGTCGGGGAGCCAGGCTGCAGAGAGAGAGCAGAAAGTTAGGTCAAAGGAGATGCTTCATTAAATGGTTAACATACATCAAAGAAGCATCACAGCCCTCCTTCCTTCCCTTTCAACTAATCTGCTCCCTGCTCATCCTTTACATTTTATTGTCTTCAGTTCCAATGGCAGGTGATTAACAATTAAGTCCTTGGTAATTCTTTTCTCCTGGGAGTCAGGATTACCTGGGCAATGATGATACAGTGGTACCTCAAGAAGGAAAACACCAAAAGAAATTACAGTGTTTTCTTTCCTGGGTCAAAATTATAACGTCCATCAAGGAAATGGGTTGTCATTCGTCCCCTTCAATCTATAAACAAACATTTTATCTTATTTCGAATTTTGTTTTTTCTTTTTCTTTTTTCTTTTCCAAGTAACCTCCATATTTTCGAGAGGAGGAGAGAAAAAAGCCACATTTCCCTTCAGGAATTATGAGCTTTCTTGGCTCCATCTAGTCAACTTTCAATATTTACTTGGCAGCTGATTGAAATTCAAATAAACCTACAGTTATTAGGTGAAATAAAGTGCGCCCCATAAGTCAGGGCACTCGTAGCGTGTGGAAAATTTTCAGCTGCCCTAATTTATGTTTCCAGTCTGACCCAGAGTAAGTTGTGTCACTCATTACTAGGTGACATGTGGTCAAGGCCAACCCCAAAGAGCTCAGTCAAGGAAAGCTCTTTGATGGTGCTCTGATTTCCCAGAGTTTGTACAACTAAAGCCTTCCTGAAAAACAGTGATTCTGGATGAGGTGTGTGTGCATACAACTAGATGATGAATGCCAAGCATATTCTTAACTATTTCAGAGCAATCCAAAAAACTAGCCACTAGAGAAACCTCTGCTAACCACCTCCACCTCATTCCCATTATTCCCTTTGGACTCCCTCAGAGTGATTGGAACCACATCATCCTACTCTTCTTGCATTTTCTCGTCCCCAACGATTTGTGATTCCAAATCCACAGAAGCTGGACTTTTAACCTCTTTAAAGAAAAAGCCCATTAATTACAGTAGACGCTCAACAGATAATAATTGCTGTTGCTGTTTAGTCGCTAAGTTGTGTCCGAATCTTTGTGACCCAATGGACTGTAGCCCACCATGCTCCTCTGTACACTGGATTTCCCAGGCAAGAACACTGGAGCACACTGCCATTTCCCTTTCCAGAGGATCTTCCCAACCTAAGGACCGAACCTGTGTCTCAGCTTGGCAAGAGGTTTCTTTACCCCTGAGCCACCTGAGAAGCCCTCAACAGTTACTTAGAAATGAGCAAATGGATAAATGAGTGAAAGCCTAATCTGAATAAAGTCCCATTCACTAATGAGATTTTCTTGCCTCCTCCCTACTTTATTCCCTCCGACCCACACTGCTCTTTGGAATCTCAAGGTTCCACAAGCACTAGAGAAGATTTGGTTTGGGCAGACTTTCAAATACACTACCTACAGCAAGGATCAGCTCACCTGCAGCCAGCTTTGTGCAGGCTAAGCAGCTTCAGTCATGTTAGACTATTTGCAGCCCTATGAACTGTAGCCCACCAGGCTCCTTTGTCCATGGGTCTTTCCAGGCAAGAATACTGGAGTGAGTTTGCCATACCCTCCTCCAGGGGATCTTTCCAACTCAGGGATCGAACCTATGTCTCTTAGGTCGCCTGCATTGGCAGGTGGGTTCTTTACCACTAGCGCCACCCAGGAAGTCCACAGCCAGCTTCCCTTCATGGCAGATGAGTGCCTCACATATATCCAGATCACAGATACCCTTAGCTCTTGTGTAAAGTTTGCAGAACATCTGATCTCTCATGCTGATGATGCAGTTCAAGAGCAAACAAATAATGCATCATTAATGATTCAGCTTTAAAACAAACACTTCTTATGAGTTCCCTCAAGCTCCCAAATAAGCTTCATTGAAGAGTATCCCAAGATTGAATGGCAAAAGACTTCCCTGTGAACCAGTATTTTCTTGATACTCTATCAGGCAAGCAAACAAAAGACAGAAATACCCTGGATTTGAGGCTACTATATGTCCGCACCTGTCAGAGTCCTGGATTTCAATTTTTGGTTTGGCATTGTAACTGTTTCACTGTTATCATTGAGTAGTTGTAAAATAAGGGAAATTTATGTATTTGAACTTATTAATTTAAAACATTTTATTTATATATTCAAGTTTTATATAAAATTTCTGTCTTATATTTAAAACCACTAAAAGAAAGCATCAGTGGCAAAGGTGATGAGATCTGTCAGGAAATGGCTGGGTTTTTAAGCAACCTACACACTTCATTCATTCGCAGTCATTCAACAAATATTTCCCAGCACCTGAACAATGCCTGGCACTGTTCTAAGTGCTGAGGAAAGAGCTGTGAGTTAGAGAATCAAATTCCTGACCGTGTTGTAGAGGGCGGGTTATGTGTGCATGCTAAGTCGCTTCAGTCATATCTGACTCTTTGTGATCCTGTGGACTGTAGCCCACCGGGCTTCTCTGTCCATGGGATTCTCCAGACAAGCATACTGGAGTGGGTTGCCATGCCCTCCTTCAGGGGTCTTCCCAACCCAGGGATCAAACCTGCATCTTACATCCCCTGCATTGGCAGGCGGGTTCTTTACCACTAGCACCTCCTGGGAAGCCAAGAGAAATGGTATAGGTTTACAGTATTGGCTTTCTAACTTCTAAAAATGACTGACAAGCATGCCTTCTCCCATATTTCAAATATGCCATGGAATGCTGGGAAAATGGACTTTGTAAGCCAGAATATTCCATAAATTAATTTTCTATTCATCAAAGATCACACGAATTACAATATTACTAATGCAAGTAAAAGCTTCTTTCTGAGCTAGATATTCGCAGTCACTTCCAATGTTCTGGTGGTTTCCAGACCCCTCGCAGGCCTGGCTCCCCCTTTCTGCTGCTCTCTAATCTGTGGACACTCGTGTAAGATGTCTGACAGTATTGGAAGAGGACAGAATTCCAGACCTGGTTTAAGCACCAGTTGCGGGAGCCATGGGCAATTCTCTCCCAGTTCAAATGCCTCCAAAATAAAGATCCTTCTCCCTACCCTACCCATTGCTATTGCCGTGATTAGCTGTATGATGGCCAGATTCTAGAATCTGCTGCTCTTCATCTGGCCAGGGGAGGATGGCAGGACCCCCACTAGTGCTGTGTACCAGATAGAAAGCTGGGCCCCTCAAATGCTTTGCTGGAGTACTGTGTGCAGAGAGGACACACAATTCAACTGAGTTATCCAGCAAGTATAACATTAGTACCTTCAGCCAAACTGGATCCTCAAGAAATGTACACAAATAGGATAGCTTATAGGGTCTGGAGAATCCCATGGACAGAGGAGTCTGATGGGCTACAGTCCATGGGGTTGTGAAGACTAACACATACACAGAGAGAGAGAGAGAGCCTGCTGAGATGTCAGTCTTGACCCCATGTAGTGAAAACTAGAGTGGAAGGCAGGACAGCACAGTGGAACCCAGCAAGGAGTCTGGACCGGGACACCTGGGTTCATGACCCTCCACATTCACACATTCCTTAACCTTTCAGAGCATCCATCTGAAAATGCAGAAGACAACCCAAAGTTTCTTCATAGGGCTGTTGTGAGAACTAAATGAGTTGGGACATTCAAACCAGTTAGCACTGAGCCTGGTAATGCATCAAGCTGTGTCTAAGCAGTCTGGGCTCAGAACATCTGTCCACGGCTTGCTTATTTCTGTCCATAGGACTTTCCCCAAGCAAACACTAAGAAACTCATGAAACAGTGGGAGAGATGGTAAAAATATTTACTAAAGGTGCCAAACACTAGGTTCATACCTGAACTATTGACATTTAATGTCTTTTTCTCAGTCACCAGTACTAGTATATCAATCAAGAAGAGAAACTCATTCAGGTTATTAGACTGTCTTGGGGCATATGTGGCCTTTGTCTGTTTTACAAATTCCCCCAAATTCTTTTCTTAAAAAGGATAGGACTATAACTCATTTTTAATGTGCAGAAGAATTGTAAGAAATGCAAAAGTCTCTTAGGTGATATAAAAATTGAAAATGCTTCATAAAAAGGACCCACTTACATGTCTGACTTGTAAAAGTAAATGTCTTTTTAGAATTTTTCATTTATCACACCCCGTGAGGTCTTTCCAGCTTGCCATGCCCATGCGAGGCACTCCCTGTGATCTCAGAAACGTGAGGGGAGCAGGCCCCTGTGTTTCCACAGGTATGCTGATGGGCCCGTGCAAATCTGCCTCACCTCTCCACTCCCTGCCCACATCCCCAGTGCCCTAAGAAACTTTTGTCCACCGGCTGCATTTTACAGCTAAGCGTGGATGCTCGTGGCCAAGGTCACACATCCAGGTAGAGATGTGCAGAGCAAGCGTCAGATTCCTATCTCCTGAGGGCTCCCAGTCCAGTGCTCGTTCCACAAGCCCAGGCCTGCGCTGAGATGCACCAGAGAGAAGGTCACAGTTCTGACTCGTAGCCAGAGGTCTAGGTTGGAACCTTGAAAAGCCTCTGGGTGTTGGATCTAACTTAGGCCCTAGCACCTCCAGGACCTCTGTGGGAATATCCTCCACTCAGCAAGTCTCAGCCCAGGACTTCAGAAGTGATGCCCAGCCCACATAGACAGAACACCACTGAGAGCCAGCTGCCTAGGGACAGGGCTGTGTCTTGTGCAGTCAGGTTGACCAGTTCTCTTGGGCATCCAGTAACCACCAAGCCAGGGAGGGAGTGAGCAGGCCACAAGCACTGCTGGCTGGGTGCTGCCCCCAACCTCATGTCACATGCTGAGCTGCCGTCACTTAAGTCTGGCCGAAGTCCTTCAAAGTAGTTGAACGAAAGTTTTCATAAAACAGATACAGAAATCCAATACCTGCGGTCACCAAATGTTGGCACCATGACATACGGCCAAGCGGCCAACATCCAGGAAATGTGCTGGGCAGACACGGGACTCTTGCAAAGGAGCCCTTTACTTACATAAAGTATGTACCTGCCATGGCAGAATATGTGGGGAAGTTCAGGGACTCATGAGGCTGCTCTTTAGAGCGGAGCATCCCTCTCCTGTATTCAGAATGCTTTCGGAGATCCAGTGCTGTCAGCTCACTCAAGCTCTCTGAATCCAAGATTATAAAAATGAGTCAAGTTATATGTGGAAACTATAAAATACCACAAACTGAGAATAGAACAAAAAAAGAAGCAGACTCACAGATACAGAGAACAAACTAGTGGTTACCTGTGGTGGAAGGTGGGGGGAGTTTTGGGGTAACGGGGAAGTGGGCAGTACAAACAGCTGGGTGTAAGATAGGATCAAGGATGTATTGTACAACATGGGAAAGAGAGCCAATATTCTATAGTAATTGTAAAAGGAAATAACCTTTAAAAACTGTGTAAAAATGAAAAAATAAAAAATAGAGCATGGCTTTAGAAAAGACCCTAAAGCTGGGAAAGATTGAAGTCAGGAGGAGAAATGGGTGACAGAGGATGAGATAGTTGGATGGCATCACTGACTCAATGGACATGAGTGTGAGCAAATTCCAGGAGATAAGGAAGGACAGGGAAGCCTGGTGTGCTGCAGTCCATGGGGTCACAAAGAGTCAGACCTGACTTAGCAACTGGAAAATGACAATAAAATGGCTTGAGAGTATGGATTAAAAATTAAAAGGTAATTTATCCAATTACTTCCGTGATGGCCTCAGCTGGTAAAGAATCACCTGCAAGGCAGGAGACCTGGGTCCAATCCCTGGGTTGGGGAGATCCCCTGGAAAAGAGAAAGGCTACCCACTCCAGTATTCTGGCTTGGAGAATTCCATGGACAGTCCACGAAATCGCAAAGAGTCGGACATGACTGAGTGACTTTCACCTTCACTTATACAATCACAAATGTACTCAAGAATATAAAGAAATAAATATGGCCATACCATGAAAAAAAAAAAGGTCCAACTGAGCTGTAGACATTGGCCTCTGAGCTACTGCAGAGGCAGAAGGCATTGGCCAGGGAGGAGAGGGACCTCGGGCTCCCATGCCACTGCGCCCAGGTGCGCATCCAGTAACCCTCCTGTGGTGTGAGGGGAGAGCTCCTAGGGTATCAGGGTGTGTGTGTAAAAACTGGACTCTCCTGCCCAAAAGGCAGGTGTGGAACTTGAAGCTACTGCCTAAGCAGATTAGGACAAGAAGTCTCCCTAATAACAGAAATCCTTGGTAACTTGGGCTGAAATTCTGCAGAAACCCTCAAGGGAATTATTAAACAAACGAAAAAAAAGATTTTTAATCATCAGTTATATTGAAAGTCATACCCTCTTTCTGCCAGGATCCACTTCTCCACAAAACACCAAAACAAAGGCCCTCAGCAAGTTTTAATATCTTTTGCATTTCTCCTTTTACTTTCATTTTTAGTTTTAATGTCTTTATCGAAATAAAGGTTAGAGAATATTTTGTTTCCAGGTTGTTTTAAAAGCAAATTTTGCACCCTTGGCTTATATGTGCATACATATAATATACTGTCTGTATTTATATGAAATGTAGATAAAATAAATTATATTTGTATATGGGTGGTAAAGTCACTCTTTGCGATCCTATGGACTATAGCCCACCAGTCTCCTCCGTCCATGGCATTTTCCAGGCAAAAATACTGGAGTGGGTTGCCATTTCCTTCTCCAGGGATCTTCCCAACCCGGGGATCAAATTCAGGTCTCTCACGCTACAGGCAGACTCTTTACCATCTGAGTTACCAAATGATATACAATATATCATAATATTTATGTATAATATTAAAATATATCTAAAATAGGCATGAAATATTTATTATATGTGAAATATATAATATATAAATTATATGTCATATATAATAATGTATCTATATAAACATAATTTTATATTATATATAATAAGAAGGCAATGGCACCCCACTCCAGTACTCTTGCCTAGAAAATCCCATGGATGGATGAGCCTGGTAGGCTGCAGTCCATGGGGTCGCTACAAGTCGGACACGACTGAGATTTCACTTTCACTTTTCACTTTCATGTATTGGAGGAGGAAATGGCAACCCACTCCAGTGTTCTTGCCTGGAGAATCCGAGGGACGGGGGAGCCTGGTGGGCTGCCATCTATGGAGTCGCACAGAGTTGGACACGACTGAAGCAATTTAGCAGCAGTAGCATATAAAATATATATATTTTTAAGATATACAACGCAACATTTATTCCATTCATATATGGTATAGACATGTAAACATACACTTTATATAACATTTATACATAATTTTAATATATATTCCAATCCCTTTACAGTGCAAGGACACCCTCTGTTTTCTATCACCTTGGAGAATATATCAGGGAGCCCAGAGGAACGAGACACATTCCCTAGTCTTTAATCTTCATGTTAGTAGATGGGTTTGAGTAGTTAAGACTTTGCAAAGCATAAACCTAAAATCCCAGCTGCTCCTGCAGGTGAAAGTGTACTTAGCTCGCAGACACAGGCCTCCCTCTGTGGGAGAAGTGGTGTTTTATACCATGTTGATGACTGATATTTCAAGTACATTGTGCAGACTCATTTTCCCAGCATTCTGTTGTTTCAGCTGAACTATTCATGCCACGGTATTTTTATGGGCTCTGAGGCTGAAAAACATTCCCATCCAGGCAGGATATACGAACCTCTTAGTTTTCTGATGCAAAAGTAGCATTTCATATTATCCTCTTGCAAAAGAAAACCACACGCCTTATGCTGGCAAGTAAATGGGAGAGTGGAGATTTGAACAAGATGAAATATAGGTACTACTTCTGTAGCGCCTTATGCTGTAACCTATGCGCACCGGCTGCCTTTATGCTCTGCCAAGATAAAGCCCGTGTTTCCACCCTGGGGGTGGAGCATGCGGAGGCTTCTAGGAGAAGCACAGGCCACAGCCGAGGAGCCCTGCCTTCCCCTCAGGTGGCCTCAGTACTGTAGGGACAATATTTTATACTAAGCATTGTGGAAAAGAAGACCTGGGGGTCTGGGACCTGGACTTGAACCCCAGTTTGTGCCACCTATGCAGCAGATGGGCAAGTTCCTTAAGCTCTAGTAGCCACGGCTTTCTAAATAAATAGAATGAGGATAATAACTGTTTCGAATCCTGCTACTTACCAATTACACAACTTTGGACAAGTTTCTTGACCTCTCTGTGCCTTAATGTCCTGTCCTATAAATGGGAGTTTTAACACTGCTTGTATTATTTGTTGTTGTTTAGTTGCCAAGTCATGTCCGACTCTTCTGCAACTCCATGGACTGTAACCCACTGGGCTTCTCTGTCCACGGGATTCTCCAGGCAAGCATATCCGAGTGGGTTGCCATTTCCTCCTCCAGGGGATCTTCCTGACCCAGGGATCAAACCCACATCTCCCGCATTGAAGGCAGATTCTTAACCACCGAGCCAGTGAGGATGAAGTGGCTAAGAGAGGTAAAGCTCTTAGAACAGAACTAGCACATTTCAGAGCTGTTGCAGATGGTTCAGAAAATCTGAACTTGAGAAAGTCCTCCAGGAAAAGATGAAGAGCGGTCAGAAAGAGCAAAGAGTTGGGGAAAATAAGAGGAAACAAGCCGACACTGTCGCCCATGCATTTGAAAATGCTTGGCCAATGGTCTTCCGCAGAACCTGATCCTGGTGCCTCTGCTTCTGGACAGGAACTGCGGGGCACAGTGTCTGGGTCCCCCAAAACTGACAAGCACTGTGGTTACATGGTTGTTTCAATTGTTTCACCCTGCCATTGCTTGAGAGCCCCTAAACATAGAACTTTTCTGTAGACATTGATATGGAGGGAAGGAGAAGAGAGAACTGGCTAAGACTGAATAACAACAAAAAATAGCTGTTAGACGCTTAACCCTAATCAGTGGTAACAGAAAGTGTCATTTTTTTATTAGCTTCCAGAAAGTTCTCCTGTAAGAATAACCCAAAAAGTAGTCATTGCATATAAAGGTTATATTAGTGTGTGACTGTAGGAGCTGTTTGGACTTCCCAGGTGGCTCACTGGTGCAGAATGTGCCTGCCAAAGCAGGAGATGCAAGAGACACAAGTTCGATCCCTGGGTCAGGAAGATCCCCCTAGAGGAGGAAATGGCAACTCATTCCAGTATTCTTGCCTGTAAAATTCCATGGACAGAGGAACCTGGTAGGCTTGGGGGTCACAGAGTCGACCATATCTGAGAGACTGAGCACACACAAAGATAAGAAAGAACAAGGGAAGGCTCAAAGACAAACACACCACCTCCATTTCATGAATGCTCTCTGATCTCATTTGTGAGATGGGGACGTACCATCTACAACTGAATCTGAAAGGGATGGGCTATCAGGGCAAAGGTCAAAGATTCCAAACTGAAAAGAACATTAAACCTCCCTGTCATTTGCAGCTTTATAACTAGAAGGAAAAACATGGATACAGACCTCTTTCTATAAAGAGTATCACATTTAGTTGAAATACATTATTGGATAAACCTCTGGCAGGGAAGCACTGGTATCTAATGTCCATTGTCCCCTCCTTTCATGTGGTCAGGCTGGGAAGGCTGAAGTTTCTCAATTGAGTCTTGTGACCAGGTATTGGCCAATGAGGTGTGAGCACAAATAAACATCTGCAGTTTCCATATCATGCCCAAAGAAGGGGAGTGGCCTCTCCTTCCCCTGCCCTTTTCTCCTTCCCACTGGATGGGATGCAGACATGGTAGAAAGCATCTTGGACCATGAACATGAATATCCTTCTCTAGGTAAGGTACAGCAAAAAGCTAGAGGTCGCCTGAATCTCTCATACCACAGAGAGACCACTCCAGCCCAGATTGCTTACATACAGGACTGTTATGTGCTACTCTAGGTCTCTGGAGCTTCATCTGGGGCTTCCCTGGTGGCTCAGTGGTAAAGCATCTACCTACAATGCAGGAGCCACAGGAGATGTGGGTTCCCTCCCTGGGTCAGGAAGATCCCCTGGAGGAGGACATGGCAACCCACTCCAGTATTCTTGCCCAGAGAATCCCATGGACAGCAGAGCCTGGTGGGCTACAGTCCATATGGCTGTAAAGAGTTGGACAGTACTGAAATGACTTAGCGTGTATGCACGCAGGGCTTCCTCTATGTTCTAACTCCACAGTTCCGTGTGCAGTGGAAAGGTAGGGTGTAAGCACACGAGAGGTGTTCTTCAGGAATACTGAGTGAGCATAAACTGCCTTCAAAGGATGAAGGATCTAGGTAATGCAGGGTTTTGCTTTGCTTTTTGCAACCAGAGCAGAATTGCTGTGAACAATGAAGTGGAAGCTGAGTCTGTGTAACATCTCCTTTCTCAGTTTTTGCCGCCCAGTGCCCACTTAGTGTTTATAGAAATGTGACTAAATATTTCGAGAGTGTTAACTTGAAGGCCAAGGTCCTGGCTGCTCATCTCAGTTTTGTCCTGCTTTCCAGGCAAAGGTGTAAGATGAGAGATGTTTGTGAAAGCACTTGCGAGAGTGCTTGCCAAGTGTCTGTGGCTCAGTAAGTGTTAATTCCTTGTCTTCTTGACAGCTGCCTCCTCTTTCTCATAATGTATGGTGAGATTTCTAATAGATGAGCTCAACTGGTTTTCAAAACGCTTTGGAATTTCGCTGCCTATAAATGCATATCTTATCAAAGATATAAATGAAGCCCAAATCACCTGTGAATTACCAGGAGGCCAAGTAAAGATGTTTTTTCTCAATTAAAGTACAAGTGGGCCTTTCTGAAAAACTTGTTTGGAAACTAATGGGTGAAAGCTTAACCCCATGCCAGGAGACAAAGACATTCTTGGGGACTTCTAATTTAATTACCTTATTCTCCAAATTTTTTTTTTCCTTACTGTGGTATTGAAAGGAATAGTCTGGATCAGTGAACTCTAAAGTCCAAATTGAAACTGGAAAAGAAAATAGATGACATAGAAAAGGGTCTTTTATTCCTTTTGAAGATCATCTTTCTGCCACTTCATTGATTCATCCCTCAGTCATCTCATCCTGTCCCCCACAGTTCATCCAACAGACACTCATGAGCACTTCCTGTGACCCACGTGCTGCTCCAGGCTCTAAGGATACCAAGACAAGTCCCTGTATACCTTCAGTCCACTGGGGAGGAGGGTCTGACAAGGATCAGAAACTGACTAGAACCCAGGCATGAATGAGGGGCAGCCAACTCCTCCTCCACAGAGAAGGGTTCCACATTCCAGCTGGGTCTGGAAGACTTGGAAGGACTTTGTGAAGGACACAAGGGATTCATTCTCAATAGTGACTGATTACAGATCACTTCAGAGCAGAATGGATATTGAAGAGGACCAGAGCAGAGAGGGCAAGAATAAAGGCCTAGGCTAAGGAAGTGGTAATGAGGATGCCAAGGGCCCAGAATTTTCTGACTAATGAGACATGAAAGAAAGAAAAAGAGGTGATAATACCATGGTTCTTGGTTTGCTATATTAGGAAGATGGTGTCCAAATAAAACAAGACAAATAATGGAAGAAACACTATAAATCTAGGAAATAAGACATGAGTCCTGTTTTAAGATGATGAGTTTGCAGATCTGCAGGTCATATGCAGAAGGAGATATTAGGGAAGATTTTGAAAGTAAAGGCTTTCATCTCAGGAGGGAGGTCAGGCTGCAGGTTAGAACTGATACATCTTCCCCACATTCATGGTAGCTGAAACAATGGGAGCAGAGGAAAGGACGCAGGGAGAAGGTGTGTGGAAATAAGAGGTAAAGACCAGAGGCAGAACCCTCAGTATTCTAACATCTGGGAATGGGAAAGAAATGAAGAAAAGACTCAGAAGGCCATATGACTCAGCAATTCCACTACTGGGCATTATACCTTAAGAAAATCATAATTCAAAAAGACACACATAGCCCAGTGTTCACTGCAACACTATTTACAATAGCCAGGACATGGAAGCAACCTAGATGTCCACTGACAGATGAATGGATAAAGAAGGTGTGGTATACACAATAGAATATTATTCAGTCATGAAGAGGAACAAATCTGCATCAGTTCTAGTGAGGTGGATGACTCTGTTATACAGAGTGAAAGTGAAAATGGAGTAGTTCAGTCAGTCTGACTCTTTGTGACTCCATGGACTGTAGCTCACTAGGATCCCCCATCCATGGGATTCTCCAGGCAAGAATACTGGAGTGGGTTGCCATTTCCTTCTCCAGGGGATCTTCCTGACCCAGGGATTGACCCCGGGTCTCCCACATTGTAGGTAGATGCTTTACCATCTGAGCCACAGGGAAGCCCATACAGAGTGAAGTAAGTCAAAAAGAGAAAAATAAATATCATGTCTTAACACATATATATGGAATCTAGAAAAATGGTACTGATGACCCTATTTGCAGGGCAGGAAGAGAGACGCAAACATGGAGAATAGACTGGTGGAAGAAGCGGGGAACAAATTGAAAGAGGAGCATCGACATATATACATTACCATGTGTCAAATAGCTAGTGGGAAGTTGCTGTATGACACAGAGAGCTCAGCTCAGGGCTCTGTGATGACCCAGAGGGCTGGGATGGGGTCTCTAGGTGGGAGGCAGGCTCAGGAGGGAGGAGATATATGTGCACATATAGCTGATTCACACTGTGGTACAACGGAAACAAACACAACGTTATAAAGCGATTACCCTCCAATTAAAATTTTTTTTAGAGAACTCAGAAGGGAGAGACATAGAAATGGGGACTTCAAAAAGTAGAGAGTAGTCAATATTCTCAAATATTGCAGAAGAGGTCACTGAGAATAAGAACTGGAAATAGGTCAGCAGGCTGGGTAACTAGGAAGACCCTGCTGACCCCTGAGAGAGGTTCCAGTGGATCTGTGGGAATGAAATCTGACTGGAATGAGAGGAAGAAAGAGTGCTTGAGTAGGGAGGAAGTTTGGCAGGACTAAATTCCTCTTTCAAGGAATTTGGTGGTAAATTGAAGGAGAGAGATTGAGTGATGATGAAGACGATGTGCTAAAATTAAAAAGAAAGATTTCACTTGTTTGTAGGCTAATCAGACAGGACCAGAACATAAGAGGAGTTGATGATACAAGAAGAAAAGAAGAGCTGGAACACGATCTGGAGCCGGTGAGAATGGAAGGGATCGGGCCCCTACTTGACTTCTATCTCTATCATTATCAGGCACAAGCCTTGTGCTTTCAAAGTTCTTTATGCTGACTGCTCTTCATAATATTAACAAGAGAAGACTAAGCTAGGTTGGATCCTTGGTGCCCAACATACCAGACTGAAAGGTACCACCCCAGAAAATCTAGCAAGTCTAGCTGCCTTCCAACTCAACGAGATTTATGTTTCTGACTTTAGAAGCCAACAGTATTTCCCACCTCTGTTGATACTGATCTCTTCTTAGCATTACCTTCCATTCTTCATTCTAGTCTAGTAGGTAAAATATGGGCTCTGAGTTTGAACCCAAGCTTAATTGCTTACTAATTGTGTGACGAATTATAGGCATGTTATATAATCTGACACTTTCCTTATCTCTAAAACAGAAGTCCTTTCACTCCCCCAATCTGGCTCTTCTTACTATTCCTGAAAATTCATTTATAACTATAAAAACACCTTTATATCCTAAATTCCTATAGGAGAAACAGTTATGTTTTTGTGATTCAAAAATTCCATATTTCCCTCATTGAAACATTTGCTTTCCTATTACAAATTTTCACAAGAGCAAAAACAAAAATTTAGGAAAGGGCCCCCTACATTCTTAGAAAAGACTGAAAAAAATGTGGCGGTGGCTGAATATGGGCTCCCCCAACTACTCAGATCCTGGGACTTGTCAATGTTACTCCATATGGCAAAAAGGGTGGGGAGATGATCATGGATTACCCAGGCGTAATCACATGTGTCTTTATAAGAAGAAACCACAGAAATATTTGGTCACAGAAGAGAAGAGTTCAGATGACAGAAGCTGACAGAAGCAGAGGGAAGCCAAATCAAGAAAAAAGATGCTAGTCATTGGCTTTGGGGATGGAGCCAAGGAGAGCAACTTCAGAAGCTAGAAAAGGCAAGGACGTGGTCTCTCCCCTGTAGCGTGGTCCTGCTGACACCTGACTTTAGCCCAGTGAAAATGACCTCCAGAACTGTAAGTGAATACACTTGCAGTGTTTTAAGTCACTAAGTTTATGGTCACTAGGTATAGTGACCATAATTATTTTCTCTTTCCTGACACTTGGAAGGCAAGTTATCAACCCTTCTATCTTGGAGAGGAGAAGGCAGAAATCAAGTTATCAGGAAATCAAGTCAGTCATAACCTGGATCTTCTGAGAGATCCTGCCAATAATTTACTTCAACCCAGAGCAACCTCTCAGACTCTGTACTGAAGAATTATTGATCCTCCTTTAAGAGAGCCAAAGAGGAGATGCACTTGTGCTAGGGCAAATGCTTTTATGTTTTCCTTAATTAAATTAAAATTAAAATAATCCTTTCAAAATTTACATACAATAAAAAGGTAATCAGACTACGTTAAGATTGCATGTTTTACATGCCCAAGAAGCAGGGAACTTCAAGCTTATTTTTAAGTACTAATAAAACCTGCAGTGTAAGGAAGTGGTTTCCAAACCCAACCCATAAAATAAGGATGTAGTTAAGATGCTGTTATTGGATAATTGCCATTCCCACAAACTTCCCCTCATGCATCCTGGCAGCTGATCACACTGTGAAGTAAAAGGAAGAAAGTGCTTTATGAATAGTTTTTTGTTTTCTTGTGACATTTTGGTGAACAATAAGATCATGCCATCAAGAAAAGACCTGCTCCCAGAAATAAAAAACAGAATCACTTAAGTTTTGTCAGTAATTCCTTAGGAAAGTCATGAAAAATACGTTTCTTCCAGGAGAAACTGGACACCTTAAAGATGGGGCCAGAACACGAAAGTCTGGAGATCTCTTATCTTTTACAGCCCACCTTCCTCATGAGTTGTCAGAAAGTGTGGTTCATGTGTCCAGACAAGTGCCTGTCTCTGTTTGTCCTTGATCCCACTTGGACGAAAGCTACCACTGAATTCAGTGCATCCCCAGTCTACATCCCAGAGATTTTTAGTGAAAATTCATCTTAAACACTATTCATACAATTCTCAATAGTTAAAAATTTGCACCATGAACAGGGAGATTTGATTCTTACACATCTGAGTTCTATGTTCAATTTGATGTATCAACCAAATATTGAGCCCCTACTGTGTACAAGAAAATAAGCTATATGCTGACATTGGGGATGAAGTTCAATGATGAATAAGTCACCTGCCTTGAGTGGTCTTAAGAGAAACATTTTCTAAGATAAAGATAGAAGGAAGCATATAGTCAGCAATACGCAACTCATACTTCAGTCTGCCATGGGGACCTTATGGGTGCCACTGAAGATCTGTTGACCTCTACTCCCTCTTCTTCTAGTAAGAACTGCTGATAACAATGATTGCTGATCCAGTACCATAAATAATGAAGAGCTAGTCTATATTTTTCAATTGTGTTGAAAAGGGATTTCTAATTCTTTGAGATCACAGTCCAAAAGCTAGATAGATAGATAGAGAGAGAGAGACATATATAAATATTTGGTGATGGTTTAGTCACTAAGTCATGTCTGACTCTTGAGATCCCATGGACTGTAGCCTGCCAGGCTCTCTGTCCATGGGGTTGTCCAGCAAAAATACTGGAGTGGGTTGCCATTTCCTTCTCCAGGGGATCTTCCCAACCCAGGAATCAAACCTGGGTCTCCTGCATTGCAGGCAGATGATTTACCAACTGAGCTATGAGGGAAGCCCTATAAACATTTATCTGTATGTTTATATATATATATACACACATAAATGAGTATGTACATGATTTCCTCAAATGTAATAAGAATAATCCTAAAACCAACATTCTTTTAAAACTAAAAATTATAAGGTAAACCTCCCTTTCCAGAGGGCATCTATAACCTGTTAATCAAGTTCTCCCAGTGGGTGAAAACTACATTCTCAATTCCAAAATCCAACAGCAATCGCATTACGTCGCCTCATGAAAAGCTAGGCTACTCTTTCTGTACTTGGACACAGAAACACAGCCAGCTTTTCTTACTGTTTGCTTTAGCTGGATTCCAGGTTTCTCTCCATGTTCTTTTCTCGTGGTGGATGTGACTAATCTGTTTCTCAATTCCCCGTGTCCTCAGGGAGCTTGTTCTCCTTCTTCCTTTTTCTCATTTCCCTGGCCCTGCTTGACAGCAACCTTTCCTTTTCTCCCTTCTCCACACAGGTAGCTTGTGACAAAGCCAGGTCTAGATGTTATCTCAGAGCTCCAGGGCACATACCTATCTGATAATCAAAAAAAAAAGTTTGTCTAAACATCAGCTTTCTTGGCCTTAAAATTTTGACAACATGTAGACAGTAGTGCTAGACAATCAGGCTCCTATAGTGGTAAAACAGCCAAGGTTGGGATTTCCATTTTATTTGTCACCAATTGCTCCTGGTGAAAGAGGAGAAATATGCCAAGATTTCAAGACTTTATAAACTACTGTGAGCAATTCTAGGTAACAGTAATAAAACAACCAGTGAAAACATTTTTAAAGAACCAAATGAAGTTAAATTTGATGAAAAGTTACCTCAAAGAGAGGAAAGAAAGCAATGATTAGTCTGGTTAGTCACACATCATTCCTAGGGTTGGCCAAAAAGTTTGTTCGGGTTTTTCCATCTCATCTTTTGGAAAACCTGAATGAACTTTCTGGCCAACCCAATATATCAATATACGATTCCCTGGTTGGTTCAGACGGTAAAAAGTCTGCCTGCAATGTGGGTTGGGAAGACCCCCTGGAGGAGGAAATGGCAACCCACTCCAGCATTCTTGCTTGGAAAATTCCATAGACTGAGGAACCTGGCGGGCTACAGTCCATGGGATCGCAAAGAGTCAGACACAATTGAGCAACTTCACTTTCAATACACCAATATACATTTTTGGAAAGGCATGACTCAGTACTGTAAATCTAGATACACATAGAATAACCTTTGGGAGAAGTTTGTTAAAGACAAGTATTGAAGTAAAATTTAGGAAAATATGTATATACATGTATCATTTTGTATACTCTTTCATAATAAACAAAGTTATATATAAATATTATTTGGGGTAATGATTTAGAGAAGTGACCCCAACATTTCTTTCATTTGACTAAGTTTAATTTCAATCTCTGTACTACAAAGTATATATTAATTTTGTCTATCATCTTAATAACTCCCTGTTTATATATCCTATCTTCTGAACAATCGTTATTCTAGAAAGAAGGTTGTGAGATGCTCAAGAACGAAAGGAAAACACAAATTAAGAGTATGACATTACCTGTTTACAGAACAGAATGGAGTGGGGTACTACACCGTATGAGGCTGTGTGTGAGAACACACTACTTAATAAACCTGTTGTTCAGTCGCTCAGTCGTGTCCGACTCTTTGCAACCCATGGACTACAGCATGCCAGGCTTCCCTTGATCACCTTTTAAAATTGTTTCTCAGGTCGTCTATTAATTAGAATGAAAAGAGCTCGAAAAAATCTTAGGTATAAAGGAGGTTATGACTTGATTTTATAGACTACTAAATGACAGATATTAACACTGCAAAATAATATAATTCAGGAAATTAAGTACCCTGCTATCATGGCTCTGTGGACTCAGAAAGATAAACAACTGAGGTTATAATGTCACCCCACCCAATACATCCCACTGTACCTGAGTCAACAGAAATCTGAGTGACAGTACAAGATCACAGGGTGTGGGCTCTCTGTGTGCGTAGCTGTGGGAGGCCTCTCTTTCCTTTTCCTGTTTATGTTGTCAGTTGCAAAATGCTGACTTGGAATGTTCCTGTATCCAAGACCTGTTCAGCGTTTTTCTCTTTTTCCTCACATTTATGTTAGCCCTTTCCTTTAATTATCTTGCTGTTGTTATCCTTGGCAAGGTTGCTCCTTGCCTTACAGTGTGTTTACCTTCTAAACAGCCCCTATTTCCTCCTTATCTTTGTGAGCTTATTAAAATTTCCACCCCAACTGCTCCCTTGCCCTTTTCAGCGTATCCTCACCCTCTCTGCTCACTTCTCATTCTCTCTTTTCAACCCTTCTTTCAGCTCTCACCCAACCTCTCACTCCTTGGGAATAACAAGTTATTTCCTCTTTCATTTCCTTTTACAGAAGATGTTTTTGGCCCCATTCCCAAAAATCTTTGGCATGGAACCATACCCATGCCGTTATGAGTTTCCACTGGGCACATTTCCAGAGGTGTTTCATCGGCCTGGAGCCTTCACACCAGGTTAGGCCTGGTTTTGTCAACCGTGTTCCTCACTGTCCGGCATTCCAGACAACCTCCACTTGAGGTAACAGGACCAATGGGTCTTGCTCCCTCTGGCAACAGGCTCATGTCTTCATATCATTTTCAAAAAAAGAAAAGTCTGTTTGAGGTATGAAAATCTGAACTTGCTTTTTATTGCAAGTGAAAATGATGAAGGGAGGGAATGCTGAGTCGGCAATATTGGCCCAGCTGCCACGTGCTTTTCAATTTATGAAATAACTGTATTATCCAATTACTTGGAAAAACTCTACCTAAAATTAAGTGCTTTCTATTTTAGGGTAAAAAATATTGAGGTGGGAGAGTCATATTGATTTGTTCTTTAATGGGGAATTAACTGTAATGATTAAATTAAACAGACTAAAAACTTCACTGTTCATTACTTGATAGTGTGTTGAAGTAAACAGTTTAATAGCACATTTTGTTCTTAATATTTATGTATTTGTTCTTAATATTTATGTATCACTAATATGATAAACTTAAGAGCTAGAGTACTCCGCATTGAGATGAAGGTTTTTCATGCACTGAAATACAAAGGCAAGAAGCCAAGACCATGTCCCACATCACATAACCCTAAGCAGTCTCCTCCACGTTTGATACCTCGTGCTCTGGCAAGCACATAAGTAAATATGCATGAAAGCACACATTCAAAACAATGGCACTGGAATCCAGTACCATAAACAGACATACCAAAAGTGAACAAGTAACTTATTTCTTTTGATTCAAAACATTCTAGATTCAAAACCCAAACCTGGTCTTTTTGGTGACATTTGGCTCAGTTTGGCTCAAAGGGCAAAGGGAGACTTAAGAAAATTTTAATTTTAATTTTTCAATATTTTTTAGTAAACAAGGCCTCAACTAGGTCAAGTAATAAACATTTTTTAAGTCACTCCAGTCCATTGTTGTTAATACAATTAAAAATGCAAAGTCAAAGAGACTTCCAATTAAAAATGGTATTTGCCAAGCAGTTCCGATAGTGTCTCCCTTCAGTTGGATGAAAGTGCTGATGAGGGCCCAGAAAACATCATGCTGCTTGGAAGACATTAGCTCAGCACACAGGCAGGGAAGGAGGAAGAGACAATGTCTGTAGATTACAGGGGCCACTAGTGAGCAAGGCTTGAAGGAGGATGACTCAGGGCTGATAAATCCACCTTACGGCCCTGGAGCCGAGGAGGAGATCAGACCCCACAGAAGGGACGGAGAGCAGGGGACAACCCTCTCAACGAGCAGTGTGCATCTGCAGAACTTGTGAGACTGAACAGAAAAGGGGGAATAAAAGTCCTGCAGAACAAGGAAAAGGAGCAGCTTCTGCAAGACTCAGCAAAGAGAGGCTGGGTTTCAGCTTAGACCTGCTGGCTGCCTGAACTGGGATGAGGTGCTTAAAACTCTCTAATCTTCCCTTTCTGTGAGAAATGATGTATAAAAAGCCAGAGATTGTTATGCCTAAGATATGGTAAGCACTCAATAATTGCTGGTTGATATAATGATTGTGATTACCAGATAGGAAGATGTGCCTTCAAGTTATTATTCATTCATTCAGCAAATATTGAATGCTTGTTCCAGTCTGACATCAAAAAGGCACACCATGCTCTCCGTACCTATAATCTCACGCTGCTTGTATTCTGTTATAAAAATAAATAACTAACATAGTTCTTCTCCAAGAATAATAAAGTAAATATGGAAAGAAGTATAATAAGAGTATCAGCTGAGTTCTGGGAGAAATGGTCATGGAAATCTTCAAATCAGAGTCAGTCAGACTTTAGCTACTCAAACTATGTTAAAGCTGGATTTAATATAAACTTATGTAATCAGACATTTGCCTCTGATATTTAAGAACATAATTTTTATTGTCTACAAAAACAGTGTCAGTACAACAGTCTGTTAACATGGACACCACATAGTTTAATATATACTTGTTGATAGCAAATCTTAACACATTAACTTATTAAGATTTGCTATCAAAAAGCATATAATTGATATCATATCAATTCTAAGATAATAACAGTCTCAATGTTCTAATAGCCATTACATTAGAATTGCTTTATTTTCCCCCATGCATATCTCTAATTTTACTATCAGAGGTCTTATCAGTTCAGTGTTATCAAATTTGTCCTTTTACAATAATTCTGCAAATATTCATATATTTAGATTTTCTTGGGGGAAATCATAATAAGAACACAATTTACAAGCTGACTCTTGGAATGTGGTCTAAATTAACTGGGTTTTTTGGTCCATATCAGGGCTGAAGAAGTTATCAAACTGAAGATGATCATGCATTGGCCTCAAAGTAAACCCATTCTTTGGTTTGCTTAACATGTCATATGCTGCTATTTCTATTTCTCACTAATGTAACAGAAATGGCTGATGTTTTTCACCAAAGACCCTTGTGGATACTTATTTTGTCCTGTGTGTACTGACTCCTCAAACAGCTAGCCACTGGCATCCTGCAGTCACAGTGTTCTTGGGGTAAGTCTGCTAAAATAAACGCGAGTTCTCATCCTGACTAGCTCATCTGAGAGGAAAAACAGGGATTTTACCTAATTGTGAAGATTGAAACTACTTGATTTTATGTTCCCTTATAAATTTCGACTAAATAGATACTCATTAAAATGTATCAGAGTATACAATAATTTCCAAGCCCAACACTGCATCAGATGCTGAAATAGAATCCTCCTTTGTTTTCTAATATGATCTGTCCATCCTTATTTAGAGAAGCCAAAAAAAGAAAAATAACCTTTCACCCCACACTAAGTACCTTTAAACTCATGAAAGGCAAGGCCCCCTTGGACTGTCTCCTATCGTTCTGGCTCCCTCTCCGCCAGTAAAGGCTTTTAAGAAATGGAAAGGAATATCTTTATGTTCTTCCTAACTGTTCCCCACTGCCTCCTTCTTTTTGATGGGTAGGTTGGTGCTACTGTCAGCAGTCTAATTCTCTATCAGCACATTTTAAACTACACTGGAAAAAAAAAGGAAAAGAAGAGAAGCGGTATGTCAGAATCCGGAAAGCTGAGCACAGTGGCCTCAGCTTTGCTAATTGAAACACGACTCCCTGGAGCCGTTTTTCCACAATCTTTATGTCCATAATTGTGTCTGAAGAGTTTGGAGAAAGAAAAATAGCAGGAGAAGAAATACCAAATACTCAGATCCAAGTACCCGACCACAAAAAGTTTCCAGAATGACACCAGCTAACATCCTACTGATGTATAGAGTAGCAGGCAAAAATAATCTTTGGAAGCAAACCATGCTGAGTTGTAACCATGGTTCTGTCCCCAGACACATTGCTTAGCTTTTCTGAACCTGTTTCCTCATCCATGGAATACAAATGATAATGCCATTTCCATTGTTATATAGGTTAAACTGAAGTGGAATATGCAAAGTACTTAGATCGGTAACCGGCGGACAATAAGCACTCAGTAAGTACCAGCTGTTAATATCATCAACATCATCATTTCTTTTACTCGTCTTGCTGTTATGCCTTTCTCCTTTTCCCCAATTAGGTCAATTCTTTCAATAAGCACATATTAGGACATGTTGTGTGCCAGACCAGCACTCTAGATGGAATTGTGACACAAAGAATAACTGAAATGTAGAGATTCTGGCTACAGAAGCTTACATTCCAGGGGACAAAACAGAGATTAAACAGATAAGCCCTCTACCTGCCAACAAACACGTGACATCCCTGTGCCCTTGTTTCTGCATTTGCTAACAAACTACATACCCCTCGCAGCCAAAGCTACATCTTAGTCTTCCCTATACCCCCAGTGCCTCGTCTGGCCCACAATTACATGTTCAATAAATGTTTGCAAAATAAACAGATGAATAAATGAATTTTTCCATTCGAAACAAAGAGAGCTGACACCACCTGGAAAAGTTGGGGTGGCCTCACCAAGAAGGTCACATTTGAGCTGGGTTTCAAGTGTGAGAATTTTTTTGAGAGAATAAATTGAAATTCAATAGGCAGCGTGTGAAAGGGCTTTCTGGGGAAATGGAATTATATGAAAATTTATTTCTAAAGTCTCAGACAGTTAGATCCCCTCATTTTAAATTCCCTTATAACAGCACACAGGGCCTGAAGAAAATTTATCCAAAGATGACTGAGTATCGACAATAACTAACATTTGTGGAGCACCTAAACATGCCGGACACTGTCCTAAATGTTTTACAGTATCTAATCGTCACCGCAATCAAGTGAGGTAGATACCCATTTGACTGAGGGACAGATATTAGGGGATTGGGTCAAGGTTACACAGCCAGGAATTAGCAGAGTCAGATTTCCACCCAGATAGTCCAGATCAAGAGTTTCCAGGCTTACTCACAGGTGCTTTCCCAGCTACATTCACTCACTTCATTTTTGGATGCATGCTGAGTACCTGCTTTGAGCTAGGCACTGATCCAATACTCATCCTTGCGAAGCTTGCATTCTAGTGTGAGAGGACAAACAATAAACACATGAGTAGATGGTATAAAATACGAGGAGGTGATGTACTAGGGTAAAAACATTAACAAGAACAGGGGAATGCAGAGTGTCCAATACAGGGAGATGTTCAGTTTTAACTAGTGCGGTCAGGGAAGGCCTTGCGGAGAAGATGGCATTTGAACAAAGGCTTCGAAGAGATGAAAGAGTGAGCTCCATGGTTATCTGGAGGAAAGGAATTCCAGGCAAAGCAAATGCAAAGGCACTGAGATAAGAGCATACCTGGCCAGTGGAGGCCAGCATGATTGAAGTAAAGGTGAGTAGAAGAGATTTGAAAGGTAAGACACAGTGAGATCATGTAGAGCCTTCTAAGACACCAGCCTGTACTCAGCAGAAGAATATTGTAGAGTGATTTTCCTTGCATCAGTACCTACCCAGCCTTCTTCCCTAGCTTGGGCCAAGCAATGAGACAGATTTGATAACTGGTCTCTACCCATCCTGTTCTCTGCAGCCAAACAGAATGAGTCCACTTTGTTTAGCCCACCTTCTTTAGATCCCTTTTTTGCATTCAATAAAATAGAACCATGGACTACAGAGAACCATTACCGACATTCAAGAAGCCCCTGGGCCTTTGACTAAGGGCACTGATCTTACAGATCAGAAGACTGGGGGTGGAACTGAAAAAGGATGCTTATTTCAAATAGCTGCTCTGCGTTTGTTACCTTTTTTCAATGACAACTTCCATGTATTCATCAATTCCCTGCATAGTGCTTGTGGGTAAGGTTCATACAGATTAATTTTTTTTTCACATATTTTACAAATGTTCCAAAGAAATGCCAGTTTTTCAGCTCCAGAACTTAGATTATGTTGTTTTATCTTGACGCAGAGTCCCATTTTGGGTGAAAATACTCTCCTGTGAAGAACCCCATTCAAATTTCTAACAAAACCACAAAGATTAAATTTGACAGGGAAACTTCATAATAAGATAACAGCAGATGTTAGTAACCAAGCAACTACTACTCTTTAAAATCTAATATCTTGATCATTGTAACTTACAAGACATGTGAAATCTTTGAATCAATGAAAGTGTTAATTTTATTTAGGTGAAATTTACCTACGATGAAATCCTTAAGTTAAATACATAAATGTAAATACACATGTAACCAACAACTAAATAAAAATATAGAAGATTTTCATCTCTCTATGAAATTTTCTCATACATCCTCCTACCACAAGACAAGCACTGTTTTGATTTCAAAAGCTCACAGTGTTAGTTTTATCATTCCTTGGATTTCATATACATCTCACATACAGTATGCACACTCTTTTGAGTCTGGAATGTTTTGCTCCACATATTGAGATTCACCCATATAGTTAAGCACAATTATTTCATTCTTTTTTTTTTTTGAGTAAGTAGTATTCCATTGGAGGAAAATACCACAGTTTATTTATTTATTATCCTGTTGTTAAATATTGAGACATTTCCAGTTTGGGGCTATTATGAATAAAACCAACAAAGGTCTGTCTAGTCAAGGCTATGGTTTTTCCAGTAGTCATGTATGGATGTGAGAGTTGGACCATAAAGAAGGCTGAGCATCGAAGAATTGATGCTTTTGAACTGTGGTGTTGGAGAAGACTCTTGAGAGTCCCTTGGACTGCAAGGAGATCCAACCAGTCCATCCTAAAGGAAATCAGTCCTGAATATTCATTGGAAGGATGGATGCTGAAGCTGAAACTCCAATACTTTGGCCACCTGATGCAAAGCGCTAACTCATTGGAAAAGACTGATGCTGGGAAAGATTGAAGGTGTGAGGAGGAGTCTTTGTTTGCTTCTTCGCTGTACTTCCATCTTTGTTGGCCAGTTCCCTTTTTTGAGGATCTAGTTTTGTAAAAAGTGATGTGAGCTTATCACTGGATGACAAAGACACAGCGTCACTATGCACTTTGCTATCTGCGCATGAACTGAATGACAGATGCACAGTGACCAATCAGCGACAGGCATGGAATAAAGGGATGTGATTGTCCTTGATCATAAGGTTCATCTGACCAGTGACTGATCACATGATCAGTGTCACTGATCATAATGTTCATATATATATATGAAAAATTGTAATTCGACATCTATATATACTACAAAGTGAACGTCACCAGAAGTCCATCACCATACGCTTGACCCCCTCCACCCATTTTGCCCTCTCCCAACCCCTTTCTCTTCTAGTAAACACTAGCCTGATCCCTATGAGTTTGTTTTCTTGATTATGTCTGGTTAAATTCCACCTATGAGTGAAATCATACGATATTTGTCTTTGTCTGACTTATTTTGCTTAGCATAGTACCTTCAAGGCCCATCCGTGTTATTGCAAATGGCAGGATTTCATGCTTTTTATGGCTTAGCAGTATTGCACTGTGTTTAGGCACCACATCTTCATCCAATCATCCATCCAAGGACACTTAGACATACCGATGGCCAACAAACACATGGAAAGGTTTTCAACACCACTAATTATTAGGGAAATGCCAATCAAAACCACAGTAAGCTATGACCTCACAGATATTAGAACAGCCATTAACAAAAGATAAAAAAATAATAAATGTTGGGGAGAATTTGGAGAAAAGAGAACACTTGTACACTGTTGATGGGACTGTAAATTGGTGTAGCCCCTAGAGAAAACAGGATGGAAATTACTAAAAAAAAAAAAAAAAAAGAATAGAATTGCCATATGACCTAGCTATTCCACTTCTGCATATTCATCTGGAGAACATGAAAACATGAATCTGAAAAGATACATGCACTCCTATGTTCACTGCAGCACTATTTACAATAGCTAAGGTATGGAAACAATGTAAGTATCCATCAATGGATGAATGGATAAAAAAGACATAACATATATAAACAATGGAATATTATGTGTGTTTGCTCAGTCTCTCAGTCATGTGCGACTCTTTGAGACCTCATGGACTGTAGCCAGCCTGGATTCTCTGTCCATGGAATTTTCCAGGCAAGAATACTTGAGCAGTTTGCATTTCTGTCTCCAGGGGATCTTCCCAACCCAGGAATCAAAGCCACATCTCTTGTGACTCCTGCATCGGCAAGCAGATTCCTTACCATTGCGTCTCCTGGGAAGCCCAATGGAGAACTACTTCTCCATAAAGAAGGGTGCATTTGATTTTTGTGTCATGATTTGTGAGCTGGAGGGCTAGCAGCAAAGTTTATCCTGTGGACAAATTATTTGAGATTAATACTGAAATTTGAACCATTTTGTTGGGGGAGTGGTGGTAACTGAAATTCACACATATCTAGACCATGCAAAGTGAGGATTGCCAGTGCAGAAAACTGGTTTTCCTGCTAATTTGATTTGACCTCAATTGAGCCATTGGGTATTTTCTTCCTGCTTTAATGGATTTTATAAGACTTCTAAGCAAAAGGCTTGGTAGACTTTTTGGAGTTCAGAGGAAGTAACTCTCAAGCAAAACTCAGGTGTATAAGATATAGGACTTTTCTACTTTTTAGAGAGCTTAGTATCTATTCCAAACCCTTCTTTTACAAAGTGGTAACTCTGAACATTCTATCAATGGCTCTCACCCCTGTATTAAGACTCAATCCTCAAATCTCCTTCTCAAAACCTACTCCAGAGGATGAAGCATCCCTCCAGCTTCAGCTTGATTCCCTTTTCTTGTATACATGGTCCCTCCCTTATCAACAAACATTACAAGAGTGGGAGGTCCTGACTCTAACAAAGTATCCTTAGTACCATTCCACATCATCCCATCCCATGCTTGAATCTTTCTGAAATGCGAAAGCCAACAATTTGACTATCTTCCCATGGCTACCCTCCTAAGGGGTTTGACTATAATGACCCCTTCCCAAGCAACAAAAGCTAGAAGATTCCAACTTGAATGGGAGAAGGACTGTGGGATAAAAATAAACGGAAAAAATAAACGCCAATTTGTTTTCTAAATTTTATCCCACAGCATGAGAAGAAACACAGCATGGTGTTTAAACAAAAGTCTGTCAGCTTCCTGAGTTTAAATTTAGGCTTTATTGTTAAATATTACTTTATCTCATTGGGCCTCAGATTCCTCTGTAAAAACTAAGGTAGTAAAAGTTCAGACCTCTTAAGATTTTTATGGAAATTAAACTCCCTTTTTCATGAAAAGCATTTATCATAGTGCCTGGCAGATAGCAAGCACTCAATAAATGTTAACCCTTGTTACTATGGGAAACAGTCACCAGTGGATGATGGAAACAATTTTTTGAGGTCATATATCCCCCTAATACCCTTAGAATTATGCCGCTTGTTCTCAGTTGGGTTGTGACTGCCACAAGCAATTATTGTGACTGCCAACAATTTTGCTTTAAGCTAAAAAACTAAACCTTACTTAGAATTACACAAAATTAAAAGAGGATTTGCCGGTTTTTAAAAATGACTCTATGTGATTACATACTGCATACGTCCTGCGGACTAGGATAGGGTAATGTGTGCATGTTCCAGTAAAAAAAGGATTTTTTTCTTTATCATCAACTACAGAGTTAAAACTGCCAGCAGGGCCAGACATGCCAAATCCATGTGATCCAATCGATTGTGAGCACAGGGTCAAGAATCACAAAAATTCAGATTTTTTTTCTTCTCCCCTTTGATGATTAATATGTTCATGGCACCTGGGAAACAGTCCTGTCATCGCCTTCACTGTTTCCACCATGTGTCTGGAACCACTTCCCAGAAGTGTATGGCGTGTGTGTGTGTGTGTGTGTGTGTGTGTGTGTGTGTGTGTGTGTGTGTTTGCATGCATGCATGCATGCAACTGTGAATGCAAAGGTGGCCAAGGAGAAGGAATTTGTTTTGAAACAACCAAATAAATATTATTTATTGGAGCATTAAACAAGGTTATTGACATCTTTCCTTAGTTTTCTTTACCAGGGTGGCAAACCTCCAGGGTACAGGATGAAATCAAATAAAAATAAATAAATAAATCATCAGCATCTCCTCAGCAATGGTACCCACTGAGAAAGTAATACTTATTAAAGCTGAGCACATGAGCAACTCAGTTAAAGGGGCCTACCCTCAGAGCCCAACAACTAGATTATATAGTCAAATCCATCCTACAATGGAAAGAACTGAGGAAGAACCAACTTCTCAGTCCCTGGTTATTCTTTGCAACTTTGTACATCTGTTTTTCTCACCCACTTGACCTCCTTCTATGACTGCATCTCAATTTTGTGTTAGGGAACTATTGCTCCCCCAAGGCATAGCCTTTGGGGGACAGAGTGTCTTCCACTATCTTTAGCTAAGGGCTAAGGACATGCTTGCTTTTGTGGGAACTGAGTCTTGAGCAGGAGGATGCAAGGAGCAAAGTCAGCTGGGTTCTCTGTTCCAGCAATGATGCCACGAGACTGCTGCCCAAACCCCTAGAGCTGCTCTGGGTCTATCTTTTTCCAAATTTGGGAGTTTCAGACTTTCTATTGAGCTTTGCCTCTTCTCACATTTTTCCTATAAATTCCCTACTCCTCAAATAATCTAGGGTCAGTTCTGTCACTTGCATCTAAAGAACCCTAACTCATAGGCCACTCACCCTGCCTTCTGCCTACCTACACGTGTGTGCATGCTCAGTCATGTCCGACTTCTGTGTGGCTCCATGGACTGTAGCTTGCCAGGCTCCTCTGTCCATGGAATTTTCCAGGCAAGAACACAAGCGTGGGTTGCCATTTCCTGCTCCAAGGGATCCTCTTGACCCAGGGATTGAACCTGCATCTCCTGTGTCTCCTGCACTGGCAGGCAGACTCTTTATCACTGTGCCACCTGGGAACTGGCTTAGAGCCTGTTAAAACTGTCTAGGGGATGAAGAGAGGGTCCTTCCATGATCCTTCCTGTGAGTTCTATGCCTCATTTATGGACAATGCCATAAAGAAAAGGAGGTTAAGCTTCCATTTCAGAGGTCAGCCAAGCATGAAAATCAGAAACAGGAAGTAAACCTATATGGTTACAATTATGTACAAATGAAAATTCATATTAAAGATATAACACAGATGCTAACTTTTGTTTAAAAAACTTAGGTTATGATGTAGTTTAAAATCAGTTCTTAAAAGCTGGCTTTGTTATTTTCTGGTCTTTAAATATTACCTGTTATAGATTAAATGTGTCCTCCCAAAATTCATATGCCAAAACATAATGGTGGCTCAGCTGGTAAAGAATCCACCTGCAATGTGGGAGACCTGGATTCGATCCCCCTGGGTTGGGAAGATCCCCTAGACAAGGGAACAGCTACCCATTCCAGTATTCTGGCCTGAAGAATTCCATGGACTGTATAGTCCATGGCTTTGCAAAGAAGCAGACATGATTGAGAGACTTTCACTTTTCAGTCTCATATATGATAGTAGTTGGAGGTGAGGTCTTTAGAAGGTGATTAGGTCAAGAGGGTGGAGCCCCCATGAATGGGATTAGTGCCCTATAAAAGAGACCCCAGATCACTCCCTCAGCCCTTCTACCATGTGAAAGCCCAGCAAGAAGACAGCTGCCTATCAACCAGGAAACAGGCCCTCAGTGAGGCACTAAATTTGCTGGTGCCTTGATCTTGGACTTCCCAGCCTCCAAAACTGTGAGAAATAAATATTTGTTGTTGAAGACCCCCAGTCTGTGGTATTTTCGTTATGCCAGCCCCAACTAACATTATCAGTTCTTACTCTAACATATTACGCTTCCTTGAGAAAAACACAGGTTGTTTTCCACATTAAAGCAAACAAAAAATAATACCAACAGCAGAAATCACTACCTGCTAGAGATTCACAGTCTGTGGCAAGTTGGTCAACCATCGGGACTAACCGGAATAACCGTAACAGCAGTTTACGATTCACACACACTCGTGTGAAGAAAAGGAAGGCCCTGGGCTCCCTGATTCTTGCATTATCTTCCCGGAAGGATGTCTCTTTGCAGCTCTTTTTGCACAGGCACACTTCTGTCACATAGCTTGGCTCCCAGCAGCTCCCTTTCAACTGGCCAAAGTGAGGCAATCTCCCACCAGCCCCCTGTGAGCGGCCCATACACTGCAAACGAGAAAGCTTCTCTTTCAAGCAGCAAGAGGAGCCCTGGACAGTAACTTTCTAATCATTCATTCCAGACCCCTTTGAAGCTGTAAAAGTTACCATTATTCCCATAATAGTAAAGATTACTAATTAACTTCTCTAGAAACTTCTTTCAGGCCTTTTTAAAGGGGCTATCCCTTTTCCTAAACTTTCAACAAAGTCAAGCCAAGCAAAAGTTGAGGTTTTTGTTGTTTTTTTTAAAATAGAGTTATGCAGTGGTTTTCTCACGTTTTCCAGGGTTACTGCCCTTGGTAACTAATTCTGATGTTTAATACCTCTCAACCTGGCTTCTCCCTTCAACACGAAGGACAGTGTGGGCCAGCATTTAACTAACATTTAAACTACAACAATCCCCCAGCCCTGCTGGGTGTGAAGAAGTGAGGCGCCATGCCAACCTACTTCTCCCCTGATGGGGAGAATGCTGTTCCTTTAATGCACAGACCTCACATCCTCCTTCAGAATCGTTTTCTAGTACAAATGAGCATTCTTACACCACTGTAGGATTTAGCCACCAAATTACTAAACACCTCCTATGTGTCTGACACTATTTTAGGCACTCTGGTATAAAAAGAAATAGTAGACAGTAATGTGTGCTTGTAAACAAACCTCACAAAAAAAAAATAAAAAATTTTAGGGCAGATATCTTTTCCTATGAAGACTACATCTTTCTCTGAGCTCAGAACCTTGGATCTTGCAGCCTGCATTGTCTTCCCAGCCTTTGTGAAAGAAACCAAATATAGAAATGGCAGAGGCAAAGTAATGGTAATAATAATAGTGAATAATGAATCCTGGGAGAATGGAACCACAACGCAGAAGAGCTGACTTGGACATACTTGCTGTCCCGAGAGACCACAAATTATAGTGACTCAGGTATTTATTGTGAGACTCATATTTACCTATGTGATTATTTATTTTATCATACCTTCTAACTGACTTCAGTTATCCCCCACTTTTTGGATACAGAATACCCTGCAGAGTTTCTGAGACGGGTAGAAGTCACAGAGAGGAAGGGAAGACCACAATCTCTTTGTGACCCAGGACCAGCAGCATCAGCATCGCCTGCAACTTGTTAGAAATGCTGAATTCTAGGCTCCACCCCAGATCTACTAAATCAGAATCCACATTCTAACAAGATCCGCTGGGTGACTCTTCCATGCATTAAAATTTGAAAAGTTCTGGTCTCCAGCATTTAATAGTTTGAAAGAGCTTTCAAAACTACCTGAAGTCCCTGGTTGTAATTTCTAGAATGTGAAAGAGAATTTATAATGCATGCACACGTCTTCTTGGCAGTACAGCACGCAGCCTTTCTGATTTGTAGCTGAAATAAGAAGACATCTTATAAGATCTGTCTCTACTGATATGAATTGTCCGACAGTGAAATTTTTCATGGCATATATGCTTCCACTGAAAGAAAGGAATTTATGTGCTTATCAAATTTAAAACAGTTACATTTATTTTAATAACACTTAACATGAACATGAATTATGCAACCACATTAAGGAAAGACTAAGGAAGTAAAACCAGTTCCTATAAAATAACTTTGTCACCTAAATATGCCCAAAACAAAATTTGGGCTGACATGACTTTTCTTTTTCTCTTTTCCAAAATACCCCACTAAATAGCTCTAACTTTGTTTTCAAACTGCCCTTACCAAAGAATAATTTTGCCACATGCTTATATCTATATGGCTCCTCCTGTTATAAAATACTCATGAAAAATGAAGGGGAAGAACTTCAATTTTCTTGTGAAGAATTTACTTGAGGTGACAAAACAGAATAAAACGATGCTATTGCAAGGGTTAAACTTACATTCCATGTCCTCCAAAAATCTAATGAAATTTGGGCCTTCTGGGAAGGATGGAGAAAATTTTATAGAAAATGAAGACTCTAAGGAAAACAATCTCCATGGGTAGTTCAAGAGGAATGAGAACCTATCTATAGCATTCGGGATTTAGGTTAAAAATGAGAAAAAGTTTCCTGACAATTAAGATCACTAAGTGCATAAATTAGCATTATATGGAAATTTAAGAGGCCATGATGTTAATGGCATTAGCTTCCTTGAAGTCATGAAGTTGGTTTATTCTTACTGGGGCTATAGATTTAAAAATAATAGTGTTGTTGCTGTTATCTTGGACTGTAGCCTGCCAAGCTCCTCTGTCCATGGAATTCTCCAGGCAAAAATATTGGAGTGGGTGGCCATTCCCTTTTCCAAGGGATCTACCTGACCCAGGGATCAAACCATGGTCTTCTGCATTGCAGGCAGATTCTTTACCATGTGAGCCACCAGGGAAGCCCATTAGTATGAAAAAAATTACAAATGAGTACTAACAATATACCAGGCTCTGTGCTTTGTACTCTACATGCACTGTGGGTGCTATGATTACCCTCATTTTATAGTCAGAAAGAACTGATGCTATGAGAGGTTAAGTGACTTATCCCAAGGTCCCCAAGGCAGTGTGAGGTAGGGCCAGGATTCGTACAAGGCAGCTTCCCTCCAGAGGCAGCACGCCGACCCTCTCTATTAGACTCTCCTGTCTCCTGATACCCGTACACAGTGACAAGCCAGACTGGGCCCCAAAGCTGGATTCACCTGGTGCTGTGGCAAATAGCCTTTCAAGGAAACTATAGTCCATATTGGGAAAGGAGTATAAAGTTAGTATCTAGTTAACCACATGGTCGAAGCATCTAATTTACTCCTTGTCTGTTCATTGTGCCATCAGTCACCAGGCACAGCCCACCAAGAGCCGACTTAGGCTGCCTCAAGCTTTCCATATGCCATCCACATGGCTCTCACCATATCAACACCCAGAAACAGCCATTCTGGAGACATTCTGACCCCCACTGCACTAACCACCCATGATCTATCAACATTTAGCACAACTAGAACAACAAATACATCCCCTCCTCCACTCTTTCTCAAGTATACACACGCCAAATGACAAAAATTTTCATCAGAAAGATCATCAGACGAGCCTGAAATCGAGCTGATGCCATCATCAGCATACCATGAATGCAGTGAATTCAAAGTCTCTGGGGTCTATCAGGACCAAATAAGATAACATGTGTAAGTCCCGGCCAGCATGCAGACTGCAGGTGCTTGGCAAATGTCAACTCCTTCCTTTTCCCCTCCTTAATTATACAGCTCTCACACCTTTTATTTTACTTCCGAATTCGAGAGGAGAAGGTATAAAAAGCCAGGAACTATCCCATGGTGAAGGAAACAGACAGGAGTTAGAAGTGGCAGGGCAGCAACAGAGATATTTATAAGGGGCCCCCGCTTTATAAAAGGCAGCTCAATTCCCTGGGAGAAAAGGGGAGTGAGTACACATCAAGACTTAACACAAAATAGCAGAAAAGATCTGAGCTAACGCAGAAATTTGACACCGGACCACTATGAACTTCCCTGGGCTCTAAGGAACCATGAATCACTTGAAGACAGTAAATGCCTGGGGTTCCCCGTGCTGTTACCAGTAGCTTATGACAAACAGAAAACACCGGACTAACCAAAAGCCATGCAAATGGCCCACATGTTCACAGGAAGATTCAAATGGACTAATGATTAAAATGGATTCAGGTCACCTTCTGCCTCATAAGGTACTTTGCTTAGAAGCTTCAAAATGGATTTCTTGGTTACAGGAGAAATTATCAATTTATGTTTTAACTTTTTAAACTCTTTTATACCATGTTATCATAAGGCATCACTATAATAAGTAAGATGCTTGTTTTTCTTCGTAACTCACCCTAGAAGCAAGTCTACCATAGAGGCCTCTGTGCTCCGGTGAGTCAGTGGAAGGCAAGCAGTCTGGAAGGAAGGAGAAGTTTCTTCAGCAAAGAGTTTTTCAAATTGTTTGAAACTCGTATCGTCCGTTGATAAGTACTAACATCTTATGCCTCCTTTGAATGTTCTATTAGATTCAAAGCAAAATGAATATTATAATTTACATTGACTGGAAACAATGGACATAGTAACACTTTGCTTTCAAACCACAGGGTCCCGTGCCGCCATCACGACACTGGAGCTGGCAATACAAGGGGGAGTATGCTCCTGCTCACCTGAAGGACCTACTCTCCCGTGCTCATCCCAAAGTAGTCTCATCAGTCAAATTTCAGAGTTCCAATCTACTTCACACCCACTGACTACTCATGATCTTGAAGGAAGCCCGAGTAAATCGCAGAAAGAAACATGTGAACTCTTCCAGTTTAGAAACAGTTAAATCTTAGCAATTGTCTCTGCAACTTTTGCCAGGTATTTGTTAGTCATTCTAAGTCATGGAGCTTTAAACACAACACCCATGTTTTACAAGTTGTTGGAACATTTTATAGGCTGTCACTTTCTGTCATCATCTGGATTTAGGCTTTTTTTTCCTTCTGAAACACGCTCAACACAATGCGTCTCACGAGCTACCACCATTTGTTTGCATGGAGGGAGAAGGCGGCATGGCATTCTGGAAGATTTCAGAGGCTTTGACAGTCAGATACACTCACGTTCAGACCCTGAATCTGTTGCTGACTTCCTAGATGATCGTGAGCATGTTCCTTTACCCGAACCTCTATTTCCACATCTGTAAAATGAGCTTAACAATTCCCCTCTCTCAGGACTGTTGTGAGACTTAGAAGAATACATTTAAAGCCCCTTGCACGATACCTTGGTACACAGTATGTACTTGGTGTAATTTTTCAGTAATTATGAATCTTATGGAAGAGATTTTGTATTTACATGATAACTTTTAATACACATAGGATTGGGTATTCCTTTAAAAAGAGAAATTATTTTGAAGCTTTAAAATGAAAAGTATGACGTGTCTAGATTTAATGAAATTCGATCTTTACTATCTTAATAGTGATCATTTTGAATGAAATTGAAATATTGTTACCTAGGCAATACCCAAAAGCTATTTACTCAAGATAGTGTGAAAGGAGATGCAAAAATCCCTTCAATAATTACCAATATGTTTCCAAATACTAGTTATCTTGTCATATTGTATAAATTAACCACACTGTGCCTGCCACTAGTGTATCAAATCTTTTTATCTGATATACCAACTACAGTTAATTTAGAACAGCAACCTAATATTATCAAGATATTGTCAGATTCAGGAACTCTGATTTTCTTTATTTTAACTCCCCCATTCACTGGGTTTGAATGGGGGCCATGAGGTAACTAATTCTCCTGGCATGAATCCTTCCCTTCTCCCCCTAACTTGCAGGCAGTCATGCTGTGCCCTAGAGCTAGGCAGAAAATACCCACTGAAGGAACGGGGCTCTGCAATTCCTGCTTACCACACTGTAAAGTACTAGAAACAGAGAAAGCACGACAAAGATAGAATCTAATTGTTTCAACCAGTGAGAAAATTTTACTAATGTTGAGACAATTTCCCAGCAACCCAGATAAACTATGATTAAGTCCATGTTTCCACATTGCTAAATGTCCAGAAGAAAAATGACAGATGCAATCATCTTGATATTTCACTCTAGGAAATTCACGATTATATGGCAAAAACAAAGCAAAACAGAAACACCTTCAATTCTACTACACACTAAAAGACAGTACCATACAGGGGATGGGAAAACATGCCAACATTTGGTTAAAATGCAGCAGAGAAATAAATATCATTCAGATTTCCCTAGAATTTAGAATTTGACATGGGTGAAAGTTCCTGGGATAGTACCTAAGGCAATTGCTTAACAGATACTTTATAAACACCAACCAAAATTTATCTTCAACTGGTGTCTCATGTATTAATTTATATAATTAATCTTATAAGCATCTAGATAGGTTTTATTTATATTCTGGTAAGGACCTATCCATATTCTTGTGCTCTGAAAAGAAAAGAACTCTCAGAACAGGAATATGCTTAAGTGTTCACATTTCAGTAAAAACCCACTAATAGATATGTAATTTCTTATGAACATGCACAGAATTCATGATATAAACATGGACTGAATATGATAGCCCAGTTGGTAAGCAATCTGCCTACAGGATACCGGGGTTCAATCCCTGGGTCAGGAAGATCTGTTGGAGAAGGGCTAGGCCTCTCCCTCCAGTATCCCGGCCTGGAGAATTCCATGGACTGTATAGTCCATGGGGTCACAAAGAGTTGAACATAACTGAGCGACTTTCACTTTCATTCATGCACAGAAGCAGAAATGTGGTGTCCCTCAAACTTTATCTCAGCACTATGATGTATTTAAAATAAAAATCTAAGTACATAAAACACTAAAATATAATGGAAGTTTTTATTGTAGATCTGGAGTTAGTGGCATAGAGAAATTGCCTTACATAATATGCAGCAAGACCTAATTCCTTAAAAATCTTCCTAACATATCCCAAAGTTCTAAAAGGCAGCTCTCCTCTTCCTTTCTTTCTCTCCACAAATTCTCCCAAACTACTTTGCCATCCCACCTTGTGCTAATTCACTTCTTCTCCTTACTTCTCTCTCTTCCCTTGACCCTCTTTAGAAGAGAATGAAAAAAAAAGATTGCAAACATTGGTCTGCACTCCCTTCTCTGAAATTCTTAGGGTCAGATGTATTCAGAAACTCAGAACTTCTCAAATTCCAAGATTAGTTTAATGCACAAACGGCATGGTACATTCAGGGTCTGGAAAAGTACCCTGCAATCAAGCGCATTAATATTTAGGCGGTGAAATATAAGCATGGCCTCCCCGGTGGCTCAGAGAGTAAAGCATCTGCCTACAATGCGGGAGACCTGGGTTCACTCCCTGGGTTGGGAAGATCTCCTGGAGAAGGGCATGGCACCCCACTCCAGACTATTGCCTGGAAAATCCCATGGATGGAGGAGCCTGGCAGGCTACAGTCCACGGGGTTGCAAAGAGTGAGACATGACTGAGCAACTTCACTTTCTTTTCATATAAGAATAGTCATATTGAGTTAAATAAATACTATATTTACACTATACAAGCTCAGGTCAGGTTTTGGGCAAATGAGTTTGCGAGAAAGAAGAAAACATTTTTGTTTTCAGAACTTTGGTGGTTTCAAAATCACAGAAGAGATTGTAAATCTATACTTCTAAGTTAACATTTTTCCTTTTATACCTGACACATTTATTAACATATGTTAATTAATAACCAGCTAAGGTTATCGAGAATGATGGAATTGTGTTACCATAGAGTAGTGTGAGGGCTTCCCAGGTGGCGCTAGTGGTAAAGGTAGGTAAATCCATGCCTACCAATGTAGGAGACATAAGAGACATGGGTTCGATCCCTGGGTCAGGAAGATCCCTTGGAGGAGGGCATGGCAACCCACTCCAGTATTCCTGCCTGGAGAATCCCATGCACAGAGGAGCCTGGTGGGCTACAGCCCATGGGGGTTGCAAAGAATCAGACATGACTGAAGTGGCTGAGCACACGGGGAAGGGTAATCCACTGAGCACCTACAACGTTCCAGTCCCTGTTTTAAGTTCTGTACCCAAGTGAACAAAACACAGAAAAAAATCTTGCTCTCGGATTATATTCTGGAATGGAGCCTGACGGTGTGTTGGCGGGGGGGGGAGTGGATATAGATAATAAACAAGAAGCAAGCAAATGAAAGTATAATCGAATATCTGCTAGTTAAAGGTACAACAAAAAAGAAGAAAATAATAAAGTGGAGAAAAGGCATGAAGAGCGAGAAAGGATGGGAGGGGGATGTCCAGGAAAACCTTCTCTGGGGAGTTAGAATTTGAACAGACACCAGAAAGGCCTGAAAGACTTTCAGGAGGAAGAGGCTCGCAGGCAGCAAGGACAGCAGAGTCCAGACAGGGAGGTGGTGGAGGTGCTGCTGGAAGAAGCGGAGGCGCGCACTCGGAGGACCAGGAGAGACCGCGGGAGGGGCGCAGGGAAGGACCGGGTCCGGGCAGGCGACTCCAGCGGCTGTGGGCCGCAAGTCTGGGGAAGAAGAAGGCCAGACAGTGACTGAGGGCGAGAGGTGCCCGGCAGCACGGAGGAGGAGGCCGCTGACGGCCCCTGCGCTGCTGGGGCGCCTGGCTGAGTCTCTGAGCCACCACAGTGGGGAAAGTGCAGCGGGGAGGAACACACGAGGCAGAGACCCGAGCCCCTGCCCCGCGCACGACGAAAGGACAGTGGCGACAGAAAGGGATCGGACCGCTTACAGGGCGGTTGCACCAACTGAGGCCCAGGCAACAGCAACCAGGAAGGATCCATCGCCCAAAGGTGGGCTCTCCGGGAGAACAGGTCTGGCAGGGAGGAGGAAATCAGTACCGAGGCAGCCAAACGCGAACTGTCCTCCAACAAAGAACTGGTTATCAGTCCTGCCAGGTCCAGCAGAGCTCAGGCACGGGGGGAGTAGGATCATTACAAATCCGCTCTCCGGCTTCTGACACCCGGGAGAGCATTTCTTAATATTTGGTTCTTACATATACCCAAGCAGTCCAAAGACAGCCACAGAGCCCTGGGAAGATAAGAAAAAGTCTTCCCTTTCCGCCAATGAAAACTGGCACTAGATAACAAGGTAAGGAAACAGCTGTCTTGGGAATACAGGAGGAAGGACGGATCTTGGGAAACGATATACTGGCGCACGATAATACAGGAAAGAAAAACACTTGCCAGCCCATAGGACCAATGATGCTTCCATGACCTATTAACGAGAGCAAGAAAACAACCATGACGATGATCCTTATCATTAACTTCCATTTCTTTAATCACCACTGTTTACCAGGCACAGGGCTAGGCTCTCCACATATGATTTTCAAACCTTATCGCTACCGAGGAGTTAGGAGCACCGAGAGACGGTATTATTTCTTGGTATTGCTTACTGGCTACTGTCACTGTGAGTGTGGACCCGATTAAGAAATAAGACCCAAGGATCACACCAATGTCAGTTTTAGGACTTCCCTGATGGTTCAGTGGATAAGAATCCACCTGCCAGTGCAGCGGAAAACAAATATTGTGTGTTATCACATACTCGGGTGGGAACTTGGATAGATGCACCCCGATTTTCATCGCAGCACTATTTATAATAGCCAAGACATGGAAACAACCTGAATGCTCATTAATAGAGGAATGGACAAAGATGTGGTACATACACACAATGGAAGACTATGCAGTCATCAAAAAAATGGAATAATGCCGTCTGCAGCATAATGGGCGCCACTAGAGACTGTCACATGAATGAAGTGGGTCAGACAGAAAAACACAAATGTCACACGATACCACTTGTGTGCGGAATCTAAAAGAGGACACAAATGAACTTATTTACAAAACAGAAGCAGACTCACAGACATAGAAAACAAACAAGGTTACCAAAAGGGAAAGCGGAAGGGATAAATTAGGTATTTGAAATTAGCAGATACAAACTACTATATAAGGAAATAGATACACAACAAGGTCTTGCTGTAGAACACAGGGGATTTTATTCAATATCTTGTAATAATGTACAATGGAAAAATATTATAAATATGTACATATATACATTTATATGTATATGTATATGTGTGTGTGTGGACGTGTGCGCACATGTGCTAAATCACTTCAGTCATGTCCAGCTCTTTGAGACGCTATGGACTGTAGCCCTCCAGGCTTGTCTGTCCATAGGATTCTCTAGCCAAGAATATTGGCGTGGGTTGCAATGCCCTTCTCCAGGGAATCTTCCCAATCTAGGGACTGAACCTACCCCTCCTCCCTATCCTGCATTAGCAAACAGGTGATTTACCACTAGCGTGGGAAGCCCATATATATCCGATCCACTTTTCTGTATGCCAAAAACTAACACAACATTTTACATCAACTATACTTCAATAAAAAAAAAAAATAGAATACAGAATGGAGTTTCCTAAAAAGATTAAAAACAGAATTACCATGTGTGTGTTATTCGCTCAGTCATACCCAACTCTTTGCAACCCCATGGACTGTAGCCCCCCCAGGCTCCTCTGTCCAAGGATTCTCCAGGCAAGAATACTGGAGTAGGTTAGCCATTTCCTTCTCCAGGGGATCTTATTGACCCAGGGATCAAACCCAGGCCTCCTGCATTGCAGGCAGATTCTTTACCATCTGAGACACCAGGGAATCCCAATTATCGTATGATCTAGCAATTCCACTGCATATCCAAATGAAATAAAATTACTATCTCAAAGACAGATATGCACCTTCATGTTTATTGTAGTTTTATTTACAATAACCAAGACATGGAAACAACATGTCTATCAACAGATGAATGAATAAAGAAAATAATAAACACAGAGAGAAATATTATTCAACCATAAAAAAGAAATCCTGCCATTTGTAATAATATGGACCTTAAGTGCATTATGTTGAATGAAATAAGTTAGACAAAGGAGACAGATACCATATGATCTCATTTATTTGTGGAATCTAGAAAACCCAAATGCATAGAAACAGAGAACAAATTGGTGGTTGCCAGGGGTGGGTTTGGAGGTGGGAAAATTGAGTAAAGATGGCCAAGAGGTACAAATTTCTAATTATAAGTTCTGGGGATATATTGTACAACATGGAAACTAGTGTTAACAATACTGTATTATATATTTGAAAGTTGCTAAGAAAATAGATCTTCAAAGTTCTCATCACAAGAAAAATATAATTTAACAATATATACAGTTATCAAATAAGTATGTTATACATCTTAAACTTATACAATGTAATGTTACATAGAAATTAACTTGAATTTAAATTTTAGACTCTTCCAAAGGTAATAACAGATCACTGTACAGAATACCAATAACAAATGAAAAGAAAATTAAAATCACCTACCATTTCCCATGGCCTTTGGGTATATTTGGATGTAGAGCCTTCCCACTCTGTATGAGGTGGCCTGTCTGAGAAAGGCTTAAATCAGGTTGCGTATGTGCTCAGTCGCTAAGTCACCAGGGTTTTCCAGGCCAGAACACTGAGGCAGGTTGCCATTTCCTTCTCCAGAGGATCATCCCTACCCAGGGATCAAACCTACATCCCCTGTGTCTCCTGCATTGGCAGGTGGATTCTTTACCACCGAGCCATCTGGAAAGCCCTTTATATCAGGTTATGACTGGGACATTTCTGAGAGAGTTGGAAGGCAAGACCCATCAGAGAGACAGGGCTCAGGCACAGAGAGGGAAGCCAGGAGGCAGTTCTTGTGTCTCAGGCACACCAGTTCTCAACACCTGCCTTCCAGAAGCCAGGCCTCACCTTGGCGGAGTCAGCATCCAGCTCCATCCAGCTGTGGCCCACCTGTGTATCTGACTGAGGGTCCTCCGTTTCTCTGGCACCTGAAGTCAGCAGTTGCCTCATTCATCACAGTCCTTTCTGTTTCCAAAGCTTCGTACCTGTGCCCCTGCTTGTTGGGCCACTCCTCTTTCACTCCAGGCACTGGGTTGCTGGCGATTGCCTGGTTTGGGACCACTTCCTCATTTGGACATCTGGAATTAGAGGCTCCCTTTTCCTTAAATGTCTACCTGGTTCCCGTGTCGCTTGCTTGCTCTGATCCTTGTTCTTTTTTGTTTTCAGAGATAATTCTAACTCCTGGCTTTCACAGCTAGGACACCCCCATTCTAGCCTGCTGATCTCTTAAAATCGGGTTTTACCCAGAGTCTAACCACACCTAGCATCTATGAGGACTCTTATCCCAACCTGGATTTCACAGTCCTCCTGTTCATTCAATGTCCACAATCAATAGCTATCAATGTCCTCAGGGTGACACCAGTCTCTTTTCCACTTCTACCATAGCCTGGTTAGAAACGGAGGAGCAAAGACATTTCCCAGCCCTTATACCTTTATATGGTAATTTGTCATTATTGAGAAGTACTATCTATTGCTTATCACCAGGAGAAGTTAAAACACCACCCCCACTGTATCTTGGTATCTAAGACACCAAGGAAAATGCAACGCAGCTGGGCATTTGAAGCAACGACACTTGACTCACATAAAGAAGAGACAGAGCATCGTCAGCTTCAGAAGCTGACTTTGGTCCCACATGGCCAGAAGTCATGACAGAGCATAATCAGCGACCACAGCACCAGTGGCCTGCACGAATCTCTCTTGTACTGAAGAATGAAGGCCCCATCCTCTGTGGGGATAGACGTAGCGGTGAGCTTAGCCAGGTACCACTTGGCACACACACTTAAGGAGAACAAGGGAGCACACACTGAGTGTGAAACAGGAAGAGATGTGCCCTACGAAGTGGCCAGTCCAATACAGGCTGCGAGGACTCCATCTCTCTTGGGAAGGAAGTTTCCAGGCCCAAGGTAGCTCTTATAAGGATGAGTGAGGCCCACCGGAGAATGCCTTTCCCAACAGTTCTACTTTCAGAGTTACTCTACTTAGAAATATTTAATTTGTATTGTCTCTAAATGTGTTACCATTCTCTTCCAACAGCAATATAAATGTAGCTCAGTGAGTCGAATCTTTTTATAAGATACAGATTTAGAGAATATTTTTTCTGAATTTGTTTTGAGCTCCTACTCTATCCTATAGATTCATTTAAACTTGCCTGAGGCCATACCTTCTCCTTTTCCTGAAAATAAACCATCAGCTTGTCATGAAACGGTAACCCAAGTAGATTGTCACTTATAAGATTATAAACACTAAATTACAGAAATCTTATTGGACAAATGAGAGCGACTAGAATCAGAATGATTACATTAGAATCAAATCAAGTTAAAATTACTGATGAAACATTAGCTGTGAAAAAATGTTCAAATCAGTGCCTGCATTTAGAATATGATGAAAATATCTACACATTTTCTAGAAAAACTTAAAATATCAGTCCCTGAGCCCCCACCATAACTGTGTTCAATGCCATTGCTATATTGCAATGAAAAACTCCTCAGTTCGGCATATCTAATTATAAACAGGTAGGCAGACAATGCATATAAACTGCCCTCCCCTCTCTGAGACATGCTCTCGTCCAAATAGAGAGGGAGACTGGACCACAGATCTGAATCCAAGTGGAGGAAGGGGGACGAGTCTCGAATTCCATCACCGGGCAAATGTTCAGATTCAGGTGGCTTTGGGATGTTTACCAAAGATCTTAAGAAACCTGGAAAAGATCATTAAACCACTGGAATGAACTCTGTTTTAAATTCAATTTTGAAAACACTTCTTGGAATGGCGCTAGATAGAAGGAGCACCTTCAAACATGCAGTATATGACCACATGTAGTTAGGTAAGACCCAGATTTGTTCAGGCCATAGCAGAATAGGTAAATAATGCGATCTGGCTGAGTTAATGCATGACTTATTAAAGCCTTGGTCCCCCAAACATCACCAGAAGTGTAGCCATCTCCAGGATGGTTACAAGTTAGCAAGGAACTAAAAAAGCCAAGTTTTTGAAACCAGTGAAGAATCAGAGATCTTGCAATCTAGCAGGAGATTAATTTGTCCTCAGGCACTTTTGAATTCCAGCTTCTCTGGTGGCTCAGAGAGTAAAGATTCTGCCTGCAATGCAGGATACCTGGGTTCTATCCCTGGGTCAGGAAGACTCCCTGAAGAAGGCAATGGATACCCACTCCAGTATTCTTGGCTGGAGAATCCCATGGACAGAGAAGCCTGGCGGGCTACAATCTATGGGGTCGCAAAGAGTCAGACATGACTTAGCGACAAACAGTTGAATCACACTATTGAATCAAGCTGAAGAAGGACCTCAGTTGAAGTCCTGTTTATCGCTCCTGTAGTGTTCTTTAAACACAGAGCCCATGACCCAAGAGACAGTTGGAGTGGAGCTGTAGAAAATCACGTGGTCTTCCTGGCCAGGAGAGTGGCCCTTGTCCCCCGACCTAACACCAGCCTCACAGTGTTCACTTCACAGAGGAGGGACTGATTTACAAAAGAGGCTTTTCCTTGTGGCACACACACACACACATGCACGCACAAAAAATAGATCTGCTTTTCTTTCACCCTGTTCAAATGTGTGGGATTTCGTAGCACAGTACTAGACCAGCTCAATACCTGATTGAAATAACTCAAGAGGAGGATACGGAGGGAAGACTGAATTCAGAATGCTCTGTGAAAATACATCTGTTTCATATGAGACACACAATCTGTCTCATTCCAACCTGCATTTCTGGGTCACTTGAGACATTTAAACTGCACTTATAATTAACAGCTATTTTTAAACAGCGAAAAAATAGAGCACTGGTAAGGTACAAAAGCATTAAAATTGCCCCAGTTTCGCTTTTCAATAGGACACACCACCGCAATATGCTTCAAGATCAAAGAGAGCTCAGAAAAAGAGAGAGAGAGAAAGAGAGAGACAGGCCGATCAGTGGGGATAAATTGTTCCCATTATGATGGTGTAAGAATAGGGTTCTTTCAATTGAAACAATTTAATAACCACATTCATTACATTGGTGTCCACTTGGTTTTATCTGAGCAGTTTTTGCATAACTGGGGAGCAAGTTCAATTGAGCTTATTCTCTAGAAATTAAGATGTGCAGGGTTTGACATTCAGAAATTAAGCACTAATAGTGGCCCAAGCAGTTGTCTGGAGATTCCCCCTGGATGTAGTGAGATCTGCCTGCCACTAATTATGGCAAATGCAAATGCATTCTCTAAAAGACCTGCCCCACATTTTCATTAGCTCATTTAAAGGCAGTTAAGGTTATATTAGGGTGATGATGGGATATCAGAGTCTCCTCTTTGGAATATGTTTATAGAATCACTTTGCAAAGCATCACTTGCCTAGCATAAGTATAGCACTGCCATCTGTAAACTTGTTTTTCCCTCAGCTATCAACAGAGGAAATCTTTCAGAGCACTCTTCTAATATTCTGTGAGACCAAGACAGCTAGACAGAATCACCACGGACACTGGAAGTGCTGATTTGATGAACAAGGGAATCATTGATTTAGGAGGGGGGAAAAAAATCACTAGTTTTCCAGGGTTAGCTTCAGCTTTGGATATCTATACGCTCAGAAAAGCGGTGGAGTTTTTGCCAACCAGCTTTCCTGAGAATGGTTACATTTGCCAGTTCTCAACTGCACTATGGAGCATAATGTGTCATTTGAAGTGGAGTTTATCCTAAAGTGCTATTTAAAAAAAGATATTAGGAACAGAGCTGTAGAAATGCATATAGGAGAAAATCCAGGGTTTACATGTGATGCGGGAGACATACACAATCCATTCCTATTTGCTACCCTCACTAGGATCTAAATCATGCAGAGGAAAACTTAGAAGACATGTCCCGGCATACACTAAATCCTTCTTTGTTTCCCTAGTGCTGCCAAGCAAGTGGAGAGTAAAAAGAATTGTTGACACATAGATTGGGTGGCAACTCTGTAACAGCTGCAGTTCTTCTTTCCTTCTGTTTTCTAGAAGACAAAGTGTGAAGACTGAGCAGTTACCCTTACCTCTACAACAGCTTTTAAATAATGGCTTTTCCAGGAGGAAGTGCACTTCCCTCACTAGACCATTTTCCCAGATGGGATTTGCAATATAAAGCCACCATAGATTGGTTTATTGAGGAAAGAAGATAGACTTGTACAAATCACTGGGAAGATAAATAAGCTATAGAGATCAATAAATAAAAGCCAAGCGGAAAAAAAAAAAATCAAACTCCTGCATTCCAGACCAATTAAGATGTTATTTACTGCCCATGTGATTGTAACTTCGATGCTCGCCTTCCTCGTTTTCATACCATAGGCATTTGTTTTGCTGAGAGGAAGATATATAACTGATGTGTAAATAGAAAATGATATAGATAGATTTTATGTCCCATAAAACTGTTAATCTGTGCTCCACATTAAATATAAAGTACATTTTTTATTTAGACACTGCACTGGTACAATTAAAATAAAGTATGCTAGCTTTATTTTTTCAGTAAGTCATTTCCAACCATAGAGATCAAATAACAGTGCAACAGCAGCATGAAATGTGGTTATAATAGCCTGAGACCACATTTCCTGAAACTAAAACATTGGCAATAATAGTGTGAAGGTACAAATTAAATGCAAATAAAACAGATTCCCTATTGTTGCTAATCCCTGGATTGGGTTTCAGTGGGGGAAATTTAGCTGTAATGGTTAATTTCTTTGTACAGTAATCATTGATATGTTAGCAGTTACACTTTGAGACCATTGATGGAAACTAACAGCGACGCATTTAAGGAGACTACCTGTCCATCTTTCAGGAAGAGAATGGAAGTGGCCTGGGGCAAATCAAATAAAAATATACAGCCCAGACTGCCTCTGGGACACTTATGGCACTTGGCAAACACTCGTTGACTTGTTTCCTAATTGATGTATGTTTTTGTGGCAACCTACTTTTCCTTCGCCAGCAGGAGCTCTTTTTGATTTCAGAGGTGTGTCAGTGTGTCTTAGCCATATCCGTTTTCTAGGCTGACTGTTCTGAAAACATCTCAGAAAATAACAACGGGACTTATATTGTTGGCATGTGTTATAATGTCTGGTTTTCCTACACTGAAATAAGCCTACGTGCCGTGGAGATCAAATGTGGCTGTTTAATAGTGACGTTTTTCAAAGTTGAAAATACAACTGAAAGTGAACTTAATAGAGTCACTTTTTCCCCCAGCCCAGTTTCACGTGGACCTTGCTACGGGTGTTCAGAACAGTCGTTGAACAATTGGTTTCTTGAGATTCTCAAGTACACTGACATGAGTAGCTCTTCTGATGAGATCTGGCCTTATTCTAAACAATTGACTAACTTATGTTTTGGAGATTTCTAGTAAACAACCTCTTTCTAGTCTTTTATAAGATGGCATTTGTCTCATAATTCTATAATGTGCATCTCTTGACTTTCAGGACAGTTTTCGGCACATAAGTAAGACAAATAACCTTTTTCCTCACTTAGAAACACCATCAGAGATTACCATAAAGGTCTCTGCAGTCTCTTCCTTACATTGAAGCCTTACATGTCTGAGTCTAGATCTACATTTTTACAAGTCAATCCAAAGATTAGTCCTGGGTGTTCATTGGAAGGACTGATGTTGAAGCTGAAACTCCAATACTTTGGCCACCTCATGCGAAGAGTTGACTGATTGGAAAAGACTCGAATGCTGGGAAGGATTGGGGGCAGGAGGAGAAGGGGACGACGGAGGTTGAGATGGCTGGATGGCATCACCGACTCGATGGACATGGGTTTGGGTAGACTCCGGGAGTTGGTGATGGACAGGGAGGCCTGGCGTGCAAAGAGTCGGACACGACTGAGCAACTGAACTGAACTGAATCCAAACTTCATCCTTTTCCCTTCTTTTCCAAAATTAAGTGTTATATATAAAGGACACACAAGTTGATGCACTGGAGTACAAAGAAACCATTAGAGGATCTGCTTTTATTTATCTATCTATCTATATATATATATATATATATGTATATAGTGGAGGATTTACTACTAGTATATACCCTATCAATATAGATAATATTATAGTTTAGAAGGAAATGTATATATATTGAGGCACATACTCAAAAACTTTAAACTATTTTTGTGCATGACTTTTAGAGCTTAGAGACTACCAGGCTGGTGATTGCTATTAATCTTTCAAATATTAATATGAGAAAGAATTCTGAAACTTCAAGTGGTAAGCAGACTACGGCCCTGCTCCCTCTTCAAAAATTTCTAGGTCCTTTTCTCCAGAATCTGTGAATATGATACCTGTGTGGCAGAAGAGACAGTGCAGATGCTACCTAGAGGTGGGAAGAGCATCCATCTTAAATTACCCAGGGGGGTCCAATCTAATCACATGAGTCCTCAAAGGAAGAGAGAGGACATTTTTCTGGCTGCGGTGAAAGAGAGAGAGATGTGACAGTGGAATGGGATCAGACAGGTGCAACGTGAGAAGAATTTGACTCAGCATTGCTAGTCTTAAAAAACCAGAGGAAGGGGCCACAAGCCAAGGAAGGCAGGCTGTCTCTGGAAGCTAGGAAAGGCAAAGACAAGAGTCCCCCCAGAGACTCCAGAAGGAATGCAGCTCTGTCAGCAACTGATCACAGCCCAGGGAGACCACTGACCTATTGAACCACGAGATAATCGACTTGTGCTGTTTTCCTTGTGGCGATGTGTGATGGCAGCAGTAGGAAATTTACACACTCCCTCTGCCCTGATTCTGAATATTAAGACACATCTCAGTACTTCACCAAATAGATTCAAGTTGCAATCACTTAAACATTTTTTGATCAACAACTCCTATTTGTTCCCCTAGTGATGGAAACAACTAGCAGCAAAGCTGATGAAATACTGTTTGCAAAAATGGAAACCGAATAAAAACAAGCTATTTGGCCAAGAAAAGGTGAGAGTTTTCAGATATGATTTTTGCCCATTATCGGAACATCATCTGTGCAGTGCCACCAAATATCAAAAAAAAGTTGAAAAAGTTGCATTTGCAATAAGATGCATTTTCCCCAAATCTAAGCCACTGAGAAAAAATTTAAACTCATTCCTCAATATTTGAACTTCAGAAGGCAAAATTTCCAGGAATAACAGTAACATGCTGGAAACATTAATGTGCCAGCATGAAATAATATCATTCTGTAGGAGGTAATAAAGGCATAAACTACGTCAAATTGTATTTGGTTCATGGATGTTAGTGTGCGTCTTATGGGCAGATACAGCTAACAGGCAAAGAACACCTGCCCATCTCTCTCAGAAAATTAAAGTCATGTGCACAAACATCAGTCTAAGGAATTAGGGGACCATTTGTAGCAAAATGAAAATGTACCATGTTATAGATACACCTCCTGAAGATATGAAATATCTCTTGTTACGGCAGAACATATTTTTTCTCCTGGTCTTGGTCATCCTAAAAGGAACTATTAAGCCACTGACATTACAAGTGGTGGCTCCTACTCCCGGTGGGTAATATAACACACTAAATGAACTTGCTGCTAAGCCATCTAGTGCTCCATTATGGACTCTAGCTATTAATTGGTTTGGGGTCATCGGCCATCTCAGTGAATGTGAGGACTTTATCCTTGAAGCAAAATGTTCAAGCATCTTCTATTGAAATGGGCCAGATTCAAATGATATATATCATTACACACATGCCACTGGCCATGGGTATGGATTTTCCTGCATTTATTTAGGATAAGAAAAGTCTGTTTTTTAAAGTTTAAAGAATTCAATTACAGATGCCACTGCATTCCAAAGTTGTTTAAAAGTCTGAAAAAAATGTGGCATGGGGAAAATGCAAAACTCTATTAGCTCTATTGGAGCTAAAAGCACTAAGGGGGGGAAAGCTGCTTTTCTCTTTCTTTGCCCCTGTCTGAAGATGCATATAGATGACACTGCAAACAGAACCATCTCTTGCTACAACCTGGATAATAATGTGCTCAGTTAATCTATACAACATAGAGTCATCCTCTCAAAAAGTAATTTACTTCTTTAAAAACTGGAAGGAAAATAAATATGGTGCCGTAAAATTGTTGAGTAGAGGAATCTATCTGGACATTTCACAAAACATTTCATTATGCTGACAATTCCCAGAAGTGCTCTCAAGAGTGCTTTAAGCTGAGGATTACTGCACTGGAGCTGATGGACTTTTTTTGTAGCCCCTTTAAAAGGCAGTGAACCGTTTTTCTATTTTATTTAAATAATGCCCCTTAAAATGGATTTTTAGAGGTATAATAACTCCTTAAGAGTCAGTTATGCTAAACAGTTTCTCTTGATAGAAATGTTGTAAAACTCGTTAACTGCACAATTTCAGATGCCGGCTTGGTGAACACTAACTGACATGTGAATGCCCAGAGTTTGTAAAATAAATTGCAATAGTTGTTGTATCACACAGCTAGCACTGCACAAGCTGGAGGCCACAAGGGGCTCCAACCCGACAGAAAATTACTTCAAGATGAATGAAAAGTGCTTGTTTCTCTTTATTAGTTTTTAGAGAACAATGAAAACGTTGGATTGTTTACAGAGGGCTGATTGAATGTGGTCAGTGGGGCCACGGCCCCACTGCTAACTGCTGGCCCCCGACCCCGACCCCACCCTCCACTCACCCCACACGGCCCCACGCCCCGCCCCCAGCCTGCACTGTGCCACATGCGTCTCCTTACGGCTGCACATCTGCGTGGGGAGTGTGCTCATTCGGACATTCCACTGCTGCCCAGTGCTGCGGAGGCCTTTGTGAGGTGCGAACACTGTTGTCAAGCGTAACAAGCGGGTCATGCAATTTTCTGGACACTCTGGAGGAGAATGGCCCAGGATGAATCGCTTCAGCTTCAAATAATGCCCAGGTCCATATTGGAATACATATGTATTTCTTTCATTGTGTAGTACTACAAAAAGGCATAACATTTCACTTTTTCAGGCTTTGATTTAAAAAAAAAAAAAAAATATATATATATATATATATATATATGCTCCTAGGCTTAGATACCACAAAATAGCTTGGTGTTGTATTTACTTCGGATAACTACTGTCTCATGGCTAAAGGGAAAGGCATGAGAGTGCTTTAATTGGTCATTTGTGGTTTAAGTCCCATTTATGTTTTACCAGAAAGCACAGTGAGAGGAAAAGGCACTGGCTACTATTGTAGCTGACCACTTGGTGTACTTAAAGCGGTGGTCAAAACCAGGGCATTTAGGAGGATGTTGTGGGGAAAGACTCTCACTTTGTATTTCCACAAAGTAAACAGCCCTTGATGAAAAGAAATATGAGAACTCATTAATAAGCATATGCCAAGCAGGAAGAAAAGTCCTTTTAAGCAGACCAAGCTAAATGAATCAGATCCAGAAGATGTTGTGGTAAAGTAAAAAATTAAGGAAAAGCAAATCACTGCCATTTCAGCTCAACCAACAGCTTTCCACCAACTGCCCCCTTCCTCAATCCTGAACTCTCCTTTCTCTCTCTCTCTCTCTCTCTCTCTCTCTCACACACACACACACACACACACACACACACACACACACCGGGGAAATCAACAGTAATCAGCAGCAGTTCAAATGCTATTTGTGGCATTCTGATACAATACAGAGCGCACACCCCTCATGTGGAAGCAGGGTTCTCTTCCCCTCTGCGCAGAACGTGCATTCAGAGCCTATTATGTGTATAAACAATGGCATATGTAATTACCTTTCTAGGGTGGCAATTATTTCTCAGCATCAACAACCAGACTTAAAACATAGCTCCCCCAAAAGACATTTGGGGATCAATTCTGGGTCACTTACATCAGGCTTTGATTTATCACATGGTGTCAGGTTATGTTAAAAAAAAAAAAAAAAAAAAACAAGAAAAGAAAGTTTACCAAGGAAAAAAGGTTATGAGGTAAAGGCTAAACATTTGACTCAAATTGGTTTGTTTCCAACTTTGCTTTCTGCCAGTTGTTCTGCCCGCCCCCATTCGCCAAACAACTGTGATTCGCTGGGTTTTATCTATTAGACAGTTGGCTATTGAGGAATACTAAATGCAAAGAATCTAGACTATAACCAGATTTGAAGCGCCCCCCACCCCATCCAGGCAGTGGGAGTTTCCCCTGGAATGCAGCAGAGAGTAGGGGTTAATAGTCCAGGCTCTGGAATCTAAGAGATCTGGATTTAGATCCAATGACTTAAGATGCATGTCTCTGCAATGGATCACGTCCACTTCAAGTGGTCCTTGTGTGGTTTAAATGAGATAATTAAGTAAGAGGATACTGAGATCAGCCCCTGGCACACCATAAGGACCCAGTGAATAGAGTGATTGTTCTTCCATTGGTGGACAAGCCAGAGGAGAAGCAGAACAGCCCTGCCCACTGCCCCCATCCCCCAGTACAGTGTGGGGCAAGGGTCCGGGGACGCAGAGTGGAGGTTGGAACCTGGACTGGTGAACCCTAGACACCAGTTAAGAGACCATGGACTAGACGATAAACAAAGCATCCAGCTGATTTGGACTCATTCTAAGTTTACTGACTGTAAACTACAAAGCAACAGAGCTGCATACTCTGTTAGCAAGACCCCTCTGTCCTTTACAGAGCTTCACAAGTCATAGGTGATAAGAAGCTGCTCTATGTGCCTTGATCACCATATATTCGCTGAACATGTATCTATGCACCAGGCATTGTCCTAGGTACAAGGCATACACAGGTGGTCCTTCTAGAAGATCTCCCAGAACAGTAAATAAACATCTACAGTCTAGTACCATGCAAGTTCACAACTCAGACTTCCTGGAAGTTAGTTTACACAAAAAGTTAGTTTACACAAACTGAAAGTGACACATCAAATATCCAGTATCACCATCAGGAGTTTAGGGGTAAGGACAATGTATTGTATTTAAGGATGAACCATATAATTAATGCCATTGGTCAGATTAGGTTTATTCCTTACTGAGGAGCCAAACAGAAGTTTTTAGAAATTAAATAAAAAAGAATGATTTGAGAATTCTCATCAAATTTTTTAGGGACTGATATAATGTTCCATTAAAAGAGCACTTTAAATCCATTTTATAGGGAGCAACATTATTCATTAAATAAGAGAGAAACAGCACTTACACAATTCGTTTGACTCACAGCACACAATGCTATTGATGGCACGTATTGGCAGCTTACTTAAGAAGTATGTTGACGACATTAAAGAAAAAAAAGCTGGCACATTTTCAGTTCAGATGTGGACATTACTCAAGACAAAGCACATCTATCGTTGGCTCATACATACTAAGATGTGTCATAGACACTTATGTATCTGCAGTCATGCTAGCACCTTAACACTGGAAAAATCATGACTTATTCCCAGATCAGAAATAAGTGTTTAGAAAAATTATATCGTCATCCAACTTATGGAATATAGACAACAACGCAATGAATACTGAAACAGCCCAATTCTCATACAGAGCCTTTGCTCAGGCCTGTTTTGCACATTCCTTGCCCTTTCTTGGGTCCATGAGCAGCATCCACAAGTTTGAGCCAAATCTTTCCCTTCTCTATGCTAATAACTCACTCAGAATGGCAGGCCCCGAGGACATGGGAGACAGAGGCCTATGGGGACAATAGGTATAATTTACCTCCCAGCTCCCCAAGAAATGTATGAACACAATATATCTCTCCAATATACAGTCTACATCTAAGGGGGGAAAGGGATTTATTCAAATTTATTCCGACTATAATGTATTAATGCTTCTAAAGTCTACTGAATGTATATTAAATCAATAAATTGGGTCCTAACTATCAGAAGACCAAAAAAAAAAAAAATGGAATGAAGATGCCCTGCGTTATCCACATTAAGAGTTTTGTTTTGTATCAAAGAAATTTAGGGTTTCCCTTGTGGCTCAGCTGGTAAAGAATCTTCCTGCAATGTGGGAGACATGGGTTTGATTCCTGGGTTGGGAAGATCCCCTGGAGAAGGGAAAGGCTACCAACTCTAATATTGCTTCCTATTTTAGGGACATACTTAGAGCAGAAAACCACCCCCAAAAAACTGTGTCTTGAAACTAATTGTAAATACATTCAAGGCAGGGACCACATCTTGTTTGCCTCCCTCATTTTCCCTCCCCTATTCTGTACAATGATTCACACATAGTAAGCACTCAATTAAGTTGAAAAGGCAATGAATGTTTCAATTCACTTTAATTTGGAGGGGCTGCATTGATTTAAGAAACAGGTGAGACCAAAAGGATAGTTCAGCCTTTCCTGATTCCTGGCTGGAAAAGCACACGGTCTTGAAAAATTCCTTTGCCAAAGCTTGCATTACCCTGGCATCATTAACTGCTGGTCATTGTGGCATTTTTTAATGTCTTGATCTGTTTCCATTTTTGCTGATGATAACAAGAAGACTCTCCAACAGTTGTCTTTCCAACAAGAAAATATGAAAGGTGATTTGAAGCCAGTGTCCAGTGAAGCAGGTCCTTGGTCCACCTCTACCCTACAGACAGTACGCCTGTGGACAAAACGGAAACAAACTATTAATCTAAGCCTTTCAAAGGACAACTTGTCAGAAGTACAATGGTTGGTCTTTTGCTGATTGCTAAAATTACTTAGTTCAACATTTCAAAAACACAGCCAGGATCTTTCAGGGTGATAATGTTGTTTAAAGTTTTATTTCCTTACCTTAAACAATGACTTTGAAATCCATGCCACCCCCAGGTGCAGATCCAAGCCTAATAAAATCAGAAATACCACATATTTGTGCATTTTGAAAACAAAGGTTCCCTACCCAGGTAAAGATTCTGCATGTTTTTCTTTGCCTTGATAAACGGCAATAAAACCTCTCCTGAGGTTCCGAGCCCTGCCCCTTTGTGAACAGTGTGCTCCCACCTGTGTTCCATGGGAAGCACCAAAGTGTCTGGCTGGGACACAACAGCTACACAAAGAGAAGCCTGTTGTGAAGCAGTGTGGGCAGGCAGGAACACACTTTCTTCAGCAAAGCTCTGAACTAACCCGGTGCATAGAAGCAGAACACACGGACACGTCAAGCATCAGCTCTAAGGCAGAGGCCCTGTGAGAACAGCCTGGGAAGATGCAGGTAGGTCCCGGCTTAGGCTTTTCAGTCATACCCATGCACGGGATATGAGCGACACAATCTTACATTCGAAAAGAAAGACATCTTTGCAAGAAATGTTTACTCATTTACATGCTCGAGCGTGACTGTCGCTCTGAGATGTCCCACTGCAGTGGGATAGAAAGCTGACCAACACACAAGTAAGCTTAGCCTTAACACACGCAATTTGCTGACTATTTATTTGGGTTTCTAAAAACTGGCCAAAAATTGTACATGTGTTTAAAACACACTTCAGCTCATGCACAAAAATGGCATACGACACGAGCATTTAAAACCCACCAAGAGTCATTTCAGATCCTTCCTTCTCTGTGACATCAAACTTGTCACCAAAGTCTGTTACTTCTTAATCTGAAATGTCTTTTGCAGACTCCTTTTCTTCTGAATTGCTATTAAAATTCCCCTGCTTTGATAGGCCTAGTCCCCTGTGCCTGGACTATGACAGCCTCCTGGCTGTACCTCTGTCTCCTCTGCTGCAATCTCAACTCCTTCTAAGAGATGCTACTTCCACTGGGCCTCCATGTCAGCCATCATCCCAAGCCCCCTGAGTTAGGGCCCTGGAATCTAAGAGGTTTAGCATACAGCACAGGGAACGCTGCTCACTGCCATGTGGCAGCCTGGATGGGAGGGGAGTTTGGAGGAGAACGGATACATGTATAGGCATGGCTGAGTCCCTTGGTGTTCACCTGAAACTCTCACAACACTGTTACTCAACTATACCCCAGTACAAAATAAAAAGTTTAAAACAAGAGGTTTAGCAAAAGAGAAGCAACTCAGTCCTCTGTGGCCGCAAATGCGCTGAACTGCACTGAATTCACACCAAACTGCTTCATCATCATTTTTCCTTTGGTTTCCCTACCAACCCCAGACACACTGGCCCTATCTTCAGAACTGCTTCTGCACTAGCTTTCCCATTTCCCACAAGGCTCTGTGCCTTTCCCAGAACCCAAAATCTACCTGATGAAGACCCTGACACAACTTTCCCCAGATTCCACTGCGGGACTCCAGCTGCTGGCCAGGATTCAGCTGTGAACAGGCTGCCCACTGCCACGACACCACCATTCCTGACTCTGTTGTCTCACCTGCTGTCTACCCTCTAGGTGTCCAGATCTCCTGCTGAATCGGCTTTCCTCAGATCCAGCACCTCCCCTGAAACCGTCCCAAGCCCATCGCGTCCTCTTGGTCTCTGAGTACTCAACTGCTAGCTGACCCCAGGGAAGCCGGGCTTGCAGACCCTCACACACCTCGTCTTCACTTCCCCCTGCTTCCTGGTGACCTGTGTTACTGAGGTCCTGCATAGGAACCCCCCTTTCCTAGCCTAGACAAATTCTAACACTAAAATGTTCTTGTCATATTTATCTTTTATCCATTCATTCATTCGTCACTTACCAATTTGTCCTCACCTCATTCCATTAAAAATGAGGTTGGCAGTTTAAAAAAAGGAAGAAAATTAAAAAACCGTACATGATTACCCCTGCCTGATTTTTGAAGTATTCCACTTTCCTATTTCACTTCATTTCCTAGTCTCCAACATGAAGTCTGTGCTTCAGACATACAAGGCTACTGACCTCTAAGCTCATTCTGAGTCTTTGTTCGCCCCTTCTTTTCTTCCTTCTTAATTAGCTCCTTTCATCCTCTCACTAGTGACATGATCTAAGAAGCCTTGCCCAAGAAACAAATCCACATTGACTTATCCCTTATCTGGATTCCTCTGGAATGATCAATATCACACAGTTTAAGTGCTTGGTTTTCAGTACATGTTTCATATGCATTAGCTTCCCAGACTGTGAGTCTTTGAGAACTGGGATAAAGGCCATGTCTTAAGAGCTGTGATGGAGCCTCCAAAGCACTTGATGCTGACCTTCTAACAGGAGAGCAAAGCTCTACTTCCGTCTCCTTTACCCCTAGACCACTCCCCAGCCCCACAGCCAAGGAGGGAAAGAGACAAGGTAACAGAACCTAGTTACTGGGTTTAACTAAACTTACAAGGGGGTGGAGCTTTTGCTATACTGAGAAGAACACAAAGCTCTAACCTGCAGGCTTCTGCGGTTTCTTAGGATTCTCCCTCTCTTTGGACAGCTTCTCTCTACTTCCATGCGGCCGGTGAGGCAAAACAGGTCACTTCAGACATGCTCCCCAACTACCACCTCCACCCACCTAGATAAAACCTAGGCCAGAATAATTAGACCAGCTCTAACTTAAACTTTCCATTTCTTTTTTCCTTCTGCCTCATCTAGCCACTAGTGAAACAGGATCTAAAGAGCTGGACCCCAAAGGGACCAGTGAGGACTATCTGTGTGCAAGACACAGTATCTCCAGGCAGCTCCACACGGATAGCTGAACTCATCAGAAACTGCATTAGGTTTGGGAGAGGTGAGGGCAGGTGGTAGGGCAGCACCGGGGTAACAGATAAGAAGATATGTGTATGTACTGAAGGTCTACCCTATGCTTATCTCCTCCCACTACCTGCAGCCCCAGGAGACACCCAGATAAAAGTCTGTGTGTCCATCTCACAGAACTGCTAACCAAAGCATATGCTGAATAAATACTTGCTGATTGATTTTTCTATGGTAAATATCTAAACGTTATCAGAAGAGACCAGGAATTTTAGGAAACCTTGAAGTTCTGGGTCAGAGTTGTTTATGATTTTTGTATGAAATACCTGGCTCACTCAAAAGCTTAAGGTAATTTTATTTCTATAAAGTCATTTCTCTACAAATACACCTCTTACAACATAGATCTCTGAGTGTGGGATCTTTGTGAGAGTAAGAATGCAAGCAAGACAAAATTCTGAGGGTTTTGCAAGGCTTTCTGCCAAAAATTAAAGCAAGTGGCCTTGTTCTATTGTGAAATTTTGAATGAATACTTACAGATGACCAAGTCCCACTGTAGAATCATGTAATATTCATTTCATCTCACATATTTTGAACATTTAAATATATCATGCACACTTATATATATACATACATACAACCTTGATATATTACTTGCAAAGAAATGGAAAATGGATGCAAAGTCATGAGATCATTGGTCACTTATCCAAGTCTGAAACAAACAATGCTCTCAATTATCATATGATACAGAGACTGTCAGTTTGTCTTGTAATATCCATTCTCCCCTTTTCCCCTTTATTAATAGAACCTCTGAATTTTGAGAGGAATGTGACCATAAAGATTATATTTTCAAGCCTTTTTGGCAGTTAGGTATGGCTAGTAGCATATGAATAGAAGTTAGGGGTGCAACATCTAAAGAATGCCTTTAAAGCAAATGCTTATAAAAATCTTCAGACATATGAATGAGGCTCACAGTGAGGCACAGCAGAATGGTAAGAGAGAAGTTTATCTCTGCTTTATTCAACAGTCTATGCATAAGTAGTCCAAAGCTAGTATGGCTGAAATGACTCCCCCACTGTGTCAAGGAGCTCCTTCCAGCTTGTTTAAGTGGCTGCGTGGTGGAGCACAGGTAGACTGCTGTAACAGAAACAGCACTGTAATTCAAGCTCTGCCACTTACCAGCTATACACCTTTGGGCAAATTATATAAACTCTGTTGACTTGTTTGGGCTTCCCCGGTAGCTCAGCTGGTAAAGAATCTACCTGCAATGCAGGAGACCCTGGTTGAATCCCTGGGTTGGGAAGAACCCCTGGAGGAGGGCATGGCAACCTACTCAAGTATTGTTGCCTGGAGAATCCCATGGACAGAGAAGCCTGGTAGGCTGCAGTCCATGGGGTCACAGAGTCGGGACATGACTGAGCAGAGCATGGTGTGAACTTGTTTATTTATCTATACATACTTCATAGGTTGCTGTTAACAACATAAGGCTGTGTCTTTTTATATATTTTTTTGCTTCCTGCTATATCCCCAGCTTCTAACAGTGTCTATATACAGCAATAATTCAATAAAAATTAGTTATTACTGCTGTTCCTGTTGCTATCTAGACAAATAATGCCATACCTTAACAACAAACCATTAGGTACTTCCAGTAAATATCTGAAATAATACAATTAATCAACAGGGAGTACATTATAGCAATCACATTTTCTGGCCCAAACTTAGAAAACGTGGTCTGACAAAAGGTTTTCTTTCTGACTTGTGAATTTAGTATTGTGAAAATTTTTATATGTTAAACCATTGGTTGTCAATTTAATGAACTGACTTTCCTTTTCTAAAAGTATCTGCTTAAATTGAGCAGCCCTGGAAAGTGAAAGGCATATAGCCCCAAGAGTATTATTGGTTCTATCTCCTCTAGCTTTTATTACAAGGTTCCATTGTGCATGCATATGATGCACAAAAATACCTGATTTTTAAAACTCATTCAAGGTTGTGAATTTGTATTGTAATCATTCAGAATCTCCAAAAACATTATCCTTTTATTTTCCCCAAGGAAGATGAACACTGCTTGCCTCTACAAAAATAGCATGGATAGAGTTTTCAGTAAAATACACTTCTTCTATTGAAGAGGACTTAATACGTGCACACACACACACACACACACACACACACCCCTAGCTGCTTGCATTTCACCACAAGTGGTACTGTTTGCCAGTCATTGAAGAAATTCAGTCTGATCTGTTGAGATGATGGATTCTGACAAACTGTGTAAGCCTGTCATTAAGGGGAGGATAGATTATAGTCTCCTTGCAGGGCGTTATACTGCTTACATTTCTCATCCGCATAGCCTATGAAACATAAGGGAAAAGCAAGAAGATGGAAATAAAGTTGAACAAGAATGTACTGCTTCTCTCGCCAATGAATGATAGCTGATCACCAGCCCACATTTTCTACTACCTATATGTAAAGTTCTACTTGTGTCTAACATAAGATACCTTTTACAAAGAATGCAAAGATTATGCACAAAAGTAACTGACATAATTTAAATCTAACTTGAGACCTTATGCCCCCACTTTGAAATATTTTTTGCTTTCACCCCACGTATTTAGCCATTTTCCTTCTCCGTAACTTTTTTTACTTACATACTTAAAATTTGCATCTAGAATGGAAATTATGTCTCAAATGAAGTTCATTAATTAAGTGAACTGTAAAAGATAAGTCTGAATTAATGGAAAGTCTATGTAAGGACTACTGTCCAAAAAATAGTGATAATAGCAACAGCTAATATTTGAGAGTTTACTACATGAAAATCACTGGCTGAACACTTTATAAGCATTATCTCACCGAGTCCTTACGGAAGTCCTGGAGCAGGCATGACCATCCCATTTTTACAAATTACAAAACAAAACCTGAGAGATATTAAGTAACTTGCCTAAGGCCACATAGCTAATGAGTGATAGAATTACTTTCACACCTCAGTTTGTCTGGCTCCAAAGCTCATGTTCTTTACCACCACACCAATCTGCTGGGGTTTTCCTTTAATCAGTTAGAATAATAAAGCAATATCACAGATTAGGTTAACAAAACTCTGCCTTAGTGCCAAGGAACCCTGCATTACTCAAAAAAATGAGAAGTATGTGAAATTAGCTCACTAATTATTTTAGGTTGGTAATAATTATCTGCCACTTATGAAGCACATACCGGACACCAGGCACTTTACATTAAATCTAACCTTCACAGCAACCCCACAAATTAGATAACTGTCTCCATTTTATAGATGAGGGAAAAGATACTCAGAGAAGCTAAGTAAGTTCAAGGTCACACAGCTAGTATGTGGCACAATCTTTGTACTAGGCCATCTCCACACTACCTTATTACTTCTGCAAAGCCTTTTCTCCAGTGTGCTAGGAAAGGCTGCTTTTGAAAGTAAGAGTGCCATCCCCCTGTGATTATATGTACACTGTTTATTAGCTCAGCAAAGCTTTAGCTCAGAGACAATCCAAAAGCAAACTTTAACTCAAGCCCTTATTATCATAAATTCCAAATTTAGTGAGGTCCATGTTAATGAATTTTACTGCATATAGGAAAGAGTTTAATAGTCACTTAGCCCCACTCTATCTCCATGAACAAATCTGAAAAACCACACAATGTGAAGGAAGGAAGGATGACCTCAAAACTAAAACCGATAAGAAGTGCCTGTAATTTGTAGTCCAGCGAAAAATCACAATACATAGCATATGCCAATACCACAACACAGTACATATGCTAATATGTATCAACAAATGCAACCCTACAAGTGTAAGCACTCTATCCATCAATTAAAGAAAATTAATCCTAATCAGATGTCCATATTAAGGAATATAACCATAGCAAATCGCCAATAATAATTAAAAGTCCATTTCAAATCTCTTTGGTGAGCAGTGAAATGATCTAACATAGCCGGGTTGCCTGATCCTTTTTGCAGTGTTGTACAAATGTGCAATTAGGTGAAAATTCCTGGCTGCTTAACATGGCTGTCTTTACCTCTCACGCTGCACTTGTTTCTAATGAAGACATGCTTCCATGTGCACCCTGAGTGGGAAAAATGTACAAGCTGTGACAGTCAAGTGCATGTCCACTCTGGGAGCCAAGTTCACAATGCTCAGACTTTTGTCATAGAAGTCATCACAGTGTTGCAAAGATTTTAAACAAATCCTACCTGCATCAGAGGGGGCTACCTGAAATGGTCAGGATCCCACAAATCTGTCATATTACACCATGCTTTGTTTTTCTTTTCTTGAAATCAGCTTGTAAAGAAGCTGCCATGTGCCTCTCTGCAAGGGAAACAGCCTTGAGACAAAAATGAAGAGCACCCCAACTATTCATTCAGGCATGATGCTCTGCTGAACCAGATTTAACTTCACGTTGTAGTCTGGCTAGACTCTCAATAGGTCATCTGCTTCCTAGGCTTAGAGACAGTGCAGCTGAGAGCCGTCTTAAGGGACAGACCTGCAGTCTCAGAAACTGAGTGAAGTAACCTTCTGTTACAAGATACTAACTACCCTACTATATGAATGTTAATTAACCCAACTATCTGCAACTGACATAACTCTGATAATCCTGCTGGATTGTCATGCAAACCAGGCTAACCAAGGTATTTACCCTTAGGAGGCAGTCTTTCACTTCTAATTCACTCAGCCAGAGCATCATAACTATTACTTTTTCTTTCACAGTCAATTTCAAGTGATTATAAGGCATTCATGATAAAGAGCAGTTTCGCATTCTCTGAACTTTTCAAAGTCAGAGTGAAAAGAAAACATCCTTCCTGGGAGCATGTGATGAACTCTGAGTTCTCTCAGAATTCTTCCCAACCTGAGTCTCCTTAGTGGTAACCGCTCAGTCGTACCCGACTCTTTGCAACCCCAGAGACCGTAGCCTTCAAGGCTCCTCTGACCGTGGAATTCTCCAGGCAAGAATACTGGAGTGGGTTGCCCTTCCCTTCTCCAGGGGATCTGCCCTACCCAGGGATTGCACCTCGGTCTTCCAGGTTACAGGCAGATTCTTTACTGTCTGAGCCACCAGGGAAGCCCTATGGGTCTCTGATTGTTATCAATTAAATGTTATGAGAGACCCAGCAAGGCCACTTCCAGCAATCTTTCCTACAGAAATACTAACAAGTTTATACAAATTTAAAATCCTGCCATGTTCACTACAGCATTACTTATAATTGCAAAAAATGTGAAATGAGCTAAATGGCCAGCAGTTGAAGAATGGTTTCTTAAGGACCATTCAAGCCATAGACTGCTATGTAGCCATTAAAAATAATAAGATAGGTCTCTACTGACACGAAAAGGTGTTCAGGGAGAAAAGGAAGGTGCAGAACAAAACATACAGTGTGTTACTACTTGGGGGGAAAATATAACTGTGTGTATATGTAAATAAATAAACATATATGGAGAATATGGAGATATATGAAACAAAAAGATCTGTTTTAGAGAAATGTAAATATATAGCTATATATACATTTGTTACATGATATTTACATAAAAACATTTATTTTACATACTTACATATACACACATTTGTACATGCATAGGAACATCAGGAAGAATAAGTCAGCTCAGGCTGCTGTAACAAAATACCATGACCTGGGAGACAGAAACAACACTTATTTCTCATAGTTCTGGAGACTGGGCAGTCCAAGATCAAAGTACTAGCAGATCTGATTCTTGGTGAGGAACTGCTTTCTCGCTTATAGACAGCCACCTTTTTTGCTGTGTCCTTACAAAGTGGGAAAAGAAAGAGAGGGAGAGGAACCAAACCTCTGGAAAGTGACATCAGGAAAGGAGGATTTTCAACTTTTCACTTGCACACGTTATTGTATTTATTTAGATTTCTAAGCATTTCCCCAAAATTGAGACACCCTTCCTCTCCTGCTTTCCAAACAAGTTGAGAAGTAGTACAAAAATAAAGCACATGAAAGGCTTGAATGCAACCTTTATTACCGATTGAGGCCAGGGTGAGGGAAGTAGCTTAGGGTGAAAGTCAAACCAGGCCTAGCTGTCTAAACCCCAAAACTGGGCCATCGCCACAAGCCAAGCCAGTGCTGGGCCGGGGTTCAGGAGAACATGGCTCTAGTGCACAGGCCCTTCTACAGCTAGAAGGAGGTGGCAGGAAGCTGAGCTGGCCCACTTACTTACTCCAAATTTACTAATTAGGGAAGTTGCTCTCCCTCTACAGCAGAGTGAGAAAAGTGGTCTGTCAAAAAAGAAAATAATTTTTGTATGAGAAAATACTATTGGGGGTGGCTCAGTCTACCTTACAAGAGGTTAAAGAGTAAATGGTGAGAAGTCAGAGGGAAGAAAGTAGACAAGTCGGGAAGAATTGAAAGAAAGGAAACAGAGCAGGGAATTTATGAGAGTTATTAAGAACGAGACTAACAAGATGTCAAATGTGGAAAGTAGAAGAGTCAAAATAATTTACAGCAAGAATCTAAGCTCAGTGATAGGACCATTTACACAAGGGAAGGTGGACACCTCTTACTGAGACACAAATAAAAGGGGAGAAAGAGCAAAAGTCGTGGTGATTTGAGGCAGAGCAGAAGGAAGAAAACTGAGTTCATATCAAAGGATTAGTTTCATAAAAAGGTGGACAGGTTCTCAGGCTAAAGCCAGACAGCATAATTAAACTTGCAAACTGCCACAGGACTGGCTGTCCTAAAGTCATGACAAAACTCAGAAGAACCAAGACCTACTTGTAAATGTTTTATCACACTGTGAAACTTTTGAGAAATTATATGATCTATTATTTATAAGACATTGCTTAGATTACTATTGATGTATATACACTCTATATCATTCAACATCATGCATCATAATATTAGTAATTCACGTGCTCCTCTGTCCCTGGGAACACTAAGGAATAAAGGTTTTGATAAATAACAATGGTTTAAGCTTGACTGGCCCTGTGCAATTTTTCATTGCAATTCTGGCTACTATTACACCATATTCCCCAAACCACAGTGCACTATAAAGTAAAATCAAACAGACCAAAGAAACTGGTGGAAAGATTCATAGTCTAAAATTCTGGCCCCGTATTTTTAACTGATCGAGACCAAAGTTTCTGCACTGGAAAAGTTTCTGTTATTTCCACTGATCTATTTTCATGCCTTGGTTTCCATGGCCATAGAAGTCCTTCTAGCAAACGGGTTTCTCTGGTAAACAGTTTTCTGTGAGTTAAAAAAAAGGACAGAAAGCTCCATATCTTTCAACAGTCCCCCAAATTATATCCTTTATCAGGTTTTTAAGTTCTGTTCCAAGACTCCATCGCTCAGTGTGGTTTAGTTTTACAACCTGTTGCCACCTCGTAACTAGCAGTTTTTGACGTCATTCAGGTTCGGTTTTGTAAAGTGTGGGTTACAGCCCTTGCTTGGGCTTCTCAGCTGCTATTAAAGTTATACTGGCATTTGGTTAAGTGTGGAGGCTGGCACCAGAGAGGATCTATGATGGTGATTATCATGCAAATCAACCTCCTGCAAGTCCGGCTCCTCCATAGGCCTTCCAGCTCTGCTACCCCCAGTCGCTTCATTGTCTCCAGGATAAAGCGAGCCATCTTAGCTGCTGACAGTGGACTCAACTGGGATTGGCTCTCCTGACAGAGATTAGTGGGTAGCAATGAATCTTTCACTCGGAGTAGAAATACGATTTTATTTAAGAAAATAACCATACATAATTGGGCCGCTGTCATTTTAAATTTTAATGGTGAGAGTAATATGGAGGCTTCTGGAACTTTAAATTACGACTTTCAGAAGCTTCACACTGAATCTTTCAATTATTCTCTGTGAGTACTTTCTCAAAGCATGTAGCACCATGACATTGATATCACAATTCAAATCTACATTCAAATCCGACTGCAAGGCTATGAGCTATGTGCCGGCATGCTGCCTGCCTTATTTTATCTTTGAACATCTGACAAGGCGAATCAAGAGGCGCTCTCCCAGAGCCCAGCCAGCTGTTTGCCAAATATTCAAATGTCCTGGCACGCAGAAGGACCTTTCAGATTTCCTCCACATCAAAATGAGCGACGACCCCCTATTTTTCCCACTAGTTTCTTGCTCACCTACATCCTCTCACACAGGCCCGCCTGACTCACTCGGCTAAGTGGCCAGTCCGTCGGTCTAGCTCACTCCCTCCACTCGCCTCTGGGATTCCCCCAGCCCAGCAACTGGATCCCGTGTGTGCGGCAGGATGGCAGCCACTTCAGACAAAACCATGGGGGAGAGTCTTTCAAGTCTGTCTTTCCTTGAAGTGAATCTGAAAGAGGGGCTGCGCTGATATTTGCAGTGGTAGGAAGACAGCAAAGGGAGTGTGTGAATTTTATGTAAAATGCATTCATTAGAGTGGAGTGAAAATGAAATTGGGAAGACGGTAAGGGAAACGTGGAAAGGCTTTTTCCTCCTACTCTTACTTTGGAGTCTTAACTTCCTCGTAATATAACTATTTTCTTTAATTGTTTTAATATTTTTATCTTCATATTAAAACAAGTCGAAATGAATAATTATTTACAGGTTTAGCTTTAGACTGCTTCAATTATTTTAGAGAGTCCCCTACGTCAGTTTAAAAAAAAAAAAACTGTGCCAAATTTACATCTGTAAATAACTAAATCCATTGGCACTAATGAATCTACAATAAAAGACAAGCAAGCCTTATTTCACAATTTAAATGTCCTGAAACAATTTCCTCAGCTGGATGACTTAGAACAAGGCTTTAGGAAGCATGTGGGAAGCTTAGAAGGAGAAAGGGACTAAGGTGCCACAGACAACAGCCTCTACCCTAAAGGCTGGTCAGAATTCCTGGACACTGAAACCTGGGTTTCCAGCGGGGAGAGGGTTCTCTGTTCCTTCCGGAAAAGTTGAATCTGTACATGTTCGTTTCCTGTGATGTGTTTACACTGTGGGACAGAAGGGGCCCAGTGGGGAAGCTTTCAGGGCACAGCCAGAGGGAAGCCAATCTCACAGGAGGCATGGATGCCAGATGTCAAGGCGGTGTGTGCTGCTAAGCGCGCGCTGAGCATCCCACGCAGGCACCAAAGCGTGGTCTGAGGAAACTCTGCTGTCCTGATCTGGTAGAAATGTATGTTGTTTGTAAAACACAACAACAGTACTAAAACAAGCTGCTCTTATGAATGTAAAAACTCCCTGCGATACAGATAGGCTGATGGCATTCCTGTTCTGCCAGGCAAGTATATTCAAGCCATCAACCCAAATCATTGTTAAAACAAATAATTAACTCCTGGGGGCTATCGCTGGTAAGGGTTGGGAGGCCCACCTGTGGAGTGTCCACAGCAAGCGCCGACTAACATTAGTTCTTGCAAACAGTCTCAAACATCGCTTTGCACTGAGATCAGGACTATGGTGCCCTAGTGAGCATATTTCTCAGTCACTGATCGTGGACAGAGAATAGAATTTTGAAAACCCACATTGATTTTGGAGCCTGAAGCAGTACAATTACCATACATCCTGTCTGCCCTGAATATTTAAGGCCTGTGAAGTGTTTTGAACACATTAGAATTCTACATAAATCATTCACCCAAATATTTAACTGTGCTCTTATTTTATGCCCAGTACTATACTGTGATAAACCACTTTTACTGAAAGAATCATGCTCCTGAACTTCTCAACAGAATTCAGTACCATGGCCCTCTGTCTTTAGGTCCCTTCACATATCTGAACGTTGTCTCCCTCCTAGAGAAGCCAGCTTCAGAGCCCTCTCTGTCCCTTTCTGCTGACTCCTCTTTCACAGCGCTGTCCTCATCTCTCACTCTAGATCAGGAGTGAAGGGCAGTGTATCAAAATCATATGGGGACTTTTTCTTTCAAGTGAAGCAAGTACCTTCTACCCCCATCTGAGAATTATCACCTATTTGAGTCACTGTTTATAACGGGAGTAAATCGTATCCCATAGAAGTTTTGGGTTGAAAAAAACAAATATAAGCTGAAAAATCTCTGTACCAAACACTTTCTCTTGATAATATTACCACCTATATGCTGTTGATTTCAAAGTAACATTTTCAGGGAATTCTCTGGTGGAAAATTCTGAAAGAGATGGGAATATCAGACTACCTGACTGGCCTCTTGATAAACCTGTATGCAGGTCAGGAAGCAACAGTTAGAACTGGGCATGGAACAACAGACTGGTTCCAAATAGGAAAAGGAGTACGTCAAGGCTGTATATTGTCACCCTGCTTATTTAACTTATATACAGAGTACATCATGAGAAACACTGGGCTGGAGGAAGCACAAGCTGGAATCAAGATTGCCGGGAGAAAGATCAATAACCTCAGACATGCAGATGACACCACCCTTATGGCAGAAAGTGAAGAATAACTAAAGAGCCTCTTGATGAAAGTGAAAGAGGAGAGTGAAAAAGTTGGCTTAAAGCTCAACATTCAGAAAACTAACATCATGGCATCCAGTACTATCACTCCATGGCAAATGGATGGGGAAACCATGCAAACAGTGGCTGACTTTATTTTTTTGGACTCCAAAATCACTGCAGATGGTGATTGCAGCCATGAAACTAAAAGATACTTACTCCTTGGAAGGAAAGTTATGACCAACCTAGACAACATATTAAAAAGCAGAGACATTACTTTGTTAACAAAGTTCCATGTGGTCAAGGCTATGTTTTACCAGTGGCCATGTATGGATGTGAGAGTTGGACTATAAAGAAAGCTGAGCAACAAAGAATTGATGCTTTTGAACTGTGGTGTTGGAGAAGACCCTTGAGAGTCCCTGGGACTGCAAGGGGATCCAACCAGTCCATCCTAAAGGAGATCAGTCCTGGGTGTTCATTGGAAGGACTGATGTTGAAGCCGAAACTCCAATACTTTGGCCACCTGATGTGAAGAGCTGACTCATTTGAAAAGACCCTGATGCTGGGAAAGATTGAGGGCAGGAGAAGGAGACAACAGAGGATGAGATGACTGGATGGCATCACTGACTCAATGGATATGGGTTTGAGTAGACTCCAGGAGTTGGTGATAGACAGGGAGGCCTGGCGTGCTGTGGTTCATGGGGTCACAAAGACTCGGACAAGACTGAGCGACTGAACTGAACTGGTGGTAACTGAACTGGTGGTTCAGTGGCTAGGACTCGACACTTTTGCTGTAGTAGCCCAGGTTCAGCCCCTGGTTGGAGAACTAAGATCCCGCAAGCTGTGTGGTGCAAAAAAAAAAAGTTAAGCCCAGACCCACATGTGCAAATACCAAGTGGACCTCTGTTTTTAAATGACATATTAACTCAAACTCAGTTAGTACATCAGATCTATTACCTCTTTTTTTTCTTTTCTTCCCTTTATTATTAGTATCTACTTAGTGGATACTTAATACTCTCCATTCCCACCCCACATACAACAAATCTGTTTCCAGATATTTCCTCTTCTTCCTCAGGAATATATCTTAATCTGTCAATCATGTGCCATATTCCGTCTGGACCTCCAAGACAGCCTCCTCACTTCTCCTTGCCAGCAGCCTCTCCATACTCCAGATTCTTCACCTCGTGATCCTGATTCCTACTGATTATAGCAGGAAATCCTACAATGCAACACTCAAGACATACAAGATGATTTTTTGATACCAATTAGACCTGCTTTTTTATATCTATATATTTTAACAGGCTTAGAAAAGTAGGAATTATTAAGCTTACTTTTAAAGTAAGTTTTTCAGTGTAAAAATTGGGCAATTTAAATAAAAATCTAACTCAGGGAGTATGCAGATATTTTTTAAAAGATAAAAGTGATACACTAGTCAAGGAAGCTTTAGAAGCCTGGTCCTACAAAATAGGTCCGAATTTCTTACCATGATATTGCAAATGTTATACATCATCTTCAGTCACTTCTTCTTCCTACATTCCCTGCATTTTACTCAGATCTTTTGTGGATTAGCTTAGCTAGTAACAAAACACCCCAAACCCAGTGGCTAAACACTTTACTTAGTTCCTAACTGTGCAACTCAGTTGGGTTATCCTGTCCAGGATGATGACAACAGATTTCCCTATGACTATGGGACTCTGTCCATAGTCAATGGCGGATCAGCTGGTAGCTAGGATGATCCAAGATGCTCTCACTCACAGGTCTAGGGGTTAGCCAACAATTAGCCAGAGTCTCTACTCTCCTGCAGGTGGCTACTTATCTCCCAGCAAGATAGACTGGCCTCATTTACAATATGGTCTCAGGGTTCCAAGCACAGAAGCCCCAGTGCCTTACCATAACCCAATACACATCAAACCGCAGAGTTTCCCACTAGGAAAGCAAATCCTGGGATGGTGTAACCTCAGGCCTTTATAATTAACATCTGAGGAGAGTGGCCGGTGGGGGACGGGGGGTAGGGGAGAGGTAAGAAGAAGAATAACGTGGAAGTAAAGGAAGGGGTAATAGTAAAAACTTCACAATTTAACTGAGAGCCAGGCCTGCGGCTAGTAATTACATAATTACATCCGTTTTCAGGGACCGCATGAAGGGATAAAAGTTCCCAGAATATATAATGATTACATCTGGTGATATAGTACTTAGGACTCGGTATATTTTGCTGGTGGAGTCAGCATTTACACATATCCTTAGGCAAGATGACTGGGGAGAGAGTTAAGAAAGAATAGAGTTGTTTAAAATGATGTTGTGTTAACAGTTTTAACTCCCTCACTTTTTTCCTTTGTGAGGGCTCCCACTCACAAACCACTGGGGCTTCCCTTGTGGCTCAGCTGGTAAAGACTCTGCCTATAATGTGGGAGACCTGGGTTCAATCCCTGGGTTGGGAAGATCCCCTGGAGAAGGGAACAGCTACCTGCTCCAGTATTCTGGCCTGGAGAATTCCATGGACTGTATAATCCATGGGGTCGCAAAGAGTCAGACACGACTGAGTCACTTTCACTTTTTTCCTTTTACATATACTGAGGACATTCTGGGTGCTGGGAGTAGCAAGAGGTAGATTAGGAGAATCCTGGGGGTTGGGAAGTTCACAGTGAAACTGGGGTGCAAGACAGCAGGAGGATGTTGGGGAATGGGTGGTTGTGGTAAACAAGTTTTTTTTCCTCCCTACTTAAGTAAAAAGGGAAAGGGAAAGTCGCTCAGTTTTGTCGACTCTTTGCAACCCCATGGACTACACAGTCCATGCATATAGCCCTTCTTTGGGGTGGGTAGCCCTTCTCCAAGAGATCTTCCCAACCCAGGGATCAAGCCTGGGTCTCCTGCATTGCAGGCACATTCTTTACCAGCTGAGCTACCAGGGAAGCCTAAGAATACTGGAGTAGGTAGCCTATCCCTTCTCCAGTGGATCTTCCTGACCCCTGAATCAAACCAGGGTCTCCTGCATTGCAGGCAGATTCTTCACCAACTGAATTATCAAGGAAGCCCACTTAAGGAAATAATGCTTAAGTGGAAAAAAAGGCACATTAAAAATACAATTCTAAACTTCAAACTATATCACTTCCAAAGAAAATATGACCACTGAAATCAATATAATGTGAATTTAGACAAACTGAAGTCCTGTAACAAAGTGAAGCCAAATTTAATAGATTTTAATAGAATCTTGAAACTTCCAAAATCCAAGTAGGAACTTGTCTCCTGTAAGGAGTCTCTAGAGCTGTCCCTGTTGAGGCTGTGCTCACAATGCGACGGCAGCTCTGGAACACTTTGGCACTAAACATGCACTAGATCAATCTACATCTGTTGATGTCAAGCTCCATAAGTGAATCCCCGACATCCTCCTGCTCTCTTTCACCCCAGTTTCACTGTAAACTTCCCAATTCCCAGGATTCTCCTAATCTACCTCTCCCCACTCCCGCACCCAGACTGTCCTGAATAAATGTTCATATACGGCTGACTGGGAAATGTAGCTCTGAACATATATGTTCAAAGTAAACTAACTTCTGCTGGCAAAATTTTAGGTAAGCTCATCAAAGGCTGAACTCTTCTCTCATTCCTTCCCCTGTGAGGTGAGCGTGTGTGAGACAGAGACAGAAAGAGAGAGAGAGAGAGAAATCATGTTGTCTCTGGTGCTTGGTCTGCCTTAGGATACTCCAGTTCTTGGTCCACTGCACAAAACCATGTCAGAATATTAATTATGGATATATATAGTTATAGAGTTAGAAAAAGGAATCAGCTAATTGCCTAAATCCGTATGTATATTAGCCATTTCCTTGCAAGGTCCAAATTCTACTACAGATATGTAGCAGGACAGCTTAGCATAATACGAATAGAAACAACATAATATGTTGTTTTGTCTGCTGTTGTATTATAGTTGCATACAGAAAGGGAGGTGTGATACATGATTGTCGGTAAGGACTCAGAAGGGCTTCCCTAGTGGCTCAGTGGTAAAGAATCCGCCTGCCAATGCAAGAGATGCAGGATCAGGAAGATCCCCTGGAGAAGGAAACAGGAAACCACTCCAGTATTCTTACCTGGGAAATTCCATGGACAGCAGAGCTTGGTAGGCTATAGTCTATGAGGTCGCAATAAGAGTAGAACATAACTTAGCAACTAAAACAACAACCAACAAAAGGACTCAGAAGCACAATTTCCTTGCATTTTATTTCATCAGACTTCAATATCTGGTAAAAGCAATAAGCACCAAATTATATTTGAATAAACCTTTCATAAATAATGTTTTCATTTATGAAAACATTCATAAACTTTCAAAAGTCTAGAATGCTGATGCTAATTATAAGCCAAAGTAAAACCTCCATAGTTTTATAAAACTATGCAATTAAAACTATTTTCACTTATACTATGATTCTCATAGTCATAGAAACAGATATTGGTTAATATTTCTATTACATTTGAACATTTTATGTTTAAATATAAATCTTTCAGCTAAACTTTTCCAACTTTCATATTTAAAATCTGAATGTGTTCCACATGAGTTAATATTTTATTTCCACATAACCAAGTAGACCTTTTCCAATGTTTGGATACCTAGCAAAATAGCATAGAGAAATCAGAAAACTCTTGTGAGTGATTATAAAGGTACTTTATTTCTGATTACATAGGCACCTTAAAGAGGCTTCCCTGGTGGCTCAGTCGTTAAAGAATCTGTCTGAAATGCAGGAGAAAATGGGTTCAATCCCTGGGTTGGGAAGCTCCTCTGGAGAAGGGAATGGCAATCTACTCCAGTACTCTTACCTGGAAAATTCCATGGAAAGAGGAGCCTGGAAAACTACAGTCCACGGGGTCACAAAGAGCTGGACATGACTGAGCAACTAACACAACACACACACACAGGCACCTTAAAGCTGAGTTTTTTAAATCCTATACAGCCTTCAGAATGGGACAAAATAATAGCAAAAGAAGCAACTGACAAAGAACTAATCTCAAAAATATACAAGCAACTCCTACAGCTCAAGTCCAGAAAAATAAATGACCCAATCAAAAAATGAGCCAAAGAACTAAACAGACATTTCTACAAAGAAGACATATAGATGCTATATGCTCATATGCTAACAAACATATGAAAAGATGCCCAATATCACTATCAGAGAAATGTAGATCAAAACCACAATGAGGTACCATCTCATGCCAGTCAGAATGACTGCTATCCAAAAGTCTACAAACAATAAATGCTGGAGAGGGTGTGGAGAAAAGGGAACCCTCTTACACTGTTGGTGGGAATGCAAACTAGTACAGCCACTATGGAGAACAGTGTGGAGATTCCTTAAAAAGCTGGAAATAGAACTGCTATATGACCCAGCAATCCCACTGCTGGGCATACACACCAAGGAAACCAGAATTGAAAGAGACACGTGTACCCCAATGTTCACTGCAGCACTGTTTATAATAACCAGGACATGGAAGCAACCTAGATGTCCATCAGGAGACAAATGGATAAGAAAGCTGTGGTACATATACACAATGGAATATTACTCAGCCATTAAAAAGAATACATTTGAATCAGGTCTAATGAGGTGGATGAAACTGGAGCCTATTATACAGAGTGAAGTAAGTCAGAAAGAAAAACACCAATATAGTATACTAATGCATATATAGGAATTTAGAAAGAAGGTAACGATGACCCTATATGCAAGATAGCAAGAGACACAGATGTATAAAACAGTCTTTTGGACTCTGTGGGAGAAGGTGAGTGTGGGATGATTTGAGAGAATAGTATTGAAACATGTATATTATCATATGTGAAACAGATCGCCAGTCCAGGTTCGATGCATGAGACAGGGTGTTCAGGGCTTGTGCACTGGGATGACCCTGAGGGATGGGATGGGGAGGGAGGTGGGAGGGGGGTTCAGGATGGGGAACACATGTATACTCATGGCTGATTCATGTCAATGTATGGCAAAAACCACTACAATATTGTAATTAGTTTCCAATTAAAATAAAAATAAAAAAATAGATCCTATACACACAGTAAAATACAATATGAATGCAAATTTAGGAACAAAATTGAATAATTTAGTAGCTTGTTACATGATCAGATATGATTGGTCTTCTCTGTGTCCAATTAAAAAAATAAGAAAAAGACTGCCCTTGGTGGCTTTGGTCTAGGAGTGGATGGTGTGTTATGTTCATTGAATAGGAAGCCAAGATTACATGAACAAATAATGTCACAGCTCTGTGGAAGGACTGACGGTCTTTGCAAAGGCCTAGACTGGTTTCATCTTCCTTGAGATTCTATCACTGATTTGTTCTTAAGTCATGTGAAGGCACCAAGGCCAGCAGAGGTGACAAGTATTTGGTACACAATACCTGAGCCACTTCCATCAGACTGCACTTATTTTAAGCCGCATTCATACTTAGCACTCTTACATGTTAATGTTTCTGGGCTTTAGTTTTGTTCTTATTTCCAGTGAGGGGTTGAATATATATGATGATTGTAATAACACTATCCTCAAAGCTGTACAAAAATCACACATACCTGTTTCGAAGCAAGGGATGCCTTTTCATTACATGAATGTAGAGCAAGCTCTTTACTATAAAAACTTACCCTTTGTTCATTACCTTACTTGCACAGTTTGTAACATATCCCTTACCTTTTAGCATATATTATCCACTTCAATTCAATCCATTCTTTACAATCTGCAGCAAGCCACAGAAGTTTCCTCTTAGTTGAAAGGAAATTTGAAGGGAGGAGGAGTGTAGAAAAACACATTTAATTTATCCTATTGAAAAGGGACCATTCTAGATGATGTCTGAGCACTTCTGCATTTCCTTACACACTGCAAATCAGCTCAGATATCTTAATCAGTGGCTAGAAATGTATCCTTATCAGTAACATATTCATGAAAGATGGTATGTGTATGAGCTGCAAAATGTTTGGCAGAGACCCAGGAATAAAAAAGAAAGAAAGAATATGGTAAAGAGTTGATGGAATAGCTTTGTGTTTCAACCCTATTCATTTGGGGAATTTTCTATCATCTCTGTTTGTTCTGTACGGGAGGATAATAGACAAATCAACAAAATGTCAGATTTCTATTACTTGATTTCATCTATATTTAGATGTACTTACTGTACAGTAATCTAGGATAGAAGCATATCTATATACAGTTGTGCATATATGAACATACATACATTCTCATGGAGCTTTCTAAATCTTCCTATTTATAATACTATCACACAAAATTTTGACAATCTAAGCCCTCTTTAAATATTATTTCATAAAATCAGGAGCAGTTCCTGACAATTAATTTCTGCAGTCAATGGTCTACTCAAACTGGGCAACTCCCCTTGGAACTTAGAAGCCACAAGAGCAGACTGTGTGCGTGAAAAAGCAAGACAATTCATTAGCCGATTCTGCAGCAACTCAAAGTGGCGGGGATGTCAGCCCCTGCTCTGGTGCTTCAATACTAATGAGAGTCATTGCATATTCATAACCTCAAATACAGTCAGCTTCTTGTAAAAACTTTTGTCACCCAGGCTTCATGGCAAGAGCAAAGCACTGCACAATCCGAGTCGTGGCACTTCCGCCAAGTGAGGGCAAGGGCGAGATGGATTGTTTTGCAACGCTGCCTGACGCGGAACTAAAAGATGCTGCCCCAAGGGTCCTAACAGTCTGCTTAGTTTGATTGCAAAGCCCTAAGTAATCAAAGAAACAAAAAGGAGGCAGCGGTGGTGAATGTGTTTGCCTATATATACATATACCCAAAGAAGCTGGCTTATTGCATGCTCAGAGTAATTATCTGTGAGGAATGTATGAATTCTCACCATGATTTCTTGCCATGTTGAAAAAAACCAGTGTGCCCCGGTAAACTTGTTCTCAAGCTGCAGAAACACTACAGCACACCTTAATAGAAACAGATTTCTAAAACTGTCTGGAGTTTCCCGTCATCATCAATACCAAAGCTTAGTGAACCGAACCGGGGGCTCTGCCAAACCCAGAGCCACCTGGAGTCCAACTCCTCGGGCGGCTTCTTAGGCTGTTGTTACTGCCTCTCTTGCTTTATCATCACCATCATTCTGATTAGTTTCCAGAAGTGAGCTGTCCAGTGTGCTTGCCAGGAAATCCTAAGGGCCTGGCACTGCACCATTTGACCCCAAAATACCTGTCCAGCATCCCCTGGAGTCAGAGAAAGGAAATGTATGTCTCAGCACCCACTTTGAAAAAGCCTTGAGCATTTCTTCACTCATAATGATGTCTTCAGCGGGAATGCCAGCACACTTCCACATTTTTCTGACAGGCATCCAGTCTACAAACTACCCATAAAAATTAAATAAAACAGGACAGTGAAAGAAAAGTTTCTAAATTTGATTATACTTGAGTTGTTAAAAGTTATTTCCAGATGCATAATGTGTATAAATATCTGCATAGCTAAAGACAAATCAGGAATACTAGGCTGGCGGGGGGTGGGGGAGTAGATGATGAGGTGTTGTGGGGGAAGGGGCTCACCCAACTGTCTTATATCTTAGTCACAGACATACAAGCTTCAAAAATAGAAGGATTTGTGTTTATGATTGATTGAGGTAACTGATTATCCACAGATATTTTAAGTGTTGAGACATTAAATTGTCAGCTCTATCAGTATGATTGCAGTAAAACATGAAAACATTGACTTTTGTCTAGTTAAAGAAATTTATTTTTCCCAGAATGACAATTCTTTAAGTAGAAGCCAGGCAGCTTGCCAGCTTTCCGTGTCATACACTGAAGTTTGCAAATGCAACCCATATTTTTGAGTGTTTTTCAAGATTCAGTGAATGGTGGAGAGGTCTTTTGCAAATAGTCTGGTAATAGATTCCTGAAGTACTCTTCCTTCTTTAAACCTGAGAAAAGTATTTACTCATTTAGAAGGAAAAATAAAATTGTAGCTTTGTACTAGTGGAAGACATGTCACATGTTCTTCAGCTACTTAAAGAATCTCTCAAAAACAATATAACCAACCCTCTTTGGACCACCATATTGTGAACAAGTATGATCAATATGCTCTATAAGTCTGAATTAAAATGCTCATCATAACTGTCACCAAGCTGTCAGCTTTCAAAAGTCTTTGTTCCCAGAATGAGTCATTTGTCTGATCCCCTTTAAGAAAACATCTTCCAACCTAAAAGGCAGATGTTAAATCAAGTGAATTCTACTAAAACTGACTGCTGTTAAAACAGCCTGATATTCTAGATCCTTGTGTGTACTATGCGAGTCCATACTATTTTACAAGATAAAAACAACACATTGTATTTGCTATTATTGCTTGTTGGAACACCTGTGCTTTTCGCTGGGTAGAACTGTAGTCCCAGTGTTTAAAACCTAGTCCATTATAAGAACAAAAGATGTCAGATGTTATATATAGTCAAGCTTTAAAATAAAATATGTAACTGGGAAATCACTTAAATGATGATTAAAATGAAAACACCAATCAAAAGACATATGTAGTCATTAATTCCACAGAAACACCAACATATCTAATTCTTCAAGCAATCATCATGATCATTAAAACACAAGATGTTCTAGAGACCAGCAAACCACGGAGCCCTCCATGTTTGAGTTCTACAGATAGCAGCAGATAATATCTGGAGAAAAAAGGTTCCCTGAACAGCCAAGCAAAAGTCCACCAACTAGGACAACGTCTTCCCAACTCCTTTCACCAATCATCTTGTCCCCTGGAGTGCTGGATTTGGTTGCTTTTCATCATATCTTAGAGGGTAACACCTATTATAAGTGGTCCTTAAATTATCCATTCTCCTACTCCTTTCTTCCAACCACCACTATGCTGTATTTTATAGAACCATTGCGTTGGTGGTTCTATGGCACAGCTTCATAAAGCACCCCATATATACACTGTCAACAGCTACAGTTCCTTTTGTTACCATGCTTTCCTCTTTGGGTTAGTTCTACTTACTTTTAATACCATGCCCATAAAGATTAAAAGTGCAGATCATTTTCCATTTAACATCCCTTTTTAAGTTTGTATTTTCCTAAAATCTAAGAAAGATTCATTTTTATACCAATTGTGCTTCCCTTGTGGCTCAGCTGGTAAAGAATCCATCCACAATGTGGGAAACCTGGGTTCAATCCTTGGATTGGGAAGATTCCCTGGAAGAGGGAAAGGCTACCTACTGTATAGTCCACAGGGTCTCAAAGAGTCAGACACAACTGAGTGACTTTCACTTCACATATCACCTTTATCCATAAGGAGCCATTTTTCATTTTATTATTTTCCAAATTGCCAAGAAAACACAGGTTCTGCATATATATATATCAGTATACTGTAAGCATTACTCCTCTTCTTCACTTTGATATATAATTGGAGGGGCTTCCCTAATAGCTCAGTTGGTAAAGAATCTGCCTGCAGTGCAGGAGACCCTGTCCAATGCTCAGGTCAGAAGATCCGCTGGAGAAGGGATAGGCTACCCACTCCAATATTCTTGGGCTTCCCTTGTGGCTCAGCGGGTAAAGAATCCCCCTGCAATGCAGGAAACCTGGGTTGATCCCTGGGTTGGGAAGATCTCATGGAGAAGGGAACAGCTACAACATTTAACAAAGTTTATTTTCATTCTTTCTTTGTCTGCTTTCTATGCCAAAACTACCCCCTGATAGTTTCAATATATTGTGGCAGGTCTAAACAGAATGTTCTTTCATAACTTATACACTAATTTCCCCTCTTTTGCCATTCCTCATCTCTCACAAGGTTTTAGTATTTAGCTCACAAATAGGTGAAAAGTAGATAAGTTACTTTGTTCTCCTTTGTTAGTTTTCTTTTTCCATTAAGAAAACTAGAATTCCCTTGCAGCCAAACTAAAATGATTTATTTGCTACTCGCATCGTCTAACAATTCTGTAATTTCAGTGGTTTCACAATGTTTTCTAGACCTTCAAATTCTATTCTCTCTAAAGTACTATCTACTATAATTATATTGGTAACTTTACAAGGAATTACCTAGCTCAGGTAGGGTTTCTCTCTGACATTACGGATATTGATTCCAAGAAGGACTAAGTGGTACTAACTCAGCACCACTGCTAAAGTGGCCTCAAGTATGACACATTTAACACTGATCCTTTGACTGCTCTCATATCTATCTTGAATCATTTTTTTCATCATCTGTCCTGAAATTTACAAAGTTCACTTTAGTGATAGCAGCCACATTACATTTCCTACACCTCATTTCAATTGTACATTTAAACCTTAAAAAAACTAAATTTTATTGTAGCTATCTTAAAAATCTTCTTCTTAACTACCTACAAGTAGTCTCTCCCTTGAACCCTTGGGCCAAATATAGACTTTGCTCTACTGCCTAACTTTTTTCCATATGCTCCTCTTTTTAAAAAAAAAAAACTGTCCATCAATAATTACCAACAATCTCTGCAAAGAGCCTCTTGCTAGAGCTAGCAAAATATCAGTTATCCTCTTGCATTATAATATCATTATTATATGTACAACTTTCCACTTTCTCTGTTTTCATAGCTGGAAGGAATGATCATTTTAAGAGCGGTGATTTTCAAACTGTATTCAGGGGTGCCTCAGAGGTTATTTTTAGAAGAAAATAAATGAAGGAGCAATATCATATAGAAGGTGTTCCAGATCTGATTCATCCAGAACCATCACTTTTTTGTTTACAACTGTTTGTTTTGAAATAATTTTAAGTATACAGGAAAATTACACACACAGTACAAAGAACTATTGTGTGTGCGGAAAAGGCAATGGCACCCCACTCCAGTCCTCTTGCCTGAAAAATCCCATGGATGGAGGAGCCTAGAAGGCTGAAGTTCATGGGGTCACTAAGAGTCGGACACAACTGAGCGACTTCACTTTCAACTTTTCACTTTCACGCATTGGAGAAGGAAATGGCAACCCACTCCAGTGTTCTTGCCTGGAGAATCCCAGGGACGGGGAAGCCTGGTGGGCTGCCATCTATGGGGTCGCACAGTCGGACATGACTGAAGTGACTTAGCAGCAGCAGCAACCCAGACTTTTAACATTTTGCCACAACTGCTTTATCATTCGTTCCTACCCTTTCCGTCTCCTCTTCTCCTCTTCTTTTGCTCCTTATACAGTATTCAGTTCAATTCAGTTGCCCAGTTGTGTGCAACTCTGCTACCCCATGAACCGCAGCACTCCAGGCCTCCCTGTCCATCACCAACTCCTGGAGTTCACCCAAACCCATGTCTATTGAGTCGGTGATGCCATCCAACCATCTCATCCTCTGTCGTCCCCCTCTCCTCCTGCCCTCAATCCTTCCCAGCATCAGGGTCTTTTCAAATGAGTCAGCTCTTCACATCAGGTGGCCAAAGTACTGGAGTTTCAGCTTCAACATCAGTCCTTCCAATGAACACCCAGGACTGATTTCCTTTAGGATGGATTGGTTGGATCTCCTTGCCATCCAAGGGACTCTCAAGAGTCTTCTCCAACACCACAGTTCAAAAACATCAGTTCTTTGGCACTCAGCTTTCTTTATAGTCCAACTCTCACATCCATACATGACCACTGGAAAAACCATAGCCTTCACTAGACGGACCTTTGTTGGCAAAGTAACATCTCTGCTTTTTAATATGCTGTCTCCTTCCAAGGAGTAAGCGTCTTTTAATTTCATTGCTGCAATCACCATCTACAGTGATTTTGGAGCCCAAAAAACTAGTCTGACACTGTTTCCATGTAAAGTTTTCTCATCTAATTGCCATAAAGTGATGGGACCGGATGCCATGATCTTAGTTTTCTGAATGTTGAGCTTTAAGCCAACTTTTTCACTCTCCTCTTTCACTTTCATCAACAGGCTCTCTAGTTCTTCTTCACTTTCTGCCATAAGGGTGGTGTCATCTGCATGTCTGAGGTTATTGATCTTTCTCCAGGCAATCCTGATTCCAGCCTGTGCTTCCTCCAGCCCAGTGTTTCTCATGATGTACTCTGTATATAAGTTAAATAAGCAGGGTGACAATAAGCAGGAGTCTTGACGTACTCCTTTTTCTATTTGGAACCAGTCTGTTGTTCCATGTCCAGTTCTAACTGTTGCTTCCTGACCTGCATACAGGTTTATCAAGAGGCCAGTCAGGTAGTCTGATATTCCCATCTCTTTCAGAATTTTCCACAGTTTATTGTGATCCACACAGTCAAAGGCTTTGGCATAGTCAATAAAGCAGAAATAGATGTTCTTCTGGAACTCTCTTGCTTTTTCGATGATCCAGCGGATGTTGGCAATTTGATCTCTGGCTCCTCTGCCTTTTCTAAAATCAGCTTGAACATCTGGAAGTTCATAATTCACACATTGCTGAAGCCTGGCTTGGAGAATTTTGAGCATCACTTTACTAGTGTGTGAGATGAGTGCAATTGTGCAGTAGTTTGAGCATTCTCTGGCATTGCCTTTCTTTGGGATTGGAATGAAAACTGATCTCTTCCAGTTCTGAGGTCACTGCTGAGTTTTCCAAATTTGCTGACATACTGAGTGCAGCACTTTCACAAAATCATCTTTTAGGATTTGAAATAGCTCAACTGGAATTCCATCACCTCCACTAGCTTTGTTCGTAGTGATGCTTCCTAAGGCCCACTTGACTTCACACTCCAGGATGTCTGGCTCTAGGTGAGTGATCACACCATTGTGATTATCTGGGTCATGAAGATATTTTTTATACAGTTCTTCTGTGTATTCTTGCCACCTCTTCTTAATATTTTCAGTTTCTATTAGGTCCATACCATTTCTGTCCTTTATTGAGCCCATCTTTGCATAAAATATTCCCTTGGTATCTCTAATTTTCTGAAGAGATTTCTAGTCTTTCCCATTCTACTGTTTATACAGTATACATCTTTTATTTTCTGAACTGTTTGAAAGTTACAAAACCTTGTTCCATTACCTCTAAATACTTCCAGGTAGATTTCCCAGGAACAAAGATATTCACTTACATTATCAGTATGATAATCAAAATCAGGAAATTTAATACTGTCACAATGCTGTTACCTAATCTATACAATTTACTTAAATTTTACCGTCTCCAAAATTCCTTTTACAGCAATTTTTTCTAGTCCAAAATCAGCCTTTCTTTGCCTTTTGTAATACTGACATTAATAAATAGTACAAACAATTTTCTTTGTAAAAGGAACCTTCAGTTTGTGTTTGTATAGTTTCTCATAATTAGATTTAAGTTATATACTTTTGGCATAAACATTATATAAATGATATTGTGTTCTTCTCAGTGTATCATATCAGGAAGCATATACTATGGTTTGTCCAGTTATTGGTGATACTGACTTTGCTTACTTACTTAAGTAGTTAAAATAGTATCTACAAGGTTACTCCACTGTAAAATATGTTTTACTTAGTAATTAAAGAACAATTCATGGAAAGATATTTTTAAAACATTGTAAATCTCTGAGCCCTCATTCATTTCTCACTCACTGGTTTTAGCATCCATTGATGACCCTTGCCTGGTGGATAAAATGGTTGCAAACCGATGATTTCCTAACACTATCATCCCTCCTACATTTATTTATATGGTATCCTATCCCCTTATTTATTTGTTTGTTTACTAAAAGTATGAACTCATGGATGTTTTAATTTAATAGATTAGCATTTACTAATCTCATTGAGCTTCCCCAGTGGCTCAGCGGTAAAGAATCTGTCTGCAATGTGGGAGCTGCAGGAGATGCGGGTTCCATCCCTGGATCAGGAAGATCCCCCAGAGTAAGAAATGGCTACCCACTCCAGTATTCTTGCCTGGGAAATCCCATGAACAGAGAAGTCAGGCGGGCTACAGTCCACGGTGGCACAGAGTCGGATGCGACTGAAGCAACTTAGCACACATTCAATCTCATTATTCTGAAGCTGAATTCTCTCAGATTTGTCTAGTGGGAGTCCCTCTGATCTGACTACTGAGGCCTTTTGACATGTCCCTATCATTTTGAGAGTTTTAACATCACTTTTATTTTTATTTTGGGATTTGTTTCCAAACAGTGCTTTTAAAAATGGGTAAGGGTGGGATGATATGGGAGAATGGCATTGAAACATGTTAATTATCATATGTCTAATCAATCGCCAGCCCAGGATTGATGCTAGGGGCTGGTCCATCGAGATTTCCCAGGGAGAGGGAGGAGGGAGGGAGGAGGGAAGGGGGTTCTGGAGGGGGAGCATATGTAAACCCATGGTGATATCATGGCATTGTATGGCAAAACTAATAAAAAAAAAAATTTGAAACCCATTTTTCTGCTATAATATTTTTTCCTCCAATTTTCCTCATTTCAAGTCAGGTTTGTATAAAATGTATTTAGAAGACAGAGAATAAGTGATGGTAATCGTTTCATTTCTGTGGCTGTACTGGCCCCACGCCGTCCCGCCAGCCTGCCAGGCACGCCCCTGCATTAAGGGGCTGGCATCCCTTGTGTCCTTGGCCTAGAAGCTGCCTCCCCAGGTAGCTCTGTAGCTGCTCCCATGTCTCCTTTAAGCCATAGCTCAAACATCCCTTTCCCAGGGAGGCCTCCACTGACCACTTTTATTACAAAAGAACAAAGGTTCTCAAACTTTAGAAAACTCTTGATGGTAACCCTTTCATTCCCAAAGCTCCATTCCAAAGCAAGATATAAAATAACAATAGGTTTAACTCATCAATGGTTATGTCAGAAACATGATCTTAACCCTCACTGGTTTATTTTGCCGCAGTCAATTGACAAACTTTCTAGTGTTTATTGGTATACACATAGCCCTTTTGGGTCATGGAAACAAAAGAGATGCTACCCACTCTGCTGCTTCTGAGAGCAGAGCAGAAGATTCCTTATTGATCCACTTTCAGTTCACTTCCTTATTACACACAGCATATCCACATCTGTATCATTTTGTTATGAATTAGTCTAATTATTAAAACTGTTTGCTCCTAAATAAAAGTATCAATAAACTAGAATAATGTAGAACTATTTGTCTTACAGAACTATTCTCTAAAAGAATGTTTTAAACTATGTAACATTTAACATTTTGATTATCCCAAGTAATTCTTTAAAAAATTAGCAAAAACCCTCAACAAAGAATAACAGATAATAATCACCATCAAAGAGATACCCAAGACTTTACAAGTAATCAGGTGCTTTCACTCACATTCAGCAGAGAAACTCACTTTTCCCTGAGCATGTTGCTTCAATACACAATTTAATGTGACCACATTTCACAGATCATGGTTAAAAGTGTCCTTGCTAAAATACACAGCAAGGTCCAGGACTTACAGCACTTTTCCAAGGCAAACTCAGTAAGTCATTACTAGGCATCATCAGTTTCTTAGATCTTAAACTTGTCAAGCTACTTACCTAGGTCTTTTTCTAAACTACTAAAATACTTCAGACTTTCCAAAGTATATTATTTCTAGCTCCTATACTGAAGGCATATAGACAGCTCACCTTTCCCCTCAACATCTATTTTTCATTAAGTTACATAACAGACATCTTTTAGGTTTTCAAGATGCTTCTGTATAGAGGAATCAATACATTTTTCAACATGTTAAGTAAGTAAATGTTTACAGGCCACAAAATGATGAGATTCCTCATTACATAATATAATAGGATAGGATAAATTCTCCTAACATGTAACTGATTTTTGAAGGGTAAGTCATGTACCCCAAACTATACTTTAAACCTCCTGGCTACCTAGTCCATTTAGTAAAATCCTTGAGAGATTTACCAATGATACACCTAAAGACCTAACTCACTAACAAAGATAACTGTTTTAAGCACTGCAAGAACTGATTTTAAGAGAAACTCACACTCTCAAAAATATATATATATATAAATTCAGTGGCCATTTACCTTTTCATTATAATGTTAGTTATCCTATAGTACTCAATTATCTAAGATAAAAGGCACAGCATAGTATTTAGTCTTCTAACATACAAAGAAGAACTGTATTTATCACATGTGATGAAATACAGCTTCTTGTTCTTGAAGGCTGCTGCTGCTGCTAAGTCACTTCAGTCGTGTCCGACTCTGTGTGACCCCATAGACGGCAGCCCACCAGGCTCCGCGGTCCCTGGGATTCTCCAGGCAAGAACACTGGAGTGGGTTGCCATTTCCTTCTCCAATGCGTGAAAGTGAAAAGTGAAAGTGAAGTCGTTCAGTCGTGTCCTACTGTTAGCAACCCCATGGACTGCAACCTACCAGGCTCCCCTGTCCATGGGATTTTCCAGGCAAGAGGACTGGAGTGGGGTGCCACTGCCTTCTCCATCTTGAGGGCTAGACTTGAGCTATCCAATATGGTAGCCAGTAGCTACATATGTCTGTTGAGCACTCTATAATATATTTAGTCCAAACTGAGACACACATCAGTGTAAGGTACACATTAGATTTCAAAGATTAGTATGAAAAAAATGTAAAATATCTCACTAATAATTTTATGTTGCTTATATTTTGAAATAATATTTGACATATTGGGTTCAATAAAATATTAAATTCATCTGTTTCTTTTTACTTTTTTAATGTGGCTACTAAAAAATTTTAAATTATATACATGGCTCACATTTTATTTATTTTTTAAAAATTTTTAATTTTCCTGGGTCTTTGTTGCAGCGCACAGGCTTTGCTGCCTAGTAGCATGTGGGATTTTAGCTCCCCAAGCAGAAATCGAACCCATGTCCCCTACACTGGAAGGCAGATTCTTAACCACTGGACCATCAGGGAAGTATCGCTTATATTTCATTTCTATTGGAGAGGACTTGTTTAGACTAAAGTGGACAAAAGGCACAATCAGAGGCCAGCTCCATAGTGTGTCATAAATATCCTGCAACCATACTACTTTCTAAGGTTTTGAGGTTATTAGCAGATCATCAAATCCCACAAGCAACAGAACACTAAGCCTATGTGAACTCAGTTTGCAATGAACACAATAATAAATCTACACATGTTAATAATATCATAGTGGTTAATTAGGTAACTTGGTAACCACCTGCTGTAACTGTCTTTAAAATGACTATCAATAGTATTGTTTTGACATAAAGCTCATAGATTTTATTTTTTTATTACCTCACTTCTATAAGTACTACACTGAATATTCTTATAAACAGTTAACTGTCTACTGAATACCTTGTTTTAGATAAAATGGGCATTTCAAATTCATCATGTCAAAACTGAATTCATTATCTTGCTGTTAGGAGTCGATTCTCTATGGTATTTCTGTGTGTCTCAGAGTAGAAATGGTTTATCCCTCCAGGTTGGAGGGCACACTGCTCCCTGACAAGGATAATGAAGATAATGCCACCCTCCGAGGCAAGGTTAGCCAGCTCTGCTAGTAGGTGCTTACAAGCCTGGGAGGACATGGATCCACCTGTGTCTGAGGGCATGGCATGTCCCTGAGCCTCACTCTGTACTACAGGACTTGGGGAACCAGTATGAACATGCAGATCATACTGACTACTTTGCTATGAGCAATAAACTGTCTATCTGACTGGGTTCATTGTTTCCTTCTTACAGGAATCTACAGAAGTGTGGTGAGCCAGCCTAGCAGCTGCGGCTATTTAAGAACTGCTTAATGTTCCTCCTTCCTTTGTGTCCTCAGTCTTCATACAAACGCCACTATCTACTCCACTGCCCAAGTCAGAAATCCAACCATCAGTCTTGACTCTTGCCCCTCATTCACCATATCCAGAGCGTCACCATGTTCTAGTTATTCTACCAACTACATTTCTATTTCACCTGCCTTCACCCTGGTTCACATCATTACCCTCTCTCACTTGAATGCCTAATTTGTGTCAGCATCTCTAGTGTTGCCCTACTTCACCCTTTCTTCATGTTGCTGCTGTAACGATCTGTTTACGTCATTTTATTGCCCTCAGGATAAAGCCCAAACTTGTCAAAGTTAAGATTTTAAGATCAGAACTTATGTTGAATGTTTCTTGGAATTCTGCTTGTGATTATATTACTGGGAGGAGGAGGGAAGGAAAACAGAAAGAAAGATTAGCCCATTTCTAACATTAAAAACTGTGGAGCAAAATGTAAGTTGGGGGGTAGACCTTAGTTAGTTCATCAAAACTTCTCTCTTCCTCATTCACGAGCATAGCTGAACTCTAAGACTTTTCTCTGTTAGAACTGGTAATGAAAAGGGGGTCCAACACAGTCAGGAAGGGACATTTTTATTTTATTTTTTGCCAGCCACATTTATTCTGATGAAGAGAATGCTCAGGCTGTTAGCAAACATGCCCTTCCTGTTACTAGACTTAGAAGAGGTGACTGGTGTCAAATCTATCTTTCTTTTAGGTTCAGGGCATTCAATAAAGAGGCTTCTTTTCTTTTTTTTCCTTTTAAATGATATTTTAAGCATGCTTAATTCAGATGTATCATGTTAACTGAACTGGGGAAAATTCAAATAAGATTATCCTGCTTTTCATTTGGTCTAGCTCCTATTTTTCATGACTTAGCTCAGATTTTCTTTCAAGAAACCTTCTCTGACTCCCAAAATAGGGTTATATGTCTTTCCTATGTGCTTACTCATGTTTTAGCATTTAATTTGTTGTTGTTGCTATTTAGTCAGTAAGTCGTGTCTGACTCTGAGACCCCATGGACTGTAGCCTGCCAGGCTCCTCTGTCCATGGGATTTCTCAAGCAAGAATACTGGAGTGGGGTGCCATTTCTTTCTCCAGGGGATCTTCCCAACCCAGGGATCAAACCCTATATCTGGTTGGCAGACAGAGTCTTTAACACCGAGCCATAATGCACAGTATTAATCTCTGGTAATCTCCTTGAAGACAGAGTGCTTAACTCATCATCTATACCTCTATGCTATAGCATCATGCCTGACCTATAGTGGGTACCCAATAAATAATTATTTACTTTAAATATATAATCAGATCACACTTCCAAAAATCAGAAATGGAATTGTAATCTTGAAGGGAAAGAAACAGAGGAAAGGGATTTTGGTTGTAGAGCTTTCCTTATCTTCTAACACATACTCAAACACACATACATACCTACTGACATGCCAAATCACTGAAGTTTTCCTAATTTCAATACCCTGCCACTCCAAAGTTTGAAGTTTCAGAGCCATTAGAAGCTTTCATGAGAAAAAGAAAAAATGTATTTTTTTTCAAGGCAGATTTTGATGTAATCTATATGCAACTCAAGTCTGCTTCCAGGCCAGGAGCACAAAGATGGTGAAGTTAAGATGTCCAGCTTAACTGGACACTTACTTCATCCAACACTTTGGGATGAAAGATCCTCACATCTGCTTACTAGCCTTTTCAAGGGGTATTTTTGGCCCCAGGTTTGAATTTTGAGAAGAGAAACTTGAAATGCCGCTAAGATTTCTTCAAAGACTTTACCCAGAGCAACCAATGTAGCCCCTCGAAAAACAAAAAAGAGAGATCTTTAAGGCAACTGGTATAACACAGTAGATTTTAAGAAGGCCTATGATTCCAGCAATGTGAATAGCTTAGGGAGACACTGGTGTCCTGGTAATCACTAATTCAAATTACCTAATTTAAATTTTCAGAGTTTTCTTTGGCCAATAGCTGAATTATCAGTTAATAAAATGATTTTCAGTAAGATCACTGTAGTGCAACCTTATTTTTTAATGGCCTGGTTCTTTTAGATTATTGAAAGCAAAGTTCTTAAACTCACAGAGCATTTTCCTTCATATAAAGAATAAGTATATCAAGCCCACATGCCACAACTACTGCGCCTACAGGCCACAGCTCTAGAGTCTGTGCACTACAATGAAAGGTCCCACATCTAGTAACCAAGACTCATGCAGCCAGATAAATAAATGAATATTTTTAGAAAGAAAAACAAAGACTATCATCACACTTACAGATAAATCTGGATTCCAGTAATGACCCTGCAACTTGCTATATGAACTTGGAGTAATAATGTTAAAACTTCTGAGCCTCGGCTTCCTCTTTGTGCTGAGGATTAATTAAATAATAATACAATGGATCCATAATATTACCCACTACTCTGTTCATGCTCAATAAATGGTAGTCATAATTTTCACAAGATTCTTTATAGCATGAGTTAGCAGGCCAAACCTGTCCACCACTGTTTTATAAATAAAGCTTTACTGGGACACAGCCACAATCATTAGTTCATGTTTTGTCTGTGCCTACATTTACACTACAATGACAAAGTTGTGCAGAGTAATGACAGAGTTAGAGCAGAGACCATATGGCCCACAAAACCTAAAATATTTACTATCTGGCCTTTTACAGAAACAGGCTGCTGACTCCTACTTACAATAAATTTCACTAAAACTTCTAAGATAATATTATCACCTTTTAGACCATTAATAAACCAAATAAGCTTTCCTGGCTTTACTATACTCAAAACTTTGTATCAAGTGCAGTGAATTCAACCTCACAAAGACAATGGCTCATCCAATGGCTCTTTCATCTGTCCTCAACAGTGAATGGGTGTGGCTGGGAAAGCCTGATGGGAAAGGCTGCACAAAATAATGAGCAAAATCTAACTCTTTGTAACAAACTGATAAGCTTGCACTTCTATATTCTAGGCTTAATCAGAAAGACCAGAAGGCAGGATATTAGTTAGGGTTCCCCATTCAGCCATCACTGACTTCATTTCTACTGGTCTCTGGAAGTACTAATCAATAAAATCTTTCTAGGAAAATAGGACCTTATAGCACTGTAGCATTCTTCCAAAGGTAAAACAGAACTTGAGTAGTGTTATGCAGTGGAGGCTATCCCTGAACAAATACTTCCCATTCCTCCTGAAGTGTTTATATTAATTAATGCAACTGGATGAGCGCCTAAGAATTCTCCTGATACCTTGCATCTCTACTTTCATTTGAAAAAAAATGCTCCTCAAGGGAAGTGAGTCCACGTTGCTTCCCTGCTCTCGACCTGCTAAGAGTAATGACTTGCCATCACACTTAGAATAAAATCCAAGGGCTTCACTGTGGCCCCAATCAGGCTGTACTGTGCCTCTGCCTAACTCTTCACCTCGTTTCCTGCCACTCTCCTCTACCCACTCTGCTTCTTACTAACTCCTGAAGACATCAAACATAAGCCTGTACACGTGAAGCATCCCACTTCCTGCTACACATTTCTGATACGTAGCTGGTTTGGGAAACTCAGCTACATTTCCGATATGGGAAACCTATATGGTTTGTTTCCTCACTTCAGATTTCTGTTCAAGTATCACCTCCACAGAGAAAACTTCTTTGACTGCCTTTTCTAAAGTAGGATACTCTGTTATTCTCTACCCATTGAATCTTTTTTTTTTCACAGCAAATCAAATATATATTTATTCATCTGTTGTAATATATATATGTGTATGTGTGATGAGGACCAAGATTTCATCTCATTAACTAATTTATCTCCAGAGCCCAGAACACTGCCTGGTATAAAGCAACAGTGAATTATCACTGACAGGGAATCTACTGAATCAACTATGTGAAGGATTTGACTACTCAAGGAAAGCTTTCAGCAAACACAACTGACAGGGGAATGAGAAGACCAGTAATAGTAATGGTGACCATGAGAATCTAGAATACTCACAGAAGGAAAGGTAGAAGGCTGAAGGAACTAGATTAGCATCAGAATTAGAGTAAGATTTTTAATAGCTAGAGGATAGTAGGCAGGATGGAAGGAAAAAGAATAAGGCCAGGCCTCAGATGGCTGAAGCCTGAGCAAAATGGAGAAAAATCTCTCTTTTTATAATCCCATTCTCTCCCTGTCATTTTCCTTCCTCTCATGTCTCCTCTAGCAATATGCATGCTAAGTTGCTTCAGTCGTGTCCGACTCTTTGTGACCCCATAGACTGTAGCCTGCCAGGCTCCTCTGTCCATAGGATTCTCCAGGCAAGAATACTCAAGTGGGTTGCCATGCCCCTTTCCAGGGAACTCCCTGACCCAGGCACCAAACCCATGTCTCTTGTATCTCCTGCACTGGCAGGTGGGTTCTCTACCACTAGCGCTAGTTGGGAAGTCCTTATGTACCCACTTTTGCCACCTCTCTTCCGCCTCCTCTTTTGCCTCCTCAGTCATAAATTGTTTTTCACTTGTATATTGCCTTCACAGAGTTTTTTTCCTGTGAATCAGTAGCCTCAGTAAAAGAAAAGATCTCTAATGAGAAACTCTTAAGAGTATATTTGATATTCCTTAGATGCTAAGAACACCAACATCATCAGCATCAGTATCAGGTACTCATCATCAATGCAACCAACTGAAAAAACGAAACCTGAAGCCATTCCCTTTCACGTCCTACATCAAGAATTCCGAATGCTTTGGGAATTCATCTGTTTAATTTTCTTCTCTCCCTTCTCCAGAAAATATCTTTAAAATATAATCATCATTTTTAGTTTCACTGAGGTATAACTGACATATGTATAATTGCACATATTTAATGTATATATTTTGATGAGTTTGGACATATGTGCACACATCACCACAATTAAGGTACTATAAACATATCTAGAATCTCCAAAATTTTCCTTGTATTCTTTTGTGTTTTTGTGCTGTTGTAAGAGCACATAAAGTGAAAAACATGAGATTTAGCTTCAACATTTTAAAGTGCACACTATCAGATTTTTAACTATTGGCACTGTGTTGTACAACAGACTCAACATATTTGACTTCTATCCTCAAATTGCCTTTAAAATCTTATGACACATCCACTAAAGTATGTTTGCTAAAATCCTAGGCCTTAGCATTACTCTGTTTTATTAAGTTGACCCCGGTGCTGATTCAAGTTAAAATAAATGAAAACTGACAAGCAGTCTCATCAGACTCATAAATGATTGTGTACATGTGCCTCTTTTCAGCCCTCATCAAATGACACTGGGCTTGGTGTTCAGCTTGACTCTCTGAAGGATAATTTCTAATACATTAGCAGCAGCCAACATAATAATATATATGAATTTCAGTCAAATACCTCTCAAAATATAATAACCCAGGACATCAACTTACTCATTTTAAATTCTTCCATAGGAGTTTACAGAAAGAACATGATCTCTGTAATCCAAAAGGAGTCTTGAGAACGTAAACTGTGAAAAAAAAAAAATTAGGAGGAATTCATAATGAAGCTCGTGTTTTACCCATTAATCTTAGATACCAAAGAAAAATCAAAGCAAGGAGAAATTTTTTTAATATCAAGCATATTTACAAGTGACAAGGCATTAAGATTTATAAACATGATAACCTACTTAGAGCTAATCAATATATTCAACAACAAACAAGATAACCTGTCTTAAATGATTTACTGCATTATTTTGGTAACTACACTTAAATTAACTCCAATTACAACTCTATATTCAAGACTTGAGAGAGAAAAAAGTTAATTATACAAACTAAAATTCAAAAGCCTAGAGTATTAATCTCCTCTACCTATATCCCTGTTTCATCTTTCCAACGCTCCACACCCACACTCCCTGTCTCTGTCATTGTACATTCAAGCCCATACTATCGAGTTCAATAGGGTTAGTGTGAAGTTAGAATAAAGTATGTATAGCTAGCAGTGTGACTTTATTATTTGTTTTGCTTAGTTCCAGGACTGAAGAATGTGAATTTCAATGCAAAGGGTGGTCATTTGTGCAGGTATATCTCTCTTCCCACTCCTCAATGAAGCTGTGCCTTCAGCGACATTCAAGAGCGCAAAATATGACTGTTTGTATTTATCTGTATTAGTATCACAATATATTTACCTTGGAAGGGATAGCTCCAAATTTAGCTTAGCAGCCTACTCTGGCTTAAAACAAAACATATTTCCCTAAGGCATTCCCCTTCTGAAATAATTCATTACCATAAAAGTTAAGTATTTACAGGACAAAAATCTGAAACAATAGTAAGAGCAACAAAACATTCTGCTTTTCATTCCCACTAACTTGGTGTTAATGAAATGTGACACTGCATTCAGCATAGCATGATAAACACGAAACGGTGACCGACGTACAAAGATAATATGAAAACTCCTTCCCTGGTGGTTCAGATGGTAAAGAATCCGCCTGCCAGTTCAGGAGAAGCAGGTTTGATCCCTGGGTCGGGAAGATCCCCTGGAGAAGGGAATGGCTACCCACCCCAGTATTCTTGCCTGGAAGTTCGAAGGACAGAGGAGCCTGGCGGGCTACAGTCCATGGGACACAGAGAGCCGGACACAACAGAGCAACTAACGACAAAAGCAAAACAAAAATCCTTCTCTTTTCTTTTCATATGCCCTTTGTGTTAGCTGGAAACATACTATAATAAAGATAAAATTGGTTGCCAGTGAGCCTAGAAGGAGGCTTCAAAAATAAAATTATTTTTCCCAGTGCCCCATAAATGATACATCATACAGGACTCAGTTCTTACTTCTCTGTGTTAGAAGCTATACTAAATGCAGTTAAACAAGAGAAAAATATCTAAATAACTCTCAGAAGTGGCATACATAGATATTAGATCTCTGTTGAAATCTCAAAACTTACATTATCTAAAGGTTTAAATCACCTTTAAAACAGTATTAAAATTCCAAACTCATGTTCTGTTTATATTTTTTTAAGTAGATATATATTCCTAGCAACATGTTTGTATCTGATGTTGCTCATATAAATAAAAGTATATAGTCATTTTAGGGATTAATAGAAAAACAGACATCTGCACAGAACATTTCCCTTATTATCATGTTAGCATATTTTTCCTATTTTTGAATTTACTACAAAATAAAATGAGTTGATTTTTACCCTCAAGTTTCTCTATAATGTATACTGCCAATAATGCAAATATTTTAATTCCACATTAGAAGAATCTTATTTTCCTCTAAAAATCACTATAGAATTTAGCCCTGAAGAGACCTCATAACACATACAAAAAAATCAAGATATGACTATGGCACACTGGCATACCAGTTACCACTTAACAGATATTACTTTAACCATTACTTTTAAACTGAAAGCCATCTTTTTTTAAAATCTCAAGCAAGATCCCATTGGTCATTAGAATGCTATTTGGCCTCTTCCTAAATAAGTGCCAAATTGAATCAATTACACAAGAATCAACTAGCAAAAAACTATATACAAATCAACTGTATTAACTATCAGCCAAACTGTATATTCAAAAAAGCAACTCTCTTCTGTCAGAAAGTCACATTTGGGGTTCATGGGAGTATAAACTGATACCTTTCCAGAAAGCAATTTGGGGTAACATTTATAAAATACTACTGTTTATTCTCTTTGACCAGTAACTCTATTCCTAAGAATTAACCTAAAGAAATCATCAGAAATAAAGTTTTTATATATATAAAGATGTGCATTCCAACTTACTTACTAGACTTACTCTAGACTTACTAGAGTAGAAGTTAAAAAATGCAAACCTCAAAACAAAGCTTAGATTTAAAATAAATACCATGCAGCCATTTAAATCACAATTATGAATAAAATATTATGACTTAAAATTCTCAGCACACATACATAAACCATACCAAAATATTTAAAGCAATTACCTGTGGTTGGCATAATTATAGGTTGTTTTTATATACCTCTTTTGTATTTTCAGGAGCTAATATTGCTATTCAAGAATATTTTAACATCCTATACTGAACTTACTATAAACCAAGGGGCTTTGATAGAAGCGATTTCACTGACAGTCACAGAACATTTCCCAAGCACAGAGAAGAAAAGATGGCTGGTCAAAAGTAGATGACTGTCATCAGCTAGCTTTTCCTCAAGCACCAGGAACACTGCTACAGTTCCCCTGCTAATATCCATCAGTAATCAAATTAGTGGAGCACTCATGTTAACAATTTGTATTTCCATCTGAGGGTGAATTTATTTAACTAACAGCTGTATTTCCCAGTAAAGACACTTAGTACAACAAACTTGCATGAAAAGGAATAGGACTTCGCCGGTGGCTCAGACAGTAAAGAGTCTGCCTACAATGAGGGAGACCTGGGCTCGATCCCTGGGTCAGGAAGATTCCCTGGAGAAGGAAATGGCAACCCACTCCAGTACTCTTGCCTAGAAAATCCCATGGATGGAGGAGCAGGCTACTGTCCATGGGGTTGCAAAGAGTCAGGCAAGACTGAGCGACTTCACTTTCTTTCTTTCTTTCTTTCTTTCTATGTTAACTGACATGATGCTAAATGCTTTGCTGTTGTTGTTGTTCAGTTGCTAATTAATGTCTGACTCTTTGAGACCTCACAGACTGTAGTTCGCCAGGCTCCTCTGTCCTCCACTACCTCCTGGAGTTTGCTCAAATTCATGTCCACTGAGTTGGTGATGCTATCTAACCATCTCATCCTCTGCCGCCCTTTCTCCTTTTGCCTTCAATCCTTCCAAGCATCAGGTTCTTTTCCAGTGAGTTAGCTCGTCAAATCAAATAGCCAAAGTAATGGAGCTTCTGCAATAGCCCTTCCAATGAATATTTAGGGTTGACTTCCTTTAGGATTGACTGGTTTGATCTCTTTACTGTCCAAGGGACTCTCAAGAGTCTTCTCCAGCACCACAGTTTGAAAGCATCGATTCTTTGGCATTCAGGCTTCCTTGGTGCCTCAGACAATAAAGAATCAGCCTGCAATGTGGGAGACCTGGGTTCGATCCCCCTGGGTTGGGAAGATCCCCTGGAGAAGGGAACATCTACCCACTCCAGTATTTGGCCTGGATTTCCATGGACAGAGAAGCCTGGTGGGCTATACAGTCCATGGTGTCGCAAAGAGTCAAGACACCACTGAGCGACTTTCACTTTCAGCCTTCTTTATGATTCAACTCTCACATCTGTACAAAACTACTGCAAAAACCAAAGCTTTACATATTTCAGCACTTTACATATTTATTTAATCCTTACAATACTGTAACGTAGGTATTATTATTTTTCAGAGAAGGGAACTGAGGCTCAGAGAGGTTAGCTAACTTATCTAAGTATACAAAGCTAGTAAACAGTGATACTAGAATTTGAACAAGCTTTTCCATATGCAGAACTTTCTAAAGATATCAGTGAAGGAAACGGTTAAACTGTAATGATGAGATTATTCATTCTGCATAAGATAATGGCATTGAAAATATTTCCATGGTAAAACACTAAATAAATAATTTTGAAACAGCCAATAGCTAATTCACTGAACATTAATAATAAACAGACTCCAAGTAGTCAAGAGAAAAGCAAATAAATGCTTCAAGTAACATTCAATAAGATAATGCCTAACATTAACTGTGTCTGGAAATTACAGATGTTCAACAAATACAGTATTGACCAAACTAATTGAGATCGGCTGATAAAAATAAAAATAGAAACAAATATTTATCACTTTCCAAAAGCTATATGAGCACACTCAAGTTACAAAAAATTAACTTAATTAAATTATAATATAATAGGGACTTCCCTGGTGGTCCAGTGGTTAAGAATCCACCTTCCAAGGTAGGGGACATGGGCTCTATTACTGCTCAGGGAACTAAGATCCCACAGGCCTCAGGGCAGCTAAGCCCACATGCTGCAACCACCAAGCCCATGCACTCTGGAGCCTGCATGCCACAAGTAAGACCAGACACAGCTACAAATAAATAAATATTATAATATATAATTAATTTATGCCAGACAACTGTTTATCATTAGGTAGAAAATGGAGAAGGGATTTTATATATATATATATATATATATATATACAGAGTAAACATAAATCCCACACACAGTGATGCATTTAGCACCTAATAAAATCAATACAACTTGATTAAGGATCTAGAAAGAAGATAAAATAATTGAGAAAGTTTCTATTTTAACTCTTAAAATCTAACCACTAAAAATTTTAACCTCAGTGCTACTTTCCTTTAAATGAAGCATTCTAGGGACTTCTAGAATGTTCCTGTTTGGATAAAACTATTAGAAATCATAGCTTTTAATAATTTAAATAATCTGTTAAAATTCTACTAACAAAGTCAAGAGTTATATGGCTACAGTTTTGATTCACAAACACATGATGTAAATAATTTTTGCCTATTTTTAACAATATATAAAACCTCTACCACTATACCATTATGATAATTAAATAAGTTAAAGTCCATGTGTTCTATAAACTTCCTAAGGTCAAAATTGTTGCTGGCAAAACACTAAGGGTCAATTTTTCACAAGCTAAAATATACAAAGGAATTTAAATTGCTACAGATAATCAAGGAGCAGATTTGGACTAAAATAACATACTAAATACATAAATATACTTAAACATATGTATATTAATATATTTACTTATACATTTATATGTTTATATATATATCTATAAATATATTATGTAAGTATTTGTATCTATTTATATTTTTATGTATTTATTTAATAGTGCTATAGGACACTCTTAAAGACCAAAAATATACCCCTTTTAAGATACAAAGGAATTAAGACTGGGTGTGTTGATATTCCTGGAAAGTAGACCTATCTTGGGGTTCCCAGGTGGTGCTAGTGATAAAGAACCCCCCTGCCAATGCAGGAGACATAAGAGACACAGATTCAATCCCTGGGTTGGGAAGATCCCCTGGAGGAGGGCATGGCAACGCACTCCAGTACTCTTGCCTGGAGAATCCCATGGACAGAGGAGCTTGGTGGGCTACAGGCCACAGTGTCACAAACAGACATGACTGAAGCGACTTAGCACACACAGTACAGACCTCAAACCCTGGCACAGCGTGGATAACCTATCACGGATAATCAAGAAATTAAGTAGCACCGTCACCCAAGATCATTAGCAAGGGATTATTTTAAGCTTAAATGAGACTAACTTATAAAAATGGTATTAGTATATTTTATGTCTTCTCTGTAAATAATTGTAAATTATATAATCTAAATGAATAAACAGAAATAAGAGGTGGGTCCAAATTAGGATATTAATATTACCTGCGATTATTAGCCAAAATAGAATTATAAATAAGATTAAAAGGATTAATAAAATCTGTTGAGTTAAAGCCATAAAATTAACCTCCACTAATGATCCAGTAATTGTATTTTTCAGGCAATTTTTAAAAATAATTTTATTTATTTATGGCTGTGCTGGGTCTCCACTGCTGCGTGGGATTTTCTCTCGCTGTGGCAAGTGGGTCTACTCTTTAGTTGCAGTGCTTCGGCTTCTCACTGCAGTGGCTTCTCTTATTGCAGAGCATGGGCTCTGGGGGGCACAGGCTTCAGAGGTGTGGGTCCCAGTCTCTGGAGCACAGGCTCAGTAGCTGTGGTGTGCAGGCTTAATTACTTCACAGCATGTAGGATCTTCCCAGATCAAGGATCAAATCCGTGTCCTCTGCATCGGCAGGCCGATGCTTTACCGCTAAGCCCCTCTGTCCAATAATTTTTATGTAAAATTGTCCATCAGATTGAATACTTGTACAAGATTTGTAAATACAGATAAAACTTTAAACAGTTCAGAGAGTAAAAGTGGTTAAAATAAGAATCATACAGTAATTGCTGAAAATGTGCTAATAATTTGTCACAGTGAGTCAGACCCTAAGGTTTTATCTTACTCTTTGTTATGTTTCCAGAACCAAGTACAGGGCCTGCAAAAACTACAAGTTGTTAGTTATATCAAACTGAGGTTACATACTTCAGCAAGTTGTGCCAGATTATCTTTTATGAAGAATTCCCATCCTGAATATTTTAGTTCATGTATGAGTATGTGAATTTTTCTGGGAAGAGGATTAATATCTTTCATCACAGATTAAAATGATGTTAAAAGCTACAGATCTAAACAAAATATGGACATGCTGAATATAGGCTGTCTCTCCTAAACACAGAGAGGTAAGGTAGCTCTAGAAATAGTTCAGAAGAGAAAGGCCAGCTCTGGAAGGAAAAAAATGGAGTTTTTTGGTAGCGTTTTTTCATTTGTTTATTGCCCTTGTTTTGCCGATGTCAATCAATATTAGAAAATTACTACAGTTCTTTACTTAATTCAGCTGCACAAATGTAACCACTGATACAGTTCCAGTACAGCATACTTTAGAAAGGTACACTACTGTTATGAAGTTAAATGTACCTACAATAAGATGAACAAGTTGAGGTTACACGTAATATCTTACTAGAAAATTATCTTTAGAAACTCAAGTTTAACTTAGTAATATACTTTGTATTAATTTCTGTAACTCTTGCTTGCCATAACTGAGTAAAATAGTGACTAAACATCACATGATAAAGTAAGCTGGATCTCCTATTAGCTCTCTCTTTACATATAACTTAAAAATCTTCTTTTAAAATTATGAGCGTACCTATTCTGTAGGTGAACACCACACAGCCCTGCCCCACCAAGCATACTCTGTGCGCCAATCCTCATGCCAGCTATAACTAAAATGCGATAATCCCACACCATTACATTAAGCAAGAGCCAAGTCCCGGATTTTACACTGTCTGATTACTAAGATCACATTAGCTCACTACCAGTGGTTTAGTCACTGTATCAACTACTGGTATTACATCTCTGGATGCAATGAAAGTTAACAATGCCATTTTTATGTCATACAAAAAAAAATTCATTCAGTCTGTTTTCCCTTTTTGATTACAGTTCATTTAAGGGAAAAATGTTGCTGTATGGCTTGACAATGTTTTATGTATCTTCGGCTGATAGAACACACAAAACGTTTGAATAGGCCCATTTATTTGAGCAGACGTATTAAATAATACTTTAAATGTGAACATGCATGTCATAAATTTTGTAGTCTCTTTAAAGTAGGATAAATCTGGTATTTAAAATAGTCTTTGTTCAAAGCCATTTTTTTTTCTAACAGTCATAAAGGGACTCTGATTTGTGCTGCATGAACAATGCCAGCATCATCATTTTAATGTTATCCATATGGGCTTCTAATAATAGATAAGAGTCTACATTTGTATTATATGTCTTAGAGACATTTAAAATCTAGATAAGGAAAGGCTGATTTCATTGGCCCCATAGTTAAAGGAAAGCAGACCCTAATTAAAAGAATTCTGTTCTGAATTAACTAGTTTGACATGTGCTAATTGACAGTTCCTGTGAAATGGTTCTAATTAAAGTCAATATGTCTTTTTCAATTAAAAGGAAATTAAGAATATACTAATATACATTAACAACTTAATCTGCCTTCAATATCCCATACATCAGCTGCTTTTTTCCCCCTTAACGTTATTGAAGAGCCATCTGACATGAATCATCTACTGTTTGCTTATGGTATCTCATTATTACTTCACACGAGCGCAGGAGTAGTGTATGTCCCCTTGAGGGAGAGGATAACCTGCACATGCTTTAATTTTAAGATCCCCCAACTCTTAGTTCATTAAAAGTAAGCCCACCTTTTTGAATTTAAAAAATGGACACTCTTAGTAAGAATCTTTGCTAACTGAAAACAAAGACAAGTGTTCTCAATTAGTTAGTCTTTTACTATAGGCCTTAGAGGTAATTGCATTCTGCTGGAAAGAAGGCTGGACTGTTTTCATCATTTGGCTTGATTCAATGCAAAGCTTGATCTGAGCAACATACAACAGAAAACATCTTTCAAATTAGGTTCTGTTTCCCAAGTGAAACTTCGGGGAAATTTCAGGTGGGAATACTTCGCATTGTATATGTAACAGAAAAATAGAAAGCAAGATCGCTCAAATGCCAGCACTAACAGAAGGCCCATCATATTCACTGAAAATGTAGCATTAGAGAAGCTGTTTATAGAAACAAAATTAAATATTCAAATGTGCATTACCAAAGCTATGGTATTGGCAACGGTAACACTAGAGAAAGTAATATTAAACTCAAGCATCAATACAAATGAACACAGCATTAACATCACATAGAGAACTATGGAAAAGATTAAAACTATTTTTTTCTTAGTAGATAATTATAATTTAGATATTTTAATTATAATAAAAATATTTTTAAAGAAATTTTTATACTATCAAGATACTATGTTCAGTCCTTTTACATGATATAGCTTATATTTTGATAGGCATTTTTTGATAACCCTCTTTTTCCAGCATTTAAAATTCAACCTTAGCAAACTGTTTCAGCATGTTTAATACAGATCAAAAAAATGGTAAACAAGTCATTTCCACTTTTACTCACTTACATTATTAAAGATTAAGTTTGCTAATACCTGTAGGATTGAGTATGTGTAGAAGAGCTGGGAGGATAGTCAGCCTACCAGTCAACCCAAGATCTCTTATTGAAAGTATTTTTTCCTAATATACTCTATTATTCTCTTCTGAGTAGTTATCAAAACCTTGGATGAGCATCACTATTTGTGGGATTCAGCAGCTGAAGTCTAGTGAATTTTCAGAATAAGTAAATGCAAATTAACCCATGTTCAAAAAAGTTACCTCCTTATATTATAACCAGATTCAAAAGTCCAAAAGCAATGCTACTTATCACCATATATCCAGCCCCTGGCTTGATGTGCAATCCTAGGATCCTGCTCCTCAAGCTGGTATAGACTGGAAAGGCTGGAGTAACATCACGTGCTCAGCTCTCTGAAACGGGAGAGAAGCCAATACCACAACTTTTCTGCCCAATTAAAGAGCATTGTCTGTAATAGGCCTCCACAACATAAGGCCTGCACACAGCCATGAAGCAGCTGCTCATGACCCACCCACAGACTTGAGAAAGGGGAGCAAGTAGAAAGACAGACAATATGGCACCCGTGTCAGCAGCAAGAGACAAGGCTGCCCCACAGACTCCACGTCTCAGCTCAGGCTACAGGGACAACACTCCACATCTAAAGTCACAATGGAAATCAATGCCACCTGTCAAGCCTTCCAACAAAGGCTGTCATTCACAGTACTGATCTAGATTGGAATAAGAATTTCTTTAAAGGGAGGAGCTACATGAACTGATACTAGGAAAACTCTGTAGCATTCATCTGACAGCTTATGTTCTTCGAGCAAGTGATATTTACTGATGATTCTCATGGCTTATTTTCTCTGTCAGAACTTGTTTTCATCTTTTCCCTTGCTCCTGTTATTTAATAACCAATGGGTGACAATAAAACATATTGCTCAGACTGGCACACTTTTAAGAATGATCATGGAAGGGAGTGATATTATGGAAGGTCACAGAGTATAAAGCTCTAGAGTCAGCCCCTTCACCAAAAACTATTGAGCTGCAAGAACTGCTAGAATTTAGAACTCTGGGGTCTAATTGAACACATGGAGCATCCAGGGAAGTGACTGACAAACAAAGAAGCCAGCAGATTTTCATGAATTGCATCATCATGCATAAGCAGCAATAATCCTCCATTCCTGTTTCAATCTTTTGGCATCAAGGTGGATAATAAGATCTTCTTCAAAAAACCAGAGTTCTGTGTTTTGATCTACCTGGTAGGTCACTAAGTGGCCAGCACAGAGGCTGGCTATTAATTCAAGCTTAATGGTTTGAACTGCTTCCCTGGCACCATTGAAGGAAGTATATACAGAGTACATCATGAGGAACACTGGGCTGGAGGAAGCACAAGCTGGAATCAAGATTGCCAGGAGAAATATCAATAACCTCAGATATGCAGATGACAACACCCTTATGGCAGAAAGTGAAGAGGAACTAAAAAGCCTCTCAATGAAAGTGAAAGAGGAGAGTGAAAAAGTTGGCTTAAAGCTCAACATTCAGAAAACTAAGATCATGGCATCTGGTCCCATCATTTCATGGGTAACAGATGGGGAAACAGTGTCAAACTTTATTTTTGGGGGCTCCAAAATCACTGCAGATGGTGATTGCAGCCATGAAATTAAAAGACACTTACTCCTTGGAAGGAAGGTTATAACCAACCTAGACAGCATACTGAAAAGCAGAGACATTTCTTTGTCAACAAAGGTCTGTCTAGTCAAGGCTATGGTTTTTCCAGTAGTCATGTATGGATATGAGAGTTGGACAGTGAAGAAAGCTGAGTGCCAAAGAATTGATGGCTTTGAACTGTGGTATTGGAGAAGACTCTTGAGAGGCCCTTGGACTGCAAGGAGATCCAACCAGTCCATCCTAAAGGAGATCAGCCTTGAGTGTTCATTGGAAGGACTGATGCTGAAGCTCAAACTCCAATACTTTGGCCACCTCATGCGAAGAGTTGACTCATTGGAAAAGACCCTGATGCTGGGAAGGATTCAGGGCAGGAGGAGAAGGGGATGACAGAGGATGAGATGGCTCAATGGTATCACTGACTTGATGGACATGGGTTGGATGGACTCCAGGAGTTGGTGATAGACAGGAAAGCCTGGTGTGCTGCAATTCATGGGGTCGCAAAGAGTCGGACACAACTGAGCGACTGAAGTGAACTGAAAGAGACAGAATTCCTTTTACATTTTTTTACTCTTATTGCATCCAGGCATTTAAGGAAATCTGTGTCAGGTCACTAGCTGACCACAGAGATAACAGAACACAGACTTCAGTGACCACACAAGACAAGGAATATAGGCTTTTCAAAAAAAAGATGTAGGAAAGTCACTAAACAAATGAACAACTGCAGATTTCATCATATAATAATAGTCTTTGGTGTAGTAGGAGAACAAGATTTTCAGAATTACAATGTTCAAAATGTCCAGACCTCAATAAGATAATTACAAAGCACACAAAGAAGTAGTAGGAATGCACCACTCATTCACAAGACATAAAAAGAAACAAATTGATGGAAACCATCCTGAGGAAGCCCAGGATTTCACTTACAAGACTAAGACTTGAAAGTTACTGCTTTAAATATGCTAAAAGAGCTAAAGAAAATCATGGACAAAGAATTAAAAGAAATTAAATTATTTCAAAAAATTAAAGTAGAAATTTGGTATTTGAAAAGTATAACAGGTAAAATTTCAATATTCACAAGACACATTAAACAACAGATTCAAGAAATAGTCTTCAAATTTGAAGATAGGGCAATTGTTAACTGCCCAGTCTGAAGAGTAGAAAGAAAACAAGGAAAAATGAACAAGCCTTCAGAGACTTATGGGATACCATCAAACATATCAACATATACATTATGAGAGTCCCAGAAGAAGAAGAAAAAGGAAAAAGGGCAGAAAAAAATATTTGAGGAAATACTATCCAAACACTTTCTAAATTTTATGAAATACATAAATACACACATTCAAGAACATCAGCTGGAGAAGAGAATGGCAACCCACTTCAGTATTCTTGCCTGCAGAATCCTATGGACAGAGGAGACTGGCAGGCTGCAGTGCATGGGGTTGCAGAGTCGGACACGACTGAAGTGACTGAACACAAGAACCCCAACAAACTCCAAGCAGGACAAACTCAAAGAAATCCACATCATGATATATTATTATCAAACTGCTAAAAGACAAAGATGGAGAGAATCTTGAAAGCAGCAGCAGAAAAGTGATTGATCACGTAGAAGCCATTCTCAAAAAGATTAACAGTATATTTCTCATAAAAAATCATGGAGACTAAATGGCAGTATACAATATATTTAAAGATTGAAAGGAAAAGAAATATCAACCAGGAATTCTGCATTCAGCAAAACAATCCTTCAAATATAAAGAAGAAATTATGACATTCTTAGCTAAATGGAAGCTACAGGAATTCAGTATTAGTTATCTGCTCTATGAGAAATGCTAAAGGGAGTCCTTCAGGTTGAAATAAAAGGATACTAGATAGTAACTTAAAGCTACACACACAGATAAAGAACAATGATAAAGTTAACTACACAGATAAATATAAAACCTAATAACGCTATATTTTTGCTATGTAACTCCTCTTTTTTATTTCCTATTTCATTTAATAGACAAATGCATAAAAACAATAATAATAAATCTATGTTAATGGACACACAAGGCATAAAGACACAATCTATGACAGTAAGATCATAAAGGAGAAGATGGAGCCAGTTAGGAGTAGAGTCAATGTATGCTACTGAAGCTAACTTGGTATCAATTCAAACTAGAATTTTATAAATTTAGTAGGTTAACTGTAATTCTCATGGTAACCACTAATACCTAAAAATATATGTAAAAAGAAATGGGAAAAGAAAGGGAAATGATATACAAAAAAAATCAATCAAACACAAAATAAGTCAGTACTAGAGGAGCTGAGGAACAACAAACAATAATACAGAAAACAAACAGCACAATTGCAGATATAAATCCTTCATTATCAGTAATTAATTTAAAGGTGAATGAGTTGAGCTCATCAGTTAAAAGACAGATATTGGCAGAATATTTTTTTAAAGCATAATACAGCTATATGCAGCTTATAAGAGACTCATTTGAGACCCAAAGACACAGATAGGTTAAGAGTCAAGGGATGGAAAAAGAAACTCCATGAAAATAGTAACCAAAGGGAAGACTGGCTATCTATGTCAGACAAAATTGATTTTTATAAACAGTAACCAAAAGGAAATCTGGCTACCTATATTAATATCAGACAAAATTGATTTTACATACAAAACTGTTGCAAGAGACAAAGACATTTTATAGTGGCAGGATCAATTCACTAAGAAGATATAACAAGTACACACACACACACACACACACACACACACACACACACACACACACACACCAAACAGTAGGGCCTCAAATTATATGACGCAAACAGTGACATAACTGAAGGAAGAAATAGTCTCCAATAATAGTTGGAAACTTCAAAAGCCCACTTTCAATAATGGAGAGGACATGTAGACAGAAAATCACTAAGGAAATAAAAGACTTGAATAACATTATAGATCAACTACATCTGACAGACATATATAGAACATGCCACCTAACAATGGCAAAACATATATTCTTCTCACCTGCATGAAGAACATTCTCCAGAACAGACCATATGTTAGGTCATAAAATAATTCTCAAACTTCAAAATATCCAAAATCATACAGTGAGTGATTACAATGGAACCGACCACAATAGAACAAAGCTATATATCAATAACAAAAGAAAAACTGGAAAACTCTCAAATACATGAAAATTAAATAACACTCTTAAGCAATGTAAGATCAGGGAAAGAATAACTAAGGAAATTAGAAAATACTTTCATCTAAAAAAATAAAAACATAATACACCAAAAACTTACAGGATGCAGCAACCAGTGCTCGGAGGGAAATTTGTAGCTATAAACACCTCCACTGAAAAAAAAAAGATTTCAAATAAACAACCCAACTTCACACTCTAAGGAACTTTTAGAAAAGAAGCAGAAACTAAACACAAAGTCATCAGAAAGAAAGAAATAAGGGTTACAGCAGAGAGAAACAAAATAGAGAGAATAGAATCAATGAAACCAAACCTTGTTTCTTTGAAAAAAAAATCAACAAAAATTACAAATCTTTAAGGAGATTAAGAAAAAAAGAAAGAAGATGCAAATAACAATTACTGACCTCACAGAAATCAAAAGGATTATAAGAAAATACTGTGAATGGTTTTATACCAACATGTTAAGACAATCTAGATGAAATGAACAAATTCCTTGGAAAACACACGTTATCAGAAGAGCAGAAAATCTTTTTTTCCTCACCATATGGCACACGGAACCTTAAATCCCCGATCAGGGATGGAACCCATGCCTCCTGCATTGGGAGTACAGAGTCTTAACCACTCGACCACCAGGGAAGTCCCAAGAGTAGAAAACCTAATAGACTATAACAAGTAAAGAGACTGAATCTGTTAATAAAAATCTCCCCAAAAAGAAAAGTCAGGACCATATGACTTCAGTAGTGGGTTCTATCAAATATTTAATGAAGAATTAACATGATTCCTTCTCAAACTCTTCCAAAAAACTGACAAAGCTAGCACATTTTATGAGGTCAGTAATACCAAAGATAATAATAACTAATACCAAAGATATCATAAGAAAACTTCAGATAAATATGTTTTATGAATAAACACACAAAATTCCTCAACAAAACACTAGCAAACCAAATCCAACAGCACATTAAAGAAATTATACACCATGACCAAATGGGATTTAAGTTAGGAACTCAATCAAGGTTGAACTTCTGAAAATCAAACAACGTAATACAAACCCTATTCAGAGAATGAAAGGGGAAAAAAATGACATTATCATCTTAAAACACACAAAGGGAATATGTGACAAAACTCTGCACCCTCTCACGGCAAAAAGACCCACAAAACTAGGTTAGAAGGGAACTTCCTTAACATGATAAGGAGAATTTATAAGGAATTCACAGTCATACTCAATAGTAAAAGAAGGAAAGCATTTCTTTAAGATCAGGAATATGACAAAAATGTCACTTTGACCACTTCTATTCAACAATTTACTAGAAGTTCCAGTCAGAGCATTTAGTCAAGAAAAAGAAAGAAAATGCATCCAAACTGATAATGTCTTTTAGAAATAAGAAGAAGTAAAACTGTGTTTGCAGATGACATGATTCTATATATACACAATTCCCTAGAATCCATAAAAAATACTATCAGAGCTAACAAATGAATTCAGTAAAGTTGCTGGATACAAAATCAACATACATAGGTCAGTTTTGTTTCTATACAGCAGCAGTGAGTAATCTGAAAAGGAAATTAAGAAAACAATTCCATCTACAATAGCATTTATAAGAACAAGATACTGAGAAATAAACTTAACCAAGAAAGTGAAAGACTTATACTTCAAGTATTACAAAATTTTGCTGAAAAAAATTAAAGACCTAAATAAATGGAAATTTACAACATGTTCATGAATGGGAAGACTTAATATTGTTAGGATGACAATACTCCACAAAGTGAACTACAGTTCCTTAAATTTATATGAAACTACAAGGAACCTCAAATATCCAAAACAATACTGAGAAAGAGAAACAGAGTTGGAGGACTCACACTTTCCAATTTCAAAGTTTACTACTTAATACAAAGCAACAGGGACCAAAAGACTGTAGTATCAGCATAAGGACAGATACAGAGACCAAAAGAATAGAAAGTTCAGAAATAAACCAAATCAACCATAGCCAACTGACTTTTTAAAGGACCATTCAACAGGGGAAAACTATCCATTCAACAAATGGTGCAAGGAAAAATAGATAACCACATACAAATAATGGAAATGGACCTACCTAACTTCTTATACAAAAATTAATTAAAAGGAAATCAACGACTTAATGCTAAGAGCCAAATTGTAAAGCTATCAGACGAGGACAAACGGGCAATCCTCACACCCTCAGATTCGGCAATGGATTCTTAGATTTGACAGCAAAGGCTTGAGCAATAAAAAACAGACACATTAGACTTCATAGAAATTAAAATACTTTCGTACATTAAAGAATATTACCAACCATGTGAAGGAACAACCTACAGAATGGAGGAAAAAATGGCAAATCACATACCTGACAGAGGATTAATATCCAGAATATGTAAAGAACTCTTACAGCTCAACAAAGAAGAGTAGCCCAAGTTTTAGAATTGGTAAAAGACTTGAATAGACATTTCTCCAAAGAAGACATACAAATACTCAACAAGCACTTCATTCCCTCTAGAACAACTTCAATCAAAAACTAAAAAGTGTTGACAAGAATGTAGAAAAATACAATGAAACCTTGTATATTACTAGTGACCATGTAAAACAGTATCGCTGCAATGGAAAAAACATTTGCTGTTCTTCAAAAAGTGAAACACAGAATTACCATATGACTCAGAAATGCTGCTTCTAGGTACACACCTAATAGAAACGAAAACATATGTCCACATAGAAATGTGTACATGAATGTTTACAGTAGCAGTATTCATGACAGCCAAAATATAGAAACAGCCCAAATACCCATCAGGGGATAAATGTATAAACAAATTGAGAAATGCATGTATTGTGTATGTACGTGTGTATGTTGAGCTTTGTGTGTATGTATGTGTGTGTGTCAGAGTATTCAGACATAGAAAGCATACCTGCTACAATTATAATGAATCTCAAAAACATGACGCTAAGTGAAAGAAAGCAGACACAAAAGGTCACATGCTGTACGGTCGACTTAAATAACTGCCTTTAAGGTGTGGTGTGGTTTTCTTTGATCCTTTCAAACACCATACATTTTTCAAATAATGATATTGTATTTACACATATTTAAACTATAACCTCCACAGAGTTTCATGCATGTAGCTCTTCTTTTCAGGACTTTAGCTTTTTCTTTATCTCTGCTTTAATGTCATCTCTAATGCTTGATTTTTGTCTTTTCCCATCAAGAAAAAAGTACAATTATACATCCAAATCTAGTTTCAAACTACAATTACTTTAAAGTAAAAAAATAAGATGAAGTACATGGAGAAAATGCACACAGTGCAACAATCTCTCCAAAATTTTAAGTAAGATATGACCCTTAAAAGTACACAGTTTCCAAAATGAAATATAAACATTTATATGCTTTTCACCAAAAGACAGGAAGGAGGAAGTAGGCTTTTAGTCAAGATCAGGTAATGGAGGTAAGTTAGGAATCCTAAGATAATATGTACTTTGTCTTCTATTTGGAAAAAACAATTTATTCCCATCATTTGTAATCTTAGAATATATAACTATGTATACTATATACGTTTCTAAATATGGCTATTATTGGACATCTAATTTTTAAGGGAAATAAATTCATTTCAAAACATTCAACTAGTTATAAATTATTTTGGAGATGTTTTCCTCAAGTTCTCTAAATTTATTTTACAACTTTAAGATCAGGAAAAAAGTGTTTTTTGGATACTAGAAACTAAATGCAGTGTATATTTCTCAAAACTGTTGCAGAAGACAGACAGTATTAGTGCTAAATTTATATCATGACTATGATTTGAAGACTACAACATGAAGAAGAAACTCAATATCCTCATGCTGAAAAGTTAGAAGGAAAAAAAATGAATGAATTATTTCTCCAAGACTAAATATCTGTTTTTCAAATATTACTAGGTACCCCTGAAATTTAGTAAAATCAAAGTGAAACAAATAAAAAGAAATCCTGAATTCCTCTTTTCATTTATAGATAGTAATATGAAATAAACACAAACCCACATTTTATCTTTGTCCTTATATAAATAATTATCAAAGCATTCTAACAATTTGTGTCTTACTTTGATCAAGCAGGCTTGCCTGTGAGGAAAATAAACTGCTGTGATGTTAATGATGCTAGTAAGCCCACCCTATGAATTCTAAAATCCAAGGGAAATTCTTTTCATATGACATCTACTCAAGAAATCAGAACTGGGGACATATCATGGCTTGAACGTTACAGGAGAAACCCCACCCACCCTCAACTTGTCAGAATTGCTTTTTTTCAAGTAATTCTGCTATTATTCCCTTCTCTTTTTACCATATCTCCTTACCTTGAGTATTCTGAAATAGACATTCTCTTTTAATTTATGCATTATGGAAACCGTTTGCCCTGCTAAACAGATAATCATGTTTTCTACATTTATTTGTTCATGGGTTGAAAACAAAAAACACAAGGTGTTTGTAATGTCTTTCTAGCTTTGCCATTTAAGCAGTTGTTCCCAGGCAGTCTTAATTTATGTATCATGACTTTTGTGGTATTTATCTCTCATTGTTCTTGTTAATTGAATATTCATCTTTGGTATCTCGAAGAACAACTTTTCAACTAATTCTGATCTCTCTAGAGGAGTCAAAATCTATGGATACATGATAAAAAGATTTTTGCCAGCAAAAGAAAGATACATTATATGCAGGTACAGAGGTTACTAAGTGTTTGCTATAGTTAGCTTCCTTTTTACCATGGATACACGTACCTGCATTAAATGGCACCAATTCTCAATAAGGCAGCCTACATACAAAGAAAATTACATGAGCAGAAACTCAATGACTCTGAATACTCTGCCTAAATCATGAGACTTCTAAGATGTAGCACTTAAGCTTTTGCAATACATTTAGTAATTTTTTAAAGATATAATTCTTCCACACTGCTTCAGTGATTAGTAGTTGCTTTATCTAGTCATTCCTGTAGACTGTGATAAATGTCAAATAACTCAAAGCCCAGTTTTCTGATAGAATTTCTATTAATGCAATGTGTAGAATGTGCATGAAGAATACTGAAAAGCAGGAAACTACTAGGATAACATTGGAGATATCATGCTATGTTTGTTAAAGTTGCTGTGTGAAAGGCAAACCTTTCCATTCCCCTCATCACCAGAACTGTGATTAAAACGCCAGCTACCTGAAACCAAAGATATGGTTGTGTTCTCTTCATTCAGCTGTCACTCTTTCAACTAGTTGGTTTACTGGTTCTGAAAAGAGACATGCTCCTGTTCTAAACATGTGGATGAAAGACCGGCCTTTCCATATTCAATCAGATGAAACATTAAGTTTTTTATCTTAACTCCACGTCACTGTGGAATAGTGACAACTATAGGACCTTGGGTTGTTACTTGGTTAAACTCCATTTTTCCTTATTAATTAATGTGTGTTTTATTGTCTCCACCTAAATTTGTTTTTAAATGTATATACTAAGTTCAAGTAAAATTAATGTAATACATATTCATAAAAGTTGATATGACTTTGACACAGATGACATCATGAATATATAAAGAAAATGATGGTGAATGTCACAGCCTGAAGTATGGAAACAGTCAATATTAAGATTCTCACCAAATTTCTCACATTCCTCGTGTCTTCATAAACAGTAAACCTCTATGATCTCAATTAAGGGTCAATTAAGGGTCAATCTAAAAACATTTCATTTTTAACTTTGCTGATCACTGCATAAGCTTAAGTAGCATTACACCATTTTCACACTGGATTTTCTAAGCAGTCTTTTAAAAAATAACCGAAGTATTATGCTTCAAACTTTCTTTAAAAATAAGTCTTATAACACAAAAGAAAACCATAGTATTAATATATTTTAGGGTACCTTAGAGTTGTTACTGAGTTCAAGCTTGCTCTGCTCACCACAAGACAAGTCAATGAATCCCAGATGAAGTGTTTGGACTAGAAAGGAAGCCCGCTGACCAAGAAGATGACAGACTAGTGCCTCAAAATAACCATCTTGTCAGGGCTTGGATGTCAGGTTCCTTTAAGGATGGGAAATGGGGGGAAGTGAGGAAACAAAGTAAAAAGAATATTTAATTCCTGCAAATATCTCCTAGAATGGCAAGCCTCAGATAGGGGGATGTGTTTGTTTCACTTCCTTACAGTCATTTCATGGGTAGTATAAAATGTGATATCTCCTGCCATATGAACAAACAAAGATATCACGTCTTTCTGTGATTTCCACCTCCCTAAATGTGAATTTCTGGGGCCCTGGGCATTATTTGCCCAGGACTCAAGAATGTCACAGTCCTTCACAGGTGGGTGGGGTCAGGTTATCTCCCTTATTCTTCTAATAACAAAAAGGGTTAAAGTCACAGCAGCAGATCCAGTGTAAATTCAAAATTAACCCTTTCTGGTTACAGAGTCACTTTAAGTAGTCTAAAGAAAGATTTGATTGTATTTCTTCCATTGTTTTTCTATCCAATTAAAATGCTGTATGTAACATAAGATATAAACTAACAAAAATAAGTAGCAATAAAATTACTATTATTTTTATGACTTAAGAAACTCAAAAATGAGATTGAAGAGGTACAAGATGATGTTTAAGGAAGACCCTAAGTTCACCTCCCATGGAACATCAAATCCATACCCACATATAGAGCAATTCCTCTTGAAAAAGACTACGGGCTGACTGAACAACTACTGTACATAGAAAGACCACATAGGAATGAGCAGGAAAGATAGAAACACAGGATCCATGGGAGCTCCATTCCTGACACAGCACTTTGCAGAAGGGAGGGTAATTACTTGGGGCCCTAAGGGCAGAATCACACACCCTGGGAGACACTGAAAACAATAGCAGTTTTAAAGGGCACCCAGAGTGCACAGGAAGGATTTCATAGACTAATCCTAGAGCTTCCGAAAAATGCAAACTGCTGGACTCTCTCTGAGATCAAAGGATCAGTGAGAGTCATCATTTAGTCTCCCTAGGACTCTGGTGCCCACACCTGCTCCAGGCTCCAGCTGCACCAAGGAAACCTTGGCTTAGAAACCGCCCCCAGCCAGGGTACATTTCAGACCCAACTGCCCTACCAATATGATCTTGGGCACAGCACTCCCCAAGGAATAACCCCAACCTGGGCCTGCTCCAGCCCCAGCTGCCCTGTCAAGTCAGCTTCAGACGCAGTGCTCCCCAGGGCCTGCCCTTGGCCACTCTCGCTCCAGCAAGCCTGCCAAAGCCATCAGGTTCTAGTACTCTACACAGAGGGTACTGCCAGACAGGGCCACTCCTTCAAGACCAGGAGGAGAAGCTGCTTCACCTAATTCAGAGAAACAAAGTTTCAAATAAACTTTTGTTTGTTTGTTTCAAACAAAATAACAAATAAAACCCTAGGGGGGGAAATGCTAAAGGAATGGAGATAAGTAATTTACCAGATAAAGAATTCAAAGAAACTGTTATAAGGCTGCCCACTGATCTCAGGAGAAGAGAAGTACAACAAAAACTTAGACAATATAAGAAAGAATCAGTCAGAACTAAAGAATACAATAATTGAAATAAAAAATACACTAGAGGGAATAAACAGCAGATTAGATGACACAGAAGAATGAGTAAGTAATCTGGAAGATAGAGTAGTGGAAATCACCCAATCAGAACAGCAAAAAGAAATTTTTTAAATGAGGACGGTTTAAGGGACCTCTGAGATAACATCAAGTATGCTGATATTTGTGTTATAGGTGCCTTAGAAGGAGAAAAGGAGAAAAAAGAAAGAGATCAAAAAAAAAAAAAAACTTGCCTGAAGAAATGATGGCTAAAAACCTCCCTAACCCAGCGGAAGCATACAGATATCTACTCATAGAAATTTTCAGCAGAAACTTTACAGGCCAGAAGGGAATAGCAGGATATATTTAAACTGCTTACAGGAAAATACTTATAACGTAGAATACTCCATCTGGCAAGTTTATCATTTAAAATTGAAAAAGAGATAAAGAGTTTCCCAGACAAACAAAAACTAAAGGAGTTCAACACCACTAACTTGGATTTACAGACAATGATAAAGGGTCATCTTTAAGTAGAAAAGGCTATAGGTATAAATAAGAATATATGGGGAAAAAATCTCACTGGCAAAGGTAAATATATAGTAAAGGCAAGTTGATCTGCCATTTAAAAAGCTAGCAAAACAAAAGGACAAAAGAGGAAAGTAGTACCATCAACAGTACAGTGTTGTGGCAGTTAAGGGATACACAAAATTTTTAAAAAGATGTAAAACTTGGTATCAGAAACATAAAACGGGGTGAAGTGGTTAAAAAACGTAGGACTTTTAGAATGTCTTTGAACGTAAGTGACTATCAACTGAAAACAGATGGCTATTTATACAGGTCAGTATATATGAACTACATGGTAAACACAAACCAAAAATCAACAATGGATATACAAAAAATAAAGAGAAAGGAATACAAACAAAACATTAAAGGAATCCACTGAACCTAAAGGGAAGAAGAGAGAAGATAGTAACAGAGAAGAACTCTGACAAAAAAAAAATCAGAAAACAATTAATAAAATGGCAAAAAGTACATACTTATCAATAATTAAGTATAAATGGACTAAATGCCCTAATCAAAAGACATAGGATAGTTGAATGGATAAAAAATAAGATCCATCTCTATGCTGCCTGCAAGAGACTCACCTCAGAAATAGAAACAGACATAGACTAAAAATGAAAGGGCGGAAAAGTTATCCTATGCAAATGGGAATAAAGGAAAGCTAGGCACCATACTCGTATCAGGCAAAATAAACTTTGAAACAAAGACTGCAACAAAAGGGAAGGGAGGATATTACACAGTGATTAAGAATTCAACCCAACAGGAGAACATAACATTTGAAGACACTTATGGCACCCGAGCATAGGAGCACCTAAATATGCAAAGCAAATAAAAGCAGAAATGAAGGAAGGAATACCCAGCAATACTGTAATACTAGAGAGCTTTACTATCCCCATTCCATCTAAAAGCAGCAGAGTGCACATTCTATTCAAGTGCACATGGAACTTTCTCTGGGATAGATCACACGTTAGGCCAAAACAAAAGTCTCAATAGATTTAAGAAGACTGAAACCATATCAAGCATCTTTTCTGACCATACAGAATAAAACCAGAAATTAATCTCAAGAAGATAACTGGGAAAAAAGAGCACAAGCACATGCAGACTGAATAACATGACAATGAATGACCAATTTCAACAAACAAATCAGAGAGAAGCTGAAAAAGACCAAAAAAATACCTTGAGACAAATGAAAATGGAAACACAGCAGTCCAAATCTATGGGATGCTGCAAAAGCTGTTCTAACAGGCAAGTTCAAAGTGATATGGCTCTATCTCAAGAAAAATCTGAAGTAAACAATCTCAATGTACATGTAAAGGAAGAACAACAAAAAGCCCAAAGTTAGTAGAAGGAAGAAAATTACAAAGAGGAGAGGAGAAATAAAAACTAAAAAGTCAATAGAAAATATCAATAAAAGTAATAGTTGGTTCATGCCAGATGCATCAGGAAAAAAAAAGCCAAATAAATAAAATCAGAAGTGAAAGAGGAGAATCTGTACCCAAAACCACAGGAATACAAGATCAAAAGAGAATACTATAAATAATTATATGCCAAGAAATTTGATAACCTAGAAGATATGGAAAAATTCCTAGAAACATAATCTTTCAAAACTGAACCATGGATAAATAGAAAGTCTGAATAAGCTGATTACTAGTAAGAAAATTGATGCTCAATTGTGTCCAACTCTTTGCAACCCCATGAACTGCAGCCTGCCAGGGTCCTCTGTCCACGATATTCTCCCGGCAAGAACACTGGAGTGGGGTGCCATTTCCTCCTCTAGGGGTTTTCCAGACCCAGAGATCAAACCTGCGTCTCTTACCTCTCCCACACTGGCAGGTGGATTTTTTACTACTAGCACCACTTGGGAAGTTCCACAAAATTGAATTAGTAACCAAAAAATTCCAAAAATACATAAGTCAAGGTCCAAATAGCTTCACAGGTGAATTCTACCAAACATCTAAAGAAGAGTTAACACCTGCTTTCCTCAAATTATTCCAAAAAATTGAAGAGGGGAAAATGCTTCCAAACTCAATTTACAAGAACAGCATCACCCTGATACCAAAACAGATAATATGTAAAATTCCACAGATATATGTGGAATCTGAAAAACAAAGCAAATAAACAAACAAAACAGAAATATACTCATAAACACAGAAAACAAACTGAAACGGATTATTAGATACAAGCTTCCAGCTATAAAGTAAATGTCATAAGAATGTAATGTACATATATATAGCGAATCTACCTAATAATACTATAACAACTTTATATGGTCACTGCTGGTAACTGGCCTTATTGCATTGATCATTTCATGATGTACAAAAGTATCAAATCACTATTCATTCACCTTAGACTAATATAATGTTGCATGTTAATTTTAACTGAATTTTAAAAAATTCTTCCAATGGAAAAGAAACTGAAAAATGGTTGAAACTATTTTTTCCATACTTTTGCAAAACTTTTGTGCTTAGTTACTTCAGTCATGTTTGACTCTTTGTAATCCCATGGACTGTAGCCCACCAGGTTCCTCTTCCACGGGATTTTCCAAGCAAGAATACTGGAGAGGGTTGCCATTTCCTTCTCCAAGGGATCTTCCCAACCCAGGGATCGAACCAGCTTCTCTTATGTCTTCTGCATTGGCAAGGAGGTTCTTTACCACTAGCATTACCTGGGAAACCCAGGTGGCAAAGTTCTTACCTCTGCTCAAAATTCTAATAAATGTCTCATCCTCAAAGGAGAAGTTTTCTTAAAGCTACAGATCTCTTTGAGGAATCTGAAGATTTAACTACGACTTTACACTTCTAAACTATTTAATGCATATTCATACTGCCTCCATATTTTAACATGCAAAAACACAGTGCAAAAAATCTAGCTCAAATGTATTAAATACAAAAGTTCTATGTGACATGCTAACGCTAGATATAGTTTTAGTGAGAGGTGTAAAAGAAAGCAACAGGAAGATACAAGTAGAGGGTAATACAAGTAAAAGACGTAAAATCAAACAGAAATAAATGTCATTAGATAAAGATTTTTCAAACACTTAAGAAATACCCTAAACCAATAATCTGTACTAGAACACTTAGGCAATTGTTGTCTATTTTACTAAAAATAATTTATATTCACTATAACGCTGTTGTCTAAAAGCCCTGTGACTTTATTTCTTGGTATTTTGAAAGAAGCAATAAGATTAGTTGACCTAGGTTCCTTACATAAATTTTTCTTTGACTAAAAGAAAGAGGAAAATAAGCAAGACAGAGAGGAGAAGAATGTATTAAAAAGGAAGAGAATGTATTAAAAACACCTTAAAATAACCACAACAGAACATCAATACTTTCAAGTGAAAGAAAGAGGAGAAGGTTTGGTAGGAAACATCATAATTTTAGTTATAAGATATATTTTATAAAATTGTTTCACATGTGTGAATGGGTATGTTCCTTCAGCCAGCTAAGTACAGGAAAGGGATGAGAGATATGAGTGACAGAAAATAAATGTTACCGATCCACTTCTGGCAAGATGAAATGTGAATTACCCCTGTTCCAAACACAAAGAAGGGCTGGATGAAATACAAACAAGCAAACAAAAAATACATAGTTTAGAAATATCCAGCCACCAGAAACAAAGAGAACTCAAAGCCAGAGTGACAAGAATATAAGCTGACAGCATGATAATTTAAGAAGTACAGAGTAGAAATAGGGCCCAAGAGCCAGCAGCTGAGGCTTCAAGGTCCTTACGTAGGGAGGATAAAATACACAGTTTGGGGCCCACACAAGTGAGAATATTAGAAAAGAACTAAGATACTTGAGTAAAAAATACAGATAATAAGAGATTGCTCACTCCATAAAAAGGGGTATTAAAAACAAAAACATAATCTCTACTCACAAGCCTAGGAGAGCAGCAGGGAAGCTGACTTTCTGCCAAACGCTCGAAATAAGAAAAATGTTTCCTATGAAAGAACAAAACCTAAAGATAGGTTTGTGGTTCAAATTTACATTAGATGCATGGTATGGTAATCCCATGCCAGGTTAAAAAAGACAGAGCCTAATAAGAACTTTTATATACTATACTATTATGGTATGATATCCAGGAATATTATTAAATAAAAAAGTGCTGGGTTCTGAACACATGAAGAGTATGTATATGTTTATCTAAGAAAGAACACACATATGGTTCTCTTTTCTTTAAAAAAAAGGTGGGGGGGTCACAGGTGATTCAGTTATTTGCCTGTGGGAAAGGAAAAAAGGAAGGGAGAAGAATAGAAGCTAGACTTCTCCAAATTTGTCTTATTTTCTATATTTGACTTTGAAACTATGTAAACATCTAACATCTAATTATAAACCAAAATTGAATCAAGAATTTTAAAAGTGATTCCCAAAATATACAAGTAAAATGAAACAAATTAATCTGTATATCAAGTTGATGAGGCTCAAACACACAGAGAGCAATTATTTCAAGTCGTTTCAAAACCGAGTAATTTGATTGTAAATCCTTAATGTGGTTTAGTTGCTAAGTCATGTCCAACTCTTGCAACCCCATGGACTGCAGCCCTTCAGACTCCTCTGGCAAGAACACTGGAGTGGGCTGCTATAATAGGATACAACAAAGACCAAAAGAACTACAAAGAAGTTTTAAACAATTTCAGTAACCATATTATTAGAAATGGCATTGGTCTTGTTATACTGATTAACATAGAGAGAGCAAATAATTATATTAATATCACAAGAAACCAACGTTTTCAGCATAGGAGTCAACACACAAAAATAAAAGAAGCTAAGTAAAAACCTCAAATTTGAGCAGAAATCTCAAATTTGAGCAGAAATATCAGGATAAATTCATGAGACATTTTTCTCTAAATCAAATTCACCTTGCCTAGCTCTTCATATTTCATTAAAAAGGCATAGATACAATGACAAATCCAGAACACCAAGCACCCCATCATCCAAATTGTGATCTCTAAATACCATTTTGCCCCTAAAGAACTAAGTTTACTTAGAACAGCTGATATCAGATCTAGAGTAGGAAATATACAAGATGAACCTGAAATATCTTACTATACCAGAAAACAGTAAGATAAGTAAAGGTGAATCATATTATGTAAAAGGGCTCTATGGTGGTGGTCTGCTAAGTCATGTCTGACTCTTCTGACTCCATGGACTATCGCCCACCAGGCTCTTCTGTCCATGGGATTACCCAGGCAGGAATACTGGAGTGGGTTTCCATTTGCTTCTCCAGGGGATCTTCCCTGCCCAGGAATCGAACCTGTGTCTTCTGCATTACAGGCAGATTCTTTACCACTGACCCACCAAGGAAACCCATTAAAGGGACTCAATAGCTAACTTGAAAAGATAGCAAAAGATAGAACAATTTTAGGAAAAAGATAATATTTTAAACTATTGAAATACTAAATATGTTGAAAATCCATGTGCTCACAAAAATTTTTAAAAATGAAAACTTCTATCACCTTTTGGAGGATGGAGAATATGAGGGAACCAACCTATTATTCTGAAAATCAGTTAAGTAAAAGGAATGAATCCTACGTTATTTTTACTGTCTTTTCTTTATTAACTATACCTGAGAGCAACTGAATAGTTGATGAGGACAAGTTCTTTATAGAAATTCTTCAGCTAATAAACAAAAAAGAAAGTTAGATTTTTCAGCTCTTAATGGCATATTGAAATCTGGCCAATTAGATGCATCAATGGGTGCTAAAATCATTAGGCAAACTGTAGGTGGGAGGTGAGGAATGGGCGTTCTATAAGGTATGGATCAGACTGACAATAGCTGAAACTTCTCACGAAACTAACCTTACCAATGCATGAGAAAAAGAGCAGCCAGATGTTACATGCCTCCTGATACGATGCAATAGAAAGTATACACCACCACCTATGAAATTACTCTTGCCAGAAAAAAAAAAATCAAGCCTGAGTTAAGTCTTTACATCTAACTACTGTTTAACAGAAACTGGAGACCGAATAACATACTTAACAACACCTAGGATGCAGTCATCAAAATCCCGAATGTAGGTGTGCAGAAAAAAGTTAACAAAGCAGGCCCCAAAAATCCTATCCTTAGAAAAACCTGTTTGCAAGGTTGGATCTTAGCTGGTGTCTGGGAACTCAGATTTCAGTAGGGCTCCCACCATTCCCAAAACTGGGAAGTGTTCAGTGTGCTTAAACTGTTTGTACAATGTGCCTTATGGTGAACACCTGCTCTCCTTCTCAGAGTTTTAAATTTTGGTATATGCCAGACAGAGAATACCTACGTAGTCAACCTCCAATAAAAACCCTGGTACTGAATCTCTAATGAGCTCTTCTTTTAAAGTATTTCACAAATGTTGTCACAAGTCATTCCTGAGGATGAAAATTAAGCACATCCTATGGCACTCTCCTAGAAGACTCTTAGAAACCTGTACCTGGTTTCCTCTGCACTTTGCACTCCATCTGTCTTTTCCCTTCACTGGTATTCCTTCGTATCCTTTTGCTATAATAAATATCCATGAATACAACTATATGCTGAACCCCGGAGTCCTCCTAGTGAGTCACTGAACCTAGGAGTTGTCTTTAGAAGCCCCAACACAGTGGGAAACTTAACAGATTAATAAACTGAATTCAGCAACAAATAAACTGTGTAATAAAAAAGGGGAAAACTGTAAAGAAATTTAATAATAAATGTTTAATTTTAATGTTTTATTTTAGTTCCTGTGATTAAAGATTAAAAACTCTGGCTGGAAAAAAAAACTTTGTTCATGATTAAAAAACCATAAAACTTACAATAAATTTAAATAAACTTCCAACTAATTGTACAAGTCTGTGGCATTTATACTCTTGAAGTTATTCAAATTTAAAATTACACTAAGACTTTTGGGATAGCCTATATAAGCAACCTAAATTTGACACAAGAAGAGTATCAAAAACCTGAATATATTCATGAATATCAAAATATTAAATCAGCAGTCAAATATCTATCCACAAGAAAGCATCAACCCAAGGCTATTTATAGCAAGTACTATCAAATCTTAAAGAAACAGGTAACACTTATTTTAAACAAGACATTTTAGAGAACAGAAAAATAGAAAAAGCTATTGAGCTCATTTTATAAGGCTAGTCTAACATTCCCTGGAGAAGGAAATGGCAACCCACTCCAGTATTCTTGCCTGGAGAATCCCACGGACAGAGGAGCCAGGTGGGCTATAGTCCATGGGGTTGCAAAGAGTCATACACAAAACTGTAAAAGAAAAAACTATAGACTAATCTCATTTACTAACTCAGATTTTTTAAATTCTATATAAAATATTAGCAAATTTAATCAATTTAATAATGCAGACTATGCGTTTACATACATCAGCTATATGCGTGTATGAGTGAGTGAAAGTAGCTCAGTCTTGTCCGACTCTTTGCAATTCCATGGACTGTAGCCCAGCAGGCTCCTCTGTCCATGGAATTCTCCAGGTAAGAATACTGGAATGGGTTGCCATTTCCTTTTCCAGGAGATCTTCCCAACCCAGAAATCTGAGCCCAGGACAGGATGGTGTTGTCTTGAGGATCAAACAGCAGATTCAGGACTTTTGGAGTCAGCAGAAGCAAGCCCATTTAGGTTATCAGACATCGCATCTATATAAACTCATCATGATCAAGCTTATTCCAGGAACTCAAGGAAAGACTAACATTTAAAAATCTATTAATAACACAGGTAAACCTGTGGCTGATTCATGTTGATGTTTGGTAGAAACCAACACAGTACTGTAAAACCATAATCCTTCTATTATAAATAAATAAAATTTTAAAACCTATTACTATAAGTGTCACATCAACATATTAATTAAAAAATCATATGATCTTTTTAAAAGATCAGCAGGATCAACAGGAAAAAATTCAGCATGCCTATATTACCTTTTGTTGAGAACCTCTCAGCAAGCTAACAATACAAGCAATCTCCTTAATCTAATATTAATAGTAAAACTTGTATTTGAAGTCAGAAATATGATGAAAATGTTTGCTTTATTCAACCTTATACAGGAAAGCCTATTAAAGATTTCTTAAACAGTTATTATTTTCAGATAATATAATGATATAGAATATCCAAGAGAATCTAAAAATTGTCAAGACTAATAATGCAGTTCAAGTTACTGGATACAAGATCAATATACAAAAAATAACAGCATTCCTGTACACAAAGAACAATCAAGTAGAAATGTAATTAAAAGATCTTATTCACAATAGAAACAAAATCATAATGTACTTAAAAAGATGTCTAACAAAATCTGAGTAAGACCTCTATAAAGGAAATTATAAAGCTTTATTGCCAGGTATAAAAAGAAACATAGAGAAAGGGAAAGATATACCATGTTGGTGGATGGAAAGACTAAGTTTCATAAAATGTCTATTCTCACTAAATTACTCAATAAATTCAATTCCAATAGAAATCTCATGAGGGGTGTTAACAGCTCTTGACAAAATAACCCCATAAATTCACACATGAGAGTACAGGCTGAAAATAGAACAATTCTGAAGATCAACAACTCTTACTCTACCATCCACTGCTGTATTAAAAAGCTTTGATTATTTAGATGGCATAATACTGGCACAGAGATGAACAAACCTAACCAAACAAAATAGAGAACCCAGAAACAGATCCACCCACTGATAGCAATTTGGAAGATGAAAAAGTTAGCAAGACAAGTCACTGAGGAAAGGAGAAATTACTTTTTAAATGATGCCAAGAAATTAATTTATACAAATGGGGGAAAAACTAGATTACTGTCTCATAAAATAAATCCCAGGTGGGTTTAAAAAAGCTAAATCTAGAAAGCAAAATTATAACACTATTAGAGGAAAAAGGAGGAAATTAGCCAAATGCAGTCAAAACAGGAAAAGCCTACTTAAACAAGAGCCAAAAAAGTACAAGTATTAAAGGGAAAGGCTAAAAAGATTTGCACAATAAATTGTAAAACTTCTATACATCAAAATATCATTAACAAAGTAAACAGGTATGCAATAAAATGAGATGAATTTATAGTAGATATAACCAAAAATAAATTATTATAAAGAACTTCTAAATCAAAAAGAAAAAAACATTTTTTAAAAAGGAATATAAACACACAATTCACAGAAAAAGAAATCCAAACAGCCAATAAACATATGAAATGTTGCTCATTCTGACTAAATATTAATATTGGGAAAAAAATGTAAATTAAAACAAAATAACATTTGACTCTACAGTCTAATAAATTAAAAAATCAGCAAGTATGCAAGAAAATCTTTATACTGGTTGAAGTATAAATTGGTATAGCTACTTTAGGGATTGGGTTGCCAACATCATGTAAAGTTGATAATGATCACAACCAATAAATGCAGGCCCCCAACGAAACATACACACATGTGTAAAGAAACAAACATAAAAGGGCTCACTGCAGATTAAGTTGGAAATAGTCTAAATACCTGGAAACCAGTGTGTCATTATAGATAAATCTCAAAAACATTAGACTGAGTGAAACAAGTTCCAGAAAATGAATAGTGTGATATCATTTGTATGAAGTTTAAGAACACGCAAGCAATGGTATATATCAGAACTTTCTGCCATGATGAAAATGTTCTGTATTTGCACTAACCAATAGCCTAAGCTATGTGTGACTACTGAACACTTGTAATGTGGCTAGTGCACCTGAGGGATTTAATGTATTTTATTGTATTTTAGTTCTAATTTAAATGGCTGTTGGCCACCATATTGGCAGAGCAAGTATATATCATTTATGGGTACATACATACATAGAGAAGGCGATGGCACCCCACTCCAGTACTCTTGCCTGGAAAATCCCATGGATGGAGGAGCCTGGTAGGCTGCAGCCCATGGGGTCGTCAAGAGTCGGACACGACTGAGCGAGTTCACTCTCATGTATTGGAGGAGGAAATGGCAACCCACTCCAGTGTTCTTGCCTGGAGAATCCCAGGGACAGGGGAGCCTGGTGGGCTGCTGTCTGTGGGGTCGCACAGGGTCGGACGTGACTGAAGCGACTTAGCAGCAGCAGCACATACATGGAAATATAAGATCTTAGAGGAAGAATACACACCAACTTCAGGATAGTGCTGGAGAAGTGAAGTGGGCTAAAATGGGATATGAAGGGATTCCGCAGTCTCTGTGACCTTTTATTAAAACAACAAAAATATATACAATAAATATGTCAAAATGCTAATATCTGTTAAATTAGTCTGATAAGTGTATTTTTTGTATGTTTGAAATACTTCCTGATTTAATTTTTCTAGTATTTCCTAATTTAAAACTTTCACTTTAGTTTCTTTGAAATATATACTAATTTATATTTTTAAATAACTTTTGGAAAGTAAACAATGTTTAAATCTTTATCATATCTAGAGAGCTAAAAACCCAGGAGATGAACCATCATATATTCCCTGATAGCTCAGTTGGTAAAGAATCTGCCTGCAATGCAGGAGACCCCAGTTCAATTCCTGGGTGAGGAAGACCCGCTGGAGAAGGGATAGGCTACCCACTAAGGTCTCCAAGAGTCAGACACGGCTGGGCGACTCTCACTTGCACATGTTAGTTGCAGTGAATGTACGTTAACACCGAAAAAAGCAGACTGCAGAGGAAAATTGTGATATGTTCGTATAGCTCCTAACTTACATGATTTTTACAGTTAATTTTCAAAGGCCAACAAATATATTTCCAAAATGTGTTACTTTACTTAAATTCTAAATGTAACACACTGGAGAAAATCAAGTATTTATCTTATTGATAAATTAGAACTATTATAAATAAATTGAATAAAATACTGAAAATAGCATTGGACCAAGAGTGGTCAAGGTAGTTTATATTAACTTTCTAGTACTGGTTTACATTTACATTCTGTGTTCTATTCACCTAAGTTTCCTCATTTGTACAGGATGACCTAGGAAACTGAAATCACTGTCAATTTTTTTTAAGATTAGATATTTTGAGTTTTCTTCTTTCAAATACATGCTTAATAAATAATTTAGAATAATCATTCCTTTGTATCAAAGTGTCAAAAAATCTGCACACTTGAAATCCACATTACCTTATTGCTGTCTGATTCTACCTCCTATTGTCCATAAAACAGAAAAAGAAAGTAAATTCATGATTAGCTAGTTAATGATCCATGGTTTTCAAAAAACCTCATTTTTCTTTATTTTTATTGAGGTATAGTTGATTTTAAATATTGTGTTAATTTCTGCTGTGTAGCAAAGCAACTGTTATATATATATGTGTGTGTATATATATATCCTTTTTTATATTATTTTCCACTATGGTTTATCTCAGGATATTGAACACATTCCCTGTGCGATACAGTTGGACCCTGTCATTTATCCATTCTATATATACCCAATCCCAATCCAACCCTCTACCATCCCTCTCCCTCTTGGTAACCACAAGTCTATTCTCTATATCTCTGATTCTGTTTTTGTTTCATAGACAGGTTCATTTTTGTCATATTTTAGATTCCACATATAAGTGATATCATGTGGTATTTGTCTTTCTCTTACTGACTTACTTCACTTAGTATGATAGTCTCTAATTGCATCCAAGGATGCAATGGTGCTGCAAATGGCATTATTTTGTGCTTTTTATTGATTGAGTAATATTCCATTGTATATATATGCCACATCTTTATCCATTTAGCTGTTGAAAGACATTTAGGCTGGTTTCATGTCTTTGGCTATCGTGGACAGTGCTGCTAATAACATAAGGGTACATGTATCTTTTTGAATTATACTTTCGTCCAGATATATGCTGAGGAGTGAGACTGCTGGATCATATGGTAATTCTATCTTTAGTTTTCTGAGGAACCTCCATACTGTTTTCCATAGCAGCTATACCAATTTACATTCCCACCGACAATGTAGAAAGGTCCTCTTTTCACCACATTCTCTCCAGCATTTGTTATTTGCACTCTTTTTGATGACAGCCATTCTAACTGGCACGAAGTGGTGCCTCACTGTAGTTCTGATTTGCATTTCTCAAGTAATTCGTGACACTGAGCACCTTTCCATGTGCTTATTGGCCCCCTGTATGTTCCCTTGAAGAGGTGTTTATTTAGACCTTCTGCCCATTTTTTTCACTGAGTTGTTTGTTTTTTGTTGGTGTTGAGCTGTATATTTGGGGAAGAAAAACTCACTTTTTAAAGCCTGAAGCTTTTCTGTTGGATGGCTGCTTTTCTTTTCCCGCAACAGAAAACCACATTTATCCCATATCCTCAAGAGAAAATGTGATTCTCTATGTAAGCTACATCTTTGCTCACGTGAATTTTCTTCAACTCATAAAAGTGTCAAACTTATGCCTAGTTCCAATGCACATTTTGCTTCATTTTACATTAACCAGAGATCTCAGTTCATTCAGTGTTTTCCCCATGACATTACGCATTCAGAGAATGTGAAAGAATTGGGTCCCTCTACGCTACAGCTATACCTAACTGTGTGAAAGGAATGTCCAGACTGGAGAAGTTTAGCCTGCATGACTATTGTTAAGTTGTGAGGTTCTGGGGTTAAATTATTTTGGATGATGGTACAAACAGCAGGAAATGGTAGTAATAATCTCTTGCTTTTGGATTTATTTTGTGGCAAAACTATTGAGACATTTCTGACCTTTATCACCTTTCATAAGATATGTATAGAACTTAACAAATGTCTCCTGTGATTTACTTTTCAACCATGATGAGGGGAAGGGCAGTATTCTTACTATACCTAAGTACTTTTGTTTTTTAGCATAAGGGAGAATTCAAGCTTGGAGAGTGCAAGGATTGAGAAATAGGAAAGAGCTTGTCCTCTACACAAAGAGGAGAAAAGCATTTTATGTTCATTAGTCCTAACTGCAACAGTTGACCCTCATGGAGACCATTGTAAACTAGGAGTTTATAGATAAGATTACAGTGAATTTGAGTATATACAGTTTACTTTGAAACACTCAACTTTTCTTTCATGTTCTACTGTATATTCAAAGCCAAAATAACACTGCTGAATGTTGAATTCAAGACTACTTAAAGGAACATTTGTTTGAAATCCAAGGACTGAGAGAGAAGAGAGAAGAAAATATTTCAACTTGGTATTTCTAGTAACATCCAGTACTGAATATTCTATACCAAAAACTATAAATGCAGTAAATTGCTACTTTTTGATAAATCTAAATTGAAAATAGCCAAAAGGGGCGGGATGGGGAAGAATGAACATAAATGGCTCTATCCTCATGATTAAAATATACAATCCAAAGACATATGTTTCTCTTCTCTCAGCTTCCAACTCACCAAGGGATTTTTACCTCCAGCATCCATTAAAAAATGAAATTCATTCAAGGAGCTCACATAATGAAATGAGAGGTGCTATGCTGTCATAAAGTCTGGCCAGTTTCCCTGCAAACAGAGGAAATGCTAATAGTATATAAATTCGAGATTATTTATAAATTACCTACCATTCAGTAACCAGTAAGAACTTAAACAATGTTATATCCCTTTTTTTCTGTTTAAGCAAGAGAAATATTTTACTAGGGGCAATTCTTTCTGATAGACTGAATTAAAAACTTAGAGAGGCAGATTTAACATTATATAACAGTGTAACTCTCCTTTAGGAGTAACTGGCAATCAAATCAGTCATTTCAAGGAAATCAGCCCTGAATATTCACTGGAAGGACTGTTGCTGAAGCTGAAGTTCCAATACTTTGCCCGCCTGATGTGAAGAGCCAACTCATTGGAAAAGACCCTGATGCTAGGAAAGACTGAAGGCAAAAAGAGAAGGGGGCAGCAGAGGATGAGATAGATAGCATCACTGACTCAATAGACATAAATCTGAGCAAACTCTGGGAGACAGTGGAAGACAGAGGAGCCTGGCATGATAAAGTCTGTGGAGTCACAAAGAGTTGGACACAACCATGACTGAACAACAACTAGAACTAAAAAATGCTACATGGCTAATTTTAAGGAATTTTAAATTTACACTTTGTGAAAATAAAGAGAAATATTTTATAAAACTAAAAGTCATTTTTAATCTTTTAAATTTCTTATAGTAAATGCAATTCAAACAACATTATGAATAGTTCATATAACAAAGCAAAACTGACAAATTTAAAGGGAAGCTAATGGCTTTCCTTTACAAAGTTAAGTTTCAAAATAGTTAAAAAGAAAAAATGATATAAATGTTAAAGTCTCCATTAAAATATTAAGAATTATATTTTGGCTATCTTCATAGTTTCCAAAGTTGCTCTATTTTCCTGCATTTCAAGCAAAGAAACACTGTATAAGAAAGTGACATGTGTAAAAACATAATAATTTAACATATGAATTTATTACACCAATTCCAAGTATATAAAATAAAGCCATGGGGTTTCTATAATGGTCCAGATTTTATATTTAACATCACTTTTATCATCTATTTTATATAGTTCTTTATTACATCAAAATTGTTTAAGTTCACTTAGCCAATGAAAAATTGCTCCCACCCATAATTTTATCAAAACTCTTATCACTATAACTCTGTGACATATAAGACACATGTAATAATTGTTATCAATTAGTAAGGGTAGTTTCCTAATCCTTTTATTATTTTTTATCATTCAAATATATATCTATTATTTTTCTATTTTTCTCAAATGTTGTATTTTCTCATAAGATCCCACATACCTCTCCTTAGGAATTAATTCAAAATTTAACTCTAAAGTTATTTGACTAATGTCAACCTCTTCCACTAGATTATGAGTAAGTATAATTTATTTTCAGTATTTAGCACAGTATTTACTGAGAGCAAATGATCAATAAATACATGTTAATCAATGGGTGCTATTAACAAAATATTGTTTTCTTTCACTTTCAGAAAGTCTATCCATCTCCTATATATAAATTGGTCCTCAATATATAGGTGACTGAATGGAGATAATGCAGGAAGACTTCCCTCAAAGTGCAGCTATATATCCAAGAAATACATTATTTTTACCTCTTTTGTATACCAATTTTGTGTCTTTATATTTAAATGTAAGGTAATAAACTGAAAACAGAATGCATCCTTATTAATATCTACATCCGGTGATTTCTAGAATCTGTTGAAAAGGCACATAGTATGAAACTAATAATTATGCCATTTACAAATTGATGACCAAGTTTTCATAATTAATGTAGTCTAATACTAGAACCTGGGCAATTGTACCTGACACAAACAGCACACAAAGGAAATAAAAAATGAATGACATTTTCTCCTCAAAAGGCTCTCCCTCTTAATATGCAGTATTTTGGTACGCACAAAGTATATAGGCATTTCAGGTAAATATACTGCCACCACAAATAATAATACAAAGTTAAAGATACCAGAAATGCAAGGCAGCAATACTAAAATTAAACTAGCAGGATAACTCTGTGAAGTTAAGAAACTGTAACAGAATAATCTGAGTATTTCACATCAAAAAAGAGATCTCACTTTTTATTTAGAGTTACTACATTTCTTTCACTACACAATGCACTAGTTAATAAAAGATTCACAGGAACAGCACATATCTACCACACTACAAAAAGAAACCGTGTAGCAGATTTACTCAATTATGCAGCAAACAAACCATCAGATACTTAGTTTGTAAAATATAATGGGAGTATTTTCCTGTATCTCTCGCTGATAGAATATAGTCTTTTCAATTAATTTACATTGTTATTTGATATATGCTCTTCACAAAGTCTTTTTACTCTTATTTTTCCCCCTCCCTAAAACTCCAGAAGCTTTTTGAAAACTTCTAAAGGTTCTAAAGCACAGTAAGCAATTGCTTGATACCCTCTTTCCACCCTTTTATTTTAAAGTGTTGTACAGCTGTTAATGTATGTTTGTGCTGGCATTGCAGAGTGGAGCCTCGGGAATACAAAATCTGATTTCAGAGAAACCAGAGCTAGCTTCAAAGAAAAAAGTAACCCTCGGCAGCTGATAAGATTTTTCCTAAAAGAAAACAACTACCAAGTAAGAAACACACTGATGATATCTCCTGTTAGTCCTGTACAATTCTTATTTATTTGACTACATATTCCCATTTCACACTTTCTTCTGTAATGGTTTAAATTTTTTTAATTAAGAGTCTTTTTATTTTATTTATTTATTTAGTCACACAATGCAGCTTGCAGGATCTCAGTTCCCCAACCATGAATCAAACTAAAACCTCAGGGAACTTGTTGGTAGTTTAGTTTTTGTTAGTTTATTTATTTACAGTAGGTTTCAGAATACAATCCCATTGTTTCAAAGTACAATAAATTGGGTATTTAAGGCAAAGAAAAAAAGCTATGCAATTGCACAACATCCTCAAAATATCTCAGGATGAGGTGAAACAAATTTAAGAAATAAGAAATATCTTTTATAGATTTTAGAATGTTACTGGGTAATAATACCTAGGTGATTTATTTTCATACCCTCATACCATAAAACTTAAATGTCATGGCTGATTAGTTATAATTAACTTTAAGTTTAAGTCTTCTTTTCAGAAGAGAGGAATGAAATAAACAAACTGGTCATCAAGAATTTTATCCCTTATTCTGGGAAAGACCAACTTAAAGCAGGAAAAATGAAATTGTGTGGATAATCTATTACATAACTCTTCACAGTTTACAAACGTGAGTAAGTTTGAACTGTGGTTGGAGGGGAGAAGAAAAGAAACATTCATTCAAAGGACCTCTATAATATATTATAGGCATAAAATGACCTTTGAAGTTTGAACAAGAGTTTTCCAAAACTTAATTTGTGATAAATATTAGTAACATGAAACAGATCTAGTAGTAAGTTGACCGAGTATCTCCAGACCTGAAGCTGTGTGTGAACAGTAGAAAGAGCACTGAGCTGGTCTTTCCAAACATATAATTAAAATGATGGATTTACGAGTAGTAGTGCAGTAGAATAAGCTTCCCTGATAGCTCAGCTGGTAAAGAATCCACCTGCAATGCAGAAGACTCTTGTTTGATTCCTGGGTTAGGAAGATCCCTGAAGAAAGGAAAGGCTACCCATTCCATTATTCTTGGGCTTCCCTTGTGGTTCAGCTGGTAAAGAATCCGCCTGCAATGCAGAAGACCTGGGTTCGACCCCTGGGTTGGGAAGATCCCCTGGAGAAGGGAAAGGCTACTCATTCCAGTATTCTGGCCTGGAGAATTCCATGGACTGTATAGTCCAAAGAGTTGGATGCAACTCTCACTTTCATTTTGCAGTAGAATACTGTAATCCTGACTTTGTATGGAACCTCACACTTTAAAACATTTTCACATAAGTGATTTCATTCAATCCTCCCAGTTATCCTCAAAACCCCATTTTACAGGTGAAAAAACAGAGACTCGAAAGATTTTTTTTCAAATCCTAATCCACATAATTTCAGAAATGGAATATGAACCCAGATCTTATCATTCCAAGGTAATACATTTGTCTTCACTTGTACTTGTTTCTTCATCTTTAAAATGGGAACCATGACTCCATGCAGCAGTTTAATAAAAATTTAATAACAATTACATGACAGGCAAGGTTAAATGACATGCATGGTGAAAGTACTTTGGATGCTGTATAAAAATAAAAACAAAACATCCATACACACAGGTAGGGCAGTAGCAGTATAGAAACTGGTCTGGGCTTCAAGATCTCAGAACTAATCATTTAACCCACACCATTGTGTTCCTGTGGGCTCCCTACAACATATGTGAGAAATAATCATGACAGAGGCTGGTGCGAAAGTCTATTAAATTAGATTTAAAGTAGATTAAAACAGTCTAGTAGACTATTAACATTTTAAATTAAACCAAAAAAAATCACTAGCTAAGTGACTTCTCTCTCAGGGATTAGGATCTAAAGTCAGCATATAAGGAAAATTTACATATGGTCAATGGCACACTGAAGATGGACATACTTTCTCGAATAACCAGTTATCTTTTTTCTTTGACTGAGTACCAGAAGAATTAGTTAGCTTGCATTTCATCTTACATTAAAAATATATACATATCTTTACTCTAGAACCACACTCAGCCCAGCTCACGTAAAAAAAAAAAAGGAGAGAGAGACTGACAGACAAAGATTTACATCTCACATTCACTCTCAACTTACATTTATTGGGGAGAATATTTTTCTCTTTTTGACTAAATCTCCATATATGTATTTAAGTAAATTTATACGATAAATTTAGTAGAAGTCACTAAACTAGAAAGCATAAAGTTATATACCTATACTAATATTCACATATGTGTGGAAATAATAACATACTCAAAAAACTGCCACACTTTATGATTCTGAGAGAACCCTTACCTTCCTATTTCTACATTGCATATTTCAGTAATGTCTTACTTGTTAAGCTATATGTTATCCCCATTAAAGAATATGGATGTATACATAAATGCATATTAACTTTTCGAAAAGAATACCCTATAAAACAATGCCTTCTATTTAGACAAGCATGTCAGAGCCCCAGGTCTGTTGTTATTGTCCGGTGATTCTTAATGTTTGACATAAAGGAAAATATCCACCTTGATTAAAAGAAATGTGCAATCTTTTATAGAAATGATTCTACAATCAATAACTGACGCTACATATTTTGTTCAATGTAACACTTAAATATAATGCGTCTGAAAAATTAAGACTAAAATAACATTTAAAACATCTAAACTAAGCGAATAAATTCTGGAATATTACTCATCAGTGATGACTAAGTACAAATTGACATTTCTCCTAGCTAAGATTTTTTAAAATCCTATTTATAAAAAGACAAATCGAGCATTACTATAAAGTCTCAATGTTAAGATTCATAGGGTTTTTAAGAAACAAATTCACATTCGTCATTATTTATAGTAATAAATAGATCCTATTAAACTTTATGTAAATACTTCAAAAAGAAAAATGTGTTCTACCTATTTAAAAACCAGATTACATATATATATATATTATTATATTATTTTCCACATTCTCAAAAAGTAAAATTGTTTAAAATTTTATTTTTTACAAACTCATAGAGAACAAATCAGTGGTTACCAACAATACAGGAGTGGGGGAGTGAGACAAACTGTTGGCTTTAAGATAGTCTGCAAGGATATATTGTACAAGACAGGGAATATAGCCAATATTTTGTAATAACTGTAAATGGAGTAATCTTTAAAAACTGTATAGAACTATATATGTAAGGAAGAAAACGAAATTAAAATTTTTAGTTTTAGTTGTTTATTTACTTTTGCATCTTTTAAGTTGGAAATAATTTGTTTTGGTTAGTCTTCACTCTAAGACAGTAAAGAATCTGCCTGCAATGCAGGAGACCCGGGTTCAGTCTCTGGGTCAGAAAGATCCCCTGGAGAAGGGAATGGCTACCCACTTCAGTATTCTTGCCTGGAGAATTCCATGAACAGAGGAGCCTGGCAGGCTACAGTCCATGGGCTTGCAAAGAGTCAGACATGACTGGGTGACTAACACATATATATATAAGGAGAGAAAGAAAGTTAAAATTTTTAGTTTTAGTTGTTTACTTTTGTATCTTTTAAGTTGGAAATAATTTGGTTAGTCTTCACTCTATGGACATTTCCATATTCTCCTTTTTCTGAAGAAAGAATGCCAGATTTACCTGGAAAAGCTGTCAATCCACAGTGTCATTTTCATATATTTATCATACTCAACCAAAGAAAAATGCTTAGACAAGTAGACTAACGATTGAAATTTTAATAAGATCAAGCAAAAAATACTGTGTAAATATTCTCCTTTTTCATTCAACAGAAGAAACATACAGGTTCTACTGAGTGCAAAATAACTTGATCTAAACTTTAAGAATGTTTTTAAGAGTAATGCAGCCTGTTCTTAAGTAAATTTGCACCAGATGTGATTGACACTCCAATGAACCCAAATAAGTTCTCATTATTCATTAAAAACAAAGGAAAGTGTTTGCACGAACAAAATTAAATGATAGTCAAAGCTGAAACATCCAAATAACAAAGTATTCCCTTCCCATGATAAAATTAAGCTTCTATATGTTCCTACTCAAAAAAAAAAGATTATGGCTTTTATATTTCTTTTTACCAAAATAAAAATTTAAATTGCAAAATAAGCATTTGGAAATGTCACAATACTTCATCAAGAAACACATGAGGTGATAATACTTATAAACATTATATATTTTGAATTCTCTAAATACAAGAGAGGAATAATTCAATTCTATAAATTTGCAATATTCTACATTTTGCTTACTTGTGAATTTAAAGAATGAAGATATAACCAATTTCACCTCTTAAAAATACAGCCATTAATAAAAAATGAACAACTTGAAAGGTAATTTTTATTTTTGGCTAGCGGAATTAAAAACAGAATATGAATTAAGAAGAAAATTACATGTATGAATGCATGTAGTAACGTATGTGTATGTATAGCGTGTAGTCTTCTTCAACGTATGCTAGCTAGCCTGAATTAGTGGTGCTAAGGATGATTTATATCTCACATAGAACAAATAACAGCTGGAAAAGTTGTTATTACTAGTGCTGGAGAAATAAGGAAATAAAATTTTCCTAAAGCAGTCCCATATTAAAGCTATAGGACCACCAAAGTTACTGGTAACTGATACTGAAAGGGGACAGATCCCTATACATAGGACTTGAAGAAAGATAAAGACGTCAAAAAGCTTAAAACTGATCAGGACCTACCACTGACTCAGTAACACTTAGATTACAGAAATAGTGAAAAATTTGGCAGTTATCTTGAGACAGAATTGTACCAAAAAACTTTTATTTCTCATTTTCTCCTTAATAGTTTATTTATTTCAAAGTACCTACAATTCTCTACTTCTCTTTTCTGGGGGAGTCAAAGCCAAAGTGGTCATAGGTGAATTCGTTAATCACATGATACCTCATTTTCAATAACAGAAATTAATTTATATTATGGAGACACTGAGGAACTAGGAATCCTAGCTCTGAACCTAGCACTAATATTATACTAAAAAGCAAACTTCACTTTTATTTATGTAGATCTGTTAATATAAAAATATAAACAATAAACTTCTATGTTGCAGAAAAGGGGTAAAGTTATTGTACAAATATTCACAACTTTCACACTTATGAAAAACAGTAGGTAATTCTGTAATAAGTTTATATTTCACAAGATTCTTTTTTGAAAAAATGACTCACTGTATCCTTACATCAGCCCTATATTCATTTTACAAATTAAAAATTGTGATTCAAATATGTTAAATTATTTGTCCAAAAATAAGTCATAGAATTCATAACTGACAGCCTGAAATTCAAATTTCTATCTGTAATAGCTATATATATTTTTAGCAGGGTTATCAACTATAGCCACTATGTTTATTTTAGATCTTATGCATTACATATTTTACAGCTGCAATCTTGTGGCCTTTTATCAATCTCTCCATATTTCCCTCACCTTCCAGTTCCAGGTAACCACTTTTCTACTTTTTGTTTCTATAAATTTAAAGTTTGTTTGTTTTACTTCACATATAAGTGATATTATGAAGTACTTATCTTTGTCTGGCTTATTTCATTTAGCAGAATACCTTCAAGGTCCATTTTGTCACAAATGGCAGGATTCCCTTCTTTTTCATGGCTGCATAATAGTCCATTGTGGGTGAGTCCCACTGATGGACACTGAAAAACAAAGCCTGCTGACACTCTGAGTTTTGCTACAGGGGAATTGATCTGGCTGGAGCCGGAAGCAGAATGAAATGCCAGTTATGTATCATATAGATGATGTCCAGAACCTTTAAATTTTCTATTAAAACTTATTTCTGAGGTCCAGTCCAAATGACAACATAGGAGACTCCTGAACTCACCTTCTCCCATGAGCATACCAAACTCAGTTATACCCAAAGTAATTCCCTCTGGAAAAATCCAGTAACTGGATAAGTGACACTCATATCAGGTAAACAAGAAAATACCCACATCAAAACAGGTATTATTAGCACATTCTCAAACACTGGGAAGCACTAAGAACAAATAAAGCAGGGTGGATGATCACAAAAGTTTGAGCAACAACCAAGAACTTGGGCCAGCAGAACAGTAAGGTTTATCTTCCTACATGAGGCCACTCCATCACTGGAAGGTGTCTGTTCTATCTAATACCAAAATCAATGCACAGAGTAAAAAATTTTGAGGAAGTAGCAACATGTTCAAAACTAAATAAGAAGGTAAAACTCCAGAGAGATATTAATGAAACAGAGATAACTGATCACCTAATAGAGTTCAAAATAATGATCACAAAGATGTTCACCAAGGTCAAGAGGATAATGCATAAACTGAGTGAGAATTTCAACAGAGAAAACATAAGAACATACCAAATAGAAATCACGGAGCTGAAAAATACAATAACTGACCTGAACATTTCAATACAGGGGTAAAACAGCAGACTAGATGAAATGGAAGAAAGGATCAGTGAACTTGAAAATAGGGCAGAAGGATTCAGCCAATCAGAGGAGCAAAAGAAAAAATAATGAAAAAGAGTGATGACAGCTTAAAGGACTTATAAGGTACCATCAAGCAGACCAAATAAACAGCCTAAGTTTATACCTCAAGGAACTAACAAAAGAAGAACTAAGTCAACAGTTAGTAGAAAGAAGGAAATAACAAAGATCAGAGCAGAAATGAATGAAACAGAGACTAAAAAGACAATAGAAAAGATCAGTGAACATTTCTCCAAAGAAGACATACAGATGGCCAAGAGGCACATGAAAAGATGCTCAACATCACTATTAGAGAAATGTAAATCAAAACCACAGTAAGGTACCACCTAACATCAATGAGAACAGCTATCATCAAAAAGGCTACAGATGAGTGCTGGAGAGGGTGTGGAGAAAAGCAAACACTTCCACACTATTGGGGGGAATATAAATGGTCTAGCCACTAAGAAAAACAATATGGAGTTTTCTTAAAAAACAAAATAGAGGTACCATATAGTCCAGCAATCATCCCACTCCTGGGTATATAAACAGAAAAGATTAAATATCTAATTCAAAAAGATACATGCACCCCAATATTCATAGAGACACTATTTATAATAGCCAAGACATGGAAACAACCCAAGTACTCATCAACAGATGATTGGCTTAATAAAATATGGCATAAATGTGCAATGGAATATTAGCTACAAAAAAAGAATGAAATATTAGAGAAAGATAAATATAGTATCACTTACATGTAGAATCTTAAAAAAAATGTTACAAACAAATCTACATACAAAATAGAAACAGACCCACAGACACAGAAAACAAACTTATGGTTGCCAATGGGGAAAGGGAAGGGGGGAGGGGATAAATTAGGAGCAAGGGGTTAACAGATAGAAACTACTGGATAAGTGACAAGGACTTACTGTACAGCACAAGGAACTATGCTCAACATCTTGTAATAACCTATAATGGAATACAATGTGAAAATGCATACCTGCTAAGTCACTTCGGTCCATCTTTTTGCATCCCCATGGACTGTAACCCAAAAGGCTCCTCTGTCCACAGGATTCTCCAGGCAAGAAATACCAGAGTGGGTTGCCATATCCTTCTCCAATGTGAAAATAAATAAATAAATATCTATATAACTGAATCACTTTCTGTACATCTGTAGCTAACACAACATCAACTATACTTCAGTAAAGTAAATCAACTATACTTCAACAAAAAAAAGGAAAGATCAGTGAAACTAAGAGCTGGTTTTTTTGGAAAGATAAGCAAAGTGGATAACCCTTTAGCTAAAAATTATCAAGAAAAAAGAAAGAGGAGTCAAACAAACAAGATAATAGATGAAAGAGGAAATACCACAACTGATATCAAATACAAAGGATCATAAGAGACTTCTGTGTAGAATTCTCTGGCAAAAAATTAGACCACCATACAACCTACCAAGACTGAATCACAACAGAAAATCTGAGCAGACTAGAAATCAGTAATCAAAGCCTCCCAAAAAAAAAATTTTAGGATTGAACAGCTTCACTGCAAATTCTACCAAACATTTAAGGAATTCATACCAATCCTTCTCAAGCTCTTAAAAGACAGAAGAGGAATGAACAGTTCTAAACTCATTGTATGACACCATCTCTACCATAAAACTGAAACCAGGCAAAGACATTACAAGAAAAGAAAATTACAGGCCAATATCCCTGATGAACACAGTTGTAAAAATCCTCAACAAAATACTGGCAAACCAGGTCCAACAAAACATTAAAAGGATAATAAACCATGACTAAGTGGGGATTTATTCCAGGGATGCAAGAATGGTTTAATGTCTGCAAATCAATCATTATGACACACAATATTAACAAAATGAAGGATAAAAATCATATTAGCATCTCAATAAATACAGAAAAAGCATCTGAAAAATTTAACATCAATTAATCATAAAATTCTCACAAATTAGGTATAAAGTGTGCATACCTCAAGCTAAGAAAAGGCCATCCATGACAAGCCAAAGCTAACATCATATTCAGTGACAAAAAAATTGAAAGTTTTCCTCTAAGTCCAGGAACAAGACAGGGATGCCCATTTTCATCACTTTTATTCAACACAGTACAGGAAGTCCAATCCAGAGCTATCAGGCAATAATTAGAACAAAAAAGACATTCAAATTGGAAAGGAAGAATTAAAACTGTCTCTGTTTGTAGATGACATATTACATACAGAAAATCCTCAAGACACTACACACACACACACACACAGAGACTATTAGGACTAATCAATAAATTCAGTAATGTTGCAGGATACAAAAATTAATATAAAAATAAGCTGTATTTCTATACATTTTTTATATCAGAAAGAGAAATTAAGAAAATAACCCCAATTATAATTGCATCAAAAAACTAAAATACCTAAGAATAAACTGAACCAAGAATGTGAAAGATTTATACACTGAAAACTATGAGACACTGATGCAAGAAACTGAAAAAGACATATAAAAATGGAAAGAATGTTGGTGTTCATGGCTTGGGAAATTAATATTATTAAAACATCCACACTACTCAAAGCAATCTACAGATTCAATGCAGTCACTATGAAAATACCAACGTCATGTTTCACAAAAACAGAAAAAACAACTAAAATGCATATAGAACCACAAAAGACTTCAAGTAGCCAAAGCAATCTTGAGAAAAAAAAAAGGACAAGGCTGGAAGAATCCACATTTCCTGGTTTCTAACAATAAACCTATAGTAATCAAAACAGTATGGTATTGGCATTAAGTACATGCAAAGAATGAAACTTCTACCATACACAAAATCAACTCAAAAAGGATCCAAGATTCGAACAAAGACCTGACTGCAGAAGTCCACAGACAAAGACACGGAAGGCAAGATCACTGACACGCTGCAGAACTGATGCTTTCGAACTGTGGTGCTGGAGAAGACTCTTGAGAGTCCCTTGAACAGCAGGAGATCCAATCAGTTGGTTCTAAAGGAAATCAGTTCTGAATATTCAATGGAAGGACTGACGTTGAAGCTGAAACTCCAATAATTTGGCCGCTTGATGGAAGAGCTGACTCATCTGAAAAGACCCTGATGCTGGGAAAGATTGAAGGCGGGAGAAGGGGGTGACAGAGGATAAGATGGTTGGATGGCAGCACCGACTCGACGGACATGAGTTTGGGTAAGCTCCGGAAGTTGGTTACGGACAGAGAAGCCTGTCCACGGGGTCACAAAGAGTCAGACACTAAGCAAATGAAGTGACTGAAGCTCATTGACATCAAGTCCTGGTAATGATTCTGTATTGGATACTGAGAAAGTCAATTCCCAGGCAGGGTGATAAGAAGCGCGGGGTCCACGGGGAGGAAAAAGGGGTCTGGCGCTCTCAAGGAGATAGGGTCTAGAATTCTCAAAGAGGAGGAAAGGACAAACTTTTTTTTCTACATTCTTTAGTAAGGATTATATAACAACAATGTATTCTGCTTAAGGACAGTTTCTCCTTCTTGAAAACCTTCTGACTAATCCTGTTATCTTAGAATGTGTATTATGGGAGTGGGTCTAGTAAGATCTTTCTATTGTTAATTCTAATCCTGTCATCTTAAAATGTAAATTGTGGGAGTGGGTCTAGTAAGATCTTTACAACCTTGAGACATTCTTTTGATTTACTGTAATAACCAACTTAAAAAGTACATAATTCCCTTGCTAAGACTAGCCAGGGGCACTCTCTGTGCCCCTTCTGATGTCTGTGTTAGAAGCTTTCTCTGTCCCTTTTTCACTTTAATAAAACTGCTACACCTAAGCTCTTGGGTGATCAAGCCTGGTCCCTGGTCCCAGAGCTAAATCTTCTCCTTCAGAGATCACAAATCTCAATTCACCATAAGCTATCAATATAAGAGCAAATGCAAGAAAAACAAAAATAAACAATTGAGGGTATTTTCCTGGTGGTCCAGTGGTTAAGATACCATGCTTCCATTGTAGGGCACACAGGTCTGATCACTGGTTCAGCTCATTTCAGTTCAGTTTAGTCACTTAGTTGGGTCCGACTCTTTGCAACCCCATGATCACTGGTAGGGGGAAATAAAATCCTGCTTGCCACATGGTGCAGCCAAAAAAAAAAAAAAAGTATTATATCAAACTAAAAAGTTTCTGCTCAGCAAAGAAAACTATGAACAAAATGATGAGGAAACCAATGAAAAGAGGAAAAAAATGGTTGCAAATCATACATATCATAAAGGGTTAATATCCAAAATATACAAAGAATTCATACAGCTCAATAGCCAAAAAATCTGATTTGTAAGTGGGCAGAGATGTAGAAGTTGGACTATAATGAAAGCTGAGCACCAAAGAATTGTGCTTTTGAACTGTGGTGTTGGAGAAGATTCCTTGAGAGTCCCTTGGACTGCAAGGAGATCCAACCAGTCAATCCTAAAGGAAATCAGTCCTGAATATTCATTGAAAGGACTGGTGCTGAAACTGAAAATTCCAATACTTTGGCCACCTGATGCGAAGAACTGACTCATTGGAAAAGACCCTGATGCTGGGAAAGATTGAAGGCAGGAGGAGAGGGGGATGACAGAGGATGAGATGGTTGGATGGCATCACCAACTCAATGGACATGAGTTTGAGTAAACTCCGGGAGTTGGTGATGGACGGGGAGGCCTGGCATGCTGCAGTCCATAGGGTCTCAAAGAGTCGGACACAACTGAGTGAATGAACTGAACTAAACTGATCATCAAAAAGATAAGAGATAAGTGTTGGCGAGGATGTAGAGAAAGGGGAACCTTGTGCACTACTGGTGGGAATATAAACTGGTGCAACTACTATGGAAAATAGTATGAAAGTTCTCAAAAAAATTTCAAGTAGAACTACCATATGAACCAGTAATCTCACTTCTGAAAATATATCCAGAGGAAATGAAAACAAAAATACTGAAGAAATATCAGCGCTCTTGTGTTCTTTGCAGCATTATTTATAATAACCAAGAAATGGAAAAAACCTATTTGTATTTTTAATTAGAATCAAAGTCCTGCCTGATTTGGAGGTTTTCAAGTGGTCATTTCATTCATGACTCTTTCTTAGAGAGTTCTGTACCAGAAATATGAATCTCTGGTTCCACCAGAGATCACCTTGCCTTCTCCTTTAGGCCCTAGAGAAGTCCATTTGCTGGCCTTACCAGCCTAGTCTTTCCCTCTCATCAGAAGCAGCAGCAGCAGGACCAATGGTATTAGCTTCAACAGTAGCAGAAGTGTCAAAAGGAAGCAGGCAAATAAGGGAATACAATGGTAACTGCCTTTTTTAAATGGATTCACAGCATCTTTTGTACTTCAAGGTCCTGATTCACTTTCTCCCTAAAATTTTATTCACTGGGAAAAATGACAGAAATACAAAATTTAGCAATTCAGTTCCTCAGTCCTACAAACATTTGGTAAGATGCAACTTACTTTGGAGTTGGGATAACCTTAAAGATCAAATTCTAGACTCCATGACAAAACAAATTCAGGTAGACTCAGTGACTTGTCCAAGATTACTTTTCTGAAGTTAATATTTTTAAAAGAGTAAATAAACATTTTTCAAGTTTTTCTTTGACAACCTTTATATGGGAAAAAGCAGTAAAGATCTGTCTAAACTTTCAAAACTAAGTTCTTTTAAAAGTTGTCATTTTCTAATTTTTCCAACACAGTCTGGTTGGAAATCATTTGTCATCTGATAAACAGAAAATTGTTTATCAACATATGTAATACTTCATAGTGCAGCATGTTCCTGATATTAAGTAATTCAAGGTAAAGAAAAAGGCAAATGACTTATAGAACTTCAGAAAAACTTTTTTCCTGAAGAGAAAACAAGACCACCTGTGAGTTAAGATATTCTCAGAAAAATCCTGTTTAAGAGATAAATGTTTTTGTTTCACTGTAATACAAGGGAAAAAAAGAAACTGGACTTATGAAGCACACTGGGAAGTCCCATCATTCCCAAGCCTATCCTCATCAGTACAATAAAATAATGAAGGCCAAGGTATCCCTGGTTAGGATCCAAACTGTGTGCTTTGGTTTCTACTAGGAGTTACACTAAGTTTCCCAATGAAATGTTTTTATTCTTTCCTTTATCTGGGTGATTTCTTTGTAACTGCTACCGTCCCACAGAAGAGTGATTTTACAATTCAAATGACCTATGGCTTGCACTTTGTCTTTGCGAATAGTTCTTTTGTCATTTTTTTCATCGTCCCTTGCCCTACCTTTTTCTACCTTAAGAATATCCAGTGCCCACATCTTTATTAACAGAATTCAAATCCAAGGAAGAACGAATACCAAAATTGACCAAGATAAAAATTGTAAATCTATAGTAGTGAACAAACAGAAGGAAACAAGTAATGTAGACAAATATGATAGCGGAGGAACTGAAGAAAGCTCTTAAAGCCAAGATTTAATGTCAGAGAAGGTAAATCTAACATTCACTTTGTTTTTTCTGTTCCTGGAATGAATTTCTACTCTGAGCAAGAATAACAACAGCAATAAATCTAAAGGGAAACAAATATTGAGGAATCCTAATTATACCTTTTTCTTCATAATACACAGCAAATCTTAACACTCAGTAGCATAACATATAATAGTAGGGGAGCTCATTAGTTAAAACATCTCACTAGACTGTTTAAAGACTGCCTCTGGTGGCTTAGGTGAAACAGATATTTATTGTCTCTTTAAAAAAGCCTACAATTGCCCCAAGTTTTTTTGCCAATACTTTTAATCTTATTTGTTATTTCAATATACTTCTCTTTTTTTGAAAATGTATTTGGCAATTCATTTTCCAAGAATTTATCATAATAAATTCATTTGTGGACCTCTGTCCCTAAGTAAAAAAGTCATTCTAGATTTACTTTTAAAACATGAATTTATTTGGTTGCCTCACTTATATACCTACTTTTTAAAAATTCCCTGCATTTTTATAAATTTCAGAAGGCAAGATTCAGACAGAAAGAGAGAGTGAAAGAGAAAGAATTTTGTAATAGAATCCTGCCTGAGCCAACTCTCAGTAGTCTTTTGGCAAAAGGCCTGTGTGTGAACTAATTCCAAGACCTCAGTCTGAAACGCAGCCAAAGACTCCATAAAAGAACAGGCCCAAAATGACTTATTACCTTTAACCTTTGACCTGTTATCCAGTTGCCTCATACTTTGTGAACTTGAAATCTTGTGAGAGAATGCTTAGCCATCCTGTTTACAAACAGCCTATTTATTCCACAGGAACAGCTTGGCAGGACATATCCAGGTCACCTGACCTTAGGTTGTCACAGAAACCATGGGACTTGGATTCTTTTTGCAATTAAGCCAAAACGGCAACATTTTGACTGATGAAATGAGTGTAGAACTATACAGCAATCATCAAACACTTAATTCACCTCTATATTGTATACTTCACCAAAGTATTAACACACAAAATGTGAAAGCAATCACAAATGAACTGTAAGGAGAATAAGCCATGCCTTCTGCAGATAACAGAAAAAGCATAAATTTTTAACCTAAATGTTACAAATTGATCTCAACTATTATTCTTCCCAAAATCTTGCTCAACTTATCAGCACACAACAAAAAATCATCCAATCTTTAAGTTATTCATATATTTTCAAAACTCTAACCTATGAGTGTGTGTATATTTCAACTCTAGCCTCTGTTTTAGTCAGACTTTATATTAGGCATTTACCTGAAGAAATTACTTCATTAATTTCATTATCTCCAGCATGTTTTAACTAATTCTTCAAGGCTGCTTCTTTGTTCATTTCAGTGATCCTTTTAAGATAGATTATATAATTAATTAATTCTCACAAATTATTAGTGAGTATAAATATAGCCAGATTTCCTTTTTTAAGTGAAAATTGATTTCAAGAATGAATAAAATAGTGAGTAATCACATTTCGAAGGGTCCTTTATTTTTCAATGAATTTATTTTCAGGAGTTATTTTCTGAATTTCCTTACCATACCCAAAATACAAGAGAAGGAAATGGCAATCCACTCCAGTACTCTTGCATGGGAAATCCCAAGGTCGGAGGAGCCTGGCAGGCTACAATCCATGGAGTCGCAAGAGTTGGACACAACTGAGTGACTGAACACAGACACACACCCAAAATATAACTACATTTGCCAAAATATGATATGCACACAACTTATCAGGGATACCAACATTTGAAATACAGTTAGTGAGTTTTCTTAATTGAAGAAAACTGTAACACTGTATTCACATATATATCTACTACTAAGGGAAAACTGAGGTAATTGCTTGGATATGTCACAACAGAATGGCCACCTGAAAAATGGTAACAATGGTCATTATTTTAGGAAAAGAGTTTCTTTTTTTAAAATCTAAGAATAATAATAACAATAGGTAACATGTATTAAATGTGCTGAACACTGCTAGAAGGATTTTGACATGGATTAGATAATTTAATCTTCACAACTCTATGAGACAGATACTATTATCACTCTCATTTTATAGATGAGGAAAGTGAGACTAAGAGAGATTAGGTCACACTCCTAGCAAGAGGAAGATTTGGAATTTGAACTTAGAGTAATGTGACTTTACTGTCTCTAAAACCATGGCCTTTAGAAAACAACTTACCAAGTACACAAGTAAAATAACACATTATTACTTAGAATATTAAAAACTTAAATGCCACTTTACATTTTATAAAGTACCATGACAAAGATTTCATTGAAATCTTATAATAATCCTGTGAAGTAAAAGCATTTCTATTTTGCAAATGAAGAAACTAAAGGTAAGAAAGGTAAACTGACTTTTCCAAAGTCACCTGGCTAATAAATAATAGAATGAGGATGCCAATGTAATAATAGAATGAGGATGCCAATGTCGATCTTTTAATATTATGTCTTGTGTGTGTGTGTGTGTGCGTGTGTGTGTGTTGTGTCCGACTCTTTGTAACCCCATGGACCACAGCCCACCAGGCTCCTCTTTTCATGGAATTCTCCAGGCAAGAATGCTTGAGTGGGAATATTATGTCTTTTTTCCAAGTATGATTACTCTCCTTATTTCACACTAATATCTTTCCTAAGACCTTATTCACTCAATGACAAGTAGAATGGAGACTTTTCAGTAAGAATGATATTTTTTTTAAAAAAAGTAAAGGTTTTCTCAATTTAACATTAAAAGAAAGAAGTATTACAGTAATACATTTTAGTGAAAATAAATCTCATTTCCTTATTTTAAAATCATGTAATTCTTAGTAGTGAGATTTTCATTTTCCTTAATAAGTAGTCATAAATACATTCTTAATCCAAATAATGAGGAAAAAGAGCTAAGAGGGCCTTATACCCAAAGGATACTCCTATGATCCTACCAAACAGAGGATCACCCAAGAAATTACTAAATTAGAACCAGGATAGTGTAAAAGCTGTATCAAGAGTTTGACTTAAAACCTCTATCAATCCTCCTCCCATGAACATTTTTAAGGGGATTCATCATCACCTGGATTATTAGCAAGGTTAGGCTAGGCATACTACACAGAAGATCATTTCCCAAGAAGTACTCTCCCAGATCTTGGTTCTCGATTTGTCTAGAAGCCAACAACTGTTTCAGTAATCATAGATTCTAAAACAGATATCTATAAAAGTCAGATGGTATGCAATTTTGCTGCTGCTGCTAAGTCGCTTCAGTCGTGTCCGACTCTGTGCGCCCCCCCAGACGGCAGCCCACAAGGCTCCACCATCCCTGGGATTCTCCAGGCAAGAACACTGGAGTGGGTTGCCATTTCCTTCTCCAATGCATGAAAGTGAAAAGTGAAAGTGAAGTCGCTCAGTCCGACTCTTCGCGACCCCATGGACTGCAGCCTACCAGGCTCCTCCGTCCATGGGATTTTCCAGGCAAGAGTACTGGAGTGGGGTGCCATTGCCTTCTCCATGCAATTTTAGAAAGCAGTATCTTTTCCAAAAGATTGAATATGACATCTGCAGAGAAGGAAGTACAATAAGGAAAGTTAGGCCACATGCTACTAGAGTAAAGAGTGTTATGAGGCCATCCTTAAGCAGAGAGACCTACTAGAAATTGAATGAATAAGGCCTGAACTTTTCTCATCTGTGACTCTCTTTTTCCAAATCTGTGGCATAGTTGCAGTCATTATCCCCTTCAAAAAAAAGCAAAGAAAAATGTAAGAGAGAAAAGAGAAAGAAAAGAATGTAAAAATAAATAAATGGAGAGCTTTAAAATTTAAATTTAAAAATCTAAAATTTTGAACAGAAAATGAATGAATAAACATGAATAAGAAACAAAGATTTTTAAAGGAAAATCAGGCTGGTGTTAAAGCATCTTAAGACCTATATGGATTAATCAATGATAAACTCCTATACTGTGCAATCTAAAAAGCTTCTCAAATATGCCTCATGACCATGAAGGTACTCTGGGCTGCCAATTAACTTACTAAATTGCTATGTGATATATTTATCTTTAAATCATCACTGGAATATTTCAAAAATATATATTATAGTTGTTAATAATTTTACATACAGGAAAGAATGGTATTTTGGGGAGCTAGGGGGTAAATGTGCCAAAAAAAAATGGGAAGTTGTCTATGTTGAAAGCCCTCTTCCACCAAGGAAGAATACGCCTGATGACTGTGTGTCATCTGTTTAAAAGGAAAAAAGATAAGATCTTTCACAGACCTATAGATGTTTCTAGATTCCCTTTCTCTTTATTTCAAGGGCTGTAGCCCACTCCACAGATACTGATTACAAAGCCCATCATTCTTCGTAGCTCTGATGCTCTTTCAAACAGGCTCAAGGGGTTGTCCTTATGGAATCCTATCTGATTGCTAAAATTCCTTTACTTCTCTGACATTTCAGCACTAAAATTTGCTTTGAAGACCTTAGTGTTCCCTCTATAATGCAAACAGACATTAGTTTTAATAGATTTATGACACAAAGCAATAATTAAAGAACATATCCTAGAAATGAGCATTCAGTTAAAGGATTTTCCTTTCAAAATAATTTAAAACACACACATTCATAAGTGGACACTTTTTATTCACTGAAAGAATACAATAAAATGTTTGTGACATGACTGGAATTGAGAGATTCTAGAGGGAAAAACCTGGGAACATCAATAAAGGAAGACAAGTCACTACTTCACTGTATACAAATGTATATGAATGCTTTGATGACACATGATTGGCTGGTTTAATAAAAGAAAATGGGTTTCTGACTTTAACAATTTAGAAATAAATGTTTCAAAATGCTTTCCAATAGTACCTCTCACTTCATTTATTTCGCCTCAGGTTTCCCCAACTCTTCACAGGGGTTCAACAGCACTCCAACCCTCCACCTGCAGGCTCTGTCTTACCTTGTATCTTGGTTCATTTTCACTAAGGTAAAAAATTCTTAAACTGACAATATGTTACTAAAGAACCAAAGGATACTAAAGAAATCAAAGAGGAAATTAAAAACATACCTAGTGACAAACGACTATGAAAACATGATCCAAAACCTACCGAAGCAGCAAAAGCAGTTGTAAGAGGAAAGTTTATAGCAATACAATCTTACCTCAGGAAACAAACAAACAAACAAAAATATTTCAAATAAACAACCTAACCTTATATCTAAAGCAACTAGAAAAAGAAGAACAAACAAAACCCAAAGTTAGGGCTTCCCTGGTGGCTCAGGGGTAAAGAATCCACCTGCCAATGCAGGAGACACAGGTTCGATCCAGGGTCCAGGAAGATGCGGCAGGCTGCGGTGCGACTAAGCCTGTGCACCACAGCTATTAAGACTGGACTCTAGAGACCAGGAACCAAAACAATTGAGTCCATGCGTGGCAGCTACTGAAGCCTGCATGCCCTAGAGCCCATGCTCCACAAGAAAAGCCAGTGCAGTGAGAAGCCTGGGTGCTACAGTGAAGAGTAGAGCCCGCTCTCCTCAGCTACAGAAAAGCCCCTGCAACAACTAAGACCCAGCACAGCCAAAAATAAATAAATGAAATTTTTTTTAAAAGTTAGTAGAAGGAAAGAAATCATAAAGATAGAGAAGAAATAAATGAAACAGAGATGAAGAAAATAATAGCGAAGAAACTAAAAGCTAGTTCTTTGAGAAGATAAACAGAATAGAGAAACCTTTAGCCAGACTCATCAAGAAAAAAAGGGAGCAGAATCAAATCTGTGAAATTAGAAATTAAAAATGAGAAGTTACAATGGACACCACAGAAATACAAAGAATCATAAGAGCCTACTACAAGCAACTATACATCATTAATGGACAACCTAAAAGAAATGGGCAAATCCTTGGAAAAGAACAACTTCCCAAGACTGAACCAGGAGGAAAATACAAACAGACCAATCACAGGTACAGAAATTGGAACTGTGATTAAAAAATGTCCAATAAATAAAAGTCCAGGACCAGGTGGCTTCAAAGGCAAATTCCATGAAACATTTAGAATACAGTTAACACCTATCCTTTGTAAACTCTTCCCAAAAACTGCAGAGGAAGGAACACTCGCAAGCTCAATCTACAAGGAAACCATCACCCTAAAACCAAAACCAGACAAAGATATCACAAAAAAGAAAATTATAGGCCATAATCATTGCTGAAAATGACATGAGAATTCTCAACAAAATACTAGCAAACTGAATCCAAAACACATTAAAAGGATCATAGGCCATGATCAAGTGAGTAAGGGATGCAAGGGATGCCAGGGGTGCAAGGATTCTTTAGTATATGTAAATTAATCAATGTGATACACCACATTAACATACTAAAGAATAAAAACTATATGATCATCTCAATACACTGAAAACCTTTTGACAAAATTCAACACCCATTTATGATAAAAAAATATCCTCCAGAAAGCACGCATAGAGAGGACCTACCTCAACATAATAAAATCAGTAAATGACAAAGTCACAGCAAACATCATGATCAATGGTGAAAAACTGAAAGCATTTCCTTTAAGATTAGGAACAAGACAAGGATGTCCACTCTCTCCATTTTTATTCAACATAGTTTTGGACATTCTAGCCATAGCAATCAGAGGAGAAGAAGAAATAGAAGGAATATAAATTGGAAAAGAAGTAAAACTGTCACTGTTCGCACACAATATGATACTAAACATAGAAAATCCTAAAGATGCCTCCAGAAAACTACTAGAGCTCATCAGTGAATCTGGTAAAGTTGCAAAATACAAAATTAATACACAGAAATGTATGGCATTCTTATACACTAACAACGAAAGATCAAAAAGAGAAATTAAGGAAACAATCCCATTTGCCATCACAACAAAAAGAATAAAATACCTAGGAACAAACCTATCTGATGAGGCAAAACACCTGTACTTAGAAAACTATAAAATACTGATGGAAGAAATCAAAGATGACAACAAATGAAAAGATACACCATGTTCTAGGATTAGAAGAGTCAGCATAGCCAAAATCACTAACCTACCCAAAGAAATCTACAGGTTGAATGCAATACCTATCAAACTATCAATGCCATTTTTCATAGAATTAGAACAAAAAATTTACAGTTTTTATGGAAACAGAGAAGTCCCCAAATGGTGAAAGAAATCTTGAGAAAGAAAAACAGAGATAAAGAAATCAGGTTCCCTGACTTCAGGCTATACTACAAAGCTACAGTTATCAAAGCAGAATGATACTGGCACAAAAACAGAAATATAGATCAACAGAACAGGATAGAAAGCCCAGAAACAAACCTACCCATCTATGGTCAACTAATCTATGACAAAGAAGGCAAGAACATGGAGAAAAGATTGTCTCTTCAATAGTGGTACTGGGAAAACTGGACAGCTACAGGTAAAAAAATGAAAGTAGGACACACCCTAACACCATACACGCACACACAAAAAAACTCAAAATGGATTAAGAACCTTAATGTAATGCCAGATACTATAAAACTCTTAGAGGAAAACACAGAACACTCTCTAACATAAACCGAAGCAAGATCTTTTTTGATCTACTTCCTAAAGTAATGAAAATAAAAACAAAAATAAACAAATGGAACCTAATTAAAAGCTTTTGCACAGCAAAGGAAACCATAAGCAAAAGCAAAAAAATAACTCACAGAATGGGAGAAAATATCTCAAACAAAGTGATCAACAAGGGATTAATCTCCAAAATATACAAACAGTTCATGCAGTCAATATTGAAAAAAAAAATCCAATCGACAACCCAATCAAAAAAAAAAAGGCTCAGAAGTTCTAAACAGACATTTCTACAAATAAGACATTCAAAAAAAAAAAAAAAAGACATTCAGACGGCCAAGAAACACATGAAAAGATGTTCAACATCACTAATTATTGGGCTTCTCTCGTAGCTTACCTGCTAAAGAATCCAACTGCAATGCAAGAAACCCCAGTTCAATTCGTGGGTTGGAAAAATTCCCTGGAGAAGGGATAGCCTATCCACGCCAGTATTCTTGGGCATCCCTGGTAGCTCAGACAGTAAAGAATCCGCCTGCAATGCAGGAGACCTGAGTTTGATTGCTGGGTTAGGAAGATCCCCTGGAGGATAGCATGCCAACCCACTTCAGTTTTCTTGCTTGGAGAATCCCCAGGAACAGAGGAGCCTGGTGGGCTACAGTCCGTGAGGTCACAAAGAGTCTCAAAAGAACAAACAAACAATCCAATCAACAAGCCAATCAGAAAAAGAAAAAAAAGGTCAGAAGTTCTAAACAGACATTTCTTCAAAGAAGACATAGAGATGGGCAAGAAATACATGAAAAGATGTTCAATATCACTATTAGATGGGAGAATGGCATCGAAACATGTTAATTACCATATGTGAAATCAATCGTCAGCCCACGGTTGATGCTCGGGGCTGGTGCTCCGAGATGTCCCAGGGGGAGGGAATCGGGAAGGGGGAGAGACGGGGGTTCTGGAGGGGGAGCATATGTAAACCCATGGCAGTTTCATGTCATTGTATGGCAAAACCAACACAATAAAGTAAAGAAAAAAGAACCAAAAACAAAACTATAATAAGGAATCGTCTCACATTGGTCAGAATGTCTATCATCAAAAAATCTATGAACAGTAAATGCTGGAGAGGGTGTGGACAAAAGGGAATCCTTACTGATGGTGAAAATGCAAATTGGTATAGACACTATGGGGAACAGTATGGAGGTTCCTTAAAAAACTAAAAATGGAACTACCTTATAATCCAACAATCCCACTCCTGGGCATATATCCAGAGAAAACCATAATTCAAAAAGATACACATATCCAAATGTTCAGTTCAGCTTAGTCACTCAGTTATGTCCAACTCTTTGCGACCCCATGGACTGCAGCACACCAGGCTTCCCTATCCATCACCAACTCACAGAGCTTGCTCAAACTCATGTCCATCAAGTCAGGGATGCCATGAACCATCTCATCCTCTGTCGTCCCTCTCTTCTCCTGCGTTCAATCTTTCCCAGCATCAGGGTATTTTCTAAGGAGTCAGTCATTCGCATCAGGTAGTCAAAGTATCGGAACTTCAGCATCAGCCCTTCCAATGAATATTCAGGACTGATTTCCTTTAGGGTTGAAGAGTCTTCTCCAACACCACAGTTTAAAAGCATCAATTATTCGGTGCTCACCTTTCTTTATAGTCCAACTATCACATCCATCATTACTACTGGAAAAATCAAAGCTTTGACTAGACAGGACATTTGTCGGTAAAGTAATATCTCTGCTTTTTAATATGATGTCTCCGTTCATCATAACTCTCCTTCCAAGGAGTAAGCGTCTTTTAATTTCATGGCTGCAGTCACCATCTGCAGTGATTTTGGAGCCCAAGAAAATAAAGTCTGTCACTGTTTCCATTGTTTCCCCATCTATTCGCCATGAAGTGATGGGACCAGATGCCATGATCTTCATTTTTTAAATTTTGAGTTTTAAGCCAGCTTTTTCACTCTCCTCTTTCACTTTCATCATGAGGTTCTTTAGTTCTTCTTTGCTTTCTGCCATAAGGGTGGTGTCATCTGCATATCTAAGGTTATTGATACTTCTCCCAGCAACCTTGATTCCAGGTTGCACTTCATCCAGCCTGGCATTTCACATGAAGTACTCTGCATATAAGTTAAATAAGCAGGGTGACAATATAAAGCCTTATTGTACTCCTTTCCCAATTTGGAACCAGTCTATTGTTCTGTGTACAGTGCTAACTATTGCTTCTTGACCTTCATGCAGATTTCTCAGGAGGCAGGTCAGTTGGTCTGGTATTCCCATCTCTTGAAGGATTTTCCATAGTTTGCTGTGATCTACACAATCAAAAGCTTTAGTGTAGTCAATGAAGCAGAAGTAGATGTTTTTCTGGAACTCTCTTGCTTTTTCTATGATCCAGCAGATGTTGGCAATTTGATCTCTGGTTCCTCTGCCTTTTCAAACCCCAGCTTGAACATCTGTAAGTTCACAGTTTACTTATTGTTGAAGCCCGACTTGGGGAATTTTAAGCATTACTTTGCTAGCATGTGAGATGAGCGCAATTGTGTGGTAGTTTGAACATTCATTGGCATTGCCCTTCTCTGGGACTGGAATGAAAACTGACCTCTTCCAGTCCTATGGCCATTGCTGAGTTTTCCAAATTTGCTGGCGTATCAAGTGCAACACTTTTGCAACATCATCTTTTAGGATTTGAAATAGCTCAACTGCAATTCCATCACCTCCACTAGCTGTGTTCGTAGTGATGCTTACTAAGGCCCATGTGATTTCGCACTCTAGGATGTCTGACTCTAGGTGAGTGATTACACCATTGTGGTTATCTAGGTCATTAAGACCTTTTTTGTATAGTTCTTCTGAGTATTCTCGCCATCTCTTCTTAATATCTTCTGCTTCTGTTAGGTCCATACCTTTTCTGTCCTTTATTGTGCCCATCTCTGCATGAACTATTCCCTTGGTATACTGTTACTGTTCATAGTGATTTGAAGCCCAAGAAAATAAAATTTGGAATTTTTTCTACATTTGGCCACTGGCAAATTGAAGCTTCAATGCTGAAACATTGCTGAAACATTCACACCTAAAATGGGGTGACTAATAGAGAGCCCTCACCATATTAAGTTGGACCTCAAAAGCAATAACCAGAATGAGATCTGTCCTCCCCATTTCCAACCCCACCCATAGGACAATGAAGACTGCTTTGGCACTAAGAGGAGCAGAGGTAAAAAAAAAGAAGGAAAAGAGGGAAGATCTTAGATACAAAAGAGCACCTATCTCATACCACTCACAAAAATTAACCTGAAATGGATTAAAAACAAAATAAGACCAGAAACCATAAAACCCTGAACCTTGCATTACTGAAAATCTTTGGCCATAGATTGGCTCTTGTGTGGATTTGCTAACCAGGTTCTCATTACTTTGACTGAGTAGGGAACCTAAAGCTCTGATTTTGGTAATATAGTCCTCAGTTCTTTAGCAAAAGCAAACACAAATCCTCCCTATAGGAACGTAAATATAGTCTAAGCCTCCAGAACCTTCCAAATAATTTTGTTAGGGTAATAAGAAAAACAGTCAAGCATACAATGAAACAAAGCACCACGGGCAAAAGTCTGCATAAATATAAATAAAAGATGATTGAATGTGATCCTAAGATTTCAAATATTAGAGTCATCAGAAACATTACAAAACCATGCTTACTACAGTAAAAATTAATTAATTAATAGCATGCTTTAAAATATATGTAGGTACAGGAAATTAGAAAAAGTGAAAAAGCAGATTTGAAAAAGAATCAAATAAAATTTCTAGAAATTAAAAATACAATGACTGAAATTTAAAATCCTGTTTTTGCAAATACCTGGTAAGAAGTTAATACCCAAAATATCAATATATAAATAACTAACACAACTCAACAGCAAAAATAATAATAATAATAACCTGATTTTAAAATTTTCAAAAGATCTGAATAGACATTTTACCAAAGAATACACACTATCTTCCAAATTGTCAACAGGTACATAAAAAGATGTTCAATATTACTAATTATCAGGGAAATGCAAATCAAAACCAAAATGACCTATCATCTCATACCTATTAGGGTGGCTATTATCAAAAAAGAGAAATAACAAGTGTTGGAAAGAGTGTGAAGAGGTTGTAAAATGCTGGTTAAAATATAAATGACACAGGTATTACGGAAAAAGTACGGAGGTTCCTGAAGAAATTAAAAAATAGAATTAACATGATTCAGCAACCCTACTTCTGAGTATATAACCAAAAGAAAGAAAATCATCTCAAAGGGATATCTGCACTCTCAAGTTCATTACAGTATTGTTCACAAAACAGCCAAAATATGGAAATAACCTAAGTGTCCATCAATGAATGAAAAGATAAAGAAAATGTGGTATGTGTTCCACACAAACTCTGGAATATTATTCAGCCATAAAAAGAAAGGAAATCTGCATTTTCAACAATGTGGGTGAACCTGAAGGACAGAAAATAAATCAAACAGAAAAAGACCAATACTGTAGATCTCACTTAACATGTAGAATCTAAAAAAGTGAAACTCACAGAAACAGTAAAATGGGGGTTTCCAGGAAAGGGGTTGATGGAAATGTCCAGTGCAAAGAAATGTTCAGTTATAATATGAATAAATTCTAAGGATCTAATGTTCAGCATTATAGTTAAAAATACTGCATTATATACTTCAAATTTCCTAAGAAAGCATCAATAGATATGAAGTGTTCACACTACCAAACAAAAGGTCAGTATGTGAGGTAATGGATGCATTAATTAACTGGACAATAGTAACAATTTCACAATGTATATGTATGTTAAATCATCAAGAACACTTTGAAAAATTAAAATTTTAAAAACTATTATTTGCCATAGAGAAGTTATTGCAATGTAGATTATATTTCAGAAAAGTTTGTTAAAAGCTACTAAGTTACAAAGAAGCACACAATCAGACATTCACTTCAGTTGCTCAGTCGTGTCACTCTTTGTGAACCCGTGAACCACAGCACGCCAGGCCTCCCTCTCCATCACCAACTCCCAGACTTAACCCAAACTCATGTCTATTGAGTTGGTGATGCCATCCAACTATCTCATCCTCTGTCGTCCCCTTCTCCTCCTGCCCTCAATCTTTCCCAGCATCAGGGTCTTTTCAAATGAATCAGTTATTTGCATCAGGTGGCCAAAGTGTTGGAGTTTCAGCTTCAACATCAGTCCTTCTAATGAACACCCAGGACTGATCTCCTTTAGGATAGACTGGTTGGATCTCCTTGCAGTCCAAGGGACTCTCAAGAGTCTTCTCCAACACCACAGTTCAAAAGCATCAATTCTTCAATGCTCAGCTTTCTTTATGGTCCAACTCTCACATCCATACCTGACTACTGGAAAAACCATAGGCTTGATTTGAGGGATTTTTGTTGACAAAGTAACGTTTCTGCTTTTTAATATGCTGTCTAGGTTGGTCATAGCTTTTCTTCCAAGGAGTAAGCATCTTTTAATTTCATGGCTGCAATCACCATCTGCAGTGATTTTGGAGCCCCAAAAAATAAAGTCTGACACTGTTTCCACTATTTCCCCATCTATTTGCCATGAAGTTATGGGACCAGATGCCATGATCTTAGTTTTCTGAATGTTGAGCTTTAAGCCAACTTTTTCATTCTCCTCTTTCACTTTCATCAAGAGGCTCATTAGCTCTTCACTTTCTGCCATAAGGGTGGTGTCATCTGCAATCTGAGGTTATTGATATTTCTCCCAGCAATCTTGATTCCAGCTTGTGCTTCTTCCAGCCCAGCGTTTCTCATGATGTACTCTGCATTTAAGTTAAATAAGCAGGGTGACAATATACAGCCTTGACATACTCCTTTTCCTATTTGGAATCAGTCTATTGTTCCATGTCCAATTCTAACTGTTGCTTCCTGACCTGCCTACAGGTTTCTCAAGAGGCATTTCTCAATCAGACATTAGTGAAACAAATATTCATAACTGAAATTATGACCACAAATGAGTGGTGATTATTTTCTTATGCTCCTCTGACAAGGAATTCTCTGAGCAAGAATACTGGAGTGGTAGCTGTTCCCTTCTTAAGGGTATCTGCTCCACCCAGGGATCAAACCCAGGTCTCCCACACTGCAGGCAGATTCTATACTGAGCCATTAGGGAAGTCCTTATATTCTTATACTATGGGCTAAATATTTGTGTCCACCCCACCAAAATTCATATGCTTAAGTCCTAACCCCAATTTGATGGTATTTAGAGGTAGGACCTTTGTGAGGTAATTAGGTCTTGAGCAAAGAGCTTTCATGAATGGAATTAGCGCCCTTATAAGAAGAGACATGAGAGAAAGAATCTCTCTTCCTCACTGTGGGAAAACACAGCAAGAAGACGGCCATCTATAAACCAGGAAAAGGGTCCTCATCAGACAGACTATGCCAGCTCCTTGATATTAGACTTCCCAACCTTCAGAATTGTAGGAGATAACTGTTTGCTGTTTAAGTCACCCAGTTTATAGTATTTTGTTACAGCAGTTTGAACTGACTTCAACATGTTGCAAACAAACAGTTAACTACTTACAAAATCTAACAAGATACAAGTATATTAAATTGTGATATGCTTTCTCACAGAGATACCTGTAAGACTCTACATCAGGCAATGCAATTGAGGAAATGTTTGCCAGATCCTTTGAGAAAATCATCAATTTCTAAGTGATCAGGGTCAATATGACCAACTAATTCACTAACTATCATTAAGGCATCAGTAGTATATTCTTTCTCTTTTAATGGTACATAAATGGTACATCTCAATTGATGATATTTTATATTCAACTAAAAAGAGATAAGAGGCAACAAAATTTTCCAGAACTGATGAAAAACATCAATCTATATATGCTGCTGCTGCTAAGTCACTTCAGTTGGGTCTGACTCTGTGTGACCCCATAGATGGCAACCCACCAGGCTCCTCTGTCCCTGGGATCCTCCAGGCAAGAATACTGGAGTGGGTCACCATTTCCTTCTCCAATGCATGCATGCATGCTAAGTCACTTCAGTAGTGTCCGACTCTGTGAAACCCTATGGACAGCAGACCACCAGGCTCCTCTGTCCACATGATTCTCTAGGCAAGAATACTGGAGTGGGTTGCCATTTCCTTCTCCCAATCCATGTATACAGGAACCCAAAAGTTCCCAAGCAGTATAAATAAAAGGAAATCCACACTTAAAACACATTATCATGAAACTGTTTAAAACCAAAAGGAAAGAGAAAGACCTTAAAAGCCATCAGGGCACAGTAGAGGGAGGGACAGAGAAAGATTACCTTCAAAAGAAGCTCAGATACCAGGTTCATGGAGCAGAAAGTTCAATAATGCTCAGAATAGTAATTCTCCCCAGGTTGATTCATATATCAATTGCTACCAGATTTTCAGCAGTCTTTTAGCAGATATTGGCAAGATGATCCTAAAATATGTTTAGAATTGCAAATTACATAGAATTACAAATTTATATAGAATTTATATAGAATGCCAAAGCAATTTTGAAAAAGACAAAGCTGGACAACATATGCTTCCCAATTTCAAAACTAGATATAAAGCTACTTCAGTAGTTGTGAACACAATGTAGTACTTGCAAAAGGACAGACATGTAAATCACTAGAACAGAACTTATTTTCAATAAAGGTGCAAAGGAAATTCACTGAAGTAAAAGATAGTCTTTTTAATTAACAGTACTAGGAAAACTGTATATGCATATGCCAAAACATAAAGTTACACCTTTATTTCATACTATACAAAATAAATCACAGATTTAAATGTTAGAGCCAAAACAAACTTTTAAAAGAAAACACAGGTGATTATCCTCAAGACCTTAGGTTAGGCAAAAATTTCTTTGATATGACACCAAAAAACATGTCATATCAAATGACATTTTAAAGAGTGAAATGACATTTCACTCTTTAAAATCTGGTAAATTAAACCTCATCAAAATTCAAATCCTTTACACTTCAAAAGCTATTATTATGAAAATTAAAAAATAAGCAACAGATTGGGATAAAATATTTGGGAAACATATATCTTATAAAGGATTTGTGTACAAAATATGCAAAGAGCTCTTTGTGTGTAAGAAGACAAACAGCCCAATCAAAAATTGGGTAAAATTTTTGACAAAACATTTCACCAAAGAAGATATATGGGTGACTAATAAACACACAAAAAGGTCCATGTTAGTTTAGGAAATGAGACTTAAAATCACAATGGGAAGCAATTTCACATCCATTAGGATGACTGTAATAACTTTTTTTAAAAAAAGGATAATAACAAATGTTGGCAAGGATGTGGAAAAGAGGAGTCCTCATACTTTGCTGGTAGGAACACAAAATAATGCAACTACTTTGGAAAGTTTGAAGTCTCATTAAAAGTTAAAAATAAATTTTCCAAATGACTGAACAACTTTACACTTAGGTATCTACCCAAAAGAAATGAAAATATATATTTACACAAAGACTTATACATGGATCCTCTTAGCAGCATTATTCATATTCACAGTCAAAAACTTAAACTAAATGTGCATCAACTGATGAATGGGCAGATATGATGCAGTATATGCATACAGTGGAACACTACTCATCAATAAAAAGAACAAATTATTAACACATGCTTCAACATATGAACCTCAAAAATATTATTCTAGGGGAAAAGTGTTGGGGAGGGATAGACTGGGATTCGGGGATTGATATGTACATGTGTAAAACAGACAACCAACCAAGTACCTACTGTATAGCACAAGGAATTCTGCTCAATGTTCTATAATAAGCTAAATGGAAAAAGAATTTGAAGAAGAGTAAATATATGTATATGCATAACTGAATCACTTTGCTGAATACCTAAAACTAACATAGCACTGTTAATTAACTCCAATATAAAATAAAAAATTTTAAATCAAAATAAAAATTTAAAATAAATAAAATGTTAATATTAAACAGTAACATTACACAAGTAAAAGTGCAATAAATCATCCTAGTGAAATTATCATATATAGAAGTATTTTCATACCTTAAGCATATTTGAATATTTCAGAAGCTTTCATAATTTTCATAAATGAATGATGATAGTGAATACTTACTGAGTACACCAAACAGTTTAGACATCAAACACTTCCAGTATAAAAAATATATATATTATTCTAAGTCAAAGAATACCAACACAAGAGACCACATATTTGATTTCATTTGATTTATATGAAATTTCCAGGAAAGTAAAATCTACAGAGAAAGAAAATAGATTAATATTGTCCAGGGTAAGGAGAATGGATAGAAGTTACTAAAGGGGAAAGGCATTGGGATAAATTAGGAGCTGATATTAACTGATACACACTACTATATACAAAATAGATAGACAACAAGGACCTACAATATAGCACAGGAAACTGTACTCAATATCTTGTAATAATCTACAATAGAAAAGAATCTGAAAAAGAATGTATACATGTACAGACATAACTGGATCATTCTCTGTACACCTGAAATATAACATTGTGAATCAACTACACTGAAACTTAAGAAAAAGGAGAAGGAATGGAGATTAACAATTAATGAACATAAAGGATCTTATTTGGGTGACAGAAGTGCCTGAAATCTGATCAATAACGATGGCTGCACAGTTTGTTAAATTTACTAAAAAAAGCATTGAATAAATACTTGTAATGGGTGAAATGACACACCCCAAAGCTATATATACATTTATATATATATATAAACATATATGACTATACATACATATATACATATATGAACATCAGACTGGTAATTCATGACACAAAAACAACAGTGAAAACTAAAAAACAAGACACTGAGATCTTACACATGATGACAAACAAAACTGCCATCCCTGAATTGTATTCCCAGTGAAATATATTTTAAGAATTAACACAAAACAGACTTCTTCGGGCTTCCCTGATAGTTCAGCTGGTAGAGAATATGCCTTCAATGCAGATTCAATTCCTGGGTCAGGAAGATGCCCTGGAGAAGGGAGAGGCTGCCCACTCCAGTATTCTTGGGCTTCTCTGGTAGCTCAGACAGTAAAGAATCTGCCTGCAAAGCAGGAGATCCTGAATTGGGAAGATCCCCTGGAGGAGAGCATGGCAACCCACTCCAATATTCTTGCCTGGAGAATCCCCTTGGACAGAGAGGCCTGGTGGGCTACAGTCCATGAGGTTACAAAGAGTCAGACATGACTGTGTGACTAAGCGCACACACACACACACACACACACACACACACAGAGCCTTCCTCAGAACAATAAAACTGGAGTTTGTCATCAGCAGATACTCTCTAGAAGAACTGCTAAAGAATAAACTACAGGTAGCAGGAATGAGCAACTAAGCTAACCATGGGACAGTCACACTCATTTCCCATGCTAGTCAGGTCATGCTGTGTGCTAGGCTTCAGCATTATGCAAACCAAGAACTTTCAGATATCCAAGCTGGGTTTAGAAAAGGAAGATGAACCAGAGGTCAAATTGCCAACATTCACTGGATTATAGAGAAAGCAAGAGAATTTCAGAAAAACATCTATCTCTGTTTCATCGACTACACTAAAGCCTTTAAGTGTGTGGATCATGACAAACTGTGGAAAGTTCTTAGAAAGATGGGAATACCAGACCATCTTATTTGTCTCCTGAGAAACCTGTATGCAGGTCAAGAAGCAGCAGTTAGAAGCCTGTTATGGAACAATTGATTGGTTCAAGATCAAGAAAGGAGTTCTACAGGGCTGTCTGCTGTCACCCTGCTTGTTTAACCTATACGCTGAGCACATCATGAGAATCAACTTACGCAGGAGGAACATCAGCGACCTCAGATTTGCAGATGATATCACTGTAATGGCAGTAATCAAAGAGGAACTAGAATCTCTTGATGAGGGTGAAGGAGGAGAGTGAAAGGGCCAGCTTAAGACTAAATATTGAAAAAACTAAGATCATGCCATCCAGTTCCATTATTTTATGGCAAATAAAAGGGGAAAAAGTGGAAATAGTGACAGATTCCCTCTACTTGGGCTCCAAAATCACTGTGGATGGTGACCACAGCCATGAAATCAGAAGATAATTGTTTCTTGGCAGGAAAGCAATGACAGACCTAGACAGTGTGTTGAAAAGGTATGTATAGTCAAGGCTATGGCCTTCCCAGTGGAAGCTGGGACTGCAAAGCAGACAGAACGCCCAAGAACTGATGTCTTTGAACTGTGGTGCTGCAGAAGATTCTTCAAAGTCCCTTGGACAGCAAGGAGATCAAACCAGTCAATCTTAAGGGATATCAACCCTGAATATTCACTGGAAGGACTGACAATGAAGCTGAAGCTCCAGTATTTTGGTCATCTAATGTGAACAGACGACTCACTGGAAAATTCGCTGATGTTGGGAAAGATTGAGGGCAGGAGGAGAAGAGAGCATCAGAGGATGAGACAGCTGGATGGCATTATCGAGGCAATGAACATGAACTTGGACAAACACCAGGAGATTGTGAGGAACAGGGAGGCCTGGCGTGCTGCAGTCCATGGGGTCGCAAAGAGAGAGATATGACTGGGCAACTGCACAACAGCAAGCAGGAATGAGCTCCCAAACAAAAGATCTAACATGCAAGAAAGAACCAGCAACAAATAAGGTGACAAATATGTGAGTATAGGTACATAAATATCAAGTATAAAAATTGGTAATAATAAGTTTCATGGGGTTAAAAATAATCATAAAACAACAATTTTCAGGAGAGGGGAACTGGGGTTAAAGTGCTAAAGTCTTTATATTATCTAAAGTAATGATAATAACTTAGACTGATAATTATGTTTATTATAACTTCAGAGTAACCAATAAGTGAATAGAAACAGAATGTATAACTTCTAAATTATTAGAGGGAAAATAAAATAATTAAAAAATTATCCATTGTAAGGCTTCCCTGGTGGCTCAGACAGTAATGAATCTGCCTGCAATGTGGGAGACCTGGGTTCAATCCTGGGTTGGGAAGATCCCCTGGAGGAGGGCATTGCAACCCACTCCAGTGTTCTTGCCTGGAGAATCCCATGGACAGAGGAGCCTGGTGGGCTACAGTCCATGGGGTCTCAAAGAGTCAGACACGACTGAGCGACTAAGGACAGAAGACAGCACTCAGTATTAGTCAAGGTTACCCAGGGAAACAGAACCAAAACCAGTAGGGTTTGTCATGTGTGTTACATGTGTGTGCCTAGAGAGGGAAAGAGAAATACTTATTATTATTATAAGAAACTGGCCAATGCAATTATGAAGGCTGACAAGACCTGAGATTTACAGTGAGAAACCTGGAGACCCAGGGGAGCTGATGGTACAGTTCCAGTCCAAGTCCAAAGGCCTAAGAAGCAAGAAAGTCAATAGTATGATTCTAGTCTGAAAGCCAGTAGGTTTGGGACCCAGGAAGATGTTTCAGGTTGAGTCTGATTGTGGGGGGAAAGCAAATGTCCCAGCTCAAAGGCAATAAGGCAGAAGGAGTTCCTTCTTACTCATCCTTTTTGGTCTCTTCAAATCTTTAACAGATTGGATGAGACACACCCATATTGAGGAGAGCAATCTGCTTTACTCAATCTACCAATTCAAATGTTAATCTCATTCAGAATGTTTGATAAAATATCTGGGCACCCTGTGGCCTAGTCAAGTTGACACATCAAATTAATCATCACATCAGTCCAAAAGAAAGCAAAAATGGAGAGCAAAACAGAAAAGACATGTCAAATAGAAAGTGAAAAATAGGACAGCAAAGCCTGCCACATCAGTAAGTATATTGAATGAGACCAAAGTTAAACCCTTAGAATCAACTAGATGTCTGATGGAAGGTATATTAATTCAATGCACTGATTCACTAACATCTACTATGTGTTATGTACTATTTTAAGAATATAGACACATCAGTGGAAAAAAGCAATCAGATTACAGAATAATAAACAACTGTTCCATATTCATTTTTATCTATCTATAATCCCTACCTCCCTTTTAAAAAGACTGTGATGATTTATAATCAAAAACATTTTATACAACAGGTTAATAAAAAATTAAAGGCAAAGGAAACTCAATAATTACATGAACAAATTCAGGGGTAAAGAATTCGCCTGCCAATGCAAGAGATGTAGGTTCAATCCCTGGGTCAAAGATCCCCTGGAGAAGGAAATGGCAACCCACTCCAGTATTCTTGCCTAGGAAATCTCATGGACAGAGGAGCCTGGTGGGCTGCAGTCCATGGGGTCACAAGAGTTGAATACGACTTAGCAACTAAACAGCAACAAGAACATGATTAAATAAGCAACCACACATGAGGAAATTACTAAAAGTAAGTAGTATCAGTATTAAACCTTGAGCTAATAGGCATCCAAGGCAAAATGGGAAATAGCACATTTTAGTCATGGCACCCCACTCCAGTACTCTTGCCTGGAAAATCCCATGGATGGAGGAGCCTGGTAGGCTGCAGTCCATGGGGTCACTAAGAGTCAGACACGACTGAGTGACTTCACTTTCACTTTTCACTTTTATGCATTGGAGAAGGAAATGGCAACCCACTCCAGTGTTCTTGCCTGGAGAATCCCAGGGACGGGGGAGCCTGGTGGGCTGCTGTCCATGGAGTTGCACAGAGTCAGACATGACTGAAGCGACTCAGCAGAAGCAACAGTCATCTACCTACCAAAACTTGTATATTCAGTAGAACACAAAAACTTTCATTTAGCCCTAAAGTATAATGAAAATGAACCAAGATGATTATATTCTGAGAAATATGTAATTATATAGCCTGTTCCAACAGATTCAGTAGCCAACCTAAGAAGTTTCATACAAAGACAAGTTGGGTATGAAAAACGTGGGCTTCATATTCAGACAGAATTGAGTTTCAGACATGTTCCACGCCAGGCTGGATGAATCAGAAACTGGATTCAAGATTGCTGAGAGAAATATCAACAACCCGAGATATGCAGATGATAACCACTCTAATGGCAGAAGGCAGAAAGCAAAGAGGGACTAAAGAACCTTTTGATGAGGGTGAGTGAGGAGCATGAAAAAGCTGCCTTAAAACTCAACATTCAAAAAACTGAGATCATGGCATCCTATCCCATCGCTTCATGGCAAATAGATGGGGGAAAGGTAGAAATAGTGACAGATTTTATTTTCCTAGGCTTCAAAATCACTGTGGATAGTGACTGCAGCCATGAAATTAAAAGATGCTTGCTCCTTGGAAGAAAAGCTATTGCCAACCTACACAGCATATTCAAGAGCAGAGACATCATTTTGCCAACAAAGGTCCACATAATCAAAGCTATGATTTTTCCAGTAGTCATGTACAGATGTAAGAGTTAGACCATAGAGAAAGATGAGCGCCAAAGAACTGATGTTTTCAAATTGTGGTGTTGGAGAAGATTCTTGAGAGTCCCTTGGACTGCAAGGAGTGCAAACCAGTCAATCCTAAAGGAAATCAACCCTGAATATTAATTGGAAGGACTAATGGGGAAGCTGAAGCTCTAATACTTTGGCCACCTGATGCGAAGAGCTGATTCATTGGAAAAGACCCTGATCCTGGGAAAGACTAAATGCAAAAGGGAGATGACAAAGGATGAGGTGTTTGGATGGAAGCACCAACTCAACAGACATGAATCTGAGCAAACTCCAAGAGATAGTGAAGAACAGGAGAGCCTGGCGTGCTGCAGTCCATGGGGTCACAGTGAGTCAGACACAGCTTAGCAACTGAACAACAACATGTTTCATCACCTACAGTCTGTATAACAATAGGCAACTTACTTAACCTTTCTGATATCAATTTCCTCATCTCTAAAACAGAACTATGAGTGAAGGAATTAAAAAGATGTTTTATAAAGTATCTAGCATATAATAAATTCTCAATTAAAAAAATAGTTGTTATTATTAATATAGCACATAATCATAAACATGGGGGCAATGTAAATTGATACAGAGAGGAGTTTCTACTTACAGATCAAAGTGTATGGTGCTTAAAGAATAGTCAGTTCCACAGTACCAATGAACTAAAATATGAACAATATGGAAGTAATATAAATGAAGAGAAAGCTGACTATTGTACACAAATCACTAGGTTTGTATATATACATTTACATAAGGCAAGTCAAAGGAAAACTGGGCTTTTGTCAAGTGGGTTCATCTTTGGGTTAGCAACCACTTTTTGCCTTTTTCCTAAGCATCAACATTATTCAGTAAACTACATAAGGGTAGAGTCCATTCATGGTTTTCCATGCCATTCTTTCCCAGTATAGACACATTCAGAGCATTCAATATTTGTTAATTAAAAAATGGATATCAGCTATTATCTCTGGAATTGATAGTTTTAATTTCAAGAATGTTGTCTAATATATTTTGCAGTGATAGTTTGACTCTATTTATTTCTGTGACTTATGACATATACAGGTTTTTTAAATGGCCAACTCTGATGGCTAATTTCATGTGTCAACTTGGCTATGCTATAATACCCAGTTATAGATGGGGAAACAATAGAAACAGTGAGACACTTTATTTTTGGGGTCTCCAAAACACTGCAGATGGTGACTGCAGCCATGAAATTAAAAAAGACACTTGCTCCTTGGAAGAAAAGCTATAACCAACCTAGAGAGCACATTAAAAAGCAGAGACATTACTTTGCCAATAAAGGTCCATATAGTCAAGGCTATGATTTTTTCAGTAGTCATATATGGATGTGAGAGTTGGATGGTAAAGAAAACTGAGCACCAAAGAATTGATGCTTTTGAATCGTGGTGTTGGAGAAGACTCTTAAGAGTCCGTTGGACTGCAAGGAGATCCAACCAGTCAATCCTAAAGGAAATCAGTCCTGAATATTCATTGGAAGGACTGATGCTGAAGCTAAAACTCCAATACAATGGCCACCTGATTCGAAGAACTGACTCAATAGAAAAGACCCTGATGCTGGGAAAGATAGAAGGCAGGAGGAGAAGGGGACGACAGAGGATGAGATGGTTGGATGGAATCACCAACTCAATGGACATGAGTTTGAACAATGCTCCACGAGTTGGTGATGGACAGGGAAGCCTGGCGTGCTGCAGTTCATGGGGTCAAAAAGAGTCGGACACAACTGAATGACTAAATTGAACTGAATTAATCAAACACTAAGTTAGGTGTTACTATGAAGGTATTCTGTAAATATTGTTACCATCTCCAATCAGCTGACTTTAGGTAACAGAAATTATCCTCAGTAACTTGGGTAAGCCTCATCTCATGAGGTCTTAAGAGCAAAAATTGAAGGTCCCAGGCAATAAGAAATTCTTCTTCCAGACTCCAGTATTATCTTCTGCCTATGTTTACAGCATGCAAACCTGCCCTACAGAATTTAGACTTGACAGTCCCCTCCATCAAGTAAGCCACTTTCTTAAATCATAAATTCATGTGTGTATATGTATATGTTATATATATATATCTATTTGTTCTGTTTCTCTGGGGAGTCCTGACTAATACACCACTGAATTGAATGATTTGTTTAAGGTTTAAAGCAATAAGTCAACATCAAAAGTAGAATACACCAAAAATAATATTATGTGTTGCTTTTGGCCCATAGTTTTAACTAAAACAAAATGTGTCTTTTCTATTCTTCTTTGATATCAATGCTAAAGTACTGATTCCAACCAGCATCTATCATCTTTAAAATTCAAGTCCTTTGAATATTTTTGCATAATAAGGTAGAGATTTCTCAGCATCAAAACCATGTACTATTTTTTAAACCATATATTATTAAATCCAATAGAAAGGAATTTCTTTAAAAATTCTTTTAAAGATTATCCATAACATTAATAGCATAAGACTTAAAATCATACAACATGCACTAATACCCTATTAGTGTTCATATAGTAAAAAGTAAGATATAATTGTGTACTCCACACCTATTAATCTGTAGTTCCACTCCTTAGCACATACCTACACGAGAGAAATGAAGAGCTTATCAAATCTATGCCAAGGAAGAATTTAACCAAAAATATTCAAAAGGGCCATATATTTTAATATATCAGATGCTACTTAAAGATTCACTTTATATTACTAGGATAAAAACTGCCACTTTCACTGTACAAAACTAGAAAAGGTACACCAATGTAGTGTTGATATTGAGAAATGCAATATATATTTATGTAATATGAGACACTTGGAACATGTTACAAAAACGCAAATTTTATTTTCTTGTACCAACATTTAGTGATAAAAGAGATAGAGAATAAATGTCAAGGGTTAAAGTATAAACTGGAACAAAAGCCTTTGGCATATTTTATTTACACTGAACATTCTGACCCTGTTAAATACTTAGCTAGAAATGTAAACACCAGAAATTTATTCTTAAATATTTTCCTTCAGTTTTCCCATAATTTACAGATACTTCCATTCCCTCTCACTCTACTAATGCTAAATTTTTCAAGTGAATCAATTAATAGAAGCAATCAGGTTATATATCACAAAATGTAGACGATCTAGAAATCTATTTTATTTAGTCAACATAAACAAATGATTAAAATAATTCAGTCCATTTCTGTGACTTTAAAAAATGTTCTTGTGACCTCCTTTCCAAGCTAGTCTTCTTCTATTCCCAAGTCTTACAGCCAGGTCATAGCAACAAAAGCCCATTTTACCATATATTCCTTACTTGAATATACCTAAAGAAATACAAAAAATGTTTCTAGATTTCAAATGTACAGCTATGTCACAAAGGTAAAAAGCACTGAGCCAGGCTGGAAAATGACAGTATTTTATGGCCACACTTTAGTTTATGGTCATTTCACAAAATCTACCAAAGTCATAAAAGATTTAAAGTTTGTTTTTCTACTGATAAAATTAATAAGTTGGTCCTTTGTCTTCTCATTTCTAATTACTAATTCTGTAATTTCAATTCTACTAGGATGGTTTATATTGTTAAAAACATCTTTGGAGAATTAATCTTTTGGTCATAATTTTTAAATGAATAATTGATTAAATATATAATTCATTGACTAATCAGGAATAAAATTTTAATCCCATAAAAGATGTTTAATAGCAACTTTACTAAGAACATAATTAAAGTTGTTAGGGGACAAAAATTAAATTTCAAGGTGACTTAAGCATAAGTTCAAGAACTGTAGACAATTCTAGAGATAACATTAAAACTAAAAGATTATAGCTATATTTATAAAATTATGCATAATTATAAGTTACTATTCCACCTTTTCACATAAATTAATATAGTATAAGATTTTATTCAGAAAAAGAACTTTTGTAAAACATTTTTAAAGGCAATGAAACAGCAATAAAACAATTTTTGGTTCTAATTTAAATAAATCTTATTCATAAAAGAAAACAAAGAAAGTTAAAAGGCATTGGAACTCTTTTTAAAAAAACAAAAAAACATTTATTTTATTTATTTGGCTGTCTCGGGTCTTAGTTCCAGCATGTGGGGTCTAGTTCCCTAACCAGGGATTGAACCCAGGCCCCCTGCACTGAGCGCATATAGTCTTAACCACTAGGCCACAAGGGAAGTCCCCTTAAGATATTAATTACTATGCATTTACATAAAGAGAAATTATGACAGTACAATTCTATGACCCTTCAATGTGCAAAGCTTCTATTAACTTTGATTTTGCCTTTATAAGCAACAAATAATTACTTTATCATACATAATATTTTTATTAGTAAGAGAATCTCATAATAATACTGTTAAGCAATTGAGGCCCTACATTCTCAAGCCTCAGAGTTTTCAATGAAGGGACCTCACTTTTACTATGGCAATCACTGAATTTTGCACCAAATTCTCAAATTTTGAATATATCACGTTATGGAGCATCCATTTTATTTTTCAATTGCTTGGGTGGATAGAATCAAAGGAAATGCAATTATACTACAGGAATTTTCCACCATTCAATTGCCAGTGTAGTTATGCATGAAGAACTCTAAGTCAAAAGAAAACAGAATACATTTGAAAGCAGAATTGACCCCCTTTATTTGGTTTTACAAATGGAAAGATCCAAGATTCAGGTCACTTTCCCCTACTCTAAAAGAGACCTTCTTTATTAATAAGCATTAAAATGCTTCACATTTTACAGTCTGCAATATCACTGCTTCATTATGAGTTAGGTATTTAGGGGAAAACGCATTTCCTACAAAGGAATTGTACAAAAATATACAATTCCTCCATACATTTTTTAAATACTAAAAAAGAAATGTAACTGTTGTTTTCTGCAACCTAGGCTCAGGCAACTGCCCAAGCAGCCTATGGGGGAGTGATATCAATAGGAGTTTTATGCCTGATGGAAAATCATTCTAAAGATTTTTTTTATCTGAAAAATAACGTCATCACTGTGATTTCCACCCTGGGATACAGAAGCGGGAATTACGTCGTGTTGTTAAAATGTTAGCAACCGCATTTCATTTTTTGAAAAGGCAATTTAGCTTTCCTGAAGTAAAGAGTTGATTATATCTCTTATTACTGTTACAAGAATTTGATATATCACAAAGTATGAGTTACAGCATGTGCCAACTATCAACCAGGAAAAATGAACTTGATTCATAATTCACTTTGAGAATGTCTAGTTAGTCAATCAAGTGATTTGTAATCATGAAGGCTGCCAGAAATGGAATGAATAATGAGCCACAGTAAAATCCCTGGATTTTTTTTTTTTTTAGTATTCTTATTTCATTATGTGACTTTTATTGCCTCTTTTGATCACTGTTTCTCAGCAGCACAAATTAAATCGCACATATTTACTTAGAAGTTTTTGACTATTAAATAGGCTAAAGGATACACAAGTTGAATGACCACAGTATTTAATATCTTCCTACAAAATTAAGTCTTAGTGATTATAGATTTAGCACAGAAAATTTCATTCTCTTCCAACTGCCCCAACATTTGCCTTATTTTATTTAAATTACTTAGTAAATATGGTATTTCTGCATAGCTTATTCTAGTTCAGAATACTTTCTCAAGTTGTTTCTATATAGTCTAGAACCATTTAATATAATTTTGTTAATATCAGAAGCCTTAAACTTCCTTTAATATCTTCATTGCATAATATTTCCTCAGTTAAAACTATAAAATAAGCTGATGGCCACAGAATTTTTGACCTGTAATATATGTTATTAAAAGTAATATATATTTATTGCTAAATATTCATAATATAATACTAATTATTATAATATATTCATATTGAAGTATATAATAGATATATCTATAATTATTAGTATAGCCTTATTAAATTACAAATATAAAAATATAAACCAACTTACAGCTTGGCATATTACTAAAGGGGTAATATGGTAAATTAGTGTTCTTCAAAATGTAAAAACACTAAACTAAGTAAGAATTTGTCACTCTGATAATATTGGCTATTATCAGCATGTTACGAGGGTGCCATGACCTAAGAACTACACAGCTGTAAAGCAAACAGAACTTTAAATATGATAACAAATAGGCTCATTCTTTGTTGTATTTTTCATAATTTTCAAGCAAAAAAGTCTTTACCCAAATTTAGACTGATTATAACACCAGACCACCCATGGCCCTACTTATGGAAAGTAATAAGTCCTTAAGTCAAGATCTACTCTAATCATTATTGAAATCTAATATTTATGAAAAATTCAACTATCTAAATTTTGGGGATTAATTTCCAATAATAAATGCTCAAGATAACAAAATTCCAGGCATACACTATACTGACTCCAAGAAGCAAGGACAATTATGGTGAGATCTCAAGAAAGATACTGTTTTTCATTCTGAATAGTCCCTGGAAAGTATAGCAGCACCCTACCTTGGAATTCAATTTACCACCATTATCACACCAACTGTGAGGATCATCTTCCCTCTCCTACAGAGATTAACCATTCATTCAACAAACACTTATTAAGCATCCATTATGTGTCAGATACTGTGCTAACAACAGGGGATGTAGAAATGAATCAGACACAAAGCCTTTGTACTCTCCCTTGAGAGACCCATCATCTAGTCAGAAAGATTCATACAGGCAAACAAATAAAACAAAGGTTCTAGAATAGATAGATGTACTGGAAAGACTCAAAGAATGTAAGGAACAATGACAGAGGTCAGTAGTCACAAAAAGCTTAAGAGAGATAACAAAGTTGAATCTTTAATGAAAAGTCACTATTCACCAGGAAGCAAGGAGAAAAGATCATAATGGTAAGAAGGAGAATATTAATAAAGAAGTGCCAAATAGCTAATTACTGTAGGGTGACCACAAGCTATTCAGTTTAAATTAAAGTTGACATGTAAAGAATATATATGAAGTTGGGGGGTGAGGAAGAAGGCCGCCAGAAGTAAGCCTGAAGAAAGCCTGAAGTAGTAATGTAACAGATCAATAACAAAAGTTCCATATGTACATTAACACAACGTATGTCTTATAAACAACAGAAACTTGTGAAGAACTTTAAGCATAAAAATTACAGGGCCATAGGTTTCCATAATGTCTAAACAATTTATGCATTTGGCTTCCTTAACAATGGTCAAATTAACATTTTTTCATTTTGTTATATAGCTGAGAGAGAACTAATACCACTATTTTGGCCTACTTATTTTATATTCATAAGTAAATAATCTCCCCAAACCAGGGTCTTGGCCTCCAGCAGACTTGTGAATTGAACAGCAATTCTGAAGAGTGTGGCAAACACTAAAAATATACCAAGTTTACCAAGGAAGCATATCAAGATTCTACTTAGAGAAGTCATACATGTGATATATGTATATGCATGCACACACAACATGGATAATATACCGACTTTCAAACATTATGTCCATGTAAAGTCACAAAAGCAAGTGTTGTACACAGACACATTTTGGTGTACCTCAATCAGGAGTACAAAATCACTATGAACTAGCCAGACTATGTTTCAAAAATAAAGTCCTGAATTGCAGACATTAAAGCTTCATGCAGCTTAATGCAGCATTTATAAACAGGAACTCTAAGGTCAGAGAGCCCAGGGTTGGAAACCTTGATTAACCACTATCTTATACCCTGGAGAAGGAAATGGCAACCCACTTCAGTACTCTTGCCTGGAAAATCCCATGGATGGAGGAGCCTGGCAGGCTACAGCCCATGGGATCACAAAGAGTTGGACACAACTGAGTGACTTCACTTCACTTTATACAAATTATTAACCTCTTTGGGTCTTATCTGCCTTATCTATAGGCCTGGGATAATTATTCCTATCCCTCAACACTGCTGTGAAGATACAATGAGTACAGAAAGCACTTAGCACAGGGCTGAGCAAATATTAATTATTCAATAAATAGTATCTTATTATTACAGATAGAATAAAAATTATTCTAGTTATGATAAACTCATTTATACACTAAAAATTTTGGTTTATTTGCATTGTACTATTAAAGAAATTTCCGAAGTCTAGTAGAACTGAAAATATTTGCTGTAAGCTTAATGTGAAAATAATAATATGAGAAAATCATCTAAAAAACAATGTTTTAAAGGAAAAAGATTTTGAAAAATGCTTCAAGTTATACTTAATTACTTACAGAGCATGGGAAGGGTGAGTCCAGTCTTACTATATAGGACTATGGGGAGCCTCTTTCAGGAAAAGGAAAACTACAGTCAAATCTTTTCTCCAAATACAGTGCTATATCATTCCTTTTTTTAATTCCACTGCATCATACTAAAAGATTTAGTACAGATGATGAGGCTGGTTATAATCACATAATGAAATGTACCTGTAGTATAAGGATCCTCTCCCTAGAGTGAGGTCTTTCTTTGACTTCGGTGAGCATCAGTCCTACCAGTCTCTGATCTTGGAATTTGTTTATAGCCTGAAAGAAAAAAAAAACAGATAATGACAATAAAGCAACAAAAATAAGTAGAATACTAGTAAAGCAAGACCGTAAAAGAAAATTTACTTTGACAGTCTGACAATAGAGCTGACTCAAATGAAAATAACTAGAATAGAGGGCCAAAGCAACATTGGTAACTGTACCAAGTTACTTATACATATATACACATGCTCAAGGTTAGGTAAGGTTGGGTCAAGTCAAAAATGTAATTACTATAGTAAAATTAAGTTATGATTATTAAATATGCATTAAATGATATTAACCTCAACTACAGATTTCTACATAGATACACTACTAACTCTTGTGATAATATTAAACATATATATGCAGTCATTCACTGTGTTTCTGGGATAGCAAACATGCGGCAAGCATTAACATCAGGTACCATCTGAAAGATCATAATCTATATATTGGAAAATGGAACAGAATCTTTACAATTACACTGCAATTATTCTGAAATTTCCTAAAATCAGTAATATATTTTAAAATAAGCATGTAATACAGGTGATTCTATTCTAGCCATATTTCTTCAAATAAAAATCATGAATTATAAGTCAGCTAACCTGTGTTATATAGAAATAAGAACAGAGGTGAGAGAAAGAAGCTAATCAAACTACTTTTATTAGTTATACTCATAAATAGCAAATTATTACTTCCATTTCAATTTTATGCAATCCTTTAGATACAAGTAATGAAGCATTATGGTTCAACATTCTAATGTTGTTTAGTCACTCAGTTCAGTTCAGTCGCTCAGTCGTGTCTGACTCTTTGCGACCCCATGAACTGCAGCACGCCAGGCCTCCCTGTCCATCACCAACTCCCAGAGTCTACCCAAACCCATGTCCATCGAGTTGATGATGCCATCCAGCCATCTCATCCTCTGTCGTCCCCTTCTCCTCCTGTCCCCAATCCTTCCCAGCATTAGGGTCTTTTCCAGTGAATCAACTCTCCACATCAGTTGGCCAAAGTATTGGAGTTTCAGCTTCAACATCAGTCCTTCCAATGAACACCCAGGACTGATCTCCTTTAGGATGGACTGGTTGGATCCCCTTGCAGTCCAAGGAACTCTCAAGAGTCTTCTCCAAAACCACAGTTCAGAAGCATCAATTCTTCGGCGCTCAGCCTTTTTCATTCAGTCACGTCCAACTCTTTGCGATTCCATGGACTACAGCATGCCTTCCATGCTGGCTTCCCTGTCCTTCACTATCTCCTGGAGTTTGCTCAAACTGAAGTCCATTGGGGCTTCCCTGGTGGCTCAACTGGTAAAGAATCTGCCTGCGATGTGGGAGACCTGGGTGTGATTCCTGGATTGGGAATATCCCCTGGAGAAGAGAACAGCTACCCACTCCAGCATTCTGGCCTGGAGAAGTCCATGGATTGTATAGTCCATGGGGTCGCACAGAGTCCCACATGACTGAGCGACTTTTATTTTCAAGTCCCTTGAGTCGGTTATATCATTCAACCATCTCATCTTCTGTCGTCCCTAAAACCCTAATAATGTCTCACAAAAAAGTTTAAACCAAATAGTTGTTTAATAACACTGAAAATATAAAATAATGCTAGTATGATCTTTCCTGTATGAAGATGACACTGACTCACCATCAATAAAGACGAGCTTCAAGCTGATTTTCCACAGTGACTACAGACTTCCTGATACAGCCATTCTCTTGCCAAAGCTCCCTGGCGGATAATAGCTTGTATCTGCAAGATAAATGTTACCAATAGTTATAGAAAGTAACAAAATAAAATTATCAATATAGAAATGAAACCTATGCCTTGGTCCCAATCACTGTTTTGATGAACTAAAAATGAAGTCACAAAAATATATAAATATTGTATAATACTTAAAAACAAAACTCTATATGTATTTACTCTGATACATTAATTGTATTCTATACATCACTGACCTAAAAATGCAAATAATCACAGCCTGACCTCTATCCCTAAGTAAAAAAATGTTCTCAGCCATCTTCAGTTCAGTTCAGTCACTCAGTCGTGTCCGACTCTTTGCGACTCAATGAACCGTAGCACACCCGGCCTCCTTGTCTATCACCAACTCCCAGAGTCCACCCAAACTCATGTCCATTGAGTCAGTAATGCCATCCAGCCATCTCATCCTTTGTTGTCCCCTTCTCCTCCTGCCCTCAATCTTTCCCAGCATCAGGGTCTTTTCAAATGAGTCAGTTCTTCACATCAGGTAGCCAAACTATTGAAGTTTCAGCTTCAACATCAAGTCCTTCCAATGAACACCCAGGACTGATCTCCTTTAGGATGGACTGGTTGGATCTTCTTGCAGTCCAAGGGACTCTCAAGAGTCTTCTCCAAAACCACAGTTCAAAAGCATCAATTCTTCTGCACTCAGCTTTCTTTACAGTCCAACTCTCACATCCATACATGACTACTGGAAAAACCATAGCCTTGACTAGATGGACCTTTGTTGACAAAGTAATGCCTCTGCTATGCTGTCTAGGTTGGCCATAACTTTTCTTCCAAGGAGTAAGCGTCTTTTAATTTCATGGCTGCAATCACCATCTGCAGTGATTTTGGAGCCCAGAAAAATAGTCAGCCAGCGTTTCCACTGTTTCCCCATCTATTTGCCATGAAGTGATGGGACCAAATGCCATGATCTTAGTTTTCTGAATGCTGAGCTTTAAGCCAACTTTTTCACTCTCCTCTTTCACTCTCAGCTATCTTAACTGAAACAAAAATTGCATCTGACACGTAAAATCCAAGTATATAATGAAAATGCTCAAAACATGAAAGCATGCCAACTTTACATCCCTCATCACCAGTAGCAATAACTGAGGAAATTACAGAATATTTTTGTTAATGTTAGCAATATTCTCAATAGCATTAAAAACAGTATGACTACAACCAAAATTATTTCAACATTTCCTAGAATCCTTAAAAATACTTCTACTTTTCATGAAGAAAAAATACTTTGGTTACTAGCTTCAGTGTTCATTCATGTTAATGCAGAACAGAGGTTTTATAATTAAATATTCCTGATATGGAATTTAATCAGTTGCCAGGTGAATCTCATTCATAAGAGTTGAGGAAGCTAGCTAAACATTGCTGAAGACATACTTTTTAGTAAAAGTGAAATTAATGTATGGGCTTCTTTGTTATTTAAGGGAGTAAGCAATTAATATTTGTTAATAATCAGTAAGAAGCAGAACTTCCCTAGAGGTTCAGTGGTAAAGACTTTGTGCTTCCAGTGCAGGGGTCATGGGTTTGATCCCTGGTCAGGGAATTAAGATCCCACAAGCCACGTGGTGTGGCCAAAGTATCCAAAAAATTAAAAATTTAATTTAAAAAAAGAAAAAATCAGTAAGCAGCAGCTAACAACTGGATACAATTCAAACAAAATCATGATGCTAAGTACCTATGATGAGCAGTGTTAGTTGCTCAGTCGTGTCCAACCCTGTGCAACCCCATGGACTGTAGCTCACCAGGCTCCTCTGCCCATGGAATTCTCCAGGCAAGAATACTGGAGTGGGTTTCCATTTCCTCCTCCAGGGTGTCTTCCAAACCAGGGATCAAACCCGAGTCTCTTGCATTGCAAGCAGATCCTTTACCATCTGAGTCACCAAGGAAGCCTCTGAGTCTATTTGGGGGTTCCGTATCAGGCATAATAATAACAAGGCATAGTACACAGTCTCAAAGAAATCACAATATCAGTATTATTGAAACATTCCCCACTTCTACATAGTTCCTACTAAATAAACAAGCAGCTAAATTCCAATCCAGGTCCTCTGCTAGAACTGGAAGGACAAAATAGAAGAGCACAGCATCATACCAGAGCAAGTTAGCTACCACAGGGATGAAGCTCTGGGGCTCCTCCTGCAAATGGAGATAAGGAAATTTCAATAGGAATGTTGAGAAAATTTGCTACAACCTGTGATGGAGGTCTACTGCCATCTGTAAACAAATAAACTCTGTTAATTCTAAGGCACGAGACTAAACCATTTCCAGTCACAATTCTGTTTTAAAAGGTCATTCTCCTTATCAACTCTTCATTATTTTCCTTACCATCATCTCTCACCAACACATCAAAATTGGGAATTAGGCTGCAAACTCCCAAACTTCCTCTTCATTGTGGTTCCCATTTCCACAATGCCTAGCAGAGCACCTTCTAATTTTAAAATGCTTAATAAATGCTTGGTAAATTGAACTGAACTAGTCATCTTTCTCGTCCACTTATCACCCCCAGAATCATCACTTATGCTAACTACACCCACCATTCTTGGCAGGACAGTATGAGATGAAGAGATAAAATGATTTATTAATTCAACAATGTTTTGCTCAAACACCTACTAGGTACCATGTTAACTCCCACGGATATTAGTGTAAATAACACATGATCCCTGCCCTTAAATAACTCAGTCTAGTAGGAAAGATAAAGATGGAAAATAGCCTTTATAATACACTGAAATCAGTTTATAACAAGTATAACAGAAAGTACTACAGATACTAAAAGGGAGGAAAACTGGCTTAGAACAAAGGCTTTAGAGAGGAGATGTTATGTGAGATGAGTACTAAAGAATAAGTAGCTGCTGAACAGAAGGATAAACAGAGAAAGGGCATTCTAAGCAAAAGAAAGAGTGAAAAATTAATGCAAAGGAGTACACAATATATCGAGAATTTTGAGACGCTTTTGGAAAAGTAACAAATGAGCGGGGGAAAAAGACATACCGAAGATCACAGAGATGCCTTGTGATACTAAAAGGCTACAGCTCTGTCCCGACTAAAGGAGATAAGCCAAGTACATGACATGACGATTAAAAAGATCTTGGCAGCAGTGTGAAAGATCAGAGGGAAGGCAAGACGAGAGGCATGAGACCAAATCATGAGACAAAGATGACTTGACTTTCATGGTTTATGAAAACTACGGTGACCCAGTTCATGAGTGACCATTAGGTTTGTTACCCAGTGGATCTTAAGTTTTGATCATTTAGAGACTACTACAGATTCTAATTTATTTTAGAAAACTGTTTATGTGATATAACCTCAACCAAACAGCAGAGCAGGAATTGCATAGAAATTATATCAACATACCAAAATATAAATAATGACTAGCTCAGGTTACTGGGATTACAGGTTACACTTTGCTTCTTATTGCTGATATATTCAAAATTTCCCACACATTAGAATTAAAAATAAAATTTAGGGCAATTTCTTGTAACATAAAATCTACAACTGGCATTAACCCTAGATGGCCAGTGCCAGGATTCCTTGACAACATAATTGACTCTAAAGCCTCCCTTCACAACCACAGTCCACTATACATAAAATACTCATGCCTACCTCAGAACATAAACCCATTCCCTTTCTGCTCCTATAATTTCCTCTTGCCCTCAGTTCAGTTCTGTTGCTCAGTTGTGTCTGACTCTTTGTGACCCCATGAATTGTAGCACGCCAGGCTTCCCTGTCCATCTCCAACCCCCAGAGCTTGCTCAAACTCATGTCCATCGAGTCAGTGATGCCATCCAACCATCTCATCCTGTCACCCGCTTCTCTTCCTGCCTTTAATCTTTCCCAGCATCAGAGTCTTTTCAAATGAGTTTGCCACCTCTTCACATCAGGTGGCCAAAGTATTGGCGCTTCACCTTCAGCATCAGTCCTACCAATGAATATTCAGGACTGATTTCCTTTAGGATTGATTGGTTTGATCTCCTTGCAGTCCAAGGGACTCTCAAGAGTCTTCTCCAACACCATAGTTCAAAAGCATCAATTCTTCAGCACTCAGTCTCCTTTATGGTCCAGCTCTCACACCTGTACATGAATACTGGACAAACTATAGCTTTGACTAGATGGACCTTTGTCAGCAAAATGACATCTCTGGTTTTCAATACACTGTATATCTTTTGTCATAGCTTTTCTTCCAAGGAGCAAGCATCTTTTAATTTCATGGCTGCAGTCACCATCCACAGTGACCTGGAGCCCAAGAAAATAAAATCTGTCTATAAAAATCTATATTATTTTTCTAGCACCATGTTGGAGGATGATAGCATCCTATAGGGCTTCCCTGGTGGCTCAGCTGGTAAAGAATCTACCTGCAATGCAGGAGACCTGGGTTTGATCCTTGGGTCGGGAAGACCCCCTGAAGGAGGACATAGCAACCGACTCCAGTATTCTTGCCTGGAGAATCCCATGGACAGAAGAGCCTGGCAAGCTACACAGTTCATGAGGTCGCAGTCAGACACACAGAGTCAAATCACCTTTACAAATTAGACTGACATCAGGTTAACTCTAATAGTATGGCATTATCCATTATAACCTTCTGTCTGGTATGACTGATGTGTTTTTGCCTTATTATTTAAAAAAATAATGCAAAACCCAACTGATTGCCAAAATTCCAAAGAACCTTGTTATATCATGCAAACACTCTTCACAATATACAAATTATACCTCCACTGCTCACTTAGTTTAAGTGATACTTAAATGACACTTACACGTCTATATATAAAGAAATAAAAGACAATTCCCTGGCATTCCAGTGGTCAGAACTTGGCATTTTCACTGCTGTGGCTGAAGTTCAATTCCTGGTTGGAGACCTAAGATCTTCATGTAGCATGGCAAAATAAAAAGAAACTACATAATTAAATCTAAAAAAGACTGAAACTACTATGAAGAGAATAAGGGTATTTTTTGTTAACCTTTTCACCTAAAGTAGCTATCATCTGTTGTTGCTGTTGTTGTTTAGGTACTAAGTTATGTCCAATACTTTTGCAACCCCACTGACTACAGTCTGCCAGGCTTCTCGGTCCATGGGATTTCACAGGGAGGAATACTCGAGTGGGTTGCCATTTCCTTCTCTGGGGGATCTTCCTGACCCAGGAATTGAACTTGCATCTCCTCCACTGGCACACAGATTCTTTACCACTGAGCCAGCAGGATCTACATGAGTCAAATTTGTTAGAAAATGTACCACACTTCTCCTTGTGAGAAAGCCAAATAGTAAATTATTCTATAGTACTCTTAATAAAATTTGGTGAAGTATAAAAATGTGATGATGCTGGGAAAGACTGAGGGCAAAAGGAGAAGTGGGTGACACAGGATAAGATGGTTGGATGGTGTCACTGACTTGGTGGACATGAGTTTGAGCAAACTCAGGGAGATGGTGGAGAACAAGAAAGCCTGGCATGCTGCAGTTCACAGGGTAGCAGAGTCAGACATGACTTAGTGACTGAAAAACAACAATTAAAAATATGTTCAATGCTGTAATAAATTTAATAATATTAAATTTAATGTGAGGTCAATACCAAATATATGTATATTTCTAAACATTTATAAAAAACATGCTTTGCCTTCATACTTAGTATATGTCCTAATGTTAATTTAAATAGACTTTGCAACTGAGTTTCTTTAAAAAATGAACCTGCTTCTTGCCAAATAAGGAAATAGAGGCCACCTTTCAGAAAGCATTATGCAATTATTTTTTATTTAGACAGATTGGCATATTTAATAGAAACAGTATAAAAAAATTCTTAGCTCTTATATTTTAATTTATTTAAAGTTAGCTAACACCATATTCTATTGATTCAAAATACTATATTAAGACAATATTTTTCTTAGTTTATTTTTGTGTATGGTGAGAGAATGTGTTCTAACTTCATTTACATGCAGCTAGCCAACCTGCCCAACACCACTTGCTGAAGAAACTTTTCTTGCCTCCTTTGTCAAAAATTAATTGACCATAGGTGTTTAGATTTATTTCTGAGCTCTCTATTCTGCTCCATTGATCCATTTGTCTGTTTCTGTGCCATGCTGTTTTGATTACTGTAGCTTTATAGTACTGCGTTGTCTGTGACGGCTATGCCTCCTACTTAGTTCTTTTCCTTCAGAATTGCTTTGGAAAAATTGCTTAAAGGCTTAAACATAAGACATGACACCATAAAACACCTAGAAGAAAACACAGGAAAAACATTCTCTGACATAAATTGTACAAATGCTTTCTTAGATCAGTCTCCTCAGGCAATAGAAGTAAAAACAAAAATAAATAAATGGGACCTAATCAAACTCACAAGCTTTTGCAGAACAAAGGAACCATAAACAAAATGAAAAGACAACTGACAGAATGGGAGAAAATATTTGTAAATGATGCATCCAACAAAGGCTTAATTTTCAAAATATACAAACAGTTCATACAACTTGACAATAACAACAAAAAAAATAAAAAATAAAAAAATGTGCAGAAGACCTAAAGAGATGTTTCTCCAAAGAAGAAATACAGATGGCCAATAGGCACATGAAAAGATACTCAACATGACTAGTTATTAGAGAAATACAAATCAAAACTACAGTGAGGTAACGCCTCATGCCAGTCACAATGGCCATCATTAAAAAGTCTACAAATAACAAATGCTAAAGAGGGTGTGCAGAAAAGAGAACCCTCTTACGCTGTTGGCAGAAATGTAAGTTGGTGCAGCCACTGTGGAAAACAGTATGGAAGTTTCTCAGAAAACTAAAAATAAAATTAGAGTATGATCCAGCAGTTCTACTCCTGGGCATATATGCAGACAAAACAGTAATTCTAAAAGATACATGCACCCCTATGTTCACATTAGCACTATTTACAATATCCAAGACATGGAAACAACCTAAATGTACTTCAACAGGTGAATGGATAAAGAAGATACAGCACATATATGCAATGTAATACTACTCAGCCATAGAAAAAGAATGAAATAATGGCATTTGCAGTAACACGGATGCAACTAGAGATTAACACGCTAAGTAAAATAAGCCAAAAAAGAAAAAGACAAATACATGTTATCACTTATATGTAGAATCTAAAATGTGACACAAATGAACCTATCTATGAAGCATAAACAGAATCATGGATATAGAGAAGAGACTGGTGGATGGGGAGGGGAAAGGATGGGGGGAGGTTAGATTGAGAGTTGGGAATTAGAAGATGCAAACTGGTATATACAGAATGGATAAACAACAAAGTCCTACTGTATAGAACAGGGAACTATATTCAATATCCTGTGAAAAATCATAATCAAAAAGAATATGAAAAAGAATGTATATATATATATAACTGAGTCACTGTGTTGTACAGCAGTAATTAACACAATATTATAATTCAACTGTAAATTTAAATTACAATTTTACTGTAATTCAATAAAAAATAAAGAATAATGTAGTATTAAAACAAAGTGGAGATCTCTCAAAAAATTAAGAATAGAACTACCATATGACCCAGCTGTTCCTCTTCTGGGTATTTACCCAAAGAACATGAAAACACTATTTCTAAAATATGTATGTACCCCTATGCTCATTACAGCTTATTTATAATAGCCAAACTATGGAAGAAATCAAAGTGTCCAATGATATCTGAATGAATGAAAAAGATGTGATGCATGTTTGTGTGTAATGAAAAATTAATCGGTCATAAAAAAAGTGAAATCCAGCCCTTTGCAATAATATGGGTGGTCCTTGATGGTATTATGCTAACTGAGATAAGTCAGATGGAGAAAGACAGATATCATACTATTTCACTCATGTGCAATCTAAAAAAAAAGAACAAAATAAAACAAAAACAAGCTAATAAATACAAAGATCAGATTAGTGGTTATCGGGGAGGAAGTGAGTGGGAAGAGGTGGGTGAAATGGATGAAGGGGTCAACTAAACTTATGGTGGTGATCACTTGTAGTGTATACAAATGTTACATTATAATGCCATACTTGTATAATAATAAAATATCATTTTGGCTGAGCTCAAACTATAATTCTAAGAATCTTCTTAAAAGCTGAAGAACAGCAACAGAAAACTAAGCATATTTTCTTTTTCCTTTAACATCCTAATAATATAAAATCACACAAATTCATTATATTAAGAAAATACAATATGTTAAATTTCTGACAAAAGACAGTATCAATTATTATCCCCCTGAAGACAGGGACTATGCCTTTATCTACTTCACATGCTTAAGCAAAAGAACTCAGTAAACGTTAACTATACTTCAAAAACAATAAGCACAACTGTAATACAACTCTTCTAAGAATCAAATAATAGGAAAATTCTAAAGAGCTTGGAATTCAAATCAGGCCTGAACAAAATTTTACAACATGCAAATTTTAATATTAGTAGAAGAAAATTCTACCCCTAGTAATCTACAAATTCCAAGGTCACAGATGGAGAGCGTATATTGGCTGTGTCAGGAGAAGCTATACAGTCAATGCTGATTTTATAATAATCTTAACTTGGCCTAAAGCGAAGTGTTTCTCCTTCTGGTTTACTTCACTTAGTATGATACTCTCTACCATATTGCTGCAAATATTATTTCATTCTTTTTTGTGGATAATACCACATGATATCATGTATATGTGGAATCTAAAATAAGATACAATGAACTTATTTACAAAACAGAAACAGACCCACAGACATATAAAACAAATTTACGGTTACCAAAGGGAAAAGGGGTTGGGGAGGAATAAATCAGAAGTTTGGGATTAGCAGATATAAACCACTAAATATAAAACAAACAACATGGTACTACTGTATAGCAGGGAACTATATTCTATATCCTGTTATAAGCCATAATGGGAAAGAATATATATATATAAATATATAAATATATGTATTATATATATTATTAAATATTATTTATTTATATTTAAATAATAATGTTATATTTTTATATTTATTAAAAATATATTCTTTATATATTTATATATTATATATATATTATATATATATAAATAAAACTGAATTGCTTTGCTGGACACCAGAAACTAACATGACATTGTAAATCAACTATACTTCAATTTTTTAAAACCTTAATGAATAAAGTGAAGTCATTAAGAACTGAGGAGAATTCATGCATACATCAACGGACCTAAATATAATCCTGTGTAGTCTGTATGACCAAAACAAAATTATCTTTTTATCATATTTGGCTGATGTTTTTGCAAACAGCACCTCACCTTTCTACTAGAGCTATTGTAAGTTAGGTGATATATGTGGACTATACATAGACTATACATCCTTGTGTCTACTGGGAGCTTTCTGATATTAGCATTGTTGGCTTGATGGTTAAAAGTCTGTATACTCACCACCAACATCCAGACTTATCCTGTGGTCAGGAAGAAAATAGGTTAGTCAGGAGCTCGTTTCCTTCATCTACACCTTTTCTCTAGAGTTTCACCTACCTGCTAGAGCAATATGGGGAATTTAACCATATTGTTGAGAATTTAACCATAGTGTAGAGAATTCTTTATACTACAGACTAGTATACTAGTATACTACAGATGCTCACCAAAACTTTCCATTAGATAAGAACTGCCTTTTGAAATACACATACATATACACAGGGGCTTCCTGGTGGATCAGATGGTAAAGAATCTGCCTGCAATGTGGGAGACCTGGGTTCAATCCCTGGGTTGGGAACATCCCTTGGAGAAGGGAATGTCAACCCACTCCAGTATTCTTGCTTGGAAAATCCCATGGTTAGAGAAGCCTGGCAGACTACAGTCCATGGGGTCGCAAAGGGTCAGGTAAGACTGAGCGACTAACACTTTATACACACTTACCACAGCTCTCTCTCTAGACAGAAATGCTACAGAAGTCAAAGAAATCATATTCAGTGATTAAAAGCACATAAAGCAATGGCTAAATAAAAGAGAGACTAAATGCTGGTGTCTGATCACATTGGGTCTCTCCTCCCCAACCTAACATACTATGGGAAATGTCCTACAAGAAAACAACTGAACACATCAGCTAATTGATCTAAAACACTCAAAGAAAAATGTGTTACCTGGCTTACTGTTAAAATACAACTACCTTGAAAATATTTATAGCATTGACAAAGCTACTATTAGTAGTTTCATTTGCCCTAAAAATAATGAACTACTATTACAAGTTTCCAAGTAAGTATTTACAGAAGGAAGGAAACAATTTATTAAGCCAACTTTTTGGTCTTGAAGCAACAGATTTGGGGAAAGATAGTTTCACAAAAGGACACAGAATTCACTTCTAGTCACACTGCTATTTTTTCATAGGAGAGGCAAGGCACTGTCTGTGTGAATATTATGACTCAAGCTTACTCATCTTAACTAAGAATGAATTAAATTTGTTAGAGTAAAAACTTGAAAGAGAGCGAAGATGCATGTAATTTAAAGTTGCCATTTTTGGAATGGGGTTTTGCTCCAAAGAGATTTTAAAAACATGTTTCTACATTATTCTATTTGCACTACTTTTACTTTAGTACTCTGGTAAGCTGGCTGCTAAATAAAAACAAGAAATGAACTCATTTTCAAAAAGAAAGTCATTTGTGATTTGACCATAGCATAAGCAACATAAAGAAGGAAGAAGTAATCTGTTAAGGTCCTGATTGCCAAAATATATTGAAACGTAGATACAAGTGCATGCAAAGAGACACTTGTGTCTGTGCCCCTCCCTATTTTGCTGGTGCAGTTACCCCGTGACAAAAATCAAATAATTAACAATAGGGTAAGGAGCCTATTCAAAGTCTCATTATATCCAAACTGTCATTCTTTCCAGGAAAGTCCAGAAAATACAGAAGGGAATCACAGGCACTGTAGGGCACACGGTCTCTCATTCTATAAGTAGCTTTCAGGGTGCTTTGGCTTCAATGTTTTTCCCCACAGAAAAGATATTCTAAGAGGAAAAAAAAACCTTCCCTGCGTGTACAATCACAAAATCACACAAGTCTGTGGATTCTCTTTAACTACAGGCTAGAGAAGCAGTCAGCCAGCCTGCACCCAAAAAAGAAGACAGACAACGTGAACTGAAGCAAAGGGTGTTTGAATGGAAGTGAAAAGGACTGAGTGTTATTCCCAGCTCTGTGATTTACCTGCACTGTCCTAGGCAAGTTACTTAACCTCTCTGGACCTCTGTCTCTTGCTCATTATATTTTATTTTGTTTCACGGGGAAAACAAGAGGAAATCAAAAAACTTTTAAAAATTATGGCCAGGAAAATATTAGCGATCACACAGACCTATTTCTAACTTCACAGATGAGGACAGTAACGCAGAGAAGTATACCCAGCCATAGGCAATTAGATGAGAAGGGTTCTAACAGGCATTGCAGCTCTAATTTTTAAAATTTACTTAAAATGACAAGCAACTTATGTCAAATTTTTAGGCCACGTGAAAAAAGTACATAAAAGGCAAAAAAGGTTGATAATTATCAAATTTAGGTTGATGATTATTTCTTTAAGAAGCCATAAGAGAATAGAATCTGGAAGAACATCAGTTATTCTGGTAGCATTTTATTTCTTAAAATGAGTTTAGAGTACAAGAATGCTTATTTCTCTTTATATATCATTTTTTGTCTAGAATGTTTTCTAGTAATTTTTTAAGTAACCACCAAAATATCTTTAACCAAAATCTGAGTGAAATAAATGAAACCATTTCTCTGTAAACTATTTTAAACATTCTCCTATTGAATTTAAAAGGTAAATATCACTATGCCCTCTAATATAAGAACACAAGAGTAAAATAGGTTATATTTCCAGCTTAATAAAATATTAAAAAATACACAAATGGCACAAAACATAAAAGGAACTATATTACTAGTAGCATGATTAACCCATTTAAGAATAGTGAGAGAAATACCCAATAATTTGTATATGCCTAAGAGAAACATATTCAAGAGTCTCACCTGAGAGTCTACTATTTAATCAGGATTCTTTATTTTTTTTTAATGAGACAAACAGGAACTGAAATGGCTTACCAAAAGTAAGCAAAGGCCTTTCTAAACCTCAACATGGAACCTACCTGTAAAAGCTAAGTGCCTCTAAAATCTCTAAAATTTTCCAACAAGAAAGTGTAGGTCATTCAGCAAAATATATTTACTGTACACTACTACTATAATAGCTATTTAATTATTATCATTATGATGCAGATATATAATGGAAACAGATGTTCCTTTTTCCTTTCAGCAAAGCACAGGAAAAGCAAAAACTTGCTGATATTGCATGGACTACTACCATAGCACAATAAAGTAAAAAAGACATTAGCACATGACAATATTAGTTTTTACTACACAACTAATTACATAAAAAGTACAACTTGAGATCATTAAATCAATATAATTTTCAGCACTACAGAACGGAAACAAATAGATTTGTATAACCAGCCTATTTCACATCTGCAGTTGGGAAAATACTTCTGAGAGACTAAGTATATGCAAAATGCTACCACTGCTTTCAGAACACAAGAAAAAGTGTTGCTCTGTTTTCCTTGCTAATGTAACATGAATTAAAATGCTGCCTCCACAGAGAACATTTTTTGAACAGTACCAGTATAAACTGGAAGAACCTTTCCAAAAACGATTTGGCAGTTCATATCAAGACTTTTAAAAAATAGCCTATACTCTCAATCCAAGTAGTTTCTTTGCTAATAATATATTGTAACGAAATTAACCAGAGAGATGATGATTTTATTTTAAATGCTATTCTTCATAATTTTATTTATAATAATGGAAAAGTAGAAATATAACTAACAGTAGACCAATGGTTACTTAAATCATATATGTTAAAACAAACAGTGATATAAATGACTTTAATGATAATTTTAATTAAATAAGAAAATGCTCATTGTATAACACCAACTGAAGAAAAGCAGGACAGTTTATGTCTATATCTACAGTATATATATAAAATGTTTGGAGGGGAAACTCTTAGAAAAACATACAAAACGTCATTTCTAACTTTTTCAAATTCTCTATTATGAGCAGATACTACCTTTTTAATCAGAAAATGATATACTTTTCTTTAAACAGTTAAACAATTCTATTTCCATGCTCTAATACTCTCTGTCCTTGTCCAAAGTTTCTAAAAATTCTTTGGGTCAAATGCTCTTATAAATATTTATAGGTAAATGGACTTAAAGTTATGCTGACATGTTGTTCGATCCCAAAATCTGGCATAGAAAGAAAAGTATTTGTCAGTCACAGAGACATCGCATTTTTTCCTGAATTAAACATTTTTTCCTCACATATTAAGGAAAAGTTTTATGGGACAAATATTACAAATGCTTACTTTAGAGCTATTAATATGATGTATTTTAAGTCACAAAGTCAAGGAAATTTTTCAATTAAAAATAATTCTAAAGCATATTAAGTAGCCTATTAACTGCTCTCCCAAAATGCAAATAGAAAGTTTGCCATAAGCTTTGTAAGATTCCTAGTTTCAGGATTCTATTTTTACAAAAAGGAGCTGATTTGTCTTAGGCTATTACTGTCTATTACTTCTAGAAGTCTTGAGGAAAGGTGGGAAGCAGCAAATTCTGGCAATCTGCCTAAAGAGAAATCAATGAAACAAATTAATCCTTCGCAGGCTGCAATGACACAGTAATCCATCATTCAGAGCTGCTTTTATATACCAAATCAGAGAGCAGAGCAGAGAGCCCTGGGGGACATCACAGACAACAACTTACACCAACACTGGGAAAATACTGAGGAATCAGTTTATTTAAAGAGGATAGATTTCAGTTGATTGCCTATTTCATCAAATATAGATTTTTTTTTCCTTCACAGTGTGGTGAACCCAAGGCCTGATGACTGTATCTTCAGAATTCAGTACCATATATGCTGGCTGACATCAATAAGGGATCAGTGTTTTTAAATAATTAGCATCATTAATCAGTATGAACAAATATCTGGATAGAGTAATATTACTTTTTCCATCAATTGCTAGGTGTTAAACACATTCTCTATTTGCAGTAGAGACTAACTGTAAATTCACCTACTAATCTATAATTTAACTGACCAATTCCTGGTAAACCGCATTTGAGGTATATAATATATACAACTTCCTAAGTATTGTGTTAAGTCAAAAGGCATGAAAACTTTAATTTCATTTCTTGTGGTATAAAGTCCAACAAGCCAACCAAATTATAAATAAATAACTTGCTTTATCATGATAAATAGCTCTTTGGCTTATACTAGAAAATGAAAGATAAATATAAATGTGGTTTCTTCTTAAAAATAAACTTATAATCAATGTACAGCAATACATTTACACTAAGTGTATTTGCCTATATATACAAAAACATATGTATCTATATTTATGCCTATGGAGAAATTTATGCACCTGAGTGTGTCATTCGAGAGCAATGTATTCTGAGCGAAAGTATATTCCCTAGATGAAAACTAATGACAAGAACTATAAAGTCACAGTGTATTACTACTGTTAAATGTATGCACCTTTTTCACAGTCAAATGAGAGGAATTAACGAAAGAATTTTCAAGAAATAAACAGAAACAAACCTATCACAATGGTCCCTGAAATGTTAAAACCCAGAATATCTAATCATGAATCAGAAAAAAAAAAAAGTTAAATAAGTGCTAACTAGTCGATTTCTGAGTGGCATCTTCGATTCTGAGGTCCGTGGCCATATGATTGCAATTCCTGGACCTGCTGATGCATTTTTAATTCAATGCATGGATCTAGTATTTATTGATTTAATAAGGTTAGAGGTATTACATTGTTGCTGCTACTGATGAACTGTCACCAATTTAATCTAGTGAAATCTAACAGAGGAATATATATTTGAGGGAAGGAAGCGGGTGGGGGAAGGGAGAGGAGGATGGGGGAGGCAATAGCTATGTAAATGTCACTCCTTCAATACCCAAGATGGTGACAAGACCAAAGCCCCTTCTCTCTCACACTGATTTGGGCTCCAGATATTTACTAACGATTTAGCCACCAGCTAGCTAAGGTCACAATGAAGAAACTGCAACAAAGTCTTGCAGGTAAACCTTCAACATTAGGGAACCATAGCCACCCTCTGGCCTCTGCCAAAAGGTTTTGAGGTGCCTGCAGGTACATATATGCACTCACCCCCAATAACCCGAGCCTTTACCTTCACACCTCAAGGTTTAAAAGAGCCCTTCAGCAGTTTCCTTGTTGGCCCTTAACATTGTCCAGGGCATCATTAGCATGCAGGCAGACAAAAAAGAAAGGAGACAATTCCATGGCGATATCATGTCATTGAAAGGAAAAAAAAAAAAAAAAAAAAAGGAGACAATTCCCTTTCTCAAAAGCAATTCTGCCAAAAACACTACCAAAAGAGAGAAGCTTTACAGGGTATGTCAAAAGACGGAGGTACTATAGGATACAGAATCAGAGAGGAGGAGAAGAAAAATCCACTAAAGTTGCTGACACAGACACTTGGGGAATATTAAAAAGCTTTTTGCACTGCTCCAATACCCTGCTTGTGGGCTTCTTTCTCCAACCTGGACACCTGGGAAGCGTGTTGTGCTCCAGCATTTCCCCGACTTTGAAGAAATGGATAATCTAAGGAGCAGTGCTGCTGCTGGGGTCAGTAAAACTATGCTAATTGGTGAACCTAATTGCTTCAAGCAGTCCTGCCTCCAAACAGGGAGAGCACAGTTGATGGAGTCGGTCTGTTTCTAATAAAATGAAGAAGCACTGAATTAAATTCCCAAGGAAGGCACTATAAAAGTTTCCACAGTGTAACCAAATGACTTCACCTATGCTATTACCCCTAAGATGACATCTTTGAAAGAAAGCAGACCCCAGTCAGGCTCCATATTCATAAATTGGCTGAGTTTTAGGCCAGTGAATCTGGATTGATTTAAAAAGGCTTTTTCATCCTTCCAATCAAATGAAGTCATTGTTAATTAGATGCTTTCTGTTAACAATGTCACTCTTCTGCGCATTACCTGCTCACACTTGCAGCGCCTCTAGTGCAACATCTGGACTTTCCTTACCCTCCCCACTCCCTGCCCCATGCCCCCATCCGTCCAGCAAGTTCGGCTCCAGGGTGGTGGTACTTCCGTTTCTCCATCCCTATCTGAAGGAAGATCCTATTCAGTGTACCAGAGGCGAGATACACAGCAACTCTGTAGATTGGGAGGTGATGAAACAATCTCTGGGAACACTCCCCAGATACGGGGCTTCCAAAACAATCCTTTTTAATTAACTACGCAGCAGTTTCTCTGTGCTGTTTCCCGCCTTGTGGACGGATGTTTTCCACGCTGCCGAAGGCCACAACGTAAACTCCCAGTGACTGTCCAACTTCTTAAAACTAAGCATCCCCTTACACTAGAAACTGGGGTTTGAGGTCTCCCCGCCTTGCCCCCCAGGGCCTTGCTCCCTATCCCCTTGTCTCTACACCCAAACCCTGAAGAGGACGAGAGGGCCGAGACGGGCAGCCCAGGGCGCTCCGGGCCCGAGAAAGGAGAGAAGCGCAGGGAGTTCGCCTGGCAGAAGGCGCCTCGCTCGACGGTGGCTCCCTCAGAACCTTACAAGGTCGGGCGGAGGCCGGCTCCCTCCCTCCTGATCCATTCCGGAGAGGCTGGCGGCGCGGAACCGAGGGGGCACCCGCCGGAGCCCGACCGAGGGCGCGCGCCCGGGGCTCGGGGAGCGTGCGCCACCCCCCGGTCGGGCCTGGCTTCCTTCCTGAACCTTCCCCGCCGCGCGGGCCCGGGCCTCGGTCGCTCCGGCCCGCCCGCGAGGTGTGGGGGAGCTTCGGCGCCCGCGAAGGCGCGGCTCCAGCGCTCGGAGGAGGGCCCCACGCTTGGCCGCGCGGGGTGCCCCCGGCTTGCGTCGAGCCACCCCGCGAGGGGGCCTTTGTGCCCGGATGTGGGCCTCGCCTCCGGGAAGGCCTCCCCTCACCCCACCCCGGGCCCCGCTCCGACCCGAGAGCCTGGGCCTCGAGGGGGGCCCTGAAGGGAAAATGGGTGGGGAGGAATCCGAGGGGGGCCCTGAAGGGAAAATGGGTGGGGAGGAATCCGAGGGGGGCCCTGAAGGGAAAATCGGTGGGGAGGAATCCGAGGGGGGCCCTGAAGGGAAAATGGGTGGGGAGGAATCCGAGGGGGGCCCTGAGGGAAAATGGGTGGGGAGGAATCCGAGGGGGGCCCTGAAGGGAAAATG
>ML660765.1:15979339-16036398 GCA_007570785.1 Antilocapra americana | reverse complement strand
AATGGGTGGGGAGGAATCCGAGGGGGGCCCTGAAGGGAAAATGGGTGCGCAGAGCACAGAATTCGTTCTCCGGGGGCGCCCCTGTGGGAATGAGGAATGTGAGGAGACAGGGCCAGGGAGGGCCCTAGACGGCCGTGGGGGCGCCGCGGGCTTCCGGGAGGGGCCTCCCTCCCCCGAGGCGGCGTCGGCCGCGCGGAGGGCCACGCTTGACTCGAGGGCCTCGGCGGACGAAGGGGCCGCCGCCATCCCTTTAGAAGCCCCGGCGGGTCCCGAAGGCGAGAGAGGCCTTCGGGGACCCGCCGCCAGGTCACACACTTCCACGCCGGTGCAAGGAGGTCCTGAGCGGGAGTCGCCTGCCTACCGGGACACAGACCTGGATCCGGGACTCTGGGTCCCCGAGGCAGGCGCCAGGGGGCCAGACGGCCTTGCGGGCGGCGCCGAACGGCCTGGAGCTGCGGAGGGGTGGGGGCCGGAGGGGCTCGACGGTTAGGCCGCCGCGAGTCCCGAATTCCTCGCCATCACAGACGGCAGAACCGCAGCAGACAAGAGCAGACAGGGACGGTGGAAAGACAGAAGCATCCCCCCACCCACCCACCCCGAGACAGGCACAGGCGTCGAGCGGGGCCACGTCACTGCCCTTCTTCAGATCTTTTACCTCAGAGCTTTGCCTTGTGACAGCGGCCGCCCGCTCCGCGAGACGGTTCAGGGAAAGGAACTTTCCCCGGGCCTCTTTACTCCTGTTACGTCTGCTTTGGGAGGAAGTCCGACAAATCATAGCAGCAGCTGAAACACCTGCGATCTCTCAATACCATTAAAAAAAAAAAATGGACGGTGACTGGAGTCATTTCTCCTCCCGCTTCCAGAGGGAGCTCAAGCCTGAAGCCTCAAGGTTATCCCTAAGTGTGGGACCGGAGGCGAACCCCGCCGCCCCGCACCTGGAGGGGGGGTTCCCCTTCGCCAAGAGGAGCGACCACCCGATGGCTCTCCTTCTCGTGTGTTTGTGTGTGAACCTAGATAGGGGGCCTGTGCAGTGTGTAACACCCTCCTCTGACCCTCTGGAGACTAAACTAGAACTGACCGAAGGGAGAGATGAGTGAAGGGGAAGGAAAGGTGCGGAGGAGAGAGTGGCTGGCAGAAGTCTCAGTGGGTGGTTGCGCAAGGGCGGCGGGACCCAGGAGCGCGCTGGTGAACCCCAGAACCGCCGGCCACCGGGCGCGGGCAGACCCCGCAGAATCCGGCCACGTGCTGGGGCTGCTGTACCTTTCGGAGATCTACACACACACACACACACACACACACACACACCGACGCGTGCATCTCTCTCCTGGTCCTGAGGTCCCTCCGAGGTTGTCCAGGCATGGGAACCCCGCGGGTGTCTGCCTGGCACCGCCACTTGGCCATTTCGCTCTCGCTGGATGAAGGGGTAGCCGCAGCCGGGGAGGGAGGGCAGACGAAGGCGCCCGTCTCGGGGGGCACCCAGTCCCGCGCAGGGTGAAGACTGATCGAGGGGCCGCGCCTGAGGAGGGGCGGCATCCTCCACGGCCCAGGCCTCTCCTCCTCGCCACTAGGTCGGGTCACCTGTCATCCCGAGCCTGCCGGGTGCTTGCCACGCTCCGCTCTCCGCGGCCACGCGATAACACCCTGCCAGCCGAGGCTGCGCGCCCTGGTGGTTCCCGGGTGCCCCAGCTCAGAGAGCCAGGGCTCACCCCTCACAGCAAGCCTCTAGATACAGACAGCACTGGTGTCGCTCTTCCTGCCTCCAGATCCGGGTCTTATCCTCCCAGCGGGCAATGACTCGCCAGTGTTTGGGGGGTGGTTGTTTCTTTTTCAAGTATATTAAAGGCTCATTGGCATCTCCCCGTCAAGTCATTACGCCTTCATCCCCCATCAATTAACCACACCTCAGAGGGCTGCTATTAAGAGCTAAATTGAGCTGCAAAAGTAGGTATCCAGTTTCGGGCAGATGTTTTCATCTCCCGCGGAGATAAGCGGCGGGCGGGCCGGACCCGCAGCTTCCGCAGCCGCCGGAGCCGCGTTGGACCAGGCTAAGGACTCTGGGTGGCGGGGGCTGGAAGGGAGGTCCCCGCCCGGCAAGGCACTGGCGCTCCAGGAGCCGCGGGGGACGGGGAGGGCCCTAGACCTCGGGCTTCAACCGCTGAACAGTCAAGGGGAAGTGTCTCCCGAGTTACGCCAGGGAAAACGCTAAGAGCGAGCCGTGCGTCTTTACGCAGAAAAGTAGAGTGCAGAGAGTGAGCGAAACCCCAGCTCCCCGGCCGGAGACCCGGAACGGGGACAGCGGAGGTGTGGCAAGAGGGCCAAGTAGTGACTTTGGCTGGCAGCCCTCCACCGGCACACCCCACTTCCTCTTCCCCCCACTCCAGCCTCCTTCTTCCCTGGTGGCAGGCCCCCAGGACCCCCTGTGGAGGAAGGCGCGGTGCTATGGAGATGCTAGAGCTGTAGCTAGGGAATCCTGGACGGAAAGGTGGCGTTTAGGACAAAGGAGGTGCACTAGAGACCGCCCGCCGCGATGTGTCTTTCCACTCTTCCTCACCCCAGTCACTCCTGGGGACTTGGAACACGACTGTCCTGTCGCACGCGGCTGGGAGACCCTGGAGGAAAGGGTGGGGGGCGAGCAAGGGGACGTGGCCCTCGCTGCAGTTACAGGGCCTTCCTCCCGACAGTGGGCACAATAAATTTAGCTAAGGCTAGAGGAGATTAAATTCCCAGCATAATCCAATTAAAAGATTTCTAAAGTAATCTTTTGCGAAAATGGAAAAAAAAAGTGCGTGGCTAAAGAGGGGACTGCTTTTGATGACAGTGATTTATCGCCTCAGCACAGCGGGCGCTGGCCGCTTGCTCTCCTGCACGAGATTTGACCAGGGCCTCCCGTCGGTGCCTCCAATCCAAACCTTAGCCTTTCTGAAAGACAGCCATCCATCACGCCAACCTGGGCAGGAGAAACAAGTGCAAGGGACTGGGGTTGCTTACAAGCACCATAGACTTTTTTAAGTGCTATTAGATTTATGATCTCTTTTTCGACGCCCATCCAGAGTAATTAGCACATATGTTCTAAATAGATGATAGTTTTGTGAGCAATAAAGCAATTACCCATCGTTGGAGCTGACAGTTCCTCCAACTAAACTCCAACCAGCAGCTAATTGGAAAAGTCATTTCAGCTCCATTGTCTGCAATTAGTCCTGCTAAACTACTACACCCCAACTAGCTGGTTTGAGGTTAATTTATTCAGTGTTGTATTTGCGCAGACGAATCATGGCTACGAAGGGACTTGCCTTTTGCCCCCACCAGACTTCGCACTGGGACTAGAGGAGCAGGTGGGAGTGTGGCCGATGTTTGGAGGTCAGGACGATTCCCAGGGGAGGAAGAGCCTGGCCGGGCGGCAGCTTCAAGGTCAGTGTCCAGCTCACTAAGCGCTGCCGCCTACAGAGAAAGCCATTGTTTCTCCTGCTGGGCAGTAACTGAAAGAAACTGCTCAGTTCTCAGTTTATGCTACCAAAAGCTGAAGTGTTAAAAAAAATCAGCATAGAGGAGGTGACTGGGTTCTGAGGGCACACCTTTCCTGCGGCACACACAACTGTGACCCTGTGCCACCTAACTGTCCCTAAAGGATAAAAGTAAACTCAGACTCCAAAACAGCAAAATCCCAAGCCCTCTTCCAAGTCGGGGGGAGAGGGATCTTTCAATTCTTTCAATTCTCGGAGTGGTTGGTGAAAGAAAAGACTAGAAAGGTCAGGCAGACTAGAAAGCCCGGCTTCTGCCTTCAGCCTCTCTGAATGCAAAGTCCCCTTGAAACTGGTGGGTTTACATGAATTCCTTTCTTCGCTTTTTCTTTTTCTTTTCCTTTCTCTCTTTCCTTACCTTTTTTCTTCTTCCCTTTCTAAAGTTAAGCCCAACAGGTCCAAGATTTGTGCACAGTGAGTGGAAAAAATGTGTTAAACGTCGGTTTGACGCCCCACCGGAGCTTCCAAATACCCAGCGGCTGGGATTCTTCTACTTAATTTAATCTTTATTGGACAGGGCAGCTCCTACGCTCCTATTCACCAGGAAACCCCGGGAAACGGATCCGTTGGGGTTCAGAACTGAGGGCGGGAAGAAGAGGAGTTAAAGAGGGATTAATCCTCTCCCACCCAACCTCGAACTTTGGAACTTCTATCTCCGCTAGGCCGGGGTTAGGGGAGGGGGCCCAAGATCCCAGCCGTGACAGCCAAGGGTCTCTGCTGTCTGGAGCAGGGGGCGGGGAGGCTGCCAGGCTAGATGGGAACTTGTAGCCCTGGTAACCGAGTATTCCCTTAAAGGAATTTACATTCTGGGAGCAATGCGAATTTTACTTAGAATATGGGAATGGGGGCTGGGAGCCAGAACTGTTTCTTAGGAAGTAAAGCCCAGTGCCTTCAGCCCTAGAAATCAAATGTCCTTTTCTTGATAGCCATTCATACCTAACAACCTGAGACAGTTTCTCCTTTATGAAGGACATATAACAATAGCTAAGAAGACAATTTAAATAGCATTGTAGTCAACATGTGAGACTTACTATAACAATTCTCATTTCAGAACAAATTATAATCTGTTACTCAGCTTAAAAGATTTGGAAATATCTATAGAAAAAAAAAAAAAAAGCAAACTTTTAAACTGCCTAATGTCAGGCTCTTGTTTTCCAGTTATTTTTGTTTTAGCCAATTTAATTCCAATAAAAGCCGAAAAAAAAATGCTGGGGAGAAACAGAAAGTAATGGTCTCATTTTACCCCATCACTTCTCACCTGTCATACACTCTCTACCCTCTAAAGAGAAATTCTCCTGTCAGTGTGGCTTCCAGTTGAAAGTGGAAAGGAAATAAGATGTCTTCACTAAAAGACTGTTCATCGTGTTCTCAATTACTTGCTCTTTTTATCCGGACTTAAATATGAGGTCCTAGACAGTAGAGGGGGGGCGGCTAAAAAAACAGTCAGCTGACACTATCACTTGGACTTGGTAGAGAATCCTAATGTGTGTATGCATACTTCTGTGTAAGGGCTAAAAAAGAAAAACCCACCCAAATCCAGAATGTATGGGACACATCTACATAATCATTCTTACACCCCCAAAAATCTCTAAGCACATGTATACAGAGATGTAGTCCTATGCCAGCTCAGCTAGCTGTCTACACACATGTATTCACTCCTGGAGTAAAGGCATTTTCATTGCTCCCCATAGTTTCTTTCCATTAAGGGCGATTAGATGATGTCTATTCAAAGTTGCTGATCCAGAGAGAAAATAAGAGTAGATAAAAGGAGATTTCAAGTGACCTCCTCGTCCCTTTCACACCAACCTGAGCCCTAGAATAGCCAAGGATCAACCAACACAAAAGCCCTGTCCTTTCTCTTTCAGCTTCAGAAGATTTCATGCAAATGGTTAACAATAAAACATAGAACTATCACCGAGCTTGTTAGATCACGCATTGAGAATACTTTATTAACTCCTCCCACAGATGGGCTAGGTTTATTATCCACCTCTGAAGTGGACAAATAAAATACACATAGCAAAACAGGGCATAATTATTTACTGCTCCATGTGGTTTGTATCAGTGGTGTACTATGCTCATTGCTTTTTCATTTGAACTTTACCTAAAGCCCCTCTCCCCCACTAATGGAGGACACTGTAATAAACATATCTTTCCACTGACAGTTTGTAGAGAAATGTTAGGGTTTTATTTACATCAAACTTCTAATGGGTAAAACAGTATTGCAGCATGAGCATAGTTACCAACAGATCTGATGGCTCTGTGAGCCAATACTTTTCCACTACTTTGGTTTACTTTATAGGCAGTGAAGAAAGTGGCATTGAAGACTTAAACACTTCAACATATTCTAGCAGTTTTTAATCAGTGAATGTCCAACTCAGATCTACTTCTGATGGGCTAATCCTGGAGTAAAAGAAATAGACACTCTGACTGGTAACTATTAAGGGAAAGTATTACAGAGTGTAGTTAATTGTATTGCCAAGGTACTCTAACAAGTTTCAAACTTATTTCAAACTTGAACTTTTCTTCTAAAGCCAAGTCATTTTTCCTAGGAAGAAGAGCCACATAGTTATTCTTCACTCAAGCTGGACATTTAAAATAAAGAAATACATTTCCTAACACAAAATCTCCAGTTCTTAATGTTTGCATAAATGCATTCACATAGCTAAGGCTTGATAAATATTTGTCCCTGGTTTCACTGGTGCAGGCATGCTAGGAACTGTTGTCACTTTTCCTCCTACAAAAGGCTTGGTTTGCATCCAAAGGTCAGCACTTGCTCTCCTGCCATTTTCCTGAGGCTACTCCTGGACCCTCTAACTGGGGGCCCAAGCAAAACATGGGATGTGCTTATCTCTCTTTTCCAAAACACATGCTATAACTGGCCAGTTTGTGATAGAAAACTAAACTGCTTTTTAAGGTAAAGCACTTTTGTCTGGGTATTTCAACCCAAAGGTGACGGACGAAGAAATAGTACCTGGCCATACCAGTGTGCTAGTGAGTGCAGAAGCCTGCTGGATCCTTGGTTCAACTACAGAGGCAGGCTGAGAGCAGGCAGCCTGTCAGAAGTCTGATTCCCAACTTGGCCTTTCCACCCTTGTTTTCACATTGACAAAGGCAGACCTTTTTATATCTGGGCAGCCAGATGAGTTCAGTCTTGCAAGAAAGGGTGGTTTCTGACATAGGCAAGGCTTTTGTTTGTTTGTTTGGGATTTTGTTTTTAAAACAATCACAAAACATTAGCAGGCATTACTATGCCTCTCTTCACTCTTTTCTCTAAAAGATCTATGCAAGATCATTCTAAATACATCTTCTTCATTTTTCACAGCCTTAATCTCATACCAAGGGAGACTAATTGATTCAGCACCTTTAAAATCAGCTCTTTGGGAAAGGTCTGCAGTAAGATCAGAAGAGCTGACCTTTCTCCCAACGATTGCAGGCATGTTCATTTCTCCAGATGGGCCTGATAAAATGGGGTTATTGCTGTTCTATGGTTTCTCAAAACAGAAGAGTACCATTTGTAACGATTTATGGGATAGGGAACACATACAGGAGAGAATTTTCTACACATATCTAGTCATTTGTAGGGGCTCTTGAACTAGACTGAGAAAATGTTTTTACAAGGCCACCTTTTTGTTTTTTCAGTATGATTTACCAAAAAACCAAAACAAACGACTCCTTGAGTTTGGGGAAAGCGAAATACCAATATCAAAGAGGTCTTGAGATTAGTGAAGAATGATTCCAGCCTTAGTGGAAAGAGTGGGGAGAGGGGTTGTTCATCAACTAGAAAGTCTGCATGGATCTGGACTCAGGCCTGGAACGCAAGTCATGCTGTATGTGAAGCCACTGCTTCTCTCCTTCTCCCACCAGGTTACAGCTGTTTATCCGCTGTCACGTTAGAAGAGAGCAAGTGTTGTGTGGAAGGCATTTAAAAAGTGAAGAAGTCTGAGCTCTGATGTTAGCAATCCACAAGAGGTATAATAAGCCTGATCTCTCTCCCCAAACGGAGGGGTACCTTCTCATGTCCCTTGGAGAGACACACTGGAGACTCTGTGCGTTGAATTAGACCATGAGGACCAGGAGGACTAAGGAAGGCTTTAGAAGGGAGTCCTGGGAGTCCAGGCTCTGGTGAGGCTTCTCCTGTCTACAGGGGCCTCATCAGGAATAGAGATCTTGGAGAGGGCTGGCTATATATGGTCACGACGCTGGCAGTCTCAAGGAGGGTGCTGAGCAAGGCCCACAGTGGGTCTGGATCCAGGAGCCAAGTCCACACGCTGAGGCTCAAATTAGAGCCCCCCCCCCCCAACAAGGGCTTGGTTCTTCCTTGGAGAATGAAAGGAGAGAGACCTGGGAAAGAGGCTGAGTGGAAGACAGATGGAAATTCCAAATGCTTTTCTGCCCTTGCAGCTGAGCATGCCTGAAAATCCCATGGGTGGATTTTCACACTTTGAGGACCTACCTGCTCCCGCAGAATATGATCACTTTTAAGTGCCCTCCCCAACAACAGATACCATTATCTCCTGGTTGACTGTGGGGCGCATCCAGCCTCAGGACCAGAGTACCAAATTGCACTAGGAACAAACTACAGCCTCGCAGAGACAAAGCCTAAGCTCCCTCAGAATCTGAGCTGGAGGTGGGGTGTTGAGCCCGAGTGGAGGCGCTCTGCGGGCGCGCAAAGGCTATAGGAGAACGACAGGGTCCAGAAGAGAAACTGAGCCTGAAGTGCCGCTTGGGCTGGAGTCCAAGAAGGGGAAACGTCTTGGACTTCTAGAGTCCAAAAAGGGGAAAGCGCCTCTTCTCGAAAAGCTTCGGTTTCTTCTTGCCCCCTCTCACGACAGCAAGTTGGCGCAGATGCCCTGCAGGAGCGGGATCTGTGCCCCTGCTTTGAAAACCCGAGGGTTTCCACGGCTCAGAGCACCGTCTCCAACAGCCCCCAGCCCCCCCTCTTTCCGTATCTAAGGCCTGGGGCGGGGGTGGGGGCGCATCCCTTCCTCCCTTCCTTCCGGAGAAGCGGGAGGCATCGCCTGTAGCCACTCGAGGTCTTCACTTCTTTCCCAGCCCCCCGGGGCACGCCGGATCCCCCGGGGCCTCTTCCAAGTTTGCAAGCTCGGGCGGGGGGGGGGGCGGCAGGAAGAAGCCCCTTAGAGAGGGTGAGTGGGCCCCCACGGCTCTCGGGGAACCGCTGCTTGTCCTCCGGCCCCGCCTCAGCCCCTAGCCCGCCGGGCCAAGCCAAGGCCAAGGCAGCTCGGCGGGCTCCTTCCCGCGCCCACCCAGCCCTCGGGCGCGGCCCCCGGCGTCGGCTCCCCCCGCCCCTCGCGCCCGCCCCGCGCGCCCTCTGACGCAAACGCGCGCCCCTGCTCTGCGCCGAGGAGAGCTCGCTCGTCGGTTTTAATTGCGGCTCTTCCTTTCATGCACAGGGGCTCCGTCCTCACCCCTGGGGGAGGTGACCCCTCCCGGCCCCCGCCCCCGGCCCCGGCCCAGTCCCCTGGCTGCTGGGCTGGCTGCAGATCTCGGGCTTCCTCGCCGCCGCCGCCGCGGGTTCTCCGCTGGGGAGAGCGGCTTGGGGGTCCCTCTTAATCCGCTGACGCTCTCACCCGCATCAAACAGGCAGCCATCGATCGCGTTACATTAGGGGGATCCCGTTGCAAACGGCGTCCGCAGGTGGGCGGCAGGAGCCGAGCTCACCCGGGCCTGGCTGCAGCCGGGCAAGGCGCGGGCTCCACCGCGGCTCCGGCTCAGCACCGCCAAGGGGGGTTGGGGGCGGCGGCGCGGATCGCCCAACCTGTGGACCCTCCGCCCGCCCCCCACCCCAGGCTAGAGGCTCCGCAGCCTCTTCCCGCCTCTTCCCGCCGGTGGGGGTAGCGATCAGTTTTGAATCTGGACCGATGCTCGGTGGGGCGCAATCCTAAGCTCCAGGGCGGCGCCGCGGGCCGCGATCCCTGTTCTTCACGCCGCCGCGGGACAGAGGCCAGGGGGAGGGAGGTTCCGGAGCAGGGACCCCCGCGGAAAGTTCTCCTCGACCCTCCTGGGCTGGCTAGACCGAGGGGTCCCCCCTCCCGGCCTGCGGAACCCTTGTGAGCAATCGCTGCCTCCCGGCCTGTCCGCGTTGCAACAACCACCCCGAGTTCAAAAGAAACGATAATCATCGCGTTACTTGCCTGGTGGGGCAGAGATGGGCCAGCTCTGGCTTCTGGCGCCCAAGACTTCCGGTCCAGGGTCCGAGGGCGGCCGGGCCCGAAAGCCGAGCGTCCAGGCGGGGGGAGCCTCCGGTTCCCTGGTGCTCGCTTCGCGACTCGCTCCGTCTCTCTCCAAGTTCTCTTTTCCTTCTCCCGGTCTCCCTCTCTGTCTGCCTGCTTCCTCTGCCCTCGACTGCCTGCCTTTGTACTCTATGAGTAGGAACATTTAGAATTCATATGAGAAAACTCGTTCTTTTGCTTCCTTCTTTCCTTCTTTTTTTTTCTTTCCTTCCTCCCCCCCCCTTTTTTTGTTCTTTTAATCGTGTTCTCGTTTCACCTTTTAACTGACAAGGAGACTTGGGCGCGATTATTTGGGGAGACGAGAAAGGGCAAGGAGCCCTCTCCGGCCCCCCGCCGCCTCCCCTGCAGCGTACAATGGGGCGGCTGCTTGCAGAGTGCATGGACTGTGTCCCTTCATTATTCCAACTGGAGGGGCTTGCGGGGCGCGGGGCGGGGAGGTGGGCAAGACACGGGAAAGCCTTTATGCTGCTCTTTCGCATCGTCGCTCGTCACTAAGCGGTCGCCGAGTTCCTGACTCTCAGTAGGAGTGGAGAGAGACCGGGAAGCGCAAAACGCACCCCGAAGGCGCAGCGCTTCCCTCAAATCCCCTCCCTGGTGACATTTAAAGGGAGAACGAGCATTAAAACACACAAACCCTACCTCCGGCAATAACAGCTTGGCCTTTTTTTTTTTTTTACTCCCACCTTCACCTGAGGGCGTGTGGAGGCTCGGGGGTGCTGGAGCTGAGACAAACTTTGACGGTCTCCGGAGTCGAGGGGCGGCGGGCAGGCGCGCAGCTCCGCACCCCCCGGCGGCGACGGGCGGCGGCTTTGTCACTCGGCGCCGCTGCGCGCCCGCCTGAGCCTGCCTAGGGGAGCGATCGCAGAACGAGGAGGTGGTGGGATGGGGGGGGAAGATGCGAGTGTGCGATTGGAGAATATGTAACTAATAGAAGTATCATTTTCCCTCAGTACGATCTTTCAAGGAAGAAGGAGGAGGAAAAAAAATCCATTGAAAGAATTTTCAAAGTGCTGTGTCTTGGTTTGCAGAAAAGGCACAGGGCTGCGTGCCTGGAGGAGGAGGCGGGGAGGAGGAGGAGGGGACCCGACCGCGCGTCTCCGGGACGCGGCTCCCGTCCGCTAGGTGGCAGCCGGAGCCAGCGATTCCTGCAGGCCTCGCGGCGGGACCCGCTCCTCCCGCCCGGGCCTCCTCTGGCGACCAATCGCCTTTGGGGACGGGGGTCTCTACCCTCTCTTTCCCTCTCTCTGTCTCTCTCTGCCCCCTCCCTCTTCCCCTATCTCGCTCTCTCCCCGTCCTTTCTTCCCTCTGTCACCCCCCCACCTTCCTCCTCCCCACCTCCCATCCCCATCTTCATCCCTTCTCTCTCACCCCTTTCCCCCTTTTCCTGGGACTCCGACTCGGCCCGCACTGACCGAACCCCCTCCCCGCAGCAATATGAGAACTTACTACTCTTTTATTAACAATTATTGGAGCGTTCTTTGGAGGTTAGAACAGCCTGAGGATATCAAAAAAGGGAAGGGAATAAAAGAAAGAGAAAAGGGAAAAATCGGGGGGGGGGAGTTTATTTTAAACATCACCTTTGGGATGAAGAGGAACCATTGATTCGGATTATTTTGGGGGGCAATTTCTGCGAATTCCAGAAGTGCGTTTTGTCATAATTGAACCTTTCATTTTAAAACCAAAATATACGTTGGACCAAAGGAAAAAAAAAAAACAGGGAGTCCCTACTTTGCCTACTTTGTTTCTTAAAGGAATAGAAAAGGAGCAGAATCCACTCTAGGGCTGTGTTTATGTGTGAAAAAACAAAACAATACAAACCCTGAATATTTCAGGAATCGTTACGACGGTAAGAGTTTTAATTCCCATTTAAAATTTTCCTAACATTTGCAATGATCGTCTTCATGCTCATAAAAGCTAAATTTAAAAACTTTTCAGAAGAAAACAAAATAATGTGTGATTCTCTTTTTTACCCATTGCAAGGCATTCTTCCCCTTGCCATCCCTTCCCCCTCTGGTGTTGGGGTGTGTGTGTGTGTGTGTGTGTGTGTGTGTGTGTGTGACCATAGGCGACCCATACTAATCAGGTCTCAGAGTAAATAGCAGCGCAGGGTGATCTCAATGTAAATTGCGCTTGTCAGAAGCATCCCCCCCCCCCACTTTCTTTCCTCCTCCCCTCGCCATCCCCGTCAGTAGGTAGCTGAGAGGGAGGGGAAAGAAAAAAAAAGAAAGAAAGAAAAAGAGGAGGGGGGAGGGGCTCTCCAACCAATAGCGTGCGGGAGGCTTGGCTAACCTTAGCCTCCCATTTTCTCTCCCCCCGATTCAGGGCTCTGACCAGTCAGTCGCCTTTGATTATCAGTTGCCAGCAGCCCTTCTCTTGGCTCCTTGACACGAGCTCCATATAAGGCAGCGATCTCCATAGAAACGTGTCAGTTTCAATAGTAGTGTCAAAGTTCACTATATACAGACATTCGCACAGATCCCCCTTTCGGAAACACTGCTCTGCGAGTCCTCCCGTTTAAACGCATTCAATTTTGGGGTCTCTCTCTCTTCTCTCTCTCTCTCTCTCTCTCCCCTCTCTCCTCCGCCTCTCTCTCTCTCTCTCAATCTCTCTTTCTCTCTCCTCTCTCCTCTTTCTCTTTTCTTACATATTCTATTAGTTGTTTCCCCCGTATTCTTCTTTTTCTCCTTTTCCTCCCCCCTCCTTGTCTCTTTTACTCCATTCCTGCAGAAGAGTGAGGGCTAAACTTAAAAAAAAAAAAAAAGAGGAGGAGGAGGCACCCCCTTCGTATTCTTATCGTTATTTTATACATATATGATTTTTTTTTGGAGGGAGGGTGTTGGTTCCCGGCTGAAGAGCACTTATTTAAAATACTAAAAAAAGAACATTTTTGGGCGATCTCCAGGGTTTTTTTAACTAGCTCTGTGTGTTATAGCAGAAGAAGCAGAAGAAGGAGCAAGAAAGAGGAAAAGAAGAGGATTATTTATTCGACCTACTTTGGATGTCTCTCTCGCTTTTTTTTTTTTTTTTTGCGCAATTCTTTTTCTTCTGATTTTGATTTTTTCTGTTCCGCTGTGAATTCGTCGCCGGCGTGAATTATCTCGTGTTTTTCTCCCCCTCCGTCACCTCCCGAAAGAAGAAGGCAGCGAGAGCCGGGCGCCACCGGTACAACAAAAAGAGCAAAGTGTGTGATCCTCCGCGCTGGCTGCCTCCCGCTCTCCAGCGCTGCCTTCCTGAATGGCTGGCTGCGTCCGGCCCTGGACCTGGCCGCCCGACACCAGCGCGCCCTGATCGCCGCCGGCCGCCTCGCCTCGCGCCCGGCTTGGTCTCACCGCGCTCCCTTCAATCCCGAGCCCAGCGAGGGCTCCCGCCGGGACAGCGGCGGCGGCGGCGGCGGCGGCGCGGGCAGCCCAGATCCCCGGCTCGCGCTCCGACTGCGGCCCCGGCTCCAGCTCGGACTCCGGCCCGGGCCCCGGCTCCTCCAGCGGCGCTCGCCGCTGCGGCTGAGACAGCGGCTCCAGAGGCGCCTGCGGCCGCGACCTCCTCCTTCGCCGCCGCCGCCGCCCTCGCCGGCTTCCTCTATGTCTGCTCTGCGGGCGCGCAGCGCGTAGCCCGAGCGGCCGGCCGGCCGGCGGGCGGGCGGGCGCCCGGCGCGGGTGAGCGAGTGTGTGTGCGAGTGTGTGTGCGTGTGTGTGTGTGTGCGCGCGGGGGTGCGGGCAAGGCGGAGGGTGAGTGTGTGCGCGCGCCGTGGCCCATGCCCGCCGCCCCCGGCGCTGCGCCCCGCGCCGCTCCCGGCTGCCGCCTGTGCCATTTCTGATTTTGCAACTTGGGGGAAGAAGAAAAAAGCGAGAGAAGGGAGCTTGCTCGCTGGGGGGGGGGGGGGGGGGGGGGGGGGAAGAGAGCGGGCCCCCCCAAGATCGGAGCGCGGGGGGGAGCGGGCGAGGGGAGCAGGGGTGTTGGGGGGGAGCCTGAGAGCCTGGGGGGGCTGCAAAAAGAGAGAAAGAAAACAGCAGGAACCACAACAAAACGCCAGCAGGGCGGGCGGGCGCGCAGCAGCAGCAGCGGGGCGGCCGAGGCAGTAGCGGCGGCGGCGGCGGCGGCGGCGGCGGCGGCGGCGGAGGCAGCAGCCGGTGCCCGGCTCGGGCTCGGCTCCCGCGACCCCGGGGCGCCGGGCGGGCCCCCCGCCCCCGCCCCCGCCCCCCTTCCCCTTCCCCTTCCCCTCCCAGCGCGCCCGCGCGCCCCGCGGCCCTCGGCGAGCAGCTCGGCTCCCCCCCAGCGCTCCCCGGGCCCAAAGATATGGCAATGGTAGTTAGCAGCTGGCGAGATCCGCAGGACGACGTGGCCGGGGGCAACCCCGGCGGCCCCAACCCCGCAGCGCAGGCGGCCCGCGGCGGCGGCGGCGGCGCCGGCGAGCAGCAGCAGCAGCAGGCGGGCTCGGGCGCGCCGCACACGCCGCAGACCCCGGGCCAGCCCGGAGCGCCCGCCACCCCCGGCACGGCAGGGGACAAGGGCCAGGGCCCGCCCGGCTCGGGCCAGAGCCAGCAGCACATCGAGTGCGTGGTGTGCGGGGACAAGTCGAGCGGCAAGCACTACGGCCAATTCACCTGCGAGGGCTGCAAAAGTTTCTTCAAGAGGAGCGTCCGCAGGAACTTAACTTACACATGCCGTGCCAACAGGAACTGTCCCATCGACCAGCACCACCGCAACCAGTGCCAATACTGCCGCCTCAAGAAGTGCCTCAAAGTGGGCATGAGGCGGGAAGGTGAATATTTCTTCCGTGCTTTTTCTCCCGGAGCTTCGCCCGCCTCCCCGGCCCTCTTTCTTTCTCTCTCTCTCCCTCTCTCGCGGGGGTGGCTGCTGTCTGGGGCTGGGGCTCCTGTGGTCCTGGCCCGTCCCAGCTCCCCCCGGTCCCCGCTGCCTTCCTCCCCCGGCGTCCCCCCCACTCCACCCCCTACCCCCACCCCAGCTCGCTGCCGCTGTCTCCCCCTCCCGGCCTGCGCTCGTCTCCCGGCTTCTCCACCCCGCCCGCTGCCTGCTCGGGACGGTGTCCCTAGGATCGTGAGCTGTGCTGGAAAATCCCCTCCCTCTGTCTTGGATGTGCTCGGTGTGTGTCTCTTTCCCGCGTGTGCGTGAGGATGCTCGGAGCCGTGCTGGCATGAACTTGGGGGGAGGGCTGCTTATTGCCCCCAGAAAACTCTGTTTCTGTGGTTTTCGTGTTTTTGTTCTTTTTCATTCCCCTTTCCTCTCCACGTCTTCATTGCCCTTTATTTAAGATGGGGGAGGGCTGGAGACTGGAGGATTCTGAACCATAGATCCCTGACTGCATCATCCTTTTGGAAGCTTAGCTTGGAAAAAGAGGAGTGAGATTTATTGCACTTGTAGGTCTAATTAGGAGGGAAGGGGGGGTGCTTCTGGCCTGTTCACTGGTTCCCTCTCCTCTCCACCGAGCTGGGGCCGCCTCCTCCAGAGCTGTGGCCTTGTTTTCACCCCTCTACTTTCAAAGGAAAGTTTGTGACTGAACCGTGCTTTCATAGTTGTGTCATTTTTTTTAAAAGCATGATACTCGTTTTATTTCTTCATCAAACTCCACCCTCTGTTTAAATACTGCATACAAATTACAATTTACAACAGCATTTACCGATCCTTCTGATTTGGCTATAATGCATAGACTGCAGCTGGCATGAGCTTCAACATCATTTAATCCCTGTGTTGTATGGCTTTGGTTTCTTTTAACACAACTTTTGATGTTGTATTTAGATATGCTTCATGTTCATGTGGCAAGAAATGCAGCACTTTTCTTATAAATATATCTAGCCATTTACAGTTAAAGTTTATCTCCTGACAATCATTAAAGATGTCTTATAGTCAAATTAGCAAACCAGTCAATTTTGCAGAATGCAGATTACTCCTTCTTGTAATTGACTTTAAAATTATATTTTATATGCCACAAGAAAAGAAATTGAATTTCTTCAGCTCTCAAGGAGCAGGCAAATATGACGACTTCATTTCTAGCTCCAGGGAGATTTTATAGGCATCTGAAAAAAAAAAAACTTTGAATTGTACTCTCATTTAATTGAAAAATAACTGCCAAGTTCAAAACTATAATTAGAAAAAAGTATTCTAGCCAGTTATGTTTTAAGAGCTTAAATTGCATTGAGGCTTGCATTAAAATGAGAATCAGTGCAAACTTAAGAAAATAGTGTACAACCTGAAGTAAGAAAGCTACGTGTACATGGACATATCTATATTAATTTGTTGGTGGGGGGGGAGAGTTCAGTAGCCCTAACTTTTCCTAAAGTTGTCTTTGTTTACATGGCAATTTAAAACGCTGGCACTGTTGAAGTAAAACATACACATAAAAAAAAAAACTTTGGTCAGCTTTAAGAACTCAAAGCATGCTTACGTTTTGCATTCAGATGGTTAATGAATCCAGTGTTTTTGCAGTTGCAAGCTCGTGCATTCACTGGGCAAAAGCTGGCTGCAGGTTGCTGTGGCACCTCACAGGACAGACATTAATTATATTTTCCACTTTTTTCAATAATGTTTGGCTACTGTAAGTTCAACTTCTTTCTTGATTTTTTTTCTCAATTTTCTGTTGCTTTTAACAGTGAGAACTTTGTGTGGGGCGATGGGGAGGAGGGGATAGGGGAGGGGTGCAGGATGCTTGTTTTCTGTTCAAAAGTTGTAAGTGGTGAGTAGGATATGTAACTTCTGTCTATTTTAAGGATAATTCCATAGCATTTTTAGAGAATATGGAAATATTTTGAACAAAACCTGCTTGCTTGCAAATGAAGAGGCAGCTAGGCATGTGCCTAGAACCACAACCTTTTCTCTGGTTTCGCCTGTTTTTTGTTTTTGTTTTACCCTGATTGGCTTCCTTCTGGAGGGGTGAGTGGGATGTCATTAATCTGCGTGTGACCTGGTGGTGGTCGAGGGGCTGGGGTGCACTTTCTCGGTCAGGCTAGGCTGGGCGGGGGGGAGCCCTTAACTCGGGCCTAGCTCTGGCCGGGTCTGGGGTGGCCAAGAGCGCCCGAGATGGCTGGGCGGACCGAGCCACGGAGCTGGAGGGCTTCAGCCCACGCCGTCTTCCTCCGGGTGTGGGCCGGGAGTGAAGGCCAGCACCAAGGAAGATGCTCGTGGCGCTGGTGGCCGCGGGGCCGAGCCTCCGCATTGTGTCGGTGCGCTGCGGGGCGGCACGGGCTGTTTGCAAGCCCCCTGGATGCACATTGCCTCTTTTCTCTCTTTCTTTTTGTCAGCGGTTCAGCGAGGAAGAATGCCTCCCACTCAACCCAATCCAGGCCAGTACGCACTCACCAACGGGGACCCCCTCAACGGCCACTGCTACCTGTCCGGCTACATCTCGCTGCTGCTGCGCGCGGAGCCCTACCCCACGTCGCGTTACGGCAGCCAGTGCATGCAGCCCAACAACATCATGGGCATCGAGAACATCTGCGAGCTGGCCGCGCGCCTGCTCTTCAGCGCCGTCGAGTGGGCCCGCAACATCCCCTTCTTCCCGGATCTGCAGATCACCGACCAGGTGTCCCTGCTCCGCCTGACCTGGAGCGAGCTGTTCGTGCTCAACGCAGCCCAGTGCTCCATGCCGCTGCACGTGGCGCCGCTGCTGGCCGCCGCCGGCCTGCATGCCTCGCCCATGTCCGCCGACCGCGTCGTGGCCTTCATGGACCACATCCGCATCTTCCAGGAGCAGGTGGAGAAGCTCAAGGCGCTGCACGTCGACTCGGCCGAGTACAGCTGCCTCAAAGCCATCGTGCTGTTCACGTCAGGTGAGGCTGCGGCCGCTGGGAGGGCCAGGCCGGCGCCGGGAGCGCCCGCCCGCCGGCCCCGCGCCGTGCCGCGGCTGCCGGGGCGGCCCGGGCCCTCGTCGGTCCGCGGGAGGCCGGCCCGGGCCCCGGGGCCTGCGGTGCCAGCGCGGGGGAAGCGGCCGGTGGCGCCGCTGCCATCTTGGGAGCGCGGCGGTGCGGGCGGCGAGGCGGCGCGGCGGCGGGCCGCTCGGTGGCCCGGCCCGGCCCGGCCCGGCGGCCTGCAGCCCCGCGCGGGGCGGCGGCGGCGGCGGGCGCGTGTCTGGCCGGGTGGGGGGGCGGGGAGGCGGTGCCGTGGATCCGTCTGGCTGCGCGCGTGTGTGCGGTGTGCATGTGTGTGCGCGCGTGTGTGCCGGAGCTCGGCGTTTCTGGGGGAGGAGAGGGAAGGAAGGGAACGTGGGAACGTGGCTTTCTCCTCTGCGTGGCACGCTCCCTGGCTGAGTTTCCCGACACAGTGAGACACACACACAGGGAGAGGTGGCAAGAGAAGAATCCGTGCAAATAAATCATAAATAATCCCGCTTTATGGCTGCCTGATTTTCCCTTATCGGAAACCATTCATGTTTGCAGTTGCTGAGGTTATTGAGGGTCGTAAAAAACGGATTCGATCTAAACAAGAAAGATAAAAAACAAAAGCAATGCCGGAGAACCCGCAAGTATGCGAGGATTCCCGCCCCGGAGATAAATCTCACAGTCCATGCGAAGCGCACGAACGTTGGAAATTTAACAGAGTGCCTTAAAAATATCAAATTAAATGTAGGTAGTGGTAACATGCATGTTAACAATTTCTCTTATGATAGATGGTTCAAATTAACTTCCAGGAAAGTGCATTAGCGGAGCCTTTGAAGGCTCTCGTCTGAGCCTCTGAGAACACTGCCCCCCTTTTATTATTGTAACCTGCAAGAGGGAAACATATAAACACCCAGGACAGCAGGTAATGGGGGGAAATATAAACAAAGCCAGAAAGGACGCTGGTGGGGAACAGAGCTGCTCAGACTGGGTCTCTGGCCTTGCCCACTGTGGGTAGAGTTAGCTGCCGTTTTTTACCACCATTATTGGCGCTATTGTTTTTAATTCCTCCATTCAGAGAACAAATAAACCATCCTAATAAATCTATCCTGGAGCCAGGACCTCCAAAGGCCAAATTAAAACCATTCTTGAGCCGGGATGGCAAAACCCCTCTCCCAAGGCCTTGCTGAACAGTAAGCAGTGGTATAATCTATCAATATTTCCTGGCTTTCATGCGTGAAGAATCGTATTTACATTGTATTAAAATGACTCTTAAATTTGCACAATATTGTAATGTAGCAAATGTAGTATTAATATCGATCTGAACAGCAGATAATTTATTTAGACAAGAGCATCTCATTTGTATGCAGGGTGGCCCGAGCCGTGGACTTGGACTGCCCCCCTTTTACTTTCAGTGCAAATGCAGGTCTGCTAGTGGGAGAGGGAGTTATTCTTTGCAAGAGGATAAAGTGAGAACCTTAAAACAAATGGAAGATTTATTGAATCGCCTCCTCGGTGTTTGAATGCGTTTTATCTTAATAAGTCTTCTTGATGGAAACGTGTTTTTCAAAAGTGACAAAGAGCCTGGGAAGTAGCGACCCGGCTGCTTTAGTTCTGGCAGGCCTAGGGCCTGGCTGGCTCTCCACTACCCAGCTCTTTAGCCAAATTAATCAGGAAGCAAGCCAGTGTCGGGGAAGCTGGGGTTTTAAAATCTCACCCAGTGAGGTATCTTGAAGCAGAAATGTGACTTGGAGCTGGACAGAGGTCTTCTCAAGCAAAGTCTCCCTCCCTTTTCCTTGTCCCCCGCTAAGGTTCTTTGAACCCCCTTGACTTTTCTGATCTCCTGCCCTTTCCCAGAGAGAGGCGAGGACCGTGCAGGCTGCAGGGAAGATTGTGGAATTATTCATGCTTTTCTTTCAACTTTCCATCCTAAAATGTCCCTGTGAAAAGTCTTCCTTTAAAAAAAAAAAAGTTTTCCCAAAGACATTTCTTAAACCAAGTCTTCAAGGTGCAAGGGAGGCCGAGAAGTGAACAATGACATTATTTTGTTGGGAAAATTGCAAGAAGACTATCTGAAAATGGAAATAGAGCTGTCAGTAGTAATTCACCCCCACTCCTCCATATAACACATTTCCACTTTTGACTAAACTTGTTTTGATTGCTAGCCAGAAGGGAATTCATGGGAAGCCTTCTCAAAGTCATCCAACTTTTAAGCAAACTTTGAATGATGGAAAAGACAGTTTTAGACATATTGTCCAACGAGGTTTGCTCCGGCTAAGTATTTGAAGCTGGCACGGGGGTTCCCTGTGGTGGTTTTCACATTTGGCCTCCGGATGGTATGTTTAATCCTTAATATTCTGGACGGCATCCAAGGACTAGGTCATGACCTGAACTTACTTTTTTTAAAAAAAAAATTCATTAATTCATACACCTAAATATTCTCTCAAATAAATGAGACTTTCCCTGAAAGGACCCATCTAGTTAACATAAATACAATAAATCCATTTTCAGCACAATAATAACTTTGATTTCTAGTTATGGCAGCTGATTACATCTATATTTCCTGAACACTAAACTCTTCTGAATGCACAACATGAAATACATTCTCTGTACTACAAAGGCTAAGCCGGGAAGGCCTGAGCGGTAATGGTTATTTATTTACATAATTTCTTTTCCATACACTGTAGAAGAAATATCGAGGGTTCCCACATTGACACTCCCCTATAAAAAGCGAGATGTGGATTTTGCACATTCTGCCTCTTTTTCTTATCTGGGGTATAACTCATGGAGTGTAAATATATACTGGATCTCACCCCCTGCTCACCTAGTTTCCCTACCACAACCACCTACTTGATCTGAGAGCTCACACTGTCACTCCACAGTTGGGGGAATCCTGTGGCAGAAATATCTGGAGTAGGAATGAATATCTAGAGTGGGAAGCCAGGCCCAGTCTAGGGCTCCTGCCCCGAGGAGGCCACAGTGCTGGCCGGCTGGCACTTTGCAGCAGGGGCCCAGCGACAGGCATCTGCCTTCAAAGCAGGAAAGAACTCCACCATGAAGCCAACACAGGGCCCAGCCACACCTTTCCAACTCCCTTGGAGTTGCCCTGCTGGAGGACCGGTAGTGACCTTGCACGCTGGGGGCCCTAAGTGTAAATTATCAGATACAAAGAGATGCCATGTGGGTCTTTAAAAAGAAAAAATCTGCTGGGGTGCCAGTGAGTCCCTTGCATGTTGCATTCTCTGAGGCTGAGTGGGGTCCTGTGCCATAAGGGGCAGATAAAGCCTGTAAAGCAAGATATATGTAAACATGAGTCTGCCCAGGGGTCATAGAGCAGGATCAGGTTAGCCTGCAGAGCCAAAGGCAGACCTCAGGGTCCCCTCTCCAAGCACTGAAGCACCAAAGTGCTCCTGCCCCCAGCCTGCTAGCCATAAAATCTCCCTGACTTCCCAAGTCAGGCTAGTGTGGATGCCCTCGAATGGCTGGCTAGAGTAATTAGACATCTGAGAGGAACCCAATCTGGATCCGGGGTCAAAGGAGACCTGCCTCAGAAGTTCTTGAGCTATCACTAGTTTTATTTGTATTTTTGCTCAAGGCCATAGCCTTGTAGATGAAGGTGTTAGAATGCTTTGTAAGTCCCAGTTCTTGAAATAGAGACATAAAGCTCAAGAAACTCAGCAGACACAGGTTCTTCTTTGAATCATTCGCTGTCTCTTCTTTGGGTTACATTTGCCCATTCACAATTAGATGGCGTTCTTTGCGGAGGGGGGGAGCATCGCCATGCATGCATTTCTTCCCAGATCTATCTGTATATTAGCAAACTCCGCTTTTGATCTCTAGTCAACCTCCTGACTGGCTAAGGGCTCCTCTGTGATCTTCCTGTTTTTTTTTTTAAATATTTATTATTAATACAAGAAACAACATGGGTGTTTGAACTAGGAGAAGAAGCCTTCACTTCCTCTGATTCCACCTTCCCCTCCACTGGCTTGCCTCTAGTTAGTTGATACAGTATATAAGCTGCTGTCTTGAAATATTTTCAGTAGACCAAGAAGAGCCCCTGGTTGTCATGAGATTAAACACACAGGTTTTCAGACGTTTCCTGGCGTATAGGTGCATTTTTCTCTCTTAGTCCTGCGACAGGAAGCCTGTGTCCCCAAATCCTCCTTCAACCCCCACCTCCCAGTTCTCAAGCAGTAGCAGCAGCAGCTGCCCCCAGCCCAGCTTTGTGTCTGATCGCTGAAGTTGTCTCCTTTCTGCAGCCTGGAGTAACTAAGCCATAGTCCTTCTGATTATTATACAGCTTACAGAGATGTGACCAGTTTTCAATTACTTGATCTAAAGCACCGATAGAAGTGTTCACCCTCACTAAGGATTTGCTGCAGACTTCTTGCTTGCATAGATAGTGGATCGCAAATCCTATCTTGCTAAAGCCTGGGCTTGATCTGATTGCAGGCACCGCCAGCCTACGATTCCTTACCCGCCCCCCTCCCATGCGTCTGTACACTACACAATCTAGGTTCTCCTGCTTGCGGTCGTTTTGGTTTGAGAGAGGGACTCCCAAGAAGTGTTTTAGAGCCGCCTCCAGGCTGCATATTTCTTCAGGGCTCCCGGACACCCCCAAAATCCGGGGCAAAGGGGGCAGAAGTCCTACCTTTAATGAGCACAGCGGAAAAGATGCTCCCCTGCAGGCAGAGGCCAGGTTGCTCCGTATAGCAAACATGGCTCCAGCATCGTACATTATTTAACCCAAAGGTGAAAGAGGAAACACAAAGGAACTAGAGAGAGTGTGTCTGCAAATGTGCGCTCCTCTCTTCAGCTCCCCTAGGCTTGGTGGGGGTTTGATTTATATTTTTACTGGTCTTGGGGGCTGGGGGAAAGGAAATAGGGAAGAAGGAGTAGGGAGCCACGGGGAGGGGAGGATTTTTCTTTTTCCTCCAATTTCTGTTTTTTCCCCCTTTGCTTCTTATTTAAAAAAAAAAAATGGAATGGCGTGTTGTTTGTGACCTTGCTGGTGGCTGACCTAACCGTGTGCCCCCTCCCCTGGTCTCTCCTTGCTGTGGCCGCGCGGGCAGATGCCTGTGGCCTGTCGGATGCGGCCCACATCGAAAGCCTGCAAGAGAAGTCGCAGTGCGCGCTGGAGGAATACGTGAGGAGCCAGTACCCTAACCAGCCCAGCCGCTTCGGCAAACTGCTACTGCGGCTGCCCTCGCTGCGCACCGTGTCGTCCTCGGTCATCGAGCAACTCTTCTTCGTCCGTTTGGTAGGTAAAACCCCCATTGAAACTCTCATCCGCGACATGTTACTATCCGGGAGCAGCTTCAACTGGCCTTACATGTCCATCCAGTGCTCCTAGACCTTGGGCGCTTCCCACCTGCCCCCAGCCCCTAGAGACTCACAGCACCGGCGGGGGGCCGTGGACTCCAATGCCGCGGAGACAGCAGGCGGCCGATGCAGGGTGCGGCGGGCCAGGCAGAGGGGGAGGAGGGCCTGGGGGCGACAGGAGCCGCCCACCGCGCAGACAGGCAAACCGAAGCTGCAAACCTGGAGGAAAAAAAAAAAGAGACTCTTTTTAGTATCAGATCCCGGAACACGTTGGAAAGGAAAGAAAACAGGCCCTTGTGTCTGATGAGAAAAAGAAAACCAATTTGGGAAGAGAGGACCATGAAAATTTTAATAAAACAGAAGGAGACTAATGGACCTTCCAGGATTTATTGTGGACGGATGTGGATATATTCTGTACAGAAAACAACACCCATGGAAGTGGACCGAATCCTATGTAGAAACACACACACACACACAGACACACACACCACACAAACACAGACATTGTTATTCATTTTGTAAAATACTAGTCTTTATTTTCATTTTTTTGTAAAATTTAAACATCGTATGCACATAAAAAAAAGAAACAAGAATTAGGGGAAAATAACATTTTCCAAATAATTATAAAAAAATTGTCCTGTGTCTATGTATCTATATCTGTTTTGTATTTTTTTCTGGTTCCAAACCAGATTTCCTGTGATTCTATACTAATAATTTTTGATATAACCCTTTGCTTCTTACAATGAGTGCGATATATGTTGTCGAGGCTGTTCTTCAAGAATTAAAATCGAAGTGAAAATTTAAACAAAAAATAAAAAGAATTTAGCAAAACCCACGTGTCTGGTTGCTTGACAGATGTCATCAGTGCAAGAGAACCCTCCAATTAATTTCCACTCCAATTATTAGAATGGAGGGGGGAGACGGGGGAGAAACTTTAAGGTCCATTACCAAGTTGGCTAGATTTATTTCCTAAAACCAAGCAGCTGCTTTGGGAGTGTAAATGTGGAAGACCAGGCTCTGCGTGGGACAGAGTGGGCAGGGACAGCACCCTTCGGCCCCGAGCAGGGAACAGCCATCGTGACCTTGTAGGTGGTGGGCAGCCAGCAGCCAGCTGGCCGGGATGCTGGGACAGACCAGGTCCCCGTAGGGTCGAGTCTCTGTGCCGCCAGCTTCAGCCTCTGCAGGTGGGAACATGCCTGGCTGGAGAGGCATGGAGCACTGAACATAGGGGTTTCAGGACGGAAAGATGCCTCTGCGCTTGGCTGTGACTAGAGGGTCAGCCTCTTCCTAGCTCTTCTCTAGAGAGAATTGGGGTCTCAGCTGTGAGCCCTGGCTTTGCTCCCCCTATGGTTTGCTGAAGAGCTGGCTAAGCTTGGCCCTTCACTCCAGACCCTGTGACAGGGGTTCCCTGGAGGGCCCTCCAAGCTCCACTGGGCATCTGGAAGGGCCCCCCTGTGGCACTTAGACGTGTGGATCTGGAACCTGGGGGTCTGGGAGCTGGACTGGAGTAGCTGATTTTTTCAAGAAGCTACTTTGGAGTCCTAGTGGTCTTTTCAGGGCAGAAACCTCCTGCTGAGGCCTCTCCTTGGGTGGGGGGGAGGGTGCTCTCTGTAACCGCTTTCAGAGCATGAATGTTTTATAGGATCCGAGTTGGCGCTGCAAGAACACACATAGACGAGGGAGCTTTTTCTTAATGTATTAATAAAGCCAGGTCTTTAAAAATAACACCTCTTTGCTTCTCCCCTCAACCTTCTACCCCAGCCCCAAACAACCATGGATGAGGCCAAAGCTATACTTTTAGAAGTCAGTGGCAAAGTTTGCTCTCAGTTTGCTTTCTAGAAGTCTCCAGGTGGCTCCAGTCCACCGAAAGTTTTAATATTCCTGGTGCGGTGCAGCCTGGCAACACTTTCTGTGAAGAAGTCCCTGCAGGTACATCTGGGGATGGGCCTGAGCCCTAGGACAGCTAGACTGATAAGGTGTGTGGGGTGTGGAAAGCCCCCTTCGATCCACTGGGTCCCTCCTGCCACCTAGCTCTGGGCCTCATCCTTTGCACCATACCCAGGGACAATGTTTTTGGGGCCTAGGTGGAACTATTTGCAGGTTGGGCACCCAAGGCAGGAGGGGTGTGGGAGGAACTCATATTCAACGCTGACCCCCTCCCAGGAAATCTCAGGGGGCCTTTCGGGGGGGCACTGCTGGGGGGTGGGGAGGGGAGCTGAGCTGCCTCCAAGCTCTCACCCATCTTCCCTGCCTTTCTTGAAATGAGATGTAAATATATTCATTACAGTGTGATCCCTCTGATGAAAACAGATAAACATTTTCCTAGGTCAGAAACATATTTTTCAATTAATTTCAATATTGGAGGTACAAGGCACCCAGTGTGGGACTGGTCCTGGAAACCAAAGTCCCGGGTGTAGGAAGCACTTGTTCCAGGGGGTCTAGGGGTGACAGTACTAACTTGGCTCTTGCTGGACAGGGCCAGGAACATTGCCTACAGCCTGGGGGATCCCAGTGACCTTTCTAAATAAGCCTGGGCCTAAACTGGGCAGGGGGTGGGCAGAGGACCAGCACAGCGTAGGAAGAAGAGCTGGCCTTCTTGGGGTCTCACAGAGTCCCTCACAGGCTTGGTCTAGGAACCTGGAGGCTCCGGGGGCTCCGTGCAAGGTAGAAGTAAGAGATGCTCTGCTCCGTTCTCAAGCAGCCCCTGGGGGCCTGCAGGTAGCGGGGTTTAGATCTCCGGTCTCCTGAGGGGCTGGGGTGGTCCCCGCCTGCATTAGACACACAGAGACCGTCATCCTAAGAGGTCTCTGTATCTCAACCAGAGACATGGAGCCTCCTGAGTACTCGGGGGCCCTGTGGGCGCCCCACCCCCCAGAGCCGGACAGGGGGCACGCCGCCCGCCCCTCGAGGCTTTCAACTCTCAGGGTGTTCAGGCCTGCCGCATGAATCTGTGCGCACTAAGGGAAGGTTTAGGAACTGAGACGGAGAGATGGAAGCCACCGGTTGAGGCTTCCGACGACCTGGAAGCCTTGTCTCTCCTTCCAGCCATCTACAAGCTCCTTGGCCCAGCTGACCAGTGGCCGGCGGGAGGCGGGGGGTGCGGAAAGTTGTTAGTGGATGCGGGGGGGGGGGGGGCGGGCGGCAGGTAAGGGCCGGTCGCCCCGCAGAGGAGCAGCCCAGGAAAGGCCGGGGTGGCCCTGCTCTGGATCCTGGACGTCCTCAGACTCTGGGAGCCACTGGGCAGAAGGCCGCGTGGACCGGGGGCGTCTCTGTCTTGGGTGGTCGCCTGGAGGCCCCTGAGCAGCGAGCCGCGTTGGAGCAAAAGGCACCAGGGGGAGCCCTGGGCCCCGGGTGTGAGGCCCGCGGGCAGGTGTAGGCCAGACCTTCCGCTGGGGGTGCGCGGCGAGCGGAGCTGGTCTCACTGGGGGGCGGGGTGGGGTGTAGAACCAATAGACAACCCCCCCCCCCAGGGCCAGAGGAAAGCCATCTTAACAGGTGGAGAGCGGCCCACACAAGGTGACTTCCTTCTGGAAATTACCTGTGACATATAAACGCCAAGCGTTGCCTTTTCTAACCCAAACACTTGCTGGTGATTGAGAGTCTGAGGGGCCTTTGAAGTCGGTCTAAACTACTTTAGCCACCTAGCTTTGCTGAAAACACCAAAAAAAAAAAAAAGACTGTCTTGGGACTGGCCTCCTCCAGGAATCTCTAGGGCCCGGGGCTGCACCCCCATCCGCCGTGGAAGAACAAGGACCAGCCCAAGGGAGTTAAAATCTGACCTTTGCCCCAGACACGCACAACTCAACCTGCGACAAGGCCTGGCCGAAAGCCCTGGGGTGGGGATGGGCCCACCCCTCACCCCCCACCCCCACCCCCCCAGGACCACCTAGGCCTTCCAGAACTCAGCCCCTGGGAGGGGGTTCAGGCTCACGGGTCTCTGGCGGCCGCAAAGCGGGTCGGTCCGCTCCTGGAGGCCCCTCGGGCCAACTCTGCGCCAGGAGCGCCGGGGATCTGACGTCTCCCCACACCCAAGGCTACCTGAGCTAGTCTGCTTGAAACAGGCAAAAGTTGAGTTTTGTTTTTTTTAAAATCCTCCTTCTCCGCCTCCGCTGGTAGGCAGTCCTTCTATCTCTCACAGCGGCAGCATCACCTCGTCAGCTCCTCGATGCCTCAGCACACATCACCTGAACGTCTCCGCAGTGGGAAACCACGAAGGAACGCTGGGGAGGGGATTGCGGGAAAGCCAAGCGGGGAACTAATAAAACTCTTGTTAGAGGGCCTGCTCGGGATCCGTGGCGTCACTGGGCCTTTTGCTCGGAAAACCAAAGAGTTGTATTCCTAAATGAGTTAAAGACCCATTTACCTCTGTCGTGTTCTATTCATCAAGCCCCAAGTTGAGAGTTCCTAACATGAAACTATTTGTTTGCTTACACAACCAGCTGGGCGCAATTTCACGTCTGAGATATCTATCTGAAAGCGCCCCTCATTTATTATCTCTCCTTGTCAGCGAATCCATTTTCCAGCTCCCCCTCCCCCTTTGGACTTTATTTATTTATTTGGGGGGGTGCTCCTTTGCCTGGGAGGACCTGGGTCTGGAAGGCTCCCAGGGGAGTGGCCGCTCCTACCCGTCTCTGCGTGGACCAGGGGCCAGGGAAGGCTCGCTCGCCGCCACCGCTGACCCCGGTGGCCGGCGGGTGGGCCCGCCAGGAGACGACAGAGCTGCCTTTCTGCCTAGATGTCCTCCCCGCTAGGTCGTCCCAGAGTCTGCCACAACCACCTGTGTGAGGCAGGGGTGGGCGGAGGCCGGCCGGGAGTGGGGGGCCCGAGATGCGAGATACGATCCGGATTTGAGAGATGCTTTACTCAAAAACCTCACCTAGTCCCGTGGGGCCAATTTCCTCTCCGGGGGCCCCGGAGCGCAGAGTGAGTAACCAAGATGTAAATAGTTGTGTGATGGGCTGGGGGAGGAGATGGGGCGGGGGAGCAGCGCATTTATTGTGTGTGCTGAGGGAAGAAGGCTGCACGTGGTTTCAATTTTGAAGCACAAAGAAATAACAGGCAATGCAGAAAATAGGTTTATGAATGTAATTGAGAGGAAAGAAAACAATTAACACGGTGCAAGGTTGCACACCCGGCTGGCCACCCCTCGCCTTCTCCTCTACCCCAATTTTGAGCAATCCGGGATCATGGGAATAGAGTGGGTCCAGGCCGTTGGAGCCAGCTGACAAGGCAACCCCTGAAGGAGATCACAGTGATGGGTGGATAATGTGTCTATCCATCTCCTAGTCGGCTAAGGCCTCCTCCAACCAAGCTAAGAGAAAGAGATCAAATCCCCAAGCCCAACATATAAAAGAGCCCCAGTAGTAAAGGTGGAAAGGAGAAAGGGGTGTCTGTAACCGAGAGGAGGGAGGAAGAGAGGGAGCTAGCCAGGGATTTCTTTAAGACAGACCAGGCTGGTCTCTGCAAGCTATCCTATTGTGTTGATTTAGGAAGACATTTGCTGTATATAACGTTTAAGGCTGATAATATCATTGCACAGCCAGATAAATAAAGCGTTGGCCCAACAGTGGGGTCAGCGATCGATCTCTAGGCTCAGAGGAAAAAGGAGAGAGACAGGGTCGTGCACGAGCCTCTGTTTGTGTGCTTGTCAGTCGGCATGCATGAGCCTGAGTGTGTGTGAGCTTGAGGGTGTGCGAGAGAGAACTGAGTCTTCAGCTGGCCAAGAGGCTTATTAGCATTCCTAACCCATGGACCTGCGCTGACAACTAACAGAGATATCCCGCTCGCCACCAGGCCTCCTCTCCTTTTGTCTTCAGATCTGGAGGAGAAAAAGATTTCTCAGTGGAAGCTGGAGCCTGAACTTACATTTGGTTGTTGGAGATTCTAAAAAAAAAAAAAAAAGAAAGAAAGAAAAGAAAAGATCCTAGGATCTCGCCTGATCTTTTACTCTGCTTTTAGAAACTTCCTTCCCCAAGAAACAAACTTTTTTTGTTTTTCTCTCTCAAAGTGTAATAGGCTTTTTGTAACTCCAAGCTTAAATGAGACAGAAAATCCTCAGAAAAATATTTTGCCTTTTCTCCTTGTTGACTCGAAGAGAGGTGGATGTTTATATGTTTGGCTCACAGACACATATAAAGCTGGAACTTGTAGTTAAAAGATTTCTAGACTATAGCAATCCAGGGGTTGTTTGAGCTTCTTGTTCCTCTTCTTTCTTCAGCTCGCTTTTGTGTGTCTGTTTTTTTGTTGTTGTTATGATGAAATTCATTTTATTTTCTATAATAAATACCCTGCTTATTACTTTATCGCTCTTCATTGTATAAATGAACTTCATTCAAGGTTAAATAAGATCTAATTTTTGTACTATCAGAAATAAGCAATTTTAGAGGTCTCCACTATTTTAAGGAACACTTAAAAATAATATTCATTCAAGCAATTTTAATCACCTTACACCTATTTGGGAGAAAAGTGTATTTTCACCATATTTCACAGGGATAAATATGTATCCACTTTGCTTTCCTAGATCCTCTGCCTTGAACTACCATCAAAGGAGGCAGATAGTGTACAAATTATCCCATGTTGACAGATGTTTGTCACTTAGTAACTTCTTTCCAAGTTTTTTTCCCCTCCCCTAAGCCTTCTTTCTAGCTTTCTTTGTTGTTTTAAAATATGCATGTCTCTCACTGGAATGCCAGTCACGAGTGCAAACTTTGTGTCCAACCTCCCACATGAAATGATCCTTTTAGAGGGAACTCGATATGTCTCAATCTGCACTTCACTCAAAGCCTCTGAGTACCGGCCACTCACTCACTGGTCCTGGCTCCAAAGTAACTCAGCAGAAACGAGTTTCCTTCTAAAAAATCCCCTCGAATGTCTCCCAGGGAAGAAATATAGCTCCTATAATTAAAGGAGGCAACGGCCAGAGGGGGAATGCAGCCGGCAGCCAAAAAAAAAAGTAAGAGTTTTATTTATTTGCTGATTGAACTTGTGTTGTCATGACCAGCAGGTTTATCCACACTGGAACTCCTGGAGATGTGTGCACAAGAGGGAGAGGTGGAGAGGAAGGGGAAGGGAAAGATGACATAGGGTAGGAGGAACTAAGCAAAGAAGACAACTGGGGGAAAGAAAAAAATGATCTGTGGGACAATGTAGGGAAATTTCTTTGCACAGGATTTGAGTAAAAACTTGTGAGAAATATGGGGGGGTCTCAGAGGAGATGAAGAGGGTAATTATGGTAAATTCTTGAAAGCAGGGTATCATCAGGAAAAGGAGGACTCTCACTGTTTTCCCTAGAAAAGTAATGTGACAGCAGGAAAATTATTAGCTGTGCTGTGTGTGGCGGTTTCGGCATGCGGGGGGTGGAATTATGAAGAGAGGAACCAGAGAGGAGGGAAGAAGTTCCAGGACTCCAAACAGAAGTGTCAGGGGACCAGAAGCCCTCCACCCTCCTTGGCAAAAGTAGCCTAGGAGGTGTGGATGTGAAAGCTACTCTAGAAGACATCATCTTTGAATCTTCTTTTTTAAATTAGTTTCATCAATTGGCGCTCATTCTGGCCTCAGACCCGCTTCCAGGATGATTCAGCCCCTGAGATGAAGAACACCTCCCAATCTCTTGGACCACCCCCCACAAGCTTCAAATCAGGAGTACTCAGCCTGAGCAGCTCATTTCTATTAAAAAGGCAAAACTTGAGCACTGATGAAAAACAGATGAATTTTTTTTCCTCCCTCTCTCTCTGAAACAGTTACTCTCTTCTACTGATGTGAAGTGACGTCAGCAAGGCCTGTCCTATCCCCTTGGAGAGAAGGGAGAGAGGAGGAGGGGATGGAAGGAGGGAGCTGAGAGAAAGAGCTAAAGAAAAAGAGAAAAAGCAAACCGGAGGAAGAGAGGACCGCGAAGGGGGTGGGGAGCACAGCGTGGGAATGAGTCTTCTACACTCGGGGCCCCAGTTCCACCAACAGTGGGCAAAACAATGCTTGCGAAGCCTGGGATTGGTAGAACACCTTTCTCTCCTGTCCCGCGATCTACATATTCTAACATATGGAAAGCTTACAGGCCCCGTGCACTTATAGAAGCCGATAATGCATTAGCTCTCAGCAATATTTACAGCACCACTTTTAATACACACCAGATGGTTCGCGACTGTGCCACCCCAGCCAGCTCACTCCTCGATTTTACTCGGCGGCACTTTGTTGCAATTACGCTCCATGCTGAGACCAATTTTATTGGTGACCTATTTTTTATATTTTGTAGCATTTTATGTTAAAAAAAAAAGCACCTCCTCTCTGGCCTTTTTGTAAAGGGCATCGCGCAGGAAGGGAGAGCTTAGGAGGACGGTGGGACTGTCTAGGTGGATATTAATATTTATCATGATGTTCCATACCTCGGGTTTAAGTGAGTCAACCGATAGACATAAGTACTCCGGTCATTATGTTTGTTCACTCAGCCCCCTGTTTGTCAGACCCCCACGGACAGTCTACACGGCGCGCTTGCCTCCGAGTCAATACTCCAACCATAAATATTGTATTCCATTAATTATCACGCCACTGGCTGATCCTGGGCGCCGGCGTCCTCGAGCGACGCAGGGCAAATGAGGACGCTTCCTGAGCAGATTTCTAGGCTGGGAACCCCGCGGAAATTGCCGCAGAGCCTGGGAATTCCTAGAGCCCGAGCGCTCGGCTCGACTCGGGCTGGGCCCTGGCCGGCTGGCGGGGGAGGGAGGCGGCCGCGGAGGCCCGACGCCGCCAGGAGCGCTCAGTACCTGTTATCTTGCCACGCAGAAGGCCACAGGGAGAATCCCATTTGGCACGCCGGGAAAGGCTTTCAACTTTATCTCCCGTCATGTAAATATCCCCGAGTGCCCGACTGTGGACTTTGTTTTGCACCGAACAATATAAATATTCCATTTGCTACCACGCAGGTGTGCGCTTCCTAGTCGAACTCTTCTTTTTCTTTTCCTCCCTCGTTTATAGTAACTCTGTATACCACCCCCATCCCCTGGCTTAAAGAAAAAAAACCCACAGATGTTTACTTTATTGATATAACCTATACCATGGTTAGGCTGAGAATAATATGCCTCAACTCACAGTCATTTAGCAAATAATAGAGGCGTTCTGGATGCTTTCCAACGTTACACATGTACTTGGTCATAAAATGATACGTGAAAAAATTAACATCTGCTTTCCTAAAATAAAGAGTGCCAAGTAGCTTTTTATGAATGCTTTCCTCATTTTAAAAAGAAATATGGAGAGATAAACTGGCACCCAGATGTATAGCATATTTTTAATGGTTTTCGGATTTGAAGGTAGTGTATTCATTGCACTAGGCATTTTAAAACTGATGGTTTAAAAAGCTACTTAACCCCAGACATCTTCGCATCCTGAAGAGTCTTTCACATTTTATTATTTAAGGAGGAATTTGTCATTGTGTATCAAGGCAGAACTACTGCAAGTCGGGGCACTGCAGCCTGAACTCAACAGAAATTCCAACTCTCCTTTTATTTACCTAATTTCTCAGCAAGGTTCCCAGGCCCTTAAGAAGGCAAAGCTGGAAAGTTTAGTTGGGCTCTTTTTTGTTGTTGTTTAATTCCACTATTAGGAAATGAGGCCTACCTTTGAATTATTTCATTAGGGTTTGGCCTTTTGGGGGAAGGGGTGGGAACCATAATCATTAGTGGCTTTTTATTATTTCTACAATAAATGGCTAGATTCTTTGTTGAATAAGCTGCTTGAATGTTTTGCAGATGTTCCACTTAGACCAAATCTGACCCCCTACTTCCTCCCAAATAAGTCGCTTAAACTCTCCCACCGCTCAGGAGCATACTCCCCCATCCTGGCAAGTTTATAAGTGTGGGGGCATATTCTTATGATATTTCCACCTAACTGCACACACACATACATTTACACACACACACACACTCTCCCACCCACTGAGCCTCTGAGCGTGGCAGAGGGTAAGAGAAGAGAGGGAAAAGAAAAAAAAAAAAGACGAGAAACTGATGAGGCGAAATGGGGAGGAGGAGGGAAGTCAGCGCAGTGGTTACACCCCAGTGCGGAGCGCGCCCGCCCAGGGCCCCTCAACCCCGTTTTGCGACTCGGGTTTGAAACATGGGGGGTGGCCCCGGTCCGCGGGCCCCAAAGAGCCAGGAATCTTGATCTGCCCAGCGCCTGGGGCGTCGGCCCGGAGCCTGCCCCGCGGTCACCCGCCACCCATCCCACCCCGAGCATCCTTCCCAGCCTCGGCGGCAGCGCGTGGGTACCCCGGCCGAACAAAGGGCTCCGTGGGGCGCGGGGCGCGGGCGCGTGAGCGGCCGGAGCGCCGCGGGGAGGGCCGGCCGGCCCGCGGTGCCCGGGGCTTCGGGACGTGCAAGCGTGCAGGGCCTCGCGGCGGGCCGCGCTCCGCGGGCTGAGAAGTACTTGTCTGGCTCTGCGTTGGAGAAGCTGCACCTCTCATCTTTCCAGCTCTTACTTGAAAAAGCACTTGGAAGAAACTCATGTGTGTGTGTGCGTGTGTGTGTGTGCGCGCGTGTGCGCGAGCGGGGAGGGCCGCGGGGTGGGCCGGGGCCAGGCGGCGAGGCTGAGGGGGGCCGGCTGGGTGGGTGGATGGGAAGGAGGCTGGAGGCACAGCTCCTTTCTGAGTGACAGGACTCCTTTTCAAAGAGCAGAACGGCCAGGGGGGTTGGGGACAAGCTCCTAATACGAAGAGGAGACTCTTCAAGGTTTCGAAGAGTTCCTTTCCCCCACCTTCCCCCTCCTTTAAAGACAGAGATCTCTCTTGTCTCGTCTTGTCTTTTCCTTTTTTCTTGCTTTTTAAGGTAGGAAGTGCGCGTGCCAACGTGTCTTACCGTGTTTCAGGAGGGAAAAAAAATCCATTAGCTTTAAAAAAAAATCTCCTTCGGTTGGTAAAAAATTATTGTAACATTTTAACACGTTTTTGTGGACTCACTGACCAGATGGGTAAGTCAAGCTCTCAGACAGACGTCTTTAAAGATGAGGTGTTTGTGAGGGTAAGAAAGTTTTCCCTCATCCCAATAACAAAACCCATCACAAGTTTACTTGTTACCAGAAAAGAGTGTGTCCTTATTTGAACACTTTGAAGGTGTTGGATGCCTCTGAGAAATCAGGCTTGAAAAGCAAAGCTCATCATCACACACGCGCCGAATTTTGCAGCCTGTCTGAATTTCCAACTTAACCTTAGAAACACGTTTATTATGTCCATTCTCAACCTCAGGTTTTTTTTTTAAGTGTTGTTGAAGGACCATGCCTTAGAGAGGAGGAAAAACCTTTAAAAAAAAAAAAAGATTTAAACCCACAGTACCAGTTGTTTGTTGTTGTTAGCTTGATTATGATGGTTATTATGTCATCCCTCCTTTTTGCACTTGAGCTGATGAGAGAACTTTTTTAAAGAGTGTGAAATGAAGGACACAAAGACAGTATATCAATGAAAAGAAGAAAGTGGCCCTTTTAATGAGAACTAAAGAAAACCCAAATGTAGATGAAGTGTACCGTAAAAGCTGCTTCAAAGTCCATCTTAATTCCCTTGGGCTCAGCCATCACAAACATGTGATAATTGGGAGTTCTGCAGGGAGGTAAGGCGGCTGTGGGGTGGGAAGCCTACACACCGCACTGCCCTGCCCTCGAATTCCAAATATATTTTAACCAAGAACTTGGAGACCTTATAGAACATAGATTTGGCTACTCAACTTTCAAATGCTATGTGCCCATTAGGATAATTTTTTTTTCTTTTTGAGTGACTAGGCTCACGAAGAGAGCTTCATCCTTCACCCCACTTCACCCCCAGCAGGTCAGAATATGCTGGGCCATATTCTAGGTTTTGACTATTATTTTGTGATCAACTCTATTTAATTTTCTATTTATTTTTGTACCTCGGCCTTTCTGGATCACAGAAGTCCCCACAAGCAACACAGCAATAAATCTGAACAAAAATAAGACAGATTTCCTCATCGATGTGTAATAAAGTTAAAGGACATTGTTTTGTCAGACAAGCGCTAAGTAGAAAATAAATCTCAGGGTCTGGGGAAACAAAACGGAGCGCTGCTGGCATGTGTGTAAATTTACTTTTAAAAGCAATAAATCAATGTTAAATTAAACAGCTGGGTACCCTGTCTAGGAGAAGCTTCCGTGTTTAAGAAGACCTTGATGGGAGAAATGTGCTATTTAACCAGACACCAATAACACAAAAAAAGTTAAATTTTTATTGTGATCTGAGGCAAGACTGGCCTGGGAACTTCTCTGAACTTCAGAGAGAAAGAGGGGAAGAGGAGGCAGTGTGAATTGTACCTACAATTTCCATCTTCAGATCTTTACATGTGTTTTGAGACATAAGGAGACAAGAAGGTTTCATAGACACGTTTAGATGTTTTGTAAATTGTAGCTTAAGCTCCTTACTGGCTTATGTTTGTTAAGTGGGTTATGATTCTAGGGGATTTTTTTTCTGTAAATACTATAACCTGTAGAGATGTTTTAGTGAACATTTTGAGTATATTCTTATCTAGTAGTTCCTTGATTCTCAATATGGTAGAATCTCAATCTATTTGCACAGTAAATAGATGAGCAGAAAATAAAGAATTGCTATTTTATATCTATTATGCCATGCTTTTTTTCACTGAGAAGCAAACCTGAGGTTGGGGCAGCATTTAAAACTCAGTTGGACTATTTTAATATTCATTTTCTAAGGTTTTTGTTTGTTTGGTTAGTTTTTTTTTTTTTACAAAACACTTCACTGGGAAAATTTGTATGTATGGGGGCAGGGGACAGAACAATAGAAAACCCAAGCTCTGCCTTCTGTATTCTGTGAATCAATGAGTTATCATAAAGACAATATTCAATAGCAGGAAATTAGGAGTAGTTTAAGGCTAACATGCATGTACATGGATTTCCCCCACCACCAATCTGTAAATGAAATTCTGGAAAAAACCAACAGAAATACTTTAGAAAGCAGACATGAGATGAACCCCTTAGTCTTGAATTCGGATCGACTTAAAGGAAAAATATGGCATTTTTGCCTATCCAGAAACCAGCAATTTTTTCTTGATTTTCTTCACATCACAAATCTCAGAAGCTGTGTTTTGTTAGCTCAGTTCCACAGAATATTCATATAATTAGGTAACATCATTCAAACCTTAAAGATGGAGAAAGTGCTGTTTTCCCCCCTCAAGCTACAAACTAACAGGGCTATTTGGCAGCATACTGGCCACCTTTGGACTTTGCTTCAGCCAAAGGAGATATCAAAGACCTGGTTGCCTGGAGAAGAATAAAGTTATATTATTTATATTTTGAAGGCAGCATTCAGTTTCCATGACCAGCCGTGCCTTGTTAAGGAAATCTGTGTCTCATGCCACTCAGAGATGGCTCGAATCGCCTATCAGGAGACGTCTAGGCAGCCTTGTAAACTCAGAATGACTTCTCAAATCCTGCTAGGATTTCCCAGCGCTGTGCTTTCCTCTGTGCCGAAGCCCTGGGAGTCATGTCAGCCCAAGGTGAGCCTTTCAGGCACTGATCTTTGTCCCCATCTGGAGAGGAAGGTGCAGAATTATCGAGCCGTGCTGCTTTTGGAGGTGGGGATGGTGGAAACGGAAAGGCCGCTTGTTCTAATTAAAGACAATAAGCAACCCTGTGAGGAGCTGTCCTTTAGCCTTAGCTTGAGGCAGAAAGGGTCTGTCTCACCTCAGTAAAGTCTGTTTGAGCTGGCTGGTGGGGCGAAGAGCAGAAACCCCGCGAGCAGCGCTGGGTCCAGGTGAGACAGGGCCGCTCGTTAAGCCGCAGCGAGTGCATCTCCGAGCCCCCATTTACCTCCCGATTCCCTAGCTGCTCTGTGCTCTGTGTTTGACTTTGATTCTAACTTTGCTTGCTAGATGGCGCTCGGTGTCTCAGGACCTTGCATTTCAGAATTAAAGCAGCTTTTTAGCACCGTTGTTCTCAACTAGTTGTGGGCATTTGATTAGCACAGTGCTGGTAATGCTATTACTGCCCTTGCTTCTGTCACCCTTGTTCACTTTTTGATTAAGGTAGCGCCCAGATGGGAGCTGCCCACCTTCATCTGTATAATAATAAAGTTTAGTGCCACTCTGCACCTGAATTTAGGGCACATTCATGGCTCCATTACCAGTTCTGATGCGTTTCAAAAAGGACTTGGGTGACTTTTCCTCCAGTAATATGATTGAGGTTTTCAGGAAGAAGATACATCAGCAGATCCAGACAGTTAGTTACAGCCCTTGAGGTTTACCACCAGGAGTTAACCTCCGGCTCCCACCACTAATACCTCTTTCCATTTCAAGATGAGTCAAGCTAGTCTTAGGAAACTTATTACTTTGATTTATCATTATGGTATACCATGCATTGATTTTGAAGTATTACCATTTGTTTAAAGACCAAATACTAAATTTCAGGTCCATAAAGAAATGTGTTTCAGTATTAGTGATAAAAGCCACCATAAACTTGTGGAGGGTGATTTGTGGATTCTAATGTATATTCATTTTAATCAGGAGGTGATTCTTCTTAGATATTCAAAACACTTAAAAAAAAAAACCCCTTTGTGTGGAAGCACAAAGAGACAGAATACCAACGTTCTGTTTCTGATGGGAAAAAAATTAAGATGAGCCAAAAGGACCTGTATATTGTTTTGTCGAATGAAGGTGTAACTTCCACAGCACTCCTTGCTCTCAAACCATTGTGTGTCCCTTAAAGAAAAGGTTGCAGGTGAGGAAGGCAAATGGGGGGGGAAACACCCTCCACGTAGATATTTTACAAACATTTCGACAAAAGAGAATGTAACTTGTTACTTGTCTTTTGGATTCAGAGAACTAATTTGTATAGAAATGTCCCATCTTTAGGAAAATCGGTAACACTCAGAGCTGGGTGGTTTAGAAACCTTTTGTCAAACCATGACTGCTGTGGTGGAGAACCCCGCAAAGCGTCTCTCTAGGTGTTAGGCTGAAACTAGCAGGTGCTGAAAACCTAAAGCGGAAAATTTACAAATTGATCAGCCCCAACCACAAACCAAAAACCCTGCTACTGGTGCAAACATACGATCCAGATTAAGTTAGGCAAATGGCTCTCGTTTTCTCAGGGTTGAAAGGTGATCAGGAAAATTCAAAATTGAGTAAACTGTGCTTCCAGTGGATCACTGGATCCTCAAATGCTTATAAATCCCTCCCAACCACTTACTCAAGGGAGTTAATATATTTTATTACCTTCGTGAGAGCTTAGTTTACAGTCTCCCGCAAATTTAATCCAATCAGGTATTACTTTCCAGGAACACATATGGTTTTAAAAGTTGGGTAAGTTGAAAACTAGGTGTATTCTCTTCTCTAATGTTAAGCTGCTAGATAGCTAATGTATAACTCAGTTGCTTTAATGCCTTTTCTATTTATTCACATACACACTAACTTTAAAAAGCAGAAATTAAACTGTTGGATTTATTTGAAACTTTAAAGAAAGTTTCAAATAAATCATCAGAGGTGCAGGTGATTTTTTTTTCACAGCATGAGACAAAATAACCTTTAGTTATGTCAGGAAAGACTGAAATCATTTTTTTTTTAAATGAGGGTAAGTGTATTTTGCAACTTCCCTGTGGTCATACAACCATCTCCCAGCTCAGTCATTTGATGACCAGTCTGGCTATTAAGATGTCTTGTAAGCTAGTTTATAATTACCTCCGGATTCTCCAAGATGGCTAGCTCCCTAGGCAAGTTGTAGAAGATGGAGCCTGGCATCAGACACCTTTGATCCCTTCTTATCTCGGGATAGGAAGTTACTCCTTATTACCTACCTGAATTTGAATGATCATCCTGCAGATTTTAACTAATATTGTCATGTTGAAGTTTGGTAGTTATTGTTTACATGGCTCTCCTCCCCAGGGGGTATTGGAAAGTGTTTAAGAGATTACTGATTTCCAAGAAACCAAATAAAGAAATCTGTTCCTTTTTAACATGTGAAATACACACTTTTCTTTAAATAGTGTATATTTGACATTGACAAATGCGCAAGAGACAGGAAACTTATTTTAGATGACTTTGAAGGAGAACAAATAAATAGGACAGAAGCAATCCTCTAAAAGAGTGGGATTGGAATTTAAGAAAAACTTTGGAATAAGGTGTATGGGGGTGGCCATCTATGCTGTAAAATGGTTTAAAGTTTCATTGAACAAACATACAGGTGGTGAGCAAACATCACTGGAACCTCCTTTCACAGGGACGTAATCATTATTCCTCAGTGTCTTGATTGTGATTTGTCTCCTTAAAAGGAGTTTTCTTGTACTTCTTTTCACCACGTTTTTCTCTGGCAAAGGTGGTCCTGAAATATCCACCCAGGTCTGGGAGTTTCTGATTTACTTCGACTAACCCAGAAAAGTCATTCTGAAACTGTGTCAATAATATACTTTTTTAAAAAAAAAAGTAAGAAATTCCTGATTAATAAACTAGGACTCTTAGCCACTCTGTCCCCAGGTCATAAGGAAAAATCTCCAGTTAAGGAAAGAGGTTCCCAAAAACCCAGCCTGAAGGAACAAATGTTAGGCACCCAGGAGTTCAGTAACTGCTCTATACTTCACCCAAATCTCCACAAGTCCCCCGAACCCACAGAGGAAAGCCCCATTGTCCTTCACACCTGATTCCCTTTCTTGTTACTGAACCTCGGTAGGTAAGAATGAGTTTACTCAAATATGGAAGCTCAATTCATAAAATAAGCTCCGGGAAAATATACCAACCAAAGACATTCAAACATTATCAAGATATTTCAGTTGTAGTTTCACCACTGGGAGGTGGGTCCTGGTCAAGGATATTCGAATCTCCAAGTCACGATTATTCAACAGGTCCCCTTTGCTATCCTGCACACTTCAGCTGCCACACTGCCGTTTGCCTAGTTTTCACAGGGTTATGCCGCTAGATTCAAAGAGCTCCCAGCGTGGCTGAGTTTCTCTTGTAGCACGGACTTGTCTTAGAATTTGGAGGAAACGACTCTTGAGACCACAAAATTGACCAAACTATGAGAAAAAAAAATTATCTTTGGGGATAACTCCTCAGTGATTTTGCACAGCAAAAAGGGGGACAAACATTTTGTGCAAGCAGCGCTGTGTGAGAAAAAGACTAAATTGTTAACCTATGAAATATTTAATATTTGTATATCTTAAGAGATGGAACAATAGAGTTTTGAAGCTGAGTTACCACTAAACTGAGGAATTCACAGAAAATTTTCATTGCAATACTGTGTCAAATAGAGGATCATTTTATCCTGAAACGTATTGTAATTCATGTTACTATACAAAGACAGTTTTGTAATCAGTTTCTCGAGGCTATTTTAGAGGAAAGAAACCCCCCACCATAAGATACCAAAATCCTTTCCCCTTTTCACTTTCCTGGCCCTTTCTGATCAAGTTTGGATCAAGCTGATTTGAAACGATTTTTGTACAATCGGCATTTTAATAGAAATTTGGTTTTGGCCGTATTGCCTACTCAAAATGGAATATTTTCGTCCTCAAAGTCGATTCAAGAGAGTAGATGATTACAGCAGGGTTCCGGAGGCAGGGAAGAGATTTCAAAGTCCAACAAGTGAGACAAGTTTCAGTAAAGGAAGGTGCAGCTGGAAATCTTTAAAAGCTAATCTTAAGCTTGCTGACTTATATGTTGCCGAGGAGATGACGCAATAAAAAGACACTAGCGGAAAGGGATCTTTATTGTACTTTGCCTAACCCTCCGGTAAAACGGAGATCCAAACAGGGAGACCTGCGGAAATTTGGATCTTGGAGTTGAGGTCTGAAAGTAGGAAAGGAGGTAATGGTGGGTACTAAGCCAGACGCGCCCCCTCTTTAGTGCTGTCAGATAAGTTTCTGGCAAGCTCTTTAGCGCTCCGGGGACCGGGCGCCCGCTGCAGAGCCACCTGCTACCGGGAGGTACTGAACCAGCACCTGGGCGCACCCCGGGGAGACGGCTCCAGCCTCGGACAGAGCCGTGCTACCGAGGGCCCGGTGGGTCCGGACGTACGGCTCTCGGACCGCAGGTCTCTCGTGACTGACATCTCCAGCCCAGGGAGGATGAAGCTCCTAGTACAGAGCTCTTGAATCCAGTGAGCCGGTACAGCTCCAGCCAGCTTAGAGGTGGTGGTGAAAAGTTGGTCAAAGTTGCGGCTAAGACTTCTACCACAAGCGACTGAGAGTGGCGCTGCGTTCATGATAAAGGAGATGCAAATTCGGGGAGCAGGCAAACGGTGTGTCAACTCTGGGCCACTCTCGTCAACACCGGGCACGGAGCAGCAAGCCTCTCCACCCAGAACTGCAGACTTATTAAACCCATTGTCAGTTGGGGCTCAGAGCGTAAGATTTTGAGCCCGTTTCCTATGGTGAGGGGCTGGTCGGAGAGAGGAATCAGGCGAGGGCTGGGACTTCGGGGTTCTGGCGGAGGGGAGCGGGGATGGGGCGCGCTGGGTGCTGTCCATGGTGCTGGGAAGAACGCGGCTTCACTTCGCTACGTTTTGCGGCACTCAAACCGAGCTCAGGTGTGAAAAAAAGAAAAGAGACGGAGAAACCGAAAACTTCAGCGGCTGAGATTTTTTTTTTCTTTTCATGAATGTGTAAAATACGCATAATGATGTATAATCTACACAGCTCTCTACGAGAGTTCCACACTATTTCTCTGTCTGCACAGCTGAGTCAGCAGCGGTAACCGGTCATTACAGGACGGTTACCTCCTTAAAGTGTTCCAATTTTTCAAAGTAATGTAATTATCAATTACTGACATACAAAGTAAAGAGGAAGGAGGAAAGAAGAAAGGGTGATTTGAGACTTTAAACATATCCAAAGGCACTTAGCTATTTTCAGGTTTAATACCATATACTAATACCACAACATGACTTATCCAGTTAGATAATATGAGCTTACTGAGAAATTATTTTTAAAAAATCATATATTTAAATAATTCTCTAAACTTCAGGCTAGCCAAATACTGCAGTTATTTTTTTTGTTAGCAAGAATAAAAGAAGTGGTTTATCTATTGTTTTGTGTGTGTGAATCTGAAATGGCGGGTTTCACTTTAAGTTTCAAAATGGTACTATAATTGCATTGTCTTAAAACAAATTTGATTTCTTAGAAGACAGGTGCCCAGAAAGAAAGCAATATACAAAGTATTTCAAAATTAGAATAAAGAACTAAATAGAAACATTGCTTACCTAGGAAGTAAAGCACACTTAAGAGAGAAAAAAACATATAGGCTTTACACATGTGTAAAATACATGCTTTTTACAAAAAGTTTGTGTGTGTATATGTGTGTGTGTGTGAAACTGTGACAAAATTTCAGGTAGAATATTAACTATGCTTGGTCAAACCAGAAATGTGAAAAACACGGCTAACTGTGTTAACATGAAAAATCTTAGCCTTAGCAACTTGAATCCATGTGGCAATGAAGAAGGGACAAGAATTCAAACAGCTGACACAATGATCAACAGCAACTGACAGCATCTCATTTGATATTTGATATCAAGCACTAGATCAATATTTGTGAGATCAATGCAATTTTAATGGTTTTTCTTTTGAAACTGTATGAAAGCCAAATTGTGACACTCTGTGCTAGGGTTATTTTTAGAGATGGCTATTCCAGGGGATGATATTAAGTAATTTACTGAGGCAAAGCAAAAAAAAAAAAAAAAGCAAAAGCAACGCCCCCCTCCATACCAAAACCACCACAACAAACCATCAATATTTCTTCAGTTGATAAATCCTGATTATCAGTACCCAAAGAAGGTAGGAACACTTATTGGAAAAAAGCCATGTAAATACAGTTAAAGCAAAGAAGAAAACAACCATTTGGGAAACTATTTGGAGGTACCTGAAGGTGAACTGAATCAGAGGTACCTTTTTCAGGCACAATGGGATTAGGTAGCACTTGAGCAAAAAGAAATGAAAATGATAAAAAGAGAAAGCTACCCCTTTCAGCTATAGGGGCAATTGCTCCATGTGTGGAATTCTGTGTGAAGTAACAGCTTTTTCCATGTCCTAGGCAGAAGAGAAAACTGAGACCCCTATCTGAAACTTATCGTAAGGTCCCACAAAGGTCACATGGAGGAAAAAAAGCAATTAGGTATACATATTGTCTATTATTTTCCTTCCAAGTTTATATATTAAAAATAAAATGCAAATTGATCTCAGAGGCACATAGGTCCCCAACCTATAAATCTTTAAATGGTAGTCGAGAAGGGTTCTACTCTTTATTTTTTCAGTCTTTTCTGCTTAGTCAGACAGCAGTGTTAACTCATTTGCTTACCAGCTCATTCTGACAAAAAAGCTTATTTGTTTTTACAGACTCAGTTTTGAGGAATTCCCACCCAGAGGAATCCATGACAAACAGCAGTTTCTGGGGAGGTAGATGAAGAGTGGTGCAGAGGGAATATAATAACCAGGTGAACATTTTGCAAAGACAGTAGCAAGGTGAGATGTGGTGTGCTCTGATAAGCAGATGTTTCCGTTTTTGCACTAAAAAAGAAGAGTTTCCCACTTGTAATTCAACTTTAATTAAGAACTTGGGAGAGGCTGGTTTCTTTTTTGCTTGAAATAATGGGACACTTTGGGAAATTTCAGATGCCTGACCTAAAGACTTCTTCTCCCTCTCCAAGACAGAGAATAAAAAACTTCAAAACTATGCAATTCTTAAAATTCTTAGCTCAATGTTTCTCTTTTTCAATGTTTTTCTTGATGAAAGTAAATTACATGATAAAGAAATTGTTAATTTATTATTACTAACACATCACTTTAAAAAAGGGCATTGTATTACATGCTTTTAGGTGAAATACAGACCCAGTCCTTTTGCAATAGAGTTAAATCGTGCACCTAGTACACTCCTTGAGAGCCTAGGTCAAAGTATATTTTCCAGGATTTTGAATAACTCTATAACAAACAGTCACTCTCTGCATGTGTCTCTTGTATTTTATTTCCAGTCTGGCTGATTGCCTATAAACTAAAGACACCAACAGTTTATATCAACTATTCTTTAATGAAATAAAGCCAACCTTAAACACGTACACACATTACATTACATACAGATAATTTACAGACGCAAATGAACTTGAAGCATTTAAAAATATTTATTACAATGTCTTGCAGAATTTCAACATGAAAAACTTATTTAAGAGACAGTAAATTTACAAACAATCCTCCCGACCAACATATATGGAATATTCCCTAGGTTACTTGCCCTGAAAAGACATACACATACTGTATATGTGGTCTACCCTGGTGGAGTGGCTGCATGCACCCCATGGATGGGTGTGTACATGTATGTGGGTACACATACACACAGACATATATGCATATATACATATTTTTCTGTTGGATCTTAAAAAAATTCCTGAGTATTTCAAAAAAGGAAATGAACTTTATATTGAACTGTGGTTAATTTGGACTTCACTTTGGCTCATCATAATTTGACCAATAGTTTTTTACCTGATAGCATGAAGGGCAATACTTAGAATTTAAAAGTTTAGCGTTCCAAAAATGCTGCTCTTCTTAAGCCACTTTGAAGTAATGCTAGTCAGTTTAAGATCCAGATCTACATGTTAATCTCTAGTTTTGCCTTCAAACAGAATTCAGTTACAAAGAACTTGGAAAGATTTTGAATCTATTCAGGAGAGGAAAACTCTTTAATTTTCTGAGGAGTAAAAACTCCCCAAGAAAGTTCATATAGCTTCTTAGATTTTGCTTAGCATACGTGATAAAACATTGATTGTTGCAGTTTGGTGACCCATGAAATTTGGGGGTTAGTTTTCTCTTCAGACCAGAGCATATAATTATGCAAATAAAGAGCTGTCACTGATCTAGTGAAATACTCACAAACACATGCACTCTGAAATTGGACAGAAAAGTGAAAATGGTTGGTGATGTGATGGTGCCGTGGTTTGTTTTCCTGCCAAGTTTCTATCCAAGTTCATTATTCAAATTGTAAACTTTAAAAAGAGACATATCATTTGTGGGGGTGTTGGTTGTCTTTTCATTTCAGATTCTTTGTATTGGTACTGCAGGCTGGCTACAAAGTACAGTCCAACATTATTTTTACTTATGACAGTCTCCCATATTACCCGATGCATTAGCCAAGGAAGAAAAAGTGGAATGATCTGGAAAGAAAAATGCAGGGCCTCTCTAGATTTCTCTCTAGAAACATGTATCATGTCTGTTTCAAATAGAACTCAACAATACAAAGAATATAGTGAAAGGTTTTTTTTTTAAACAAATCTCAAGGCAAAGGAGTGGGAAAAGTTGCCTGGAAGGCCTCATGGATTAAGTCAAATTTCCATTTTCAAGCTTTTTTCCATTCAAAGGGAAAAGGCTGGTCACTGCATGATATCCACTTAATGGTCAAACTTTCAGGACGATTTTCCCCTATCTAGCAATTAAAGCCCACTACATAATATTTGGTGACTTTACCCTTAAAGGTTCATTTATAATGACCACTCCTCTAAAACCTTTGTGCTGAGAATTAACAAGAGTTCTTGAATGTAACCATGCTCTTTGGACTCAAGGTCTCCCAATTCCAAGTCACCACTGCTCAGGCTGTTGCATAATTTCAGATATCACAGAGAGTCCCACTGATGAAGCCTGGGGAGGCTCATGTCACACCACTGCCTGCTGAAGACATCACTACAGGAAAGATCAGTGGCGTGAGACTTTAAAAACATCGATCCAAATGAAGCAATTAAATCAACATTCATCCCCCTAAGTGTGAGGTTTAAGACTATCATTGTTGCCTTTTTTTTTTAACCCTACATAGATTTTGAGATAAATGCTGGAATGCTTTGATGGCTACTTCCATTCTCGAATCTCTGTTAATCGACTTTGTGCTATTTTCCTCTTTTCAACATCTTCCACTTGGTGTGCATTCTTTACTTTTAGTACAGTGCATGACAGTCGCAGTGCTTTAAATCTAAAACAGCCTAACAAAGCTGACGCTTTAGGTAGGGTAGCTTTAAGCTCTGTGAAGTGTTGATTAAAAAACTCTTTCCCAGACTCAAACTGATCTTTTTGGAGATTAATAGAGTATTAGATAAAAGGAAGACGAACAATTCAAGAGACTCCCACTCAGTCACACTATACAAGGAAGGAAGGAAGGAAGGAAAGTATTCAATTTTTGAAAGGGGGAGCCTCCTGGAGTCTTTTATTTTATATTATTATGCCTCCTAATAAGTAATCATGAAATAACCACCAGTATTATCCTTTTTTTTGCCACCCATATTTCAAAAATGAGACTATCTTACGTTTATTTGAAGACATTTTTTTCCCTCTATAGAGGCACAGGCAAAGTTTTTGAGAAAATTTTAGACTTTCTATAATAGTAACCTTTCTGAAATGAGCCAGGATTACAGACACCAAAAGGAACCTGTCAGTTTACAGTTACAATCTATGATTACAATGGGAGACACACATGTGTCTGGATTGGGAACCTCCCCCCCTCCCCAGGTAATCCAGAGAAAAATGAAAAACTGTAATTTATTAGCACTGATAATACAGGAAACATTATTTTGTCATCCACACTCCCTCAAAGGAGTTACAGGTTTAAAGAAGGAAAAGCTGTGAAATACATGTAAACAGGATATTTTTAGATTAGAGGTAATAATACATCCAGGATCTATATAGGGATTTGGGAGCAGTTTAATCTCAGCAGACTCCTTCTGGAAAACACATTTGTTTACCATATATAGTAAAGTTTATTTTATAAAATGATAGTTTAACAACAGGTTCTAATTTCCTTGTAGCTAAGGAGATATTTTAGGTCTTAAAAACAAATGTTAGCTTTGTGAAAGTTCCAACCTAAAGAGTGACTCAACTGAAATTAGGATATTACTTTACAGCAATAATAATAGTAATAATAAGCAGCTATAAGGTTTAAAATATTGATAAGTGCTATCCCATCATTCTTTTTAAATTTCTGCTTTTATTGACCTTTATGTGTGATAAAATGAACTTCTGAACAAAAATAACACATCACTGAATATTGGGAAAATTGCTTTTAATTTTAAAATAGTAAACAGAAATATATCATCTATAGGAAACTCCTGTGCTTCAGTTTTCTTTTGGTATAAACAGTAATGTAATCCAAGTTAAAGCACAAGGTAGAAACTTGAGAAAAGAACAACTACAAGGACATCTCCTCCTTCCCCATTCAAACATCCATGTAAACCTTTAATGGCTGTACGGTTATGTACCTTTAGAAAGCTCCAAAGCCAGGATCTGGCTTTAAAGTTTTAACAGGACTATTCTGAACCTTAGATTTATCAGCAACTCCTTGCCTCCCATTACACTTCCTCTAAGAACTCACTATATAATTTAAAAAAGGAAGATAAAAGCCCACTTCCAAACTTTAAACCTCTACTCTGCTGAATACTTGTCTAAAGAAATCAGAATGGGAGATCAGAGCAGAAACTTTGTTAACACTTCTCTCGTTCAAGCAGGCGGGTTACTACCAACTGACTGTGGTTATTCTGGGAAAATTGAGGTGAATATAATAGTATTATATTTATACCAAGAAACCTATAATCAACAGGTTATAAAAAATTCCACATTACAAGGAATCTTACCAATAGTCAGCTGAAGGTCTAAGGTGGGTTGCCTAGCTCTCTACCCATTGCAACAGCTTAGATCCACAAGTAGAAACTATATTTACACAACTTAAGTTTGCAAATAGCTCTCTATAGATAGTTAAATAAGGCCTAACAACCCAGTAGTTTTAAAGGCAATTAAACAGTGATTTACTCCAGTTACCAGTAAAGGTTTTTAAAGAGAGAGGTGAGAAAACTGAAGAAAAGGAATAGGAGTGATTTGGTTTACAACCCGAGCGTATTTGCTCTAATTCAGCTGTAGAAGCTTCACAAACTGACTACTGTACAAGTGCTGATTAAAAAAAAAACAGTAAAATTAGTTCCCTGTGAACATTTTTTCAGATACTGAAAACACCACACAATTTATAACACTTTGAAAAATACATACAATCCATATCAATTTTCAAAGCCTGTCAGTGGAAGGTACCATTAGTTAACACAGTTGACCATTACTTCTGAAACAGAAAAGATTGCAGATCAACATGCTTGTCATTGTTGGAGTTATACATTTCAAGGACTTGGATAAAACGATGTTTTGATTTTTCCACCTATGTTGTTTCTGCTAAAATAACATCAAAAGATATTCATATAAGACTACTGAAGAAAGATCACACCCTAACTTAGCATCATTAAAATTATGAGAACTAATCAAAGCACTTGTGTACCAAATACAGATACTAAGTTTTAAAACTTGCTGAAATCGACTCATAATATAAAAACAACGAGGTTTTTTTTTTTTAAGCTATTTTTCTGAGGAGTCAGACAGTCCTAAGTCATTTTGGGTACATTTTATCATGTCCTCAAATAAGGCAGGCATATTGTTGCATATACTTTAAAAAAGGATGGAAAAATATTAAATTCAGTTCCTCACTTATTAGAAACAGAATCTTCACTAGGTAATTAAATTCTACAAGCAATTAAAAAATTGATAATGTTAAGATTTAACACATGAATTTAAAAGTCAGCCAAATCTTAACTTATTTTACCTCATATTTCACAGTGTTGTTGGCTAGATCTTAGCTGGACTAAAAAACTTAACTGTTGAAACTTTGGGGCAAAACCTTACAGGGGAAGTGGACTACTACAAATTATACCATTGGGTTGGGGGGAGAAAAGTCTTTCACACTGTTGGAGCAGAAAACCAAAAAGAATCATCTTAGCTCCACCAAGTCTTTCAGAAGGAAAAGGTTCAAGAGCACACAGGTTAATTTTCCTGATGAGGATAAAAAATTATCTCCCTAAAAAGGCCTACCAACCCCCACCCCTAAAGCTCAGAACAGATCAATCCCGTCAGGATTAACAAGAACAACAGACTTCTTCTACATTAAGATTTAAACAAGACTTAACTATTCTATCTAAATTACAATGCTACCCAATACACATTGTGTATTTGAGAAAATTCTAATGATGAAGTTGGAAATTTCACAGAAAATACAAATCTTTCACCCATATACTTAAATGATTTGCTCATCATTATGCATTGGCTTAAACACTCTCTTCTGCAATTAGAGACCTGTGTAAAGTCTCATATTCAACTGGCAAGGATTTTCCGCCATAACGTGGATTCGGTACTTTACCCATGTGTTTTTCTTTTTTGGTGTGTGTGTGCACCTCTGGTCTCAAAAATAAGATTGTTAGGGAGCGCACAAATTGCCCTCCCCAAAGCACACAGTATACACCATCGCATGCATGTTCTGAATTTGAACTTGGCTTTGGGGGGGGGGTGAGTTTGGTTTTGGATGGGGAATGGTATAACTTCTTTAAAAAAAAAAGACGTAAGACGTCCTTAGGGAAAATTCTATTGAAAATGGGAATTTTTAAGTCTAGAATAAAAAGTTTGCTTGGGTTCGGCGAGAGAAAGAATGGACACAATTCTGGGTAGAGTGCGGGGGGGACGGGCGAGCGGCGCGGCGGCTGCGGGCGGTAGGACCGCGCGGACGCCGCCCCCCCGCCGGCTCCGCCGGGACCCTCGGGCGCGCCGGGCCGGGCGCCGGCAGCCGCGGGCGGCGCGGGGCGGCCCGCGGACCCGGGCTGCTTCGACAGTCCACTCGTCTAGAAAGACGTGTCCCTCTCTACCTCACGGCCCTGTGGCCGGGGGGCGACCGGTCTCACGCGGGGCTGGGCGTCGGCGCGCGGGCCCGGCGGGCGAGGCGGGCGGCCGGCCCGGGGCGCCGCCTCGCGCCCGCCCCTCCGCGTCCTCGCTCTCGCTCTGCTCTCACAGCTCTTCGTGCTTTATTCGGTGCGAGCGCCGCGTCAGAGCCGGCTTGGGGGAGCTGCTCTTGGCCTCGGAGGCTTCGGTGAAGAATTTGAAAATAGACGGGAAGCTCTTCCAGGAAGTGAGCTCGTGGCGGTCGGTGCCTGCAAAACGCACAGACAGGGAAGGGGGTGCGGGTTACGCGGCGGCCTCGCGCGCCGCCGGCGCGGGCGGAGGGCGGGGCGGCGCGGGGCCGCCGGGCGTCGGTCCCGGAGCCGCGGCCCCCCGGCCCCCCGGCGCCCCCGGCCCGCGACCCCTGGGGCCGCCCGGTACCTGAGGGCTCGCCTGGGCCCCCGCCCGGGGGGCGCTCGCAGGCCGACTCTGCGGCTCCGCCTGCCCGGGCCGGCGACCCCGGACCCCGCCGTCCGGGCCGGAGCCCCCCCCAGCACGGCCCCCCGCGACGCGCGGCCGCGGCCCGGGAGCCTCCCGGCGGGGGCCCGAGGCGCGGCCTCAGCCCCTGCGGGCCAATCGAGGCGCGGGGCGGGGAAGGGCCACGCCCTCTCCCGCCGGGGGAACCGCCCCCCGCCCCCAGGCCGGCGCGCGCGGACAGGTCTCCCCGGCGCGGCGCGGCGCCCCGGCTCTGCCGCACCCACCGCGGAGCCCGGACGGGTCTCCGCGTCCCAAAGAGAAGGAAGCACGTCCGAGTTTAGGGTCCCAGCAGCCTACGCGCTGTTGCTGTTTTACAACAGATATTAGGGGACAGTGTTACAGAAACTAAACAAACCCCCCAGTGTTTCGAGGCGGTCACTAGTAAAACAGCCTCTAGGCCCCCTCTAGGAGGAATGAGACTCACCAAATGCAGGTTAAGTGGTCAGTTTATGGAGCTCTTTTATTTTACTACAGCTCCTTTTTCTGTGGGCTTCAACTTCATACTAATGTAAAATATTTTTAATAAAATCTTCAGTTTGAGACATTAAACAAAAAAGAACACTGATGTAGACAGAAGAAGAGATGAGGCCGTTAATCTGTTTTTGACTCCTTGGGATAGCTCACATCATTTTACTAATAGTTTTATAAACGGAACACTTTTTAAATTAAAAAAAATTTAAAAATGACAGCAACAAAGACTGTCCCCCTAGCAGTAATGAGTGAATAGCTTAGAAACGGCTGAAATCTCTTCCTAGATCACTCAATTATGCAGAGGGACACTGCCTGGAAGTCTCTGGATTCGGGGCCTCTGTCTGATACTTTAACATTGTTAATGATAATTCTTTAGTCTGTAATAGTAGGTCATTGCTATGGTTACTCTACAATGGTGCAACACTTTGCTTTCCCCTTCAGCTATTCGCTGAGTCCTGGTAACCACATTTGTTGCCTAGCAACAGTTTTGTGACAGTATCACAATCTGGGAGTTAACAACAATAAGGATGCTATGGCTGCCTCGAGCAGAGAGCAGAAAGCTATATTCTGTGCTTGTGACTTAGCTGTGGGAGCTGGCCTTACTAGAGAGCCCCTCTTTTAATAGGTGTCCTCAGAAGGATGCTCTCTACCCTCCTGTCCTTTGCAGATTGGCCTAATGAACCTGCATTTGGAACTAAGATCTAGTACTGAAGTCATATCCTTGAGAAATATCCCCCAAGATTACTGTGTTCAGACTGGAAAATGAGGTCATCTTTCCACTTGCTTACTCATTTTGGGCAAAATTCAGTGTTAGTCAGGGGGAGAAAGAAGGTGAGTGTAGGTCTAACCTGGCAAAACCTAAAGTGCCTGCCTGGGTTTTGATGTCTTTGTAGAATTCTTGAGGAAAAAGAATTATATGTAAGCGTGCCTCCATCAATAAGTGTGTAACATTTCAAGTTCTTTAGAATATATTTAGCATCCCAATATTTATTGTCAGTGTATAACTTTCACTGATTTATTCAGCTAACAGTCCTAAAGAACTTCCTTTGAATTTGGAGTCATCTATATTCTCCAAATACAACAGAAGTTTGCGAGCAGCTGTAGATAAGCTCAGACATACCTACTTTAAATAATATTTTGTGGGTATGTTTAGAAGGGGGCCCAGTTTCTGGACCAGTTTATGAAATTACCAACCCTGTTTCTATAGTCTTGTGAGTCCAGTTTCATTTCAATAATAATTACTAGTAGCACTTATAATGAAAAAACATTTTTAAGTCAATTGTATTGACTATTCTCAGATGCATACTACATGGAAACACTCATCCCCAAACACAATAGGAAAAAAAGTGTTAATTGTCTCTTTTCCTTCTCATTTCCCATGCTTCCAGGCTCATTTGGCATTTCCTCCATAGTGATCACACTTAGGCTTACTAGTATTACCAAGGCTATGATGAATTGGTAAGCTTTCTTAGGGAACTCCTCTCATAATTCCTCCCACCCCTTGAAAACCAATTCAGTGTATGAATCTAGAGGGACCTAAGGAGTCAATGGTCTGAAGCAATTTTAACTCCTTTATTTTTTCTTCTTTCCTGGTGACAGTCTTTCTGAAGGATGAACAAATTTCCCTGGTGATCAAGTCACTACAAAGGCTTCTTAGTGTTAGCTTATGATGACTCTCTGCTTGATTAGTCTTGGGCTGAAAAGACCAAAGTCCCTGAGATAACTGAGGACCTGCACTAGCTCTCAATATTTACCCTTGCAATTTAAGAGAATAAATAATGAGAATGTGTGCTCTGTCAGAGGAAGGGAAATTGCTAGGAGTAAAGTAATAAGCAAAGTGGGTTAGAAACTGCATTATGGAGAATGAAGTGGGGGAGGGAGAATTCTCCCTAAACTAAGGAATGGTAACATAAATATCTTATATAAAAGGCTTTCTTTTCTAAATTACTGAAAGTAGATTTTTAATAATTTAAAAATAGCATTTGGAAATTAGTTGCATGTCCATCTGTGGCTGTGTATACACATTTCAAAAACATGTCTGGAGACCATTTTTGAAAATTCAAGGCCAAAGTCCAATCAAAATATTCACAAATTAGTATGACTATCCACCCATAGCAATACTAACAGAATAGAAATGTCTGACAGCAGCTTTCTATTTATTAAAAAATATACCACTTTAAGGGAACTTCTTCCGTCAGGATGGAAACACAAGGCCATTATTTCATCTATTCATAAGAGGAAATAAAGGGGGAAAAGGTTCAGGCTAACTAAAAAAGCAGCCATTTATTAATAAACTGCAGTGATATGTAGGTAACATGGAAACTAGTCCAGTGAGCACTAAGGTATGTCACTTGAAGGAGATAAACATGGTTTTATAGTCAGGCCTGGTCTTGCCTCTACCACAACTTTACCCTTTGCAAAAACTCCTCTTTTAGGGACTGTGAATGTCTCTCCACTTTTCAAACTCCCATTTTCCTAATCTAAGTTGTTCCCACAATGAGGAGATAAAGGGTTTCCTCAGGTTGATTTTTGTATCCTTTTAGATCGGCAGGCTTTCTCTTACTGGATGATTCGCCTTTGGGGCAAATTCAGTTCCCTAGTCCATAAAATCAGTATCAAAATAAATGTGCAAGATCTCAGTTCTTTATTACAAAAAAGTGCCCTTGCTCAGTCATAATCCGTGGTTTAATGGACATGGTGTAGCCTCTGGGGCATTTTGGAAATTTGTAGGAAAATTTTTTGGAGGTCAAGACAGTTGGGAGGAGCTGTTGGCATTTATTGGGAGAAGGCCGGGGAGACGGACATCCTTCAGTGTGAGGGGCTTTACAGCATGAAGAACTGTTCTGCACTGTACATGGTTTTCAAATGTTTCACCAGCTGTCCCTGTAGTTGAAACACTTGTTTGTGATTATGGGCTTAGAATTTAGACTTAAAAAAGTAATTCTGGCATGATTTTTTAATATAACAGAATTTTCCAGGAATCAGGTACCATGTAAAGTGAAGGAATTTTGTGCTTTGTGGTGTTCAGAATATTAGCAAGAATGGACTACTGTATGAGAACCATCGCGTCACTGGCCTCACTGCTCACAGTCCTTGAGCCGCCTGATGAGCACCCGTGCGCCTGGCCTGCATCTGCGGATGCAGAGTTCCTGGTGATCCGACGCACAGGGCCCGTGCAGGTTTTCTTGAGCACTTTAAATACTGATATGCATATTATTCTTATTATGGGTTATTTTTCTTTTATTTCCTTCATATGTTAACTAGGGAAATACAATAATTTAGCAATCTTGTAAGTAGGTGAATTATGTTGTCTCTAGAATTTATTTAAGGATAGTTAAAAGCACGATATAGTATTTGTTAAAATAGTATGTTTTTAGATGATCAAGGGTCAGCTTAAATAAAAATGAAGTTAATTCTTTTTCATTACATTAGAGATTAATTTCACTATAACTTGAACCCTACTTATAGCTAGCTCTTTTATCCTTACATAGGGTAGAAAGTGCCCTTTACTTCTCTTACTTAATGTTTCTTCCACAAATACTGTTTGTCAATGATGTTATTCATTGTGAAATAACCAAAAGGTAGTAGACGGGATCTTCCAATTAAAATACTACACTGAATATTCTGTAACTCTCAATTGTTTAAAAAATGAACTATAGCAAATTTCAAAGAGGTAGAGATAGAGCAAATGGTCAAAAAGGTTAGAAACTTTAAGAATAAAGGATGAGACTGTAAGTCATATGGGAAAGATGAAATTGCTAAAATGTGTCATGTTTTCCCAAAAGACTATATGTGTCCTTTACACATATAAACACATTACACATACATCACACATTACAGTGTCTTGTAATGGAACTGGGAAAGAAGGAGGCTACATTTATGTATCAGCATTTAGAAATTAAACAAGAAACGGTTGGAAATAGCCCTGACAGTGGAATGCTCAAAGAATAGCATGAGAGAAGAAAACATGGCTGTCTTTTGCCTTGTCTTTGCCCCTTACTTCTTCCTATGATGACTTTAATCCAAGTGTTTCTTGCAGATCTGCCTTGTCCATACTCCTTGTCACTTGATCTTAGTGCTTAGATTTTTTTTTTGGAAAAAACTATGCCAAAATATGCTACTCAGTTAGCAGCCAAAATCCTGATGTTTACTTTGGTAGGTGTAGACTACTCTGAAGCTGCACTTCATTTTATGCAGTAGATGTCTTAAAAAGTTATATGTAAATATAATTTCTGTAAATAGAATATTTTTAGAGGAAGAAACAGGTTATCTACCTCTTCAGTGAATCTTTTAATAAAGTGAAGAATTCTCTGGGAAAGCAAATACTCAGTCTTCAATGACATCACATGTATGCACACACATGCACGCGCGTGTGCATGTGTGCATACATACAACCAGATTTTCCAGACGCGTGTGCATGTGTGCATACATACAACCAGATTTTCCAGAAGTGAGGTTTACTACTATAATATGATGGACACTATGAGTAAGGTCTCACTGAAAAGATAATTTAGAAGAATTTCTTGGTCAGCCATTCACTATTCTAGTTATTGTTAGTCACCTTATTTTACATGGTCTGAAACCAAAAAGTCATGGAATAATTTCAACAATCTAAGCAAAAAAAAAAAAAGCCTAATTTAATTTTAGGGTCTGGTTTAGAATAGAGAATATCACTGTTCACAAAGTCACCTTTGAATATGAAATATCATTTTTAATATCTTTATTTCAGGAGGAAAAACTACTATGTTTCCCTACCCTCTCCCTGGCATCCCCCTCCCCTGCAAAATAATTTGCTTTTAAAGAAAAAGATAGTGAATAAATTTTATATGCTTCTTACGATAAAGGGGGAAAGGAAAAAAACCTAGAAACATATGAAACACATTAACAGGATAACATATCTATGATGCTTTCAAACTGACAAGGCTTGATTTTAAAAACTGATCTTTAACAAGAAAAAGAAATATGAGCACTTAGGAAGTAATGAAGACCCTGTCAATATAGCTATGTTGATAATAACAGGTAAGGGAATTCCTGAGAAAATCTAATATATAAAAATCAGGAGGTCTGTAATATGCATTATTGAGTTCCAGTGGGATTAACTAATGAATTTATGAGCTCACCAGTGGTTGTTTTTAGAAAGCTATGAAGAATTAGAGAAATACTAAAATATAGAAAAATAATGTGCCTTCTAAAAAGAAAGAAAACATATTACTACTAAAATTCATTGCAAAATGAATTCTAGAGCTTCCAAGGAGGATATCATTTAAAAGAATAAATTTACCAATATTTGAACACAGAAGGGCTCCTAATGGTGACTCTCCAAGTTTGAAGGCCCAAGTGTGAGACTCAGTCACGTGGGGTGGGGGTGGGGATATAGTAGACAGAGGGGTGTTCACGGAGACCCTGTGAGGCAGATGCCGAGAGCAGCTCACCAAATGTGTCAGATGGCCTGCTTACATTACTGGTGTAAGAAGACACAGGCCATACTGACTGGTGTAAAGTGGTACCTCACTGTGGTTTTGAGTTGCATTTCTCTGATAATGAGTGATGTTGAGCATCTTTTCATGTGTTTGTTAGCCATTTTTATGTCGTCTTTGGAGAAATGTCTGTTAAGCTCTTTGGCCCACTTTTTGATTGGGTCGTTTATTTTTCTAGAATGGAGCTGCAGGAGTTGCTTGTATATTTTTGAGATTAATTGTTTGTCCGTTGCTTCATTGGCTATTATTTTCTCCCATTCTGAAGGCTGTCTTTTCACCTTGCTTATAGTTTCCTTTGTTGTGCAGAAGCTTTAGGTACCACTTTACACCAGTCAGAATGGCTGCCATCCAAAAATCTACAAGCAATAAATGCTGGAGAGGATGTGGAGAAAAGGGAACCCTCTTACACTGTTGGTGGGAATGCAAACTAGTACAGCCACTATGGAGAACAGTGTGGAGATTCCTTAAAAAACTGAAAATAGAACTGCCATGTGACCCAGCAATCCCACTGCTGGGCATACACACCGAGGAAACCAGAATTGAAAGAGACACGTGTACCCCAATGTTCATCGCTGCATTGTTTACAATAGCCAGGACATGGAAGCAACCTAGATGCCCATCAACTGACGAATGGATAAGAAAGCTGTGGTACATATACACAATGGAATATTACTCAGCATTAAAAAAAATTCATTTGAAGCAGTTCTACTCAGGTGGACGGAACTGGAGCCTATTATCCAGAGTGAAGTAAGCCAGGAGAAACAGCAATACAGTATACTAACGCATATATATGGAATTTAGAAAGATGGTAACGAGAACCCAGCATGCGAGACAGCAAAAGGAACGCAGACGTATAGAACAGACTCGTGGACTCTGTGGAAGAGGGCAAGGGTGGGATGATATGGGAGAATGGCATTGAAACATGTTAATTATCATATGTGAAATCAATCGCCAGCCCAGGGTTGATGCTCAGGGCTGGTGCACCG
>ML660765.1:15916961-15979239 GCA_007570785.1 Antilocapra americana | reverse complement strand
GAGAGCCCAGCATGCGAGACAGCAAAAGGAACGCAGACGTATAGAACAGACTCGTGGACTCTGTGGAAGAGGGCAAGGGTGGGATGATATGGGAGAATGGCATTGAAACATGTTAATTATCATATGTGTAATCAATCGCCAGCCCAGGGTTGATGCTCGGGGCTGGTGCACCGAGATGTCCCAGGGGGAGGGAATCGGGAGGGAGGAGGGAGGGGGGTTCTGGAGGGGAGGCATATGTAAACCCATGGCAGTTTCATATCATTGTATGGCAAAACCAACACAATAAAGTAAAGAAAATTTAAAAAAAAAAAAGAAGATACAGGCAAGTCTCCTTCTATTGCTAACATCGCTGCAAACCCATTAAGGCTGAGATTGTGTTGAGACCTTAAAGGCAAGTCATCAAGCTTGACCAGATATAACAGGCTGAAACAAAGGCAAAAAAATCAGTGGTAGAAACTTCTGGGTCGTTCGCAGCTTCTGGGAAAGCCTGTCCTTTCCTCCAGCATCTTTTCTATGTATCTCATCTATGGAAGGGGAGTGGGTGGTGGTTTGGGCACTGGGCAGCTTAAGACTCAAGGAGACAGCTTTGGGAAGGAAACTTCTCACGCAGAGTAGAGAGAGAGCCTGCAGTAGCTATGGGTCTTCAACACTAAACCTGGCAGACCTCTCTAGTACACCTCTCCTAACCAATAGAAAATGGACACATTTTAGTTGCTTTAATTGCTTATCAAAACACACCAAGATAGGTGGTGTGCAAGTCCGTTCTTTAGTTTTCATTCTTGTCTCGCATACTACTCTTAATGTTGTCACAAGGCCTGGACGCCAGGAATACTGTTTCCCTCTAAAATCTGAGCCCAGGTGTGGGCAAAAGTTCTCTTTTTCTAGGTTCCCCTTGTCACTTTCAAAAGTAATTTTACCAGATCTGTGATCTATTGTGTAGATCACAACAAACTGGAAAATTCTTCAAGAGATGGGAATACCAGACCACTTGACCTGCTTCCTGAGAAATATGTATGCAGGTCAAGAAGCAACAATTAGAACCGGACAAGGAACAACAGACTGGTTCCATATCGTGAAAGGAGTGTGTCAAGGCTGTATATTGTTACCCTGTTTATTTAATGTATATGCGGAATACATCACGTGAAATGCCAGGCTGGATGAAGCACAAGCTGGAATCAAGACTGCAGGGAGAAATATCAATAACCTCAAATATGCATATGACACCACCCTTATGGCAGAAAGTGATGAGGAACTGAAGAGCCTCTTGATGAAAGAGGAGAATGGGAAAAGTTGGCTTAAAACTCAACATTCAAAAAACAGAGATCATGGCATCTGGTCCCATCACTTCATGGCAAATAGATGGGGAAACAATGGAAACTGTAAGAGACTTTATTTTTTGGACTCCAAAATCACTGCAGATGGTGACTGCAGCCATGAAATTAAAAGACACTTGCTTCCTGGAAGAAAAGCATATTAAAAAGCAGAGGCACTACTTTGCTGACAAAGGCCCGTCCAGTCAAGGCTATGGTTTTTCCTGTGGTCATGTATGGATGTGAGAGTTGGACTGGATTGTAAAGAAAATTGGGCACTGAAGAACTGATGCTTTTGAACTGTGGTGTTGGAGAAGACTCTTGAGAGTCCCTTGGACTGCAAGGAGATCTAACCAGTCCATCCTAAAGGAGATCAGTCGTGAATATTCATTGGAAGGACTGATGCTGAAGCTGAAACTCCAATACTTTGGCTACCTGATGGGAAGAACTGACTCACTGGAAAAAACCCTGATGCTGGGAAAGATTGAAGGTGGGAGGAGAAGGGGACGACAGAAGGTAAGATGGCTGGATGGCATCACTGACTTGATGGACATGAGTTTGGGTAAGCTTCAGGAGTTGGTGATAGACAGGGAGGCCTGGCGTGCTGTGGTTCATGGGGTCGCAAAGAGTCAGACACTACTGAGCAACTGAACTGAACTGAACTTACCAGAGGATCGTATGAGCACAGAGCTCTAAATAAGGAATGCAAAGAATCATGAAATAGCTATTTCCATAGGTTTTTGATCATATTATTCCCAACATAAGCAGCTAAGAGCTTTCTGGGCCCGCTTCTGTTCATGAGGGCTAGTGCAGCTTTCTAGATATCTTGTCAGGCTTCCCTTTTCTTCCAGCTTCTCTGTGGTCCTAGCTAGGTGCCCATGGCTTAAGGCTGCCAGTTTGACTTTGTGTGTGTGTGTTTGTGTAAGTAAGAGAGAGGTGGGAGAAAGGGAAAGAGAATAAGAGAAGGGGGGAGGAGAAGAGAGAGAGAATAAGAGCGAGGGAGAGAGGGGAGAGATTGAATGGACTGCAAAATACTTTGCTTATTTCTACGCAAAACAAAACCGTTTACTAGTTCAAATATCTGAATCTTCTGTGGTCCTCTTCACTCTACTGAGGATTCTATTCTAGAGGACATATTTTGTGGGAAGTTTTTCCCATAGGTCCTGTGAATGATTAATTTGCACATTCATCCGCACTGTGTGGCAGGCAGTGTTTCTTTGAGCTGGGGATGTGGTGGTGAGCAAGGTATGCAAAGACTGCTATTGCAGCATGTATGGTGGTGGGGATGACAAGCGATAACCAGGTATACCAACGAGCCCGATAATTCCAGAGTCAGAAGCACTGTGGAAAAAAAAACCCCACAATGGCGGACGTGAAGAGAGCAAAGAGGAAGGAGAGGTGGTTGTCCATTTACCTGTTTACCCTTGGTGGAAAGACTTCTGACCCGAGACCAGAATGGCAAGAGGGAGCCAGATGCAGGGCTGGGGAGGATGCTGTAGGCAGGGTCCTGGGAGAACTAGGGCGGGGGGTGCGGGGGTTTGGGTCTGAGCAGGGGACCAGCAAGTTACAGCCAAGGAACTGAAGAGGGAGTGCCCAAAGCATGGAGGGTGAGGGGAGAGTGGAAGATGATTCAGAGAGGTGGGCGGCCTCCAAGCCACGTGGCTTCTCAGGCCATAGTTCAAGGTTTTGATTTTGAGTACAATGGAGTTAATTTAATTTTATTCCAAGTACAAGCTGCAGAGTTTCATCAAAGGAGAAATATAATTTGCACTTAAAGAGTACCTTTTTTTTTTTTTTTTTTTTGGGTGAAGACTGAATGGATTATGGGGGAGTTGGAATGATGGATTTAACCCTCCCTGATTGCATCTGTCAACTCCTCCCACCTCTAGATCATTCCGGGACTCATTCTCCTCCGCACACTTCAGAGTATAAAACACACCTACTGCTGGTTCACATAAAGTGAGTTATAGTAGTAGGCAACAGTAATATGCAGTTAAGAGTTGAAAGGCAGCCTAATAAAATATTTCAAGTTGGATTAGAAACAGCATTTTCCTAACAACTGTGCTCTTATATGCTGATTCCTCTGGGTTCTTGACCCTTAGGGCTGGTGTGTGTGGTGGGAAGGTACCAAGCTGGCGATGTGCTCTCGGTGTTCCATTTCTGCAGGCTGTCCAGAGGTGACTCCAGCCCAAAGCCTCTCAGTTGCCTTTGATTTTATTTTTGCTTATTTGCTGGACTCCTGATCCAATCAGTTACCAAATCCTGACAGTTACACCTCAACAAAGTTTTTCCAATCTCTTTTTTTCCTTTCCATTCTCCTATTACCAGTCTGGATTTAATGACCTATTATTTAGCATCCAGAAAGTTCCACCTAACTTAAACTTCACTGCCTTCACCCTCTTCTCTTCTACCTTGTACCTTGCTATCAGATGAAAAATTCTAAAGTATCCTTTGTGTCACAGACCTCTTTCTCTGATCAAACATATCCAATTTTCTTCATAATCTTTCAAAGTAAGTAGAAATTCCTCCATGTGGTTTAAAGCCCTCCATTCCCTGGATTGAGCCTTCTTTTCTGGGTTTAACCCATCAACTGTTTTTCTATAAGTATCCCCCATTCTCCCAGGCCCAGGTCAACTGACGATTTTTAAACCTTTTCAGAACCTTACGGTCTGGGCATCTGCAATTCTGAAGTCCAGTCAGAGAAAAGATTGATTACCACTGTGAAGTTTTTGAAGGCAGGGGTCAAACTTTACTCATCTTCAACACAGATGGATCAATGTACCCTATACTGAAGTGTATACCAGCTTTTAGAGTCTAGAAATAAAAATCTTCTAAAATTGGAATGTCATAGCGGTTGGATACTCTATGACCAAAACTGAAGGGAACAGAGTGTATCTTGCTCTGTCCAACAAACTGATGAGGTAGGTGCAGTCAATCCACAGCCCGTTAGTAACTAGCTGGTAAGTACAGAGTATCTCCTAGTTCTAATTAGCTAAAATGCTGTCTTTCTCTAGTAAATACAATTTACTAGTATCAAACGACGTTTAGGACGGTGTCAGAACTGAGAACTTGCAGAGAGTCAAACTTTTAACTGTTCAAGAGCTTGCATTCCCAAGATGTAGTGGGCTTGGTTCAAATTTAGATGCAGATAGAAACATATCAAATATAAGATAGTAAAGACGTGGAAAGAACCCAAGATAAAATTTCATCTAACAGCTCCATTTCACAAGTGAGAAATCTAAAGTCCAGAGCAGCTGTGACAGGCCATAGCTATACAGACACTTTGCTGAAATATAGTTAATATTTATAAATCGATTAAGCATCATAATAAAACATTTTCAGAAGATATGTCTTATTACTTTCAGATCCAGATCAATATTTACTTCCTGTAATAAGACTTCCTTGATTAACCTTACCCCACACCAACCACTTCCTTTCTTCATGTTTCAGTATTTTGTGTATATATATCATATACTACATTATAATATACTTACTTGGCTTAACTAGTCATTTCATGTAGGAATATACCTTATTTTATCTCCAAATCCTTTGAGGGTAATGCCTCAAAACTTTTTATTCCAGAAATCACAGCTGAGGCTTAACAGGTATATGTTGTATAAAAACCTGTCCAGAACAGAATTCACCAGAAACCTGTTACTTATTAAATGCTCTTAAGATATAATAAAACATAAATTCATAGATGTTCTCTCTGGTTTTTGCATTATTTTGATGATGGTTCTTATTTTGAAATAAAGGAAATGGAAGCATATGGAAGATAACAGCAATAAAAACTGGTGACTTTCAAAGCACAGTGCTACTGGTGTCCTGAATACATACATGAATCTGATGAACCTTTGTATCTATAGCATCATTTTATATTGCTTTGTCAGACTCTCAAAAGCACAGAACTCTGCTGTGCAGCCAAAAGGAAGAGGAGGTGGGGGAAAGACAAGGAGGTAAAGTAGCCATTATAGATTGCCCAGTCACTTAGTGATGTGGAATTGTACTAGGCCTATATACGCTAATTTAGGGAGAACTGATATATCTACGATGTTGGATCCTGTAATCAGTGACTTTGACACATCTTGCCATTTTAGATCATCTTTAATGTCTCTTAATGAAGGTTTATCAGTTTCTCCATAGAGGACTGGCACTTCATTTTTTTGGATTCATTCATTTATAATTACACTTTTTATTTTTAGATAATTATAGATTCATATGCAGTTGTAAAAAATAACACAAATGGATCCTGTGTCCTGTTTATGATTCCTGTTACAGGAACACCTTATAAAACCATAGTTTAATATGACAACTAGGATATTAACATGCTACAGTAAAGCCACAGAACTTGTGATCACCACAAAGATCACTCATGTTTCACTTTATAGCCACATCCACCTTCCTTCCAGCCTTTCCTTAACCTCTGGCAACCACTAATCTGTTCGTCATTTCTAGAATTTGGTCATTTGAAAACTATTATATAAATGGAATCATGCAGTACATAATCCCATGGGACTGGCTTATCATTCAGCTTAATTCTCTGGAGATTTATCCAGGTTGTTGTATGAATCAATAGTTTGTTCCTTTTTGTTGCTCAGTAGTGTTTCATGATATGGATGTATCACAGTTGAACCATTCCCATCTCAAAGGATATATGGGTTGTTTTCAGTTTTTTGGCTATTATAAATAAAGCCTCTCTAAATATTCATGCATGAATTTTTCTGTGACATAATCTTCATTTCTCTGGGATAAATGCCCAAGAGTACAACTGCTGGGCTGTATATTACTTGCATGTTTTGTTTTGTAAGAAACTCCCTCACTGTTCTACATAGTCATCACACAATTTTACAGTCCTTCCAGCAACATGTGAGTGATCTAGTTTTCTTTGTATCTTTGCCAGTGATGTATTAAAATCAGAGAATCTGATTCTTCCCACTTTATTCTTCTTTTTTCAAAGTTGTTTGGAGTATTCTAGTTCCTTTGCTCTTTTATATAAATTTTAGAATAAAGTTATGTATGTCTACTGTACAGTAATGATTTATTTGACCTTGCCTCAAAAGGTTTCAGCTGCACCTCTGGAGTATCTGGAGATTAAAGTCAGCAATGCAGATGGTCAACCATGTCAATATGAGCTGAGTCCCAATAAAAACTCGACACCATGGTTCAAGTGAGTTTTCCTAGTCTGCACTATTCTATGTGTATTCTTACACCCTGTTGCCGGAAAAGATAGCCCTAGCCAAGACTTGACTGGAAGAGGACAAATGGAAATTCATCCTTGGAACTTTCCTGGACTCTGCCCTATGTGCTTTTCCCTGGCTAATTTTAATCTACAGCCCTTTACTGTACTAGATTTATAACAGCCTCCAGTGAGCATTGTGCATGCTTCTGGCAAATGACAAAACCTGAAGATGGCTTAGTGACGCCTACTTGTGGTTGGTATCAGAAATGAGGGTGGTCTTGGAAACCTCAAAGGGTTTTATCTACAAAAACTCTTGCTGGGATTTTGACAAGAATTACGTTTTCTGTTGGGAGAAAAGACAAGTTTACTGTGTCAAGTGAATTTATGAACATGCTATGTCCCTTAACTTCGTTTTTTTTTTTTTTAGTATGACATGTTTTTGATGCTACCATAAACAGATCTTTAACTGCTTATTGCTGGTATATAGAAATGCAATTTATTTTTGTATAATTATTTTGTATCTAGCAAATTTTCTAAATTACCTTTGTCATCCTAAAAATTTACCTGTAGATTTTGAATTTTCTACATAAACAATATCTGAATAATTGCAGCTTTTTCTTTTGTAATTCTCAGAGCTTTCATTTCTTTTAGTCATAAATTTAAGGAAACTGTAAACTATAAGCAAAATAGCCTCCAAATGTATTCATAACATTAACTGATAGAGATGAATGAAATATCACGTAAAGCAAATTATTGTGAATAATATATATATGTCATAAAATTATTACATTATCTATTTTGATTGATTTTGTGATGATGCACTTTAAAAAAAAAAAGAAAGAAAAAGTTTGGTCAGGTAATGTCACCTAGTTTCATGCACACTACTGGTCATGAAAGTTTCTGGTCACCTTATGACAGATACAACTTCTGGAGGATCACTTACGCTCCTAACACTGGGATGTCCTTTCAGTTTAAGTCTAGAATTTGCCCTCACCTGTCTGATACTACTTTAATTTTATTCTCAGTTCTCTCCCCCAAGGCATTTCCTCTGTGAATGTCCTTTTCTTAAAAAAAAAAAAATGACATAATACAGCTGCCTTCTACATGAGAAGAATCCTTAAAGGATCCTGAACTTACTTACACAACACCATCAATACATATGGAATAATATCTCCCATTATGATAAAAATGCATTGATTTTAAATGATATATTCTCAAATATGTCATGTAAACACAGTAAATTCCTATTATTCCTAGTTTAGAAAATGATGTGGGCGTATATTAGATAGGACTGGTTACTTCAATACCAGATAATATTTTAGAGTATCAGTCCTTAAGTTCCACTAAGGACTGAGTTATGATAAAAACTGAATAGAAATAGATATGGCTAAATAATTATTAGGAAGGGTTATGAAAATTATTTATAATTATAATCCTTACTGCATTTGTACTAAACGTTATCCTAAAAAGACATTTCAAAATTCTAATTGGACTGTCCATATAGGCTTTTCTGCAGCTGTCCAGAAGACTTACAGGGGGAAATCTTTAATTATTTATCAAGAAATTAAATTTTCCTCTCTGGAATTAAACTTACTTCTGGGTATGTAAACAGTTGCAGTCCTGGGGTATGAGATATTGCAGTGGATGTAAAGTAGATTTTACATGTGTTACAAAATTTGACAAGTACATATTGTTCTTACTTCTTTGCTTTGTACCCTGGTTCTAAGCAACATTTTAAAGTTAATTATATGGGACGGGGGTTCTGGAAGGGGAACACATGTATACCCATGGCGGATTCATGTCAATGTATGGCAAAATCAACACAATAATGTAAAGAAAATAAATAAATATATTTAAAAAATAAAAAAAATAAAGTTAATTATAGGGTCATAAAGGTCTCTTTTTTCCCCTCAAATATTTTAAAATCATTGTTAGAATTATTACTTGGATCTTGTTAAAGTGGCAATGGATGGGAATTACCACCCAAAGAATCTCAACTATATCCTTTGGGCATCACTGAACATGAATGGCATCTATTGTTTTATTTCTCTTCCACAGAGAAAATTTAAAAAGTCACACTGATGGGAAAGCTTGTGAATCCACTGAGAAGGTTAACTAAGGTGGAGGATTAATCTGTACAGTGAGACATGAAGATGTTGGTTACTGCCAATGTCTTCAGTTAGTCAGATTTCAGTGTTTGGGGGTACAACAATGTATATGTATTAGCAGAATCATGAGTTGTTAAAAACTTTCCTACAAAAAATAAAGGAAAACCTATATCATCAAAACAAAAGTACTTCAGGAATCTCTTAATAAAGAATGCTATAACCCACTGACTAGAAAAAATATATTTACAAAATATAAAAAATGGGGTTAAAATTGTATATCTACAGTGAGTTACTCTCTACAGTGAAAACTTTAATAATATTATATTAAGTAAAAATATAGCTGCTTTTGCTTACTTAATATTTATTCATATATTTCATTGAAAAAGAATTTAAGATGACTTATATATACATTATAGTAGGACAAAAGAGAAATAAATGAAAAACAGTAGAGAAATAGCATAGAGGCAGGGATAGGGTAAGATTAACACATAAGGATGACTAATATGTAAACATGTATAATTGCCAAAGGATGGTCAAAAATTTGACTGAGCTTTCTATTGACAAATACAAAGAGGGCAACACAGTTGATGATAATTCACTGCATCGAGGTGGTAAAAGCAAACCAGTTGTGCAGAATAGTTGTTTCTAATAACTGCATCCTTAAAGCAGACTTATGGCACACTACTAAAGAGCAATCTGGGAGAAGTCAAACTAGGTGGACATCAGTATAATGAGTTTTAGGTGACCTGACAGGTGCTCAAGAGATAAGATTACACACATCTAAAGGAATGGAGGATCTATGTATTCTTTAGAGAATCATATTTTTTGAAGACAATTGTATTACTATATTATTCAGACAACTACTTTAGAACTAGGGTATTGGATAAGACTCTTGAGAGTCCCTTGGATCGCAAGGAGATCAAACCAGTCTTTCCTAAAGGAAATCAGTCCTGAATATTCACTAGAAGGATTGATGATGAAACTCTAATACTTTGGTTACCTGATGCGAAGAGCTGACTCATTGGAAAAGAACCTGATGCTGGGAAAGATTGAAGGTGGGAGGAGAAGAGGAGGACAGAGGATGAGATGGTTGGATGGCATCACTGACTCAATGGACATAAGTTTGAGTAAACTCTGGCATGCTGCAGTCCCTGGGGTCGCAAGGAGTCGGACACGACTGAGCGACTGAACTGAACTGAACTGATCAAAGGGGAATGAGACTGAAACACACGAATGGTCCAACAACAACAAAAAGTTGCCCAAACTGGAAAGCATTTTTCTTCCTGATTGGTAACCAGTATACTGCAGGCAAGAAAGAATACAAACATTAAATGCATTTTTCTATTTAGTTTTTGTAGGCTTTTCTTTCTCTCTTCACTTCCTCATTAAGTTCATCTTTTAAAGCCAGATAAAAGATCCACATTTCCTGGTTATGTTTCTAAAGATGGGCATTAAATACAGAAGTTTTGCACAGCAGTCGTGTCCCCAAATAACATGATGACCCATGCCACAGTGATCTGATATGGACACAGTTAATGGAATACAGAAAAAAACTATTACTGCCATAGGTTAGCATGACACTTCTACAAAATCTGCATTTTTCCTTTTTATATCCAGTATTATTATTATTTTTGTTAAATCAGCACCTTGAATGTGTCTTGAGTGTGCGAAGGTCAGTATTTGTTCTCAGCTGATGAAAGATACCAATTTTCCGTAACCCACAAATACAAATGAACTTTAGATAGCCAATCAAGAGGTCATTTTCTAAACATCAGGTTTCTGTGTAAGCATTCCAGATCCAGTATTTGTAAAAAGAACATTTCCTCCCCTCAACACAGCACAATGAGCTTTTTGTAGACTTTCACACAGAAAGCAACATTTTCAATTTTATATAGCTCACATGTTTTCCTGACACAAAAGAATAGCCGAAAAGATGAGGGACAGCATGGGTCTCAGTGAAATATGGGAACTGTGAAACTCTTGTTTCTTATCTTTAAAAGTGAAATAGAGAAAATGCTGAAAATCTGAGATGATACAAGCCTAAGACGCCGACATGTAGTATCTGACATAATTATTAGAGAACGTGTCTTGAAATCGGGGGAATAATCTTGGCCTGAATTTTAAACTTACAGTTTATATATGTAAGTCAGAACATTACATGTGCTTTATCATTGATGATATTTCACACTTTATTTCAGAATTGCATTTGACCAAAATATAGCAGTTCAAGATTTATCACCAGAGAGGAAATACCTGATTTAGAAAAGGGAATCTTTTACAAACTAAAATTATAGTTGAAGAAAGCAGTTCCTGAAAAAAGAATTTCATTAGAAAGTGAGTTTCTTAAGAAACTGAGACAGCTCTGGACTTAATGCTATTTTCCCATACCACATATTGCAGAAAACAGCCTCATGGATGGTAATTGAAGTGCACAGTTATATATTTAAAAAGAATATTATGTACTTACACTTTAGAATAACTGTTATGTTTGTTTCATCATTTACTCTTTTATTCTGTGTACTTCTGTGTACACACTCATATATGTGATACACATTATTTTTTCTCAATTATCTGGGTGGGTTACAAATGTCATACCCTTCAGAATATATTCCCTAACAATGAAGAAATTCTCTTATGTAACTACAGTAATAAAATTCAGAAGAGTTTATACTTGAATGATACTCTTTTATCTTCCCATTTGTATGCCAATTTTGCCAGTTATCCTTATGGCATTTTTACTTTCTAATACAAAATCCAATCCAGGGACTTCCCTCGTGGTCCTGTGCTTAAGATTCTGCACTTGCCACGCAGGGGGCGCAAGTTCCATCCCTCGTCAGGGAACTAAGATCCCCCAGGACTGTGCGGTGTGGCCAAAAAACCAAAACATTAAAAAGAAAATTCAATCTAGGATCACATAGGGAAATTTATTAAGATTTAGTAATTATTAATTCTTGTTTTCGTACATTTTCGTAGATGTTTAAAAGATAACTTTATTTTTTATCTTTTACAAGGTAGTTTTATAAGGTAAAGAAGCTTTCCTGCAATTCGGGGAAAAGCTTCTTTGCTGCAGGCTTGATCCCTGGGTGGGGAAGATCCCCTGGAGGAGGAAATGGCAACTCACTCCAGCATTCTTGCCTGGAGAATCCCATGGACAAAGGAGCCTGGTGGGCTACAGTCCACGGGGTCGCAAAGACTGGGACAAGACTGAGTGACTGACACTTTCAAGGTTGAAACTTCAGAATGACAACACTAATTTTAACACTAAGCTCTAAGACATTTCCAGTAAACTATCTTAGTAAATAGTAAAACATAAGAAAATGATTAAAATATTTCAGTTTAAGCTTACATATCTATCAGCAAATAACTGATATCCATTTGATTGTGTTTTTAAAAAGAAGTTTGCAGTCCAGGAAGGAAGAAAACTCCTATCTCAATGCCTGCCTTCCTGTCATTTTCTTGTTAGACCTTGGAAGGTAATCTGAATTATAATTAAAATCAGTCAAGTTTTCAACTTGCTAGAAGCTCCAATAAAAGATTTGGTGAAGAGGCGATTGAAATCAGTGACAAAAGTGAAGTTTCTAAAATATTTGAGGCTTATATTTAACTATGATAATTTTCTTCCATACCCATTAGAGAATGTAGAATTAACTGCATACATTGTTGCTGATGGCTTAGAAATAGTTTACACAGCTGAACTGAAGGACTTAAAATTTAAAATCTATTTCTGACTAGTCTATCAATATGCATGAAATTCTGGATAAGCTGTTTAACTTTGATTTGTCTCAATTTATCTATTCCTAAAAGCAGAAAGAGTATTGTTTACCCCCATATAGATATACTACTAGGATTTTATTAGACCATTAACTTAGTGAAGTCATAATATGAAATGAATTGATTTAGAAGCACAAGTATTATTATAAACAGGAATCATAGACAAAAAATTTGCTTAGGACAACAAAGAAAGAACATAACGTTCAACCTATGGTTGCCACAGAGAAAAAGAAGAAAACACAGATAAGAAAAAGGAAAAAAATTTAGATCATTTATAATTCCACCATTCAGAAATAACCTGAAATCTATTTTTTCAGATACTGTTTTCCCTATGCAAAACATACTTTTTTGTTTACAAAAATGCAATACTTTAATAACAGATAAATTAACAACAGTTTGATGCAATTACATTTAAAAATACTATACTGAAAACTCTTATTCTGATAATCAGGTAACCCTTCCACTGATAGCAATAATCAACTCTGGAAAAAACATAACATACAAGTATTTGATGGCTCTGGAAAGCAACCAGAAGCACGTATAAACTGGAGGAGATTAAACCCTTCAAAGCAGGGATCTGCACTGGGTGGCTCTTGAGAGAATTCTCCTTTCTACATGGTGCCAGGTGGCTAGAATCCAAGCAAAAGACTGTAATTATTGGCTCAAAGTGTCAAGAAGATGAAATTCTAGGACGCCAGAACAACTGGAAACTAGGAAGGAAGATTCGTGTAAAAAGTAGCCAACCACAGAGGGGGAAAGTTCCAAATATGTATAAATTCCTTTCAAGTTTTTAGATGAATTTTGAAGTATGTTTGCATGAAGAAGACATCAAGGAATTAGATGAAGGCTATGGACAGAAAGCTGAAACAGCTGAGCAGAGATTTAAGCAGCTGTCCACCATGAGAGAGATAGTTTAGAGTTTGAATCCTATCAAATCATAGAGGCTGGATAAATACTGTAGGCTTTTCCATTGAAACCCAAAAGGATTATTCCTTAGGAGTAAAGGTGATGTCCCATGTCTAACGGTTCATTCTAAAAATAAGGGCAAAATTCACCATAACAAAGTACAAAACCAAGTCTGAAGAAGTTCAGAGTCATCCACCATCCATCCATAATTTACATGCCCACTACAAAAAAAGCCAAAAGAATAAGACAGAACCCCGAGAGACAACAATTCATCATCCACAATACCTAACATGTAATAAAAACTTACTAGTACACAAAGAAATAGGAATATGTGAACCAAAGAAAGAGGAAAAAAAAACAATAGAAGCAGAAAGATGATCTGGACATCAGAATCAGCAAATTAAGACTATTAATACATCCAAGAACTTAGGTAGCACTGGGATGACCCAGAGAGAGGGAATCAGGAGAGAGGAGGGAGGGGGGTTCTGGAAGGGGAACATATGTATACCCATGGCAGATTCATGTCAATGTATGGCAAAACCAGCACAATAAAGTAAAGAAAATTAAAAAAAAAAGAACTTAGGTGGCGCTAGTGGTAAAGAATCTGCCTGCCAATGTAGGAGATGCAAGAGACATGGGTTTGATCCCTGGGTTGGGAAGATTCCCTGGAGTAGGAAATGGCAACTCACTCCAGTATTCTTGCCTAGAGAATCCCATGGGGAGAGGACCCTGGTGGGCTACAGTCCATGGGGTGGCAAAGAATTAGAAACGACTGAGTGGGTGCGCACACGTGGGCACACACACACGCACACACACACAAGGACTTAAAGAGATGGACGTATTGAGTGAAAGATAACAGTGAGCACACAAACTGAAACCTTAAAAAAGGACCAAGTGGAAAAACTAGAACTGTAAATTATAATATCTGAAAGGAAAATTCACTGGATGTACTTAATTGCCAACTGGAGAAGGCAGAAGAAAGCTCCAGTAAACTTGAAAACTGATCAAGTGGAATCAGCAGAGCTAAAAAAAAAGAATAGGGCAGCAAAAATATTTGAGTAAGTAATATCCATGGACCCCAAATTTTGTAAAAACAGATATTTTTACAAAATATGCTGAACAGGATCAATGCAAAGGATATCACAGTAGGCACATCACAGTAAGATCACTAAAATCCAAAGACAAAGGAAAAACTTGAAAGTAGCCAGGGGAAAAAGGGACATAATAGATATAGTTGAACAATGATACAGATGAGGGCCATCTTCTCGTCAGAAACAATGAGGGCTAGACGACAATAAAATAATAACTAAACACAAAACAAGGGGAAAAAAATACCCTCACCAACACAGAACTTGTCTTCCAATCAGAAAATATGCCTTGTAAAAATTAAGATGAAATAAATGGATACAAAACTTTGATAATATTTATAAAATAAATACTTAGTAATTAAAAAGAATGAACCAGTGATGCATGTAACAACTTGGAGGAATCGCAAAAAGAATACGTTAGGTGAAAAAAGTCAAACACAAAATGGATGCCCTATATGCCATTTATATGAGGGTTTTTTTTTTTTTTTAGTCCCTCAGTGGTGTCTGACTCCTTGTGATTCCATGGACTGTAGCCTGCCAGGCTCCTCTGTCCATGGACTTCTCCAGGCAAGAATACTGGAGTGGGTAGCTGTGCCCTTCTCCAGGGGATCGTCCAGACCCAGGGATTGAATCTGGGTCTCTTGCATTGCAGGCAGATTCTTTACCATCTGAGTCACAAGGGAAGCCCATATGAAATGTAGAACAGGTTAAAAAAAATCTATGGAAATATAAATTAAAGTGGGCATCCCAATGCAGGAGACACAAGAGACCTGGCTTTGATCCCTGGGCTGGGAAGACCCCCTGGAATAGGAAATGGCACTGTGCGCCAGTATTCTTGCCTGAAAAATTCCTTGGACAGAGGAGCCTGGTGGGCTACGGTAAATGGGGTCACAACGAGTCAGACACAACTGAGCACATACTAGCAACTGAGCTAATTAGTCTATATCAGTTCTGTTCTTCTTCTATAGTCCTCAATGATTTAAAGTTTAGGAAAAGAATATGTCTATAAGAATTAGATGGTAACTACCTCAAATAGATAAACTTATCTAATAAGTCAAGTGTTACTGGTAACAAGATTACAGAATCACCTTATCTGCCTTAAGACTGTGACATTTTCATTATGTTTTCTTGGTGACTCTTTAAGCATGGAACTTGTATCAGCATGGTGTTGGGTTCAACATCTACAGGAAACAGTTCTGGTCTTTATGAACTTGTCGATGGTAAAGACAGAGTAAGAGCACTTTATCATTAAAGGATTTGCAAAGCTTCCAGAGAATGTTAAAAATTATAGTCCCAAAAGGACAGTTCAGTAAAAATTCACCAACCCTTTTTATTACATAGACTACTAATATGAGTCATTACATCCCAAGGCAGCAGAACTAATGGGCATATAGTAATAATTTACACTCTGCCATTTTAACAAAATGCATGACAATGAAGTAAGGAAAACAGGCAATGCACATTATGTTTTCCAAGGAGAAAAAGAGACAAAACAGCATTTTTTATTTGAGTTGATCCAAAAGTATTTGCCGTTTAAATCAATTTGGGTACCAAGCTATTCTTACTCAAAAGAAGTTTTAAATGACTCAAATAATTGAGGATCCTGGTCTGACAGAGCTAAATGAATTAACATTCTTTATTCTCCTCTTGGTTTTAGAAGAGGAAGAAATAGTTCTGTCATTGACTTTTCCTCCAAGTTGAAATGTTTACTCTGTTAGATTAAAATCACTGACTTACACTTGTTTTTAATAATCAAGGTAACACTTCTCAGTAACAGAATAAATCCAATCGTCTACTAGGGTATAGTTTCTCACTTGAAAAAAATCATCTGAATTTTGATCTTTTGTTATAGCCCCAACTGTGGTCAAAGTTAGGAAAACATTACATGGAAAAATCTTTAGGAAATTGGTTGAACCCATTTAGGAAGATTATCAGATCAACTGTACGTTTACAGCTTTACATGTTTTATGGTGAAGATGGTCTCCATGTCTTTTGGTACAAACTGGCATCATGACTATTGCATTTACTAATTAACTCAGAACTCAAACTTCCCAAAAGTTCATTCCATGAACCTCTGGCTTTGTGGGACATCAACAGGGCTGTTGATTTAGGGTTTTGTTAAAAGTTTTGGAAGGCTCCTTACAAGCAGCTTTTCTCAGAGGCATTAATGTGCCCTGTGACGCAGACAAGGAGGATTTCAGGGTGTATCATCTCCCAAACACATCTGACCAGCATGCTTCTCTGGGCAGAGTTGCGTGGATTTTATCTCACAAAACACACTTTGGAATACTTGGGTCTAGAGGAAATATAGATAGGAATCAGAGTTGTAGCGGGGTGAAAAAAAGGTGAGAATAGAAGTTAGAAAGAACAAATATTGCTGAAGTCACTTATCTTAGTGCTAGTTTCCTTAAATGTAAAATGCTATTTGCCAGCTGTAATCCTGAGCAAGTTCTTTAAATCCTCTTTCTTTTCTCATCAGTACAAATAGGACTAACTAGCAACAATACATTCACTGCAGTTTGTGATGAGAACTTCGGTTCATGTACATAAAATGCAAAGATAGTGCCTGGCACATGACGCTCCTTGAAAAATAAGACTGCCTGTTACTGAGTGTTTTGATGTGACTTACATGAACTGGGTTTCCCTTGTGGCTCAGCTGGTAAAGAATCCGCCTGCAAGCCGGGAAACCAGGGTTTGATCCCTGGGTTGGGAAGATCCCCTGGAGAATGGAAAGGCTACCCACTCCAGTATTTTGGCCTGGAGAAATCCATGGACTGTATAGTCCATGGGGTTGCAAAGAATTGGACACGACTGAGCCACTTTCACTTCACATGAAGTGGATGCTCGTGTTTAAAATTTTATTTTTAATTGGAGGAGAATTACTACACAGTATAGTGATGGTTTCTGCCATACATCACCACGAACCAACCACAGGCATACACATGCCCCCTCTCTCTTAAACCTCCCGCCCTACCCCACGCCTCTAGGTTGTCACAGAACACGGGCTTTGGGTTCCCTGCACCATACAGCAAATTTCCACTGGCTGTCTATTTTATATGTGGTAATATGTATGTTTCAGTACCATTCTCTTAAGTCTTGCCATCCCCTCCTTCTCCCATTGTCACCGAAAGTCTTTCTTTCCATCTTAAAGAAAGGCATTCATTCTGGCCCATTCTCATACTTTCACAGTTTATTTGCAACTGAAAGATTCTAAGAAGATCTGCTCATAATAAGCCTGTTTACCTTTATTGAACTCAGCATTTAGATTTGATGAAGACACCTGTCAACCACGGGAGCATCTTGGCACTACTGGTTCCATAGAAAAATGCCATTTTTTGGTATAGCACTTGATAACTTCCGGTTTATCTTCATATGCATTATCGGATTCTGTCCTTATAACAATCTAGTGAGCTTTGTAATAGAGAAGTCAATATTCCTAAGTCACAGAAATGAAAACTGAGGCCCAGAGAGGTTATATTATGAACTGCCCAAAGTCACAAAACTGGCAAGTGGGCAGTGTCTAGGCTCAAACTTGTGTTTCTGACTTTAGTGTCAGTATGCTGAGTACCTGAATGAATGAGGGACTCTGATTTTACATTTTAAAGTAATTTAGTTCAGTTCAGTTAATATGGATTGAGTTGCTCCTATATGCTATATACACTGTGCTAGGTGTGAGGATGAATAAATTAGACATGTTGGTCTTTGTCTTTGAAAAGCTTATCATTTAGTTGTATTTGGAAAAAATTAAAAAAAAAAAACAGGGAGGAAAAGAGAAAACTGGTGATTCTGAGTAGTTTTCTATGTAATGACCTTGAATGCTTCTTGGCATCTACTTCCCCAGAGGCCACTGGAAGAGAGTTTATGGTGACCATAGAAAATCTGGAGAGCTTCCCCCATGATGAAGCTTGTGGTCCTCTCTATGCCTCTTCATAGTCACTAGTATTCTGCTACACAGTAATGGAGAATGCTGAGGAAGTATTTGCTATGGTTTCTGTAACTCCAGCTTGAAATACCTTCCATTCTCTGTGCCTATTCTTCCTTCCTCAACAGATCACAGAAATGCATTTTGTACTTTAGAATGCTTAGCTGTGAGACAATCACACTAAAATGTATTTTTCCTCTCTTTGATGTTTTTGTGTTTCTATTACATTATCCGCATTCCTTTTGGCATGCTCATGCTTCCTGAACTTTATTACTTATCTTAGCTATATATTAAATCTTAATACTTGTTTGCTCAAAGAATTCCTTGAACACACCCTCGGCATAAGAACCCTCCATTAAAAAAAAAATCAAATCCCTCCTTGATAACTGCAAAACTTTTATCATCATCACTTTGCTGTTTGGAAACTTTCTTTTCAAAAATTGATTAGTTTTCTAACTGAATGTGAGATCCACTTTTTCTGTTCTAAAATGTGAGATCCATTTTTTTTCTGTTCTAGTTTTCTGTTGCTAAAAGACACTGTTGATTACTTTCTCACTGACCTGTTAGCCATAGCTTCAGATTTAATCCTATCATCTCTCTGACTCCTTCCTTCTGTGTCTGCTTCCTCCTGAAAATATCTATTTGTAACTGTAGTGTTCTGGAGAACATAACGGACTTGTAGATATAACCCCTGCGTGAAATGTCTAATTCTAACCTAGCTTTACGACTCTGTGTGGATCACCTTGCTGAGCCTCGATTTGTTCATGTATAAAATGCAGATAATCACGGTACCTATTTCATAGCATTGTTCTTGATGGCTATATGAGATGTTATATGTGAAAGCATTTTATACATTTTAAAGTAAGATCCAAACAGAAATATTATCTGCCGGTTTCAGATAAGATGAGATATTTGTGTTCTTTACTCTCTAGATACATTCCCTCTAAGAGCTTACTTTTAAGTTATAATATCATTTGCATATAAATGACTATGTATATATATATAAGTGGAGACTGGCTTGAGCCAATTTATAGGACAGATTTACAGTTAGAATATATTAGCAATGGAAAACTTAATGCTTTGCCTCATATCCCTCCTTTTCCTTCACTTTTCTTACTATGTTCAGTGACTCTATCATTCTAAGTGTTTGAGTCTTTAAACCTGGTATCCTCTTGGATATTCTTGGCTTGCTGTCTACAGTGGACACTTGATATTGCTTTTTTTTTGCTGCCCAGCATCTGGTTCTTCTTTCACACCTTAGGGAAAACCACATTGTGTAAGGAGTGGTGGGGTCTAGGTGGGAAGTTTCACCTTTTTCAACCATTTACCAGCAAACGAGGGAAGGTGCAGGAAATGTGGTTGGACTAGTGTATTTTCATCACTTCTGGAGAAAACAACTCAGTTAGTGATGTCACACTGCCTGTGGTACAAAGAGAATGGGGCGTCCCAGTGGTGGCACTAGTGGTAAAGAACCCTCTTGCCATTGCAGGAAACATAAGAGATGTGGGTTCGATCCCAGGCTCGGGAAGATCCCTTAGAGGAGAGCATGGCAACCCACCCCAGTATTCTTGCCTGGAGAATCTCGTGGACAATGGAGCCTGCTGGGCCAAAGTCCATGGGGTCGCAGAGCTGGACATAACTGAAACGACTTAGCATGCACACGCGTCCAAAGAGAACATGCTGTTTTCAAATAGTTTAATGAAGGGCGGTAGTAGCAGCAGGACTAGGCAGGCTAGAGGTGTGAAAAAAATTAGCTAAAGGAGCATCTCTGCTCCTTTATTTCCTGCCCTGTCACTCCCAATCTTTTATCCTATTAAACGTGTATCATAACACTTAGTAACATCTGAAATAATAATTCTTTTTTTCTTTATTTACTAGCTTGTTTTTTTGGCTTTTGCATTAACTGTCCGTCTGCCTTGAGTGATATGCAAACTCCTTCAAGGCAGAAGCTTTGCTGTATGTGCTGTTGTGTCCATCCCAGTGCCCAGAACAGAAGTGCAAAAAACACCTGCTGATCGAATGACTGACTGGTCAAGTCTTCTGAATAGTGGGAGTTCAGTAACGGTGAATTTTAAAAAATGAGATACAGCTATTTTCTGAGCTAAGTACTTAACTTCAAATGTTTTCTTTTCCAGAGAAAGAAATATACTGTTATGAAAAAATAAAAAAAATTCTTTAAATGCTTTTTGAAAAATGTAGATGCAAAGTTCCAAATACTAAAAATGACAAGATAATGCAGGCTTTGCTTCTAACCTGCTGATAAGCCTGTTAGTCTCAGTAACCTAATCATTTCAGTAAAATGAGCATAAAAACTATGATTGTTAAAAGCTTCTCAAAGTATAAGAAACATAATTTTCACTGTGTATTTGGTTAAAAACGGAATTCAATACCACTTTATAGCTTCTGTATTAACAGGGTTCTCACTAAAAAGAGCTATTTCTATGCCACAGAAATAATTTTAAGGACTCATGTGCAATTCACCTTCATTTTGGAAATGTATGGTAAAAAGAAGAAATAAGACACTGTTCATTATTTTGATTTTCAACATATTTTCACATTTAAATAGAAACAAACACAAACAGAACACTCTACACATTTTTCTTTTGTTTCCCACCCTGAAAGAAAGACCAGAACTATTCGCTCAGGGAGGCAGCTTTAGGCCCCTGTATAATCACTTATATGGTAGAAAAAAATCTTTACCTTTGGGCGATTCCTGTGTTTCAGTAGACTTAGCAGGGCTCTATGTAAGGTCAGGGACCATGCACGTATGTTTTTATTTTTTTTACACCATCCCCTCTCCCAGCCAGGGGTTAGCTGCTGACTATTTGCGTATGTCATGCCTCAGTAAGTGTGAACTGCGGATACGGAAGATGCGCTTCTGTAAAAGGTGTGACTTCCATATGTCAGAGAGAAGACTGAGAATTTGATATAGGAGTAAGTTAACACTCTCCAATATCTGTAGATCTGAGATAAGATAAATGGAATATTGATACCATAGCAACTGGGACCTCTCTCAGATCACAGTTAACAGTACCAATTCCCAACCAATTTGTATCCTTCTGAGCTTGTTGGGAGGCTGCTACAGCCCTCTGAAAGAATGTGCTAGAAATGGGAAGATGGGGACACAGTTATGGTTGGCAAGATCAGTGTTGCACTGAGCTACTAAACATCTATGAAGCAAGCTGGAGAGTAAGTTCCCTTGGACCTTCCTGCTTATCTTCCAGAGGTGTCATATTTGATTTTCCATGACATGTCTTATATTTTGTCAGCAATCAATAGAAAATAATGTAATACAAATGAAAATGATGATCACGTCACAGTATAGAGATGTTACATTGAAAAAAAAAATTAGTACCTTGTAGCCTAAGTGTGATGTTGTCTTGAAGAAACAGGGTGAGGGATAATAACCTTAAAAGAGCTCCACACATTTGGAGTCCAAACATTTTCTAAGTGTCTTGTATACATTGGACATGTGGGCAGTGGGAGTATAAAGAAAAATGAGACACAGGGTTTATCCTTGAGATTACAGTCCCAGTGCCCCCTTGAAAGGAATCTAAGACATACTTGCCTTATTCGAAACGGTACTTTATGATAAATGGTATTAAAATGAAATTTCAATGTTATATGAGAAGTTATATTTAGGTACATCAATTCTGCCTATAATGAAAATGACATAGCATTACAGATTTCCCAATTGAACTGATAGACTATTTCTACTATACTGTACTTTTAAGAAAAGTAAACTTATATAGAGACTTTTCTGCTAAAAACAATAGTAATTACATTTGTTACATAATGTGCCCTATTTTCTTTTCTTTTTTTTTCCCCTATTTTCTTTAAAACGATGTTTCTCATTTTTTACAGAGTTTTATTAAATAAATGGCTATTTTCTATACTAGGCTAATATGAGGCTCCATTGTACTTATTCTCTGTTAAGGGTGAAGGACTTTCTATCCAATTTTCAGCTATGTTTCTTCAGGTTTCTAACAGAGCACCAACTGTACTATAGCTTGTCTGGCATCTGTTTTAGTCAGGAACACAAAAATGATCACTTAAGACTCCCATCACTGGTTTTACCTTTGGATTCTCTAACGTTCAACTCCTGTCAAAAATGTGTTTGAGACAAATTCTATTTAAGAGATATGTTTAGGGCACATTTAAATTATCCATTTTCCAGATCTTTCCATCTTTGGTTATAGTAAAGTTATAGTAAGTCATGGTAAAAATTAATGTTATCTCCTATCGAAATCTCATCATTGAGTCATGATTTAATGTTAGTTTAGAGTTTTATTTTTATTGTATTGCATTTCTTTTCTCCTCTCCCTGCTTACAGGCTTTTATTGATCATCAATAAAAAAGTTAACAATATAAAAAAAAAGAAACTAAGAAAATAATCTCATTTATAATTGCATCAGAAAAGGATAAAATACTTAGCAGTAAATTTAACAAGAAGGTAAAAGATTTATACATTTAAAACTGTAGGACACTGATGAAAGAAACTGAAGAATACACAGATGAGTGGAAACATATTCTGTGCTCATAGGTTGGAAGAATTAATATTGCTAAAATGTCCATACCACTCAGAGCAATCTGAATTCAATGAAGTCCCTACCAAAATTTCAATGGCATTTTTCACAGAAACAGAACAAACAATCCTAAAATGTGTATAGAACCACAAAAGACTCTGAATAGGCAAAGCAATCCTAAGAAAGAAGAACAAAGTTGGAGCCATCATACTTCCTGAGTTAGAAATGTATTGCAAACATAGAGAAACCAAAGGAGAATGATATTAGCATAATAACGGAAACATAAATCAGCAGAAGAGAGACTCCAGAAACAAATCCATGCATATACAATAAAAATTTCTTTTTGACAGAGGAGCCAAGAATATACAATGGGGAAAGGATAGTCTCTTCAATAAATGGGTTGGGAAACTGAACAGCCACAGGAAATGAATGAGGCTGGAACTCTGTTTTGTACCATACACAAAAATCAGTTCAGATGGATTAAACACTTGAATGTAAGACCTAAAACTGCAAGAAAATATAGGGGGTAAGCTCCTCGACACTGGTCTTGGCAGAGACGTTTTTGGATTTGATACCAGAAGTGAAAGCAACAAAAGCAATCAACAAGGGCAACTAACTACATCAAACTAAAAAGCATCTTCCCAGCAAATAAACCACCAACAAAATGAACAGGCAACCTATGAAAGGGGAGAAAATGTTTGCAAGTCACATATCTCATAAAGGGTTAACATTCAAAATACATAACTCATAAAACTCAGGAAAAAAACAAAAAGAAAAGAAAACTTTATTAAAAATGGGCAGAGGAACATAACAGACATTTTCCCAAAGTAGACAGCTTCATGAAAAGGTACTCAATATAATCAAGGAGATGCAAATCAAAACCACAATGAGATATACTCTCCACACCTGTTACAACAGCCATTTAAGATAGTTCTGAAAATCCAAATATAGCCAAAGGAAAGGGAAGCAGGGTACTGAAGATTACCTGCACTTCCGTGAATACTGCAGCATTGTCCACAATAACCAGGATATGGAAATAACATTCACTGATGTGTCCATCAATGAATGCAGGAAGGAGATGCGCTACTTCTATTGGAACACTATTTCAGCCATGAGAAAAAAGGAAATCCTACCATCTGTGACAACATGAATGGACCTTTAGGGCACTGTGCTAACTGAAATAAGCCAGACAGGGGAAGACAAATACTGCCTGGTATCACTTACGTGTGGAATCTGAAAAAGTCACCTCATAAAAACAAAGAAGAAAAGTGCTTGCCAGGGGCTGGGTGATAGAAGAAATAGAGAGAGGTTGGTAAAAGGGTACAGACTTTTAGAATGAATAGGTAGGATGTATTAATATAACACGGTGACCATAATAGCTGATAACACTGAGTTGTGTAATTGACATTTGCCAAGAAAGTATAACAAATACTCTCATAAAGAAAGAGAAAAAAGATATTTATGGTGATGGATATGTTAATTAACTAGGCAGGAGGAATTCTTTCACTATGTATATGTAAATTAAATCATCACATTGTACACCTTAAATATCTTACAATTTGATTTGTCAATTATACCTCAATAAAGCTAAAAAAAATTGAAATGCTAACTGTATTTTTGTATAATATTTTCAGGGAATATGTGGCCTATGATGTTAGTCAGTGCTCCTTGGATAAGAATCCATGTAATTTCATTTTATTTTAATTTCAACCAACCTTTTTTTTCCAGGAGCTGAGGATGTGATGGTTAACAAGACAGATGCGCTCAAAGAAGAATTCTAGGAGTATACAGTATAATATGGAAATAGACACCAAACAAGTAACTCTACAAATAATTGCTTGTTTACAAATAAATACTATGTGATGATTTCTTTGGTATTTATTACAGGTAAATATCTTTTCAGATGGCTATTCAGATGTATGCTTTTGCTTTTCAAGTGAGGAAGATATAGTTAGTTATTATTTCCTTTTTTGACTTGACTAGAGTAAAATTTCACGATAAATTAAAAAAGCTTCTGAACTTACACAAACCTTTATTTCAACTCTTAAGTCATATGTGTCTTACTTCCTGCAAGGTGACCAAGGAAATAGAGAGGGACAGAGTATGGGGAGGGGAGTAAACTATAAGTCACAAACAGAAATAATCACGTCTTCTTTAAGTTTTATTTTCAGAATTGTTCTATATACCCACCGTTCTATAAAATAGTATAAAATTATTTTAGAAGTTTCAACTTGGAGTTGTCTCTAAAACCTGTGATGCCAGAAAAAAAATAAAAGGGATATTAATTGCCTTTAGCCCCATGAAAGTATTAAGGGATTGATTAAATTTTCATGGAAGTACCATAGTACATTTTATGTTAAAAAAAAAAGCAGAATTTCATAATCTTTTGAAACTCTGCAATACTTTAATGGTACTTCTAATAGTGCCTAACACTTGGAAGGATTCCACGGTTTGGCTCCTATAAAGTGGTTTTTGACAGCAAATGTGCAGGAACCAGAATCTTACTGAAACTTGAATCTGAGCCACTTAGACATCATGATGTTGCCCAAATGTGAAGTGGTTTCCATTGGCAATACCATAATATCTTCTCACTGAAGCAAGAAACTTGAGTTTGGGGGATATTTAGCTACCAAAAGAAGCAGACATTATCTAAGTCTTGATCAGAGAGAAAAAAAAATTGAAAAAGACTTCCTGGCATTCATTCACTGGAAAATGAAGACATAAAGAAGCCAAATAAAGTTAACAGCTCTAAAGAGAGGCTAGAAATTGTGGCGCTCTGGAGTCCCCATCCTCACTGCCGTGCTCACTGATGCCAACGAACACTGACTAAGTTCTCACTGTGTGCAAAGTACAGTGGCAGGGGCTTTAGTTGCAAAGGTCTTGAAGGTCATGGGCTTTATACTATGCCTCCGTGTAACTCCTTAAGCTTGGCATGGGGCTTCTGAAGATAGCAGATATTCAGTAAATATGTATGAATTTTATGAATGAGACTGCAAGGGGCTGATGGTCCGATGGGGAGATTAAAACAGAGGCGACTTCCTTGAGAGCAACCCTTTATAGAGGGGCTAAGCCCTTTATACTGTACCTATTTAGCACAGTGTGTAGCATGTGACAAGTGTCAGCAAACGGCCAATTAATCAATAATGTGCAAATAATTTTGTAGAAAACATCGATTGAGCACTTATTATGCTTTAGATGCATTGCTACACTGAATTCTCACACCATGGACGCGCTGTTACTGCCCCATCTTAGAGATGACACAGCTAAGGTTTATGGAGTTTCATTAACTTGAAGAGTTACTCAGATAGTAACGTGAAGAGGTAGGATTTGAACCTAGGAAGCCTGACTGCATTTCACCCTCTTTACTATCCTACTGCACATGCAAGAAAGAGAAACGTGATTGTAAGGTGGCATATGTTAAAGGCCAGCTGAATGGCAGAGGTAATAAGTCCTCTAACTTTAGAGTAAGAAGTGGTTGGTGAGGTCTGGGCAGGAGGGACAGCTTTATGAAGAAAGGGTAAACTGAAATGGGTTTTGAAAGAAGGATAGGATAGACTCATGGACTCTGTGGATGAGGGAAAGGGTGGGATGATATGGGAGAATGGCATTGAAACATGTTAATTACCATATGTCTAATCAATCGCCAGCCCAGGATTGATGCTCGGGGCTGGTGCAAGGAGATTTCCTGGGGAGAGGGAGGAGGGAGGGGGGTTCTGGAGGGGGAGCATATGTAAACCCATGGTGATATCATGTCATTGTTTGGCAAAACTAATAAAAAAAATGATAATTCAAAAAAAAAAAAAAGAAAGAAGGATAGGGGTTTTTAAGTACTGAGGAAGCAAGAGGTTAAGAGAACAAAAAAATGGATAGAAATGCTGATTAGGTATTTGGAGGCTAGAGTTAGGATAGCATGCAAGTGTTCATATAGGATGGTAGTAGCAAACCTAACTGGAGATTTAGCAGGAACAAGAGAGCAAGGAACTTAAGAGTTTGGATTTCATTCTCTACACAGAAGGGGAGCCAGCAAAGTTTTTTTTTTTTTTTTTCATAGAGAAAGACGTGTGAAAAGCTGCTTTTTAGGAAGCTGTGCAGGATATGATAAAGGGCGAGATTTTAGGAACCACACAACCAGTTAGGTGGAGGTGAAGAAGACCTGGACTAAGGTGGCAGAAGTAGGAATGCAGAAGAAATGACAGATAAAAGAATCAGCCAACATGACTGACGGGAGGATTAAGAGAGGGATGCGTGGGTAACTATGTGACAGATACTGATAACATTACTGTCAGAGATGTGGACATTTAGGAAGGAAGGAAAGCCGGCTTTGGGAAGATGACTAAACTTCTGATCTGAAACACTTGATTCCTATAGGTTTGAGGCACTTATTAATCACACAACAAACATTTAGATGTTGTTATAAGCCAGGAACTGGGCAGGTACAAGTGACAGAAGAGTGAGCAAGAAAGATATGGTCCCTGTTTTCATAGACTAAATTAGAATTTATGAGGGAGGAGAGGCACTAAACAAGGAATTACAATAATGATGGTTGAGTTTTGGTATGATAATGATTAAATACAGAGTATTAGGACAGCACATACTAGGAGCACATATGCGGTCTAGTCTGGGACCTCCCTGAGGAAGTGACATTTAAGCACGGGTCTTGTTAGTAGTTTGGTGTTCCATTTTAAGAAAGCTTATACACCAGAGGTGCCAATCATAATACATGCTCATCAACCACCCCTTTTAGGGAAACTGCATTATTTACAGACCTGTTTCCAGGAACAGCAGGGGCCATCTTTGTGTCGCATGACCCTGTACCTCCTGTCCCCAGCTGGGTGAGCCAGGGATGGACGCTAGTGTAGCCAACTCGAAGGACCATCATCTCTGATCTGAGGCAAAGAGATGAAATTTTTTTTTCTGAAGATTTTAAATGGAAGAAACAAATAAACTGCTGGAGGACTGCAGCTGAAGTGAGAACTGGAGAGACCTAAAGACCACGCATTTGCCAAGGTTCTCGGTGAGCAGGGAGAGTAAGCTCCTTTGTCCATGAGACTCTCCAGACAAAAGTGGGTTGCCATTTCCTTCTCCAGGGGATCTTCCCGACCCAGGGCTCGAACCTGGGTCTCCTGTGTTGGTAGGGGGATTCTTTACCACGGAGCCACCTGGGAAGCCCCAAGTAAGAGGAAGAAGTTGGTCAATACGTAGTGAATAGTGGAATTAAGAGAGAGAAACGAGACTCCTCTGGGGGAAATGTCTCCTAAGAGACAATGGGCAAGAGTGGCTATTGCTCCCAGGAATATCAGTTGTCAATGACTTTCCGATCACAAGACAATGAGTACCCTCACAATCACCCCTGCCGGATTCATTTCACATTACAGCAACATTATAAAGGCTAAATAGCTTAAACTAAAATTTCAGTATAGAGTTCAGTTCTTACACATTTCCTATAAAAATCTTCTTTAGGAGACAAACTATAAATTCAGTCCAAATTAGCTGAGTGGGTCTCTATTGCTTGTAGACAAGAGGGCTTAAATTAAAACACACTATATCCCCTCATGGGTAAACTAAAAAGGAGATGCTGTATTGAGTTCAGCCACCAGGGTAAATAAATTAGTATATAGAAAAACAAATCTGTTTGCTACCTTTAAATGTCTTTAATTGTCATAATTATAGCATGCCTTTCTCAACACAGATGCATATGATATATTCTTAGGAAAATTGCCACAACTGTTGATACTTATACTCAACTGTTATATTTATATGCTGGATACCATATACATGAAATATATTTATACACACCTAACTACTGTCCTTCCATGCACGTGTGCTCGACTGCTCGGTCCTCTGTGACTCTTTGAGACCCTATAAACTGTAGCCCACCAGGCTCCTGTGTCCGTGGGATTTTCCAGGCAAGAATACTGGAGGGGCTTGTCATTTCCTCCTCCAGCGCATTGTCTAGACCCAGGGATTGAACTGTGCCTCCCGTGTCTCCTGCACTGGCGAGCAGATGCGTCTTACCATGGTGCCATCTGGGAATCCCAACTAATGTCCTTAGTAGACATCAATTATACAACTGTGCAAACAAAAGCATGTGACTTCCTTGCAATTCTACATGCATTACAGGAGCACTGAGAGGAAAATCTCCAATATAATCATTGTCTTCCCCCCCACAGCCTCCCAGTACATCACTGGGTAGAGAGATGGGATTAAGCAAGACTGCTCTTGACAACTTCATCTTCGAGTTTCACCCACTGCTGTCTTCTTACTGTGTCAGCCAATCTCTGTATTCCTCAACTGAGCTTTCCCTAGTCCCTTTCCTGGTTGAAATCCAACTATGGACAGTTGTAGTCAATCGAGTGATAGAATGGTTAGATTATCTGGACCAAACAGTTTACACAGGCTAAAAATATGAACTTTTTGACATAGTTACTATTTGGGGCTGAATAAGGTACCTGAGGGCTTTGCTGGTGGCTCAGCAGTAAAGAATCTGCCGGCAACGCAGAAGACCCGGGTTTGATCCCTGGGTCGGGAAGATGCCCTGGAGAAGGGCATGGCAACCCACTCCAGTATTCTTCCTGGAGAATCCCATGGACAGGGGAGCCTGGTGGGCTACAGTCCATAGAGTCACAAAGAGTTGGACACGACTGAAGCGACTTAGCATGCAGGCACGCAAGGTAGCCGAGCTAGTGGTGCCCTTCCAAAGGAAATCTAGAAGTTCCCTCTTGTTTTTCGTTTTCCAGTTGGGCTAAACTCAGTGAATTACTTCAGCCAAGGAGGAGATAAGAAAAGAAAAAAAAAACTTAGGAGAAAATGAGGAAAGTGATTTTAACAGGTCAGGGGAAGAAAGAAGTAGGTTGAATACACACCCGACCTCCTCCTGCTCCATGCCAAGGAGGCCGTGGGCTGGGCTGGTCAGGGAAACACTAGTCCAAGGGCATTCAAGACAACAGAGAGGGGCTGCCTCCTGCCCCACCACAGCGGAGCTTAGGCAGGGGGAAGTGGACAGGGAGGGAAAGTTCAGGTTTTGGTGACAATAAACTATGCTTAACTATAAGAACACACACAAAATAAATAGTGGGTTGTTTTCCCACTGCAATGTCAAAAGTTGCACTGGGAAATCATACCTTTTTACCCAAGTGAAAGAAATTTGTTTCTGGACACAATGTCTTCACCAGTGAAGAAATCGTTTTGAAAGAAATGAAGGAAAATTTTAAAATACTGTTTTATTTAAAACATTTAATTTTACCATAATAAGAGGAAAGCCTACCAAAGGGTTCATGAATCAAGTGTTCTGATAAATATCAGTTCAGCAAGGTAGGTGTTATATTCTCTTGGTTTCTAACATGCTTTAGAAAAAGTAACAAGGATCATAATGTGAAGATATATATACACATAATATGAATTGCACAAATAAATAAAAGCTGCAGAAATAGATATGCCAGGTGTACCCTTATGACATATATTATAAAACCTTCACAATAAAAGTAGACTGAAGGCATTATATCATTGTGAGATTTATTAATATATTTCTTAATGGACTGTTTATGTACAGAGATTTACATTATAAATTCAGATTTAGCTATACACCCAAAGAGTCAATGTAAAGTCGAAGTAATCTACCAAAAAAAAAAGCGCTAAACCTTTGTTTACCTCTTTTAGTAGTGTAGATAATAATGAATGCGTGTTAAGCAATTTTACTTTAAAGAAAACCAACTGAGTCACAGATAACAGTAATATAAAACAGGTTTATATAACTATCTGATTTCTGCATAGTGTCTATAAGCCACTATACATACCCCACACAGCAATTTACATCTACTTTGATTAATAGGGTATGTTACTAAGATATTATCTATAGTTCCCAACAAACTTGGACAACAACCAAGTTTGAAAAAACGAAAACGCTAGTAGAAGCAAGTGAAAGAGCTGAAACACTGATGGCAGAAACATAAAGATGTCAGTTCTAACTTTAAGAAAACAGAAAGCCCTTCTCAGTAGTTAAAACGTGAGCTGACAGAACAAAACCAGGGCAGGTACATGGTATCGCATATAGAAGCATTTCCCGTGTTAGCATTTATTTCACATAGAAAACTGCAGATAAATAATGATAAGAGATCACAGCACGTCTGATAGTCTGTGACGACAACTGCAGCCGCAGGAGAAGCTGCCCGCCCTGAGCCCTGGCCCACAGAGCCTTTATCGGGCTGTGTACTCTCCAAAGGCCAGGCACATAAAGGCCAGATGATAATCTACACATGAATCAACTTTCTTTGCAGCATGGGCACCAGAGACATTTCTTTCCTCTGTTACTGAGAGAAAGGCAGCCAGGTCTAAGCTTGTCTCACTAGAAATCATACAAGGGAAACAGTGATTTGCAGGAAAATGGCAGATCAGCAAAGGGAAGCTGTTCTGAATGCATGATAAAAATGGCAGCCACAAAGGACTAGATGAATATTTAGTTTGAAAACAGCGCTGACAGTCACTGTTGAGTCTTTATCCTATTCCAAACAGGTAGCATCATACAAACTGCAACAGAGATACAATCCTGATAGAAGATTACATGAGATACTTGGGTGGGTATCTTAAAAGACTTCAGTCTTCATTTGAATAAATGTAAGACTCATAGATCCTCTGCATCCAGATCTTATTCGGGGTACATGCAGTCATTTCTCACGAATGACATATGGAGGGCATATTGCCCGCTTTGATAATTAGAAATAAATCAGTCAAGAAGATTAAAAAAAAGGTTTGTTCATGAAAAGCTGGATACACATTTCATACTATGAAACCTGTAAAGGAAAAAATATGCAGACAGTGTATTTTTCTCCAACCCAAACCCCTTAGTGCTTAGGTCAACTTTTAGAAATTTGTAAAACTATCACCACGTTGCTATAGCCTTTCTTACAGGAACATGTATTGAATACTACTTGTTCTGGCTCATTTAATAGAGGAATGGAGATTTATTATTAAATCCGTGTTAATAGACCATTCTAAAGAAGATTATGTAAGCTTCTAACAAATGACAGGTACTAACTAAATCAATAAAATTCATTTTTATTCCCTTATTACCACTTCTACAGTTTTGTGCTTGCCATATTCCATCTGTTTCCTGGAATGCTTACCTTCCTACTCAACAATGCATATACCTGACTTTCTTCAAATTTGGTTCAAAGCTCTCAGTTTAGGAGGCTTTAACTTGAGGCTCCAGTCATGGTACGGTGGTTAGATATAGGAGACCATCAATAAATGCTGCTAACTACATACATGGATTACCAATGGACAATAGGCCAAAAATCTTTAAAATAAACTTTACTCATGAGCTGTAAATACAAGAACTTTGGTATAATTTGTATTTCATAAAAGGAAAGTTTGAATTTTTTGTCTTTTAGAGTCCAGAAATGTATCTGTAAACGTCACATCGCAATCCATGCTCTGGGACAATGCCCAACATGAAGTTATTGCACTGTTATATCAGTTCATGGTCATGAGCTGTATCTACAAAACTGGCAGTGAACAGGTTTTTGATATTATTTGTTTCTCTTTATCTTTTGCAACGTTAGCTTTTTAACCCTTTCAACTGCTTTCCTTTCCTCTCTTCTCCTTCTGTATTTCTCCCTTTAGGTTGAAGCTCTCCTTTGCCCTATCTCTCTTCTCAATAACCTATGCAGTTCCCTACCTTCTGATTGCTTAATACTTCTTCAAGTAAACATGAGAATTTTCCTTAAACTGAAAGCTCCTAATGGATAAGAAATATACCTACCATTTCTACATATCTAGGACCTTTTATAGGGCCTCAGGTAGCGTCAGTCATTCAGAATACTCTTGAGAACTCTTAACAAACTGTGTATAGAGAGAATGTATTCCAACATAATAAAGGCCACATACGACCAGCCCACATCTAACATCATACTCAATGGTGAAATGTTGAAACCTTTCCTTCTAAGATCACAAACAAGACAAGGCTTCTCATTCTTGCCAGTTGTAGTCAACAGAGTACTAGAAGTCCCGTTCAGAGCTATTGGGCAAGGAAAAGAAACAAAAGACATCCAACCTGGAAAGGAAGAAGCAAAACTGTCCTTATTTTCACATGATATGAAGCTATGTATGTGCATGCCGAGTCGCTTCAGTCGTGTCTGACTCTGTGTGACTCTATGGACTGTAGCCCACCAGGCTCCTCTGTCCATGGGATTCTCCAGGTCAGAGTACTGGAGTGGGGTGCCGTGCCCTCCTCAATTCCACACTCAGGGATGGAACTCGTCTCTTACATCTCCTGCATTACTACTAGCACCATCTGGGAAGCCCCTTCAAATATATTACAAACATATAATAATCAAAATAGTACAGTGTTGGGATAAAAAGAGACAGATCAGTGCAACAGAGTCCAGAAATAAACCCATGTATGTATATGGTCAATTAATTTTTGACAAAGGAGTGAAGAATGTACTATGGGGAAGATATGTTTTCAGTAATGCTGTTGGGAAAACTGGAAACCATTATGTGGATGAGACATCTCTACTTTCACGTTCACTGCAGCATTACTCACAATAGTCAAGGCAAAGGAACAACCTACGTGCCCATCAACATGGATATACATACACGATGAAATATTATTCAGCCTTAAAAGAAGGAAACTCTGTCATTTGTGACAACATGGATGAACCTGGAAGACATTATGCTGTGTGAAATAGACCAGGCAGAGAAAGACAAATATTGCGACATATCACTTATATGTTGAGTCTTAAAAAAAAATAAAGGTTGAGTTGCCAGGAGCTAGGGGATGGTGGGAGTGGGTAGAGGGAAAGGCTGGTAAAAGGGTACAAAAAAGAAAAAAGATATTCTTGAGAGATGCTAACAACTTAGGACTCTTAACAACACATTTCTGAAAGTAAAGCCATAATTTAGTTATTGATATTCATTGACTTATTGAGTCAATTTATGAGTAAATTCATAAAACACTTGCACACAAAGGTGAATATGGTTCCAAATTATGAAAGGAGTACGTCAAGGCTGTATATTGTCACCCTGCTTATTTAACTTAAATGCAGAGTACATCATGTGAAACTCCGGGCTGGATGAAGCACAAACTGGAATCAAGATTGCTGGGAGAAATAGCAATGACCTCAGATATGCAGATGACACCACTCTTATGGCAGAAAGTGAAGAGGAACTAAAGAGCTTCTTGATGAAAGTGAAAGAGGAGAGTGAAAAAGTTGGCTTAAAGCTAAACATTCAAAAAACCAAGATCATGGTATCCAGTCCCATCACTTCATGGCAAATAAATGGGGAAACAGTGGAAACAATGACAGACTTTATTTTCTTGGGCTCCAAAATCACTGCAGATGGTGACTGCAGCCATGAAACTAAAAGGCACTTGCTCCTTGGAAGAAAAGCTATGACAAACCTAGACAGCATATTAAAAAGTAGACATTACTTTGCTGACAAAGGTCCATCTAGTCAAAGCTATGTTTTTTCCAGTAGTCATGTATGGATATGAGAGGCGGACCATAGAGAAGGCTGAGTGCCGAAGAATTGATGCTTTTGAACTGTGGTGTTGGAGAAGACTCTTGAGAGTCCCTTGGACTGCAAGCAGATACATCTTAAAGGAGATCAGTCGTGAATATTCATTGGAAGGACTGATGGTGAAGCTGAAACTCCAATACTTTGGCCACCTGATGCAAAGAACTGACTCACTGGAAAAGACCCTGATGCTGGGAAAAATTGAGAGCAGGAGGAAAAGTGGACAAAAGAGAATGAGATGGTTGGATGGCATCACCGACACGGGAGACATGATTTTGAGCAAGCTCCGGGAGCTGGTGATGGACAGGAAAGCCTGGTGTGCTGCAGTCCATGGGGTCACAAAGAGTCAGACATGAGTGAGTGACTGAACTGAACTGAGACATGACAGGCTCAAATACCATTTTTGAGGACCTTAAAGAGATAAAGTTTAGATGGTAAAAGAGGAACAAAGAAAGACTACATTAGATACTCATGATTGGATACTAATTTCTTTGTATATTAGTGGCTTTTTTTATAAGTAAGTTTAATTTTGGGGGGTTGTTCTTTTTTAATAAGATAAAGTTACCCTAATTTGAAAAGTGATATAGAAATATTAATATTATGTTGAGTCAATGCTATTTTCTTTGTGGGGCATAAAGGATTATAATCTTCAAAAGCAGAGCAGATGCCTGTCCCCATTGTATAAGAATAACAAAGGAATGGGAATAGGATTTTGGTTGACAGGGCTTTTAAAATGCAACATGGTGGGGAGAAAATCAGGAACTCCCCCAAATACCAGCAGACAGCTAGACAGAAGAAAATGCAAATTTGAATCCATTTAATTCAATACATTTAAGATGTTATTTAACAGGGCTTTTTTTTTTTTTTTTGAGTATTAGGAACAGGGTACCTAAATCTATAAACCTGGGGCTGTTTCGCAACTTCATTTCACTCTGTCTTTTGTTCTCTATCATCACACTTGGTAGGGCCTGCTTCTTATCAAAGTCTTCTCTCTCAATCTTATCATTCATCGTGTTTCCTCCTTATTATTGATCATCAGGCCGTGAATGAGACAATGGATTGCTTTACTAGCGTCAATATACAACTCATCTACTCAGTCTACAGGGTCTGTCAATCTGACATGGGGGAACCTGGATGGGCCTGCAATTTGATGTTCACAAAAGCAAGCTGAAAATTACATAAAAATGTGTGTAATGTTTGAGTAATGACCTTGGATAGCACTGGTATTTTCTAAAGTATCTAAATTAAGTTGATGGGATCATAACTTTATTTTTGTTTTTAAAATTTTTTATTGAAGTACAGTTTATTTATAGTGGTGTGTTAGTTTTGGCTATACAGCAAAGTCAATCAGTATACATATATCCACTTTTTAAAACTTCTTTTCTCATATAGACCATTATGATATTGGGTAGAGTTCTCTCTGCTATATAGTAGGTCCTGATTTGTTTTTCATTTTATATGTAGTGCATGTGTCAATCCCAATCTCCCAATTTCTCCCTCCCCTCTGCTTTTCCCCCATAACCACAAATCTGTTTTCTCCACCCATGACTCTATTTCTGCTCTGGATATAAGTTCATTTGTACCATTTTTTAAGATCCCACATGTAATTCATACCATGTGACACTTGTTCTTCTGTCTGACTTCACGCAGTATGACAGTCTCTAGGTCCACCCACGTTGGTGCAAATGGGGATCACATTTTTTATGTAAACAATTTGTAGCTTTGAAGTAAAATACCAAATCTGTCCCTTCCCAATTTGGTTTTCCTTATTACTGCTGCATTCCCCATCAAATAAAAAATGAAAATAAAAACACAAATTAGTCTGCCAAAGTAGATAACCTTGTTTCTCAGAGTGGTGAGCACATGAACAATACACCAAGCACACAAATGTTACCTCTTAAAAAGGTGATAATGTTCAACAGTCGAAGGATATGGTTTTCAAACATTTGCACCACAACACTAAAATGATAAAACTGCTATCACAGAAGTGGGAAGAATCAGGTAGTATCTGGGAACATCTTTTCTTCATACTCAAGTGACAAAAGGTATAAGCGACTTTTTTTCCCCAAGTCTGACTGTGTTACTCTTTTTGCAAAGGGTTACTTAGCCACTAGGGAAAGAAATAAACTACATAAAATGGAATTCCTAAATTTGTAAGGTTAACATTAAGCTGTAGATTCTTACTAAAATGTCATTAAAACTCTTTAAAAAAGAAATCAAGGGAAAGAGAACTTGGCTTTTATTTTCTAATCTCTGAAATCTGTATTTTTTTTTGTAATCACAAACTTTTGAACTTTTTATTTTGTATTGGGTTATAACCAATTAACAAATAATGTTGTGATAGTTTCAGGTGAACAGTGATGGGACTCAGCCATCCATATACATGTATCCATTCTCCCCTAAACTCTCCTCCCATCCAGGCTGCCACAAAACATCAGCAGAGTTCCCAGTGCTATACAGTAGGTCCATGTTGGTTATCATTTTAAATACAGCAGTCTGTACATGTGAAGCCCCAATTCCCTAACTATCCCTTCCACCAATCTTCCCCCTGGCAACCGAAAGTTTGAATGAGAACCTGCTTTTAAAGTTATGTGCTTATAGTTATGTTGGGGCTACTGAAAAACTGTCTCCATCACAGTGGCAAACAGCTGATGTGAACAACTTGCATGAAATCTGCACAAGTCAGAAGTGGCTAAATTTGAGGATGTGTATAGCCTATGGACTGTAAAGACAGCTGAGCACCAAAGAATGGATTGCTTTTGAACTGTGGTGTTGGAGAAGACTCTTGAGAGTCCCTTGAACTGCAAGGAGATCCAACCAGTCCATCCTAAAGGAGGTCAGTCCTGAGTAATCATTGGAAGGACTGATGCTGAAGTTGAAACTCCAACACTTTAGCCACCTGATGCGAAGCGCTGACACATTTGAAAAGACCCTGATGCTGGGAAATATTGAAGGCGGGAGAAGGGGACGACAGAGGATGAGATGGTTGGATGGCATCACCGACTCAATGGGCATAAGTTTGAGTAAACTCTGGGAGTTGGTGATGGACAGGGACGCCTGGCGTGCTGCAGTCCATGGGGTCACAAAGAGTCGGACATGAGTGAGCGATTGAACTGAACTGAACTGAACAGCCTATGTTAGTCAATGGTGAGTTTTAAATATTCATCGAACACTGTTCGATCCTTGTCTTCTACTTGAATAACTTCTAGTTCACTTATAGTTAGAAGTCTCCTGTGCCGATGAAAGAAAAACTTTAATGTCATGCATTTACTATTTTTCTTTCTTGCCCTGTAACCCATCTCTGATCGCTAGAATGTTTTCTTCAATAAATGTTTAAAGATTAAAAGAGAGAGTATGGTCAAATGTCAACATTTTACTTGTAATTATCATTCCCAAATCTATTCTTCTCCCAGACTTCCCCATCTCAGTAAATGACTTCACCCAGATGTTCAAGCCAGAAATTGAGAAATCACCTGCCGCCCCCTCACTTGCTGGCACTCCCCCATCTAAAGGGCTCAGACATGTTGGTGGCTCCTTCCTATCCCCACCGCTGCTATTGTTCAAGCCACTGTCGTCTCCTGCCTAGGCTACTGCAGTAGCTTCCTAAGCGGTCAGCTGCTTACATTTTCACTCCCCAACTAGTCTACTTTCTCTCTGTGATCAGATACCATCACTCTCCAATTTGAGAACCTCCAGTGGCATCTCACTGTCCTCAGAGCAAAACAGAAAGCTGGTTTCTGGGTTTCAGTTCAGTTCAGTCGCTCAGTCGTGTCCGACTCTTTGCGACCCCATGAATCACAGCACACCAGGCCTCCCCGTCCATCACCAACTCCCGGAGCCCACCCAAACCCATGTCCGTTGAGTCAGTGATCCCATCCAGCCATCTCATCCTCTGGCGTCCCCTTCTCCTCCTGCCCCCAATCATTTCCAGCATCAGGGTCTTTTCCAGTGAGTCAACTCTTCGCAGCAGGTGGCCAAAGTACTGGAGTTTCAGCTTCAGCATCAGTCCTTCCAATGAACACCAGGGCTGAGCTCCTTTCGGACGGACAGGTCCCCAAACAGTGTGGCCCTCACCTTTATCTTCTCCTTGTTTTACCTGCTTCGGCATCACTTGCTTTCTTTCTGTTCCTTTCTGTTTCCTTGGTCTGTGGAGAGTAAATCTATGGGTCTTCCAGGCTGAAGTAATTTAAGTAGCCTTTTTCTGAAGGTGAAGGAGATATACTTAGCATGATTCAAGACCTGTGAGTTCCACTTGTCAATGCTCTCAATGTCATTATAAAAACAAAACAGCAGACTGTTTTAATTCCTACAAAATGAATATTTCCACAGAAACAATTTAAAGACAGTTTCATTACTTATTTGTTGTACTTAGTTATGTTTAATGCATAATGGAAGATTATAAACATGCACATTTCTAAATATGCACAAATTATAAGTTTAGAAAGGGCCAGATTTTCTCAAGAATTATACTCAGTCTTCTATTTATATATAAAATGCAATGGTGACTGAATACAATGCTGAAAAGATCCACACTACTTTCATTCACGACTCTACTATTTAAAAAAATTGTACTATATGTTTTTCTTATTTGAGGTCTTGAAAAAGTGCTTTACAAGAGGAAAGAAATTTTCTTTCTGCTTCTCACAGGAGCATCCAGAATGCCACTGTCTCAGGACTTTCACTGTGATATCCAAAATACTGACGCTGATTACACACTTGAAAATGATGAATTGTTTTTCTCATTAGTATGGGAAGCATTATAAACCCTTAAAATAAGATATTTTGCATAGACTTTATCTGACAGGACACTAGTCATTTCAAATTCTCCAGAACCTGGAAGAAGCCAAATTAGTCTAAAAAAAATGAATTCATACTGTCATTATTACTGTTATATCAATTGCTAATGGGAAATAATGGTCAATAACAATTTTACTATTAGCTTTTTAAACAACTGAAAAGTTTGGAATATAAGAATTATAATAGAGACAAAAAGCCCAACATTCAGTTTTCACTGTGTGAAGTAAGAATAAAGACAAAAATCTAAGTGTAAAAAAGTAATTTTGGATGATAAAGTAAGCTAAAGTAGAATTACAGTGTTACTTGAGAACTTGTTCTAAATGGCAAATAATAAAAGCTGAAGACTGAACTCCTTAAAGACCTTTATATATAATTAAAACCATCCCCCAAATCTGATTAGTGAAAAGTGGGAGTTACAGCTATAACTAGAAACTGAAAATACCATCAGTCTTTCGACGTTATTAAAAAATAAAGCAAAATTTGGTTTATAGAAAAGAAAATTGGATTTGTAACTGATTCTTTCCAGAGTTTTCCAGCAACTTTTCAAATAAGCTCTTAAACTCAGTAAGAGACTCAAAGCTCAGGGAGAATACCATTTTTATGAGCTGACTTTTATTTTTAGACTGATTGGTAGTAAAATAAATGATCATTTAAACTTTAAAAGCTTAGAAAAGGATCAAGGTTGAAGGCAGTGTGAAGAAAAGTAGAACTGTTGGAGATGTACTAGTGTTTATTTCCTTCAATGGAAAGAACAGGTAGGTGTGTAGGCACAGTACTAAACACTGCCTAAGGAGACAGGAGCTTTGAGGAGGAGCTGAGTGAGTCTTGCTGATGATCCGTTTACCATTCCCTGTGGGTCTGAGTTGTGTTGAGAACTATCTCCAAATCTCTAGGAGGTATTTTATTACTTCATAATCAGTTATTGGTTCTAAATTACAAATATACTTACATATGAAAAATAAAAGAGTTCCAAATCTCTTTAAGGATTTGGCTTGGGAATGACCGTGTTCAATATTTTTAAAGTCATGGACCTAAGAACAATATGAACTAAAGGGTTAACCACATTTGCACAGCAGTTTTGGAAAATGGTATGACAAATATGTGGCCTGCATCACTGATGTTCTAGTACATATAAAGCATTTATTAATAAGGGAAAGAAGACAGAAAAAGGATGACGGCTAAGGAACACTTAAAGACATTAATAACTAAAAAATTTAGTTCAGAACTAAACTGTGCTTAAATGTGAAGAAAAGAGAATTTTAAAAATCTCCTTAGTTACATGTGAACTATGATTTGCAAGTATGAGGTTGGGCATTCGCTACTATTAATCTTTAAACAATTTAGAAAAGTACAGAAAATTTCACTCAGATTTGCCTTTTTTAATCACACTGTGTGCGTGCTAAGTTGCTTCAGTTGTAACCACGCTACCAGAAGCTTAATGTGTGACTATGGACATTATTTCAGTCTTCTTCATTTCTACATGGTCTGTCAGTCATTTTAGCCATTGCAAAAACCAAACCAAACCAAACTTCATTTTATTCAGTTATACAAATACACATGAAACACAGTTGTCTCTAGATACTGAAACGGAACATTTTTCTAGTATCACCTGATAAAGGCAAGGTTTTCAAAAATGAAATTGTATCTTTCATGTTATTCTAGTGCCATTAAGCTTTTTCTACTTTACAATCTGGATTTCATGTGCAGCCAGTAGAGCCTACATTTCAAGTGTGAGGAAATTTTAAATAAAATAAAATGGAATATTTTTAAGCACTACCACTCTCTGACACTGATGGGTTTGTTTTGGGATACAGAATAGAAAACTATTTCCTCAAGAGATTTTGTGTTCAGCATGAAATATGTAAAATGTCTCATTTCCAAAAGATCTGGTGGGAGTTCATGACAGATGTGTTATTTCTTCTTCTTCTTTTTTTTCTTAGCAGCATTATTTTGTCTAATTAGCACTGATGAGTTACCCATGGCGGTATGAAGTTATTGAGAGGAAAGAAACGTAGACCAGCTTCTTTAGAGAAAAGAATAAACTGGGATAAGATGGAAGAGAGGCACTTATTTATTTTTTTGCAAGGTATTCTGCAGCAAATGCCCACAAATGGCCCACAGAGAGGTCATTTATTTATGCATCACCATGTGATCTATCGGATCACCTTTAGTCTCAAACAGAGAAAGCCTTGGTACAAAGCAAAGCATTCTCCAGGTGTTAGTTTAGGCTTGTCATTATTCCTATTTATAGACTCTGTCTAGTAAAAGAAGACAAATTACTGGAAGTGGGGGTAAATGTGATTAAATGAGTCTTCCGAAGATAAGAGAGTACATGGACAAGGGTCATTAACACAAGTGACCTCTCTCTGCCTAGACCATATTTTTATTTTGTTGATTTGGAAAAACAAACAAACAAACAAACAAAAACCCAACAGCCCTACAAATCGAGAAGAGAAGAATTTCTACTATGTATATCTAGAGAGAAACAGATCTCTTTTATCCTAATAAGCATTTTCATGCTTTTGCAGTATTTTAATAACATACTGCTGGTGCCAAAATACTCTCAGAATACACTAGAACAATATTGGAGAAATTTTTCCTCCCAGGGAGACTGATCACAAACACTGAAGAAATGGAGTTAGAATCAGACTAGATATGAGGCCCAGCATGTAAATTAGCGGATACCAAGATCATCTGAATCAAATGAAAAGTTTACATTTGTAAAGTTTCAATTAAAATATCTACACTCTTCCTTCCACCTGATCGTAGCCCCATATGGCAAGGTCAGCCCTTCAGTGAACAAACAGCTCAGTCGCCTCCAGCGTGGCTGTTATCTTCCTCAACAAGGGGAGACATTTGGCACAGCCTAAAGCTGGGGCATGAACCCTGGCTAAGCTTAAGACATTTATCTGACAGCATCAGCTGACACTCCACAAACACATTTGCTCTCCATGACCTCAGAGCATTCGCGATTAATCAAAAATGTATCTTGAATCTTGAGAACAAGCTACAACCAGGCACACACAAAAAAAGAATATGCTCTCGATCTCGCTTATCGACTCAAGAGGTATATTGAATTTAGAAATAGCAAATAGAATAAAGTGATCAATATGTTCTCACTTATCCATGGAAGACCAAACTTTACCCCTCAAGCCAAAGACATTGATCATGTAAATGCTTCAGAACTGCTTTCCAAACTAAAGAATGCAAAAGGTACATGGCTTATGAGGGGGTGGGGAAGGAGGCCTACCAAAGAAGGAGCTTTTGCTTTAACTTAAAAAAAAAAAATCTATAGCTTAGGGACATAACGGGTATGTCTGTACTGTGCTATACTTTTAGAAAACCTGTGTGTTCCACTTAAAACCTTTTTTTGGTAACATGTTGCCAAATGTTCTTAATAAAACATCTTATAAAAGAGACTTTAAAACTTAATGAAGGAACATTATTCGTGCAGAGAAAACTCCCTGCCTCAATTTAAATGAGACATAGTTATAACATATCCCCTATGTACTGTTTATAATTTATAATGTATAATTTATGTCTCTTGGTTCAAACTCACTATTTTCTGCAGTCATCTGCTAAGTAATAAGATTAGCATGCGAATATTGTAATATTCTGCTTCCCAACACAGAATAATTTAGTATATTTTAATTTTCTTTCGTACTTTCACTTTCTAATAACAATACTGAACTCTAATTAAAGTAATAGGAAACAGAAGCATAAGCTCCACCCTTGATGATCTGAAAATAATTATTATTAAAAAAAAATCTACAATTGAAATTATTAAGTCCCCTTCTCGCCTGGTTACCCACTGGTTAGGTTACTGTTGTTCATGATCCTACGGCAGATCGTTCCACTAAAGAAAAACTACTCGTCCTGGTCCCTGTTGGCATGGCAAACAAACTTTCATAGCATGTGCTCACTCTATAAAATGGCGGTACTAATTAGAAGAGATAAACTCATGCTGAGACATGATATGAATCGGCTTTATGCATCTACTAAGCTCACAGCAGTGCTAGATTTATACCGTTGTTGCTTTAAACTAACACCACACAGAAGACTCAACTTCTAAATCTGTATGATAAGAAAGCAAAAGTGATTGAGCTGAAAAAAAAAACAACAGAGCCTCAGCCCCTCATTTTCGGTTTCGCTTCTCAAATGTTTCTTGTGCACTAGAGGATGCCCAGCACTTCTTCCCCATATGTTTACCTAACTTGAATTCTTCAAACACGAATTGCAAGTACCAGATAGCACAGCTGTATGTTTTGACATCCGTGGTGAAAATGAGCAGAAAATCTAACTGTTCCATATCAAGAAGTATTTTTACTAGTGCTAATGTGCCTTAAATACCTTGTTCCACAGATGAGTGGCCTGGCACCTGCTGCATGAGAAATAGCCAATTACTGCTCAGTGTCTCTAATTTTCTGATTCAATTAGCATGCTTCAGAGCTTCCCAGTTTAATTGCAAACTACTTCACAGTTAGCTCTCTGATTAATCATTGCCCATCTGCAAGCCATCGGAAAACTTAGTGGAACAAATTTGTGTACTTTGGAATGCTGGGAGCTTAGCAAATCAAACTTGTTTTGGTATATAAAGCTTTAATTTTGTTTGCCCTTTTCAGCTGCACTTGTAAGAAGCTCTGTACTGATTAAACAGGAAGTCCGGACAATAATATGCTACATTATGCATATAATTACTGTAAATACAACCGAGATTGTAGAAACATCATTTAAGGTTAGGCACTAACATGAATGGAGAAGGAGGTCAAGAAAACACATTTGGAATCAATTTCTTTCCATTATGACCAAATGTAAGTATCAAGGGGGAAAAAAAAAAAGCTTATGTGACCCACAGTGATGTCATTACAGCACCTGTTCCCCTGAAGGCATTTTAAATTCTGGCTTTTCATGTATTCATAAAATCTTTCTTGTTATTTAATTAGTAGAGTACTAAGTTTTATAAGCTCTGTTTACCAAACATATATTAGGGATTTTAAAGCAGACTGGCACCGCATTGTTTATGCTTCATTTTCCCAGCTTTCTTGCTGGTCTGCCGATCGGATGAATGGTAATGTCAGGAAACAAAACTGTTTTAATCGAGCTTCGGTTGGAGTGCAGATTATATCTGAATCACAATTTCTTTATTTTTGAACAATGAAACAGGAATTGCATATTTTGTTCACTCCCATGAACAAACACCACAGAGGGGATTTTTGCATTGAATGAGGAAGGAGGCTCTAAGAAATTCTCTCTGAGGCCCATTCCAACACTCAGTCTCTCTGGTTCGTATTCTACAGAATTTGGAATTACTATATATGATTTTTTCAAAGCTTCTAAATTCATGTACTATGTAAGAGCTTTAATTTCAAATTGGAAATTGTCAACTCAGGAGGGCAGGGGCTGTTGAATGCTGCTCAGCACTGTATCTCCCTCAAGGAGGGCCTGCACAGTCTTGGGGCTCAATTAACATTTTGGATGAAGGAAGTGGAAGCAGTATGGGTTCTGAATTTCCCATGTCATGTCACAGGGCCAGGTTGGACAGCGTGTTCTCCTCCATAACCTCAACAGGATGCAGTCATGTTATCTATAAAGACGTTGACAAATATCTAATCCTGTAAATACTTGGTTGAAAGAATAATATAGAGAGAAGAGTGCTTTGCTAATTATGATGCCCTGTAATGGTCTGTTATTAGCAACAAACAGCCAAAAAAAAAGGCTGAATTTTCCTGTCTTTTATGAAGATGCTTCACATATTATGGGAATGTCTAAAAGCTGAAAGTTAAAACCCCAATGACAGCCCTAAAAATAACATTAAAGTTGGAAACGTGGTTTCTGGAAATTGCATGATGAAAAGAAAATTTTATCGATAAAACTTTTTTATCGATAGTCAAGAGGTAATCAGTGTGGAGTGACTTTCTGACTCTCTTAACAGTAGGCACGTGTGAGGCCAAGATTCCATGAGAGCTCTAGTGGTCCCTATTCTGTTTCTGTTAAGGGCTGTAAAACTCAAGTGGGCTGACTTCAAGCTTCTCTGAACTTCAATGCAGGCAGCCAATGTAAGAAATGCTGAGAAGGCATAATCTGATCATAGCAGCTCAGGCAAGTGAGCAGGCAGGCTGCCACATTCTGCTGCCCACGAGCAGGGAAGCACGGCTGGAATCCCCACTAAGATCAAATTACAAAATAATCAAGCTTTGTGGCCAGGCGGGCACGAGAGGCTATTGTGAGGTCATGACATAAATCAGGGACTAGCCTGGGCAAAACCGTGCAGTCAAAACAACACTTTCTATACCACATTTACAGTGTGGTTTGCTAGGGAAAATAAATTGTTAATGATGCTCAGTTTTTTTTTAAACTCAGGAAAGGGCAAATGGTTCTCCCCACACAAGCTCCCACCAATTGAGCCTTATGCGTAGAGATAAGCAATTAAACCTCACACATTGAAGAAAAACAATGAGCTGTCCAAAATGGAATTTGGCCAAGGAGAGAGCACACTGGGCCTTGCTCCCTGTCCTGGGGTTTTCAGTCCTACCTCTACCTAATACCCACTGTGTAGCCGAATGTCTGTGTGTATCAGAGTAATGATGGAACAACTGAGTGGATAATGAATGAAAATGATCGCAAGGCACACTGAAAGCGCTTAAAGGACCCAAGTATGATTTGAGAAGGTGGCATATCTTGGGCCAAGAGAGTCATTTCCGGAAATAATCCCATTATGCAAAAAGAGCAGACTATTCTTTGGGAAGCTGGCTGATATAGATGGCTCTAATGTGGCACCAAACCCAGACGGTGATACTCTATAGAGAAGTGTTAAGGTTTGTTTGGTCCCCAAAGCTGAGTCGGCTACAGGAATTATATTTTATTTCCTGAGAAGTTCCAACATGATTGTCTGTGCTACACTAAATATAAAAGAAAATGAAATTATAGAATGTAATTAGCCTCTCGATAGAAGAAAAATGTCAAAATCGGGTGGAGATTTCAGAGACAAGAGCAGGACTCCTAGGGGATGCCTGTTTGGCAGACTTCTGCTGGGATGACCTTAATCAAGGTGGATGGAGCAACTACTACAAGGACAACAAACAAGCGAGCAAAAATCTATATGCAATATAGCCAAGGCTCCTTGGTAAACAACAGAAGGGGTGTATCAAGAGATCGGGGGCATTATCACTTTGTGAGAACTTCCAATAGGGGCTTCCGAGAAACACCTGGAGGTGGTTCAGTGTGAACTGAGAGCCGTGGGCTGGCTCTTCATTTGCATCTCTGATATGCTGATAATTATCATCAATAATTTCTTTCTTAGACATAGAAGCAATATACCTATTTGCACACTACACACTCAAAGTGCTTTTAACTTTTGAAGGGAAAAATACAAGTGATTATAAAGTTCACATGAATTTTTAAGAAATGAAAATAAAGGCAAAAAGTAGTTGCTTTTAGATAGGAAATCTTTTAAGAGATATGAAATTTAACATCTACTGTACTTTAAGCCTATATATTATTGATAATTTAAAATTATAATTAGTGTTCCTGGGACCGAATGCTACACTGAAACTAAATATGCACATATGTATGAGATGTGAGATGCTGCTGCAGGAGAGAAATACCCTATTTTTAAAGCAAAAAAAAAAAAAATCCTACTGAAGTCTATCCTTTCATTTATATGTCTCATGTAAATTACACATAATTTTAAATCTTCAACACGTTGAAAATGGCCAGGTCTCATGGTACTTCTCTTTTATTATCTCCCATTTTTACTTGGCCATGGTAATGGAGACTTTCTAGAGAACATTAGGGATAAAAAAAATAGATACTTTGAATTGATCCAAGAAATGACCACTAGAAAAAATTAATTTTTATTTGTTTAAATCTGGTAAAAAAAATATACATAATAATTTTTCTACTCTAAAGGCATTTTCTTATGCAGTAACACCACAAAAATAGCTTAAGTTTAAAATAGTGGATTTCCCATATGGTTAGTCCACAGCAAGATAAAGTTGTAAATGAGGGGACTATGTGAAGAAAACATAAAAAAGCCTTAAGGGCACATACAAAAAATGTGATTTTTGTATGATTTACATACACAATTTTATTCCCCAAAATTCAAAGAGAAAAGCTTAATATGTCATAATTTAAACTGTATTCTTCAAGTATTCCTGATTACGTATTTAACTCTAAGATGCAAAACTCAATTTAGAGCATAATGTGGGAGAGGAGTTAGTAAGAATCTAACCTTTTGCATTTCTTGACTTTTTTGGGCTTGTGGTAATGCTGTATTTATAGAGATTCTACACTTTCAAATTTAAGTCTTGAAATGTCAGAAAAATCCCAAAGCTGAGATCTCACAGAAGGTGATTTTTAACAGTCCTTAAAAGTAAAGACTTTATGATCTTCTGACAACTGGAGCTTTCACATTTTAAGATTTAAAATTTTCAGTCCTAATATTACATAAGCACACACATTGGTACGCTATTAAAGATTTCATCATCTCTCGATAAACCTGGAAAGAAGTGGAAAATAAGAAAATATAGAAAGAAAGTTGTGAAGTTCAGGAATAATATAGAATCAAAGATATAAAGACTATTTAAAAAGTCTTTTGTATTTAGACCCGGTCCCTTATAAGAATGTATTTCCAATGTAAAAGGAATCACAAAATCCAGTTAATTTCTGATTGTTTATAGTAATTAGATGTAGATCTAATACTTTGGTGCTTGGATATAGAAGGACATAGAAACCAAGAGAGGTTGAATAACTTGATCAAGATTATACTGCTAGCTAGTTGTAGACATATCTTGAATTTACCAGGTCTTTTGTCTTCAGGTTTCTTTATCACTCCCATAGCTAAAATTTTATACATAATTCTTGGAATTCACTTACTATCAATGTATCCTACTACCATCAGTATGATCATGGAAAAGTCACACCCTCTAGTTTTCTCATCACTTTCAACTAAGCAAACATTTTCCCACTACCTACTATGAGCCAGATGTAGATATTACAAAGATAAGACATGGGTTAGTCTTATGGTTTAGTGAAGGAGAGAGGACTGGTAAACAAGTATCATTAAAGGCAGTACTTAATTTGACTAGAAAGTCATTAAGTCCAAGGTGCCATTTGGTTTCTGGTCAGTAAGACTGAACTACATGATGTCTAAGTCCTTTTCTAAAACAATTTGAATTTCAATTTTCCCCCTCTATTCTTATTTCTTTGATGGACTTCTTAATAAGTAAGTAATTGATAAGACCAAAATTTCTAAATATTGAAAGTGATTTCAATGAAACACAGTGATATGTTTATGAACAGATATGCAATGAACAAAGCCTTTTATGTGCAAATACGTTTGTGAAATTATGGGTTTCTTTGGCATAGGCCTTTAATGTGTAAATGTTCATTGTAACTCCAAGAGGAAAATTTAATATGCAATGTTTCCTTTTTTCATTAAAAAAAAATGCCCCCCAGAAGGGCTTTTGTTACTATCTCTATATCTCAGGATTAGTATTCTAAGAAGCATAGTTTGAGTAACACTAGTCCCAACTCAACCCATCCTACACACGCACTGGCTAGTTAATCCTCCTAAAACGCTGCTTTATTGTAAGTCTCTGTTCATAATCTGTTCATAACCTTTCAGTGATTCTCTGTGGCATATAAACTGAAGTTCATACCCCTCGGCTCCCCTAGCTGTTGCCTGTACATTCCTTTTCACTTAATTTCTCATAATTTCCTTAAATTTCCAGACTCCAGCCAAAATGTCACTGAATTTACCGAGCTCTTTCTGTCTGGGATCCCACTACTTTCCTTTGTCTAGATAGCTTTCCCTGTTCATAAAATTACTGATGACTTCTCTGATAAAAATCATTCAGCCCCTGTCGTCTCAATAAAGGAACACATTGGGCAACTTCTGACCTTCTTACCTGAACCGTTTTCTACAAAACTGCTATGATCTTCTCTTTTTAGTGGCAGTTCTCTTTTCGGTGTATATTTCACACCTTTTTTGGCTAACGCAGTGTAAGCTCCCTGCGGTCAGGCACAGGCTCTTGCCTGCCACAGTTCAGTACCTTCTCTTGTACCGAGTATGATTTTAAGGGATGGGAATGGCGAGACTGTGAGTGACAAAGTAAAAACCACAGAAAAGAGAAGCATGTAAACCAGGAGCCTAATCCACCTGCCAGTGCAGGAGACGTGGGTTCGATCCCTGGGTCGGGAAGATCCCCTGGAGAAGGGCAAGGCAACCCACTCCAGTACTCTCGCCTGGAGAACCCCATGGACAGACGAGCCTGGCGTGCTGCAGTCCATGTGGTTGCACAGAGTGGAACATGATGGAACATGTGAGCATGCAAATGTTCACTTATAAACTACATACATAGTGGTTTACATTAACCACATTTCCCAAATGTCAAATGGTGACTGCTCAGGCAAGAGTTTTCAACCTCGATTGTTGACATATCCTAAATGTATAATGTAATTGAGGCATTTAATACTGAAACTCTATATTCACTGTTTTCTTAAATACTCTAGAGTAGTTTCAGCTCACTATACATAAAAGAAGAGTTTTAGTTCCAAAAGAGATTTCTATCCCAATGAAGAAATTTTAAATAAGCAGGAGGGTGTTTCAGTAACAAATATTTTAAAAGGTCATCTATTATAATTAATAAAATGCTTTAGTGAAACTGCAAAATTAACAGTCTCTTAATTTTAGACTGTGGTATACTTTTTTTTGAACATTCTTCACCATCAATTTTGTCTTGCCAATTAAAAAATGAATGTTGCCCAGTAATATTTATCACTGCAACTGTAAATTATTCTGAAACCTGGATAACATTTAACTTCAGGTAACACAAGGCCTTAGTGAATTTCCACTTTCTGAAAAGTTCTTATTTTTAGATATAAAAATTCTCCTCTTTTAGCAACTGAAAGAAATAGTTTTTGAATGTTTTGATTTAGAATAAAGGGCTTTTTTAAAAGTATATTATTTTTAACCACAGATGAAAATAAACTTAAAGTATAAAAATAACATCACCCTTCCTGAATATCTGAATAGACAGTATTTATTTTTTTATACATTGCATTATATTCAATAGTAATTCTGATAAATGTAATTAGGTAGTTATGTCTATTACTTTAATATGTATAAATTTTCTTCCTTTTTTTAAACCATTATTAGAGGCTTTGAAAGGTACAAGTCATGACGGCAATGATCCTGTTGGTCTCTTCACCACTGTGCCTTGGGGTCTAGGGCTGTACTTGGCACATAGAGATACTTGGTAAGTACCTGTTAAATAAATCAATTGCTAGAATACATGCTCCATGAGAAAAGGAATATATTTGATAGATTGCTAGTTAAAAATCTGGCCCCTGAATTCATACTTGTAGTGTTTGAATTTTGATTGCATTATTTCTTAGCTGTGAGACCTCTCCAAACTTAGTCCTTCACCTGCAAAATGCAGCAGTAATAGAATTTGCCTCATACAGTTATTGTGAGGGTTAATCCACATAAATGCTGTGCATGAGGAGCACCCAATACATTAACTGCTGTTATCATCATAACACCGACATTATCTTCTTTATTTGTCTCATCTGCCATTATCTCCTGTTCCAAACATGTAGCACGTGCTCAGTGAATTTATGTTAAGTGAGGAACGAATCAGTGAAGTGCAGCTGTATCTGCAAACTTAAGTGAGTCTGTCTCCCCTCAGCGCACTTCTAGGCAAGGTTCGGACAAATAGCAAAAAAAAAAAGAAGACTCTGAAAGTGTCACTAAATTACTCTTATTTGAACCTGCTGCTTGGAGATCTAGCCATAAATTCCTAGTCAATCTCTAGTCCTTCAGGGAACAGATGTTCTTTCTATTTCCTTTTTGAATTTCTGGTAGTGCCTAGCACAGAGGTTTGTATCATTGCTACTAAAAAAATCTCATTTAGCAACCAAGTCATATAAGGTAAAATGTGAAAACAAATGAACATAGATTACAGAATAGGTAAATGTTAGAATTCTCATAATATTTAACATTATCTTATATCCAGTTTGCAGCATTTGTATTTCTTGAAATGTTGCTACACATTGGAAGTGCCATAGTGAGAATCATTACTTCTATACTTTCTAACTTAAAACGCAGTAAAAATCATGTAAATAGTAACTAAAGAGTTATATTTCTGTGAACTGCCTCATTGTGAGTGGACAACAAAAGTAAGTCTCAAGTTGCGTGGCTTTGAGATACTTATTTTGTCACTGGCTTAAATAATTTTAGATCTTATATTCATCATATCTCTCATCAGAAATGTTTTGCATTAAATAGTACTGGTAAGTTTTCTAATTTGTTTTGAGCTTCTCTATGGAAAGATGCTCTCAGGCTATAGAGCAGCATTGTTATTTAAGGTTTATAGTTATTTTTATTTAACTTACAAAAATGAACATGAACTTTAGTAGTAGACAGTTTAATTACTTTTTATTAAGACAAGATGAATAGTGAATAATTATTTTAACTGGGTGAAAGAAGAAGGGATGAAGACTCAGACAAGAGTTAATCTTAAATTCCTCTTTTTACTGTGTCCATTCTTTGTGTAATTCTTTTGCTTTCACTGTATTTTTCAGGTTGAAAATAAAAAAAAAAAAAACCCATAAAATATCCATAAACTCTGATCTTCTTTATCACACCATCTCCCATAAATGTCCTGAAAAAAGAACTGCAGGTCCTAAAAGCTAAAGCCAGTGGCTCTCTGATCATACTAACCAGGGGTGCTTGTTAAAAAGGCAGAATCCTGGGACACACCCAGGATTTACTTCTGGTCTCTTGGGGTGTGGCTCAGAGTCAGAGAGAAAATGTGTCAAGGTAAAGGAAAGAAAGCTGACCCACATTTGTCCTTCTTTCTGAAGTCTAAAAACCTTGTTTCTTTGCCTATTTTTACTTTTTCTGGACTTGAATACAGGCTTCAAATTGCTTCTAGTCATTAGAAGTCTTACCGTCACAGACTACGCTAGACCAAACTGCTTTTCCATACTGCTCAGGTACAACATTCTCCCAGATATCTGATCACATAATTTAGGCCTGTGAATTTTCCTCTTCTTTTCCTTATCATCACGCCCAGCAGAAACAGGTCAGAAGTGGAGATAGCTGGTAGACAGCAAAAAGTTTTCTAAAAACAGATGAAAAATTTTGCCCTAAGAAACTTCTCCCCTCGGGCTTGCACTGGCTAATGGCGTCACTGACCAGCCACAGTGGACAGGCAGGAAGCACTCATCTCTCTTTCACAGCCTTCCCACTTAAAGTAGCAAGTTGTAGTCTTTGCTGCCTAGCAGTGTACTCCTTCCTCTCCCATCTCCATGATAAGCACTTCAATTTTCATCATAACCTCCCTGAATAGACTCCTCACCGGTCTCGTTTAATCTCTTCTCCTTCAGTCTATCCTCACGTCACCACCATCAATCTGATCATGCTAGTCCTAAACTTACAAAATTCTGAGGGGTCCCCACTATCCCTAGAGGAAAAGTCTAAGCTACTCCTTAGCAGAATCCCCTGTATCTTATAGATTTTATTTACCATAATGCCTCATCTCAGGGGTGCCTGTGCTCAGCCATATTAAATTTCTGCCATTCCTTGAAACCCTCACATGAGTCTATATTCCGTACTTGGGCATAAGATCTTATTTTTCTTTGCAGAATGCCCTGTTTTTCTCTAGTCATTATTTCTGGAAACAGTTAATATTTTACTTCTTGTGAAAATCCTCCCTAAACAGTCAGGCTAAGCCCGTGACTTCCTACTGTGCATTCATAGCACTTCACGTATTTTTTGAGTTTAACACATCACATTGCTTTTAATGATTTATTTACATGCTGTTGGAGAGACGGCGAACCACTCATGAAAACCTTGGCTAAAGCAATTGAAACAAAGCACGTGGATACCCAACGCTACATTTTCCAGCCTTGCTTGTCAGGTGTGGCCATATAACTCCTTCCTTTCCAATGTAACAAGTGTGGAACTGATTTATGTCACTTCTGGCCAATGCCTTAAGGCACTGGGTGTGACTCCTCTGTGTTCTTATTTCCCCCTCTCCTGTGGTCTAGAATGCTGATGAACCTGCAACCCAGATGTGGCCATGCAGATGACACGGTCAAGAAATAGGACAGAAAGAACCTGGTCTCTGAACCTGGCTGTGTGGGGTTGGAGCCATCTGCTCATCTGGAATGTCTACCTTGGACTGTTCTATGTGAGAGAAAGGAACTTCTCTCTGCTCTATATATCTGGGGTCTTTTTCTTAGAGCTGCTTAGCTTTACCTAACTAATACAGGCATTTTTCATCTTTTGGCTTGTTTGTCCCTTAAAAGTAGAAACTGGCTTATGCTCCTTTGTGTCTCCTGGTGACAAGCAAACAGTACTTACATTAATGCTAGCTGGATACACCTTGAAGATAAAATGGTACTGTGCCTATGCTCAGTCTGGTGGAAGGACCAGCATCAGAGAGAGAAGAAGAGACGATACCACACAAGAAATATTTCATATGTACCAGGTCTGGATGTCTTTGGAGATGTTTAGGTCTAGTGATAAAGGACCTGAGGATGCTTAAAGAAATGGAGCCAGGAAAAGAGATCTAGAATCTGAGATCAGGAGATAAGGAAAGACTGGTAAGTTCTCCCAAGAGGAAGGGAGAGGACCATCAGGTCCACAAGCAGCAGAAATATTTTCCAGTAATACCGTAACTACTGGGTACTGGTCTATTTCCCCTGGTCATCCTGCTATGTTGTTTAAATGTGCATAGTAAATAGCCAGCTCCCCAAGACAGGTACTTCCTCTTCACCTCATCCATCCTTACCATGAACTGTGTGATGTCCTCCTCGTACAGCCCCTTCTCCCTGAAGGTGAGCTGGCCTCTTTGAACACAGAATACGGTAGAAGAGATGCTGCCTGACTCTTGCGGCTAGGTCATAAGTTTTGCAGCTACTGTCTGGGACTCTTAGAGTACTTACTTGCTCTTTGAATGCTCCCTCTTGGAACCCAGTACACGCTCCAGGAAGCCCAAGATACATGGAGAGGTCACGAGGAGTGCTCTGGTAGATAGCCCTGGCTGAATCCCCAGCCAAGAGCTAGCATTAACTGCCAGTCTTGTGAATGAACTACTTTGGGGGTCCAGTTTGGGGAATTCCAGTGAGACTCTGACTCCAACCATATGAGAGATCCCAGGCAAGAACCTTCCAGCTGAGCTCAGTCAACCCACGGTACCATGACAGATAATAACAGGCTGTTGTTTTAGGCCAAACATTTTTAGATGGTTTATTACACAGAAACAGATAACCAGAACACTAAAACCAATACAAACCCCAGCCCTGCGTAATGTTTTGAAAACATTATGAGCATTACTTGGAAGTGATTTGGGCTACTAAAGAACAGTGCCTCCCCAAAACCAATGTAGCAGCTTTATTTTTTTCCTGACCTTGTTTTTTTTTTTTTCCTCTAAATTTCAAAATCATCATAAAAATATTTGAGAAGGCTATTCAAAAGCCTATCTACCTTCAATGTCTTTACTTCTTGAGTGGAAAAAGACACAAAACTACTGTGGAAACAACAAATGGACTAAATTATACTTAACCTCCTAAGAAAGACAAATTGGAATGGAACACGGAGTCAAAAGTGCAGCCCTATCAGAATGCACTTCTGATTTTATAGTAATGTACTGATTGCAACTGGCAGCACTTATTAATAAATGGACATAGTTGGAATGGAGTCACTGTGGTATCCAATGAGAAGAAACTGTCAAGACCCAGTCTGGTATCTACCCCATACACCCCCCATCAAAATCAGGTAACCCTTGTTGAACCATCTCTCAACCTCTGTACTACAGCTCTGGGATAACTGCCTTTACAAAATCAATCCTAAAGGCTTGGTCATCTTGGAAGACGGCAAGATTATCTGAATCCTGAAACAAAATATATAAAGTTTGAATGCAAGAAGTTTCACTTCAAGTCTCAATTTCCATGCTTCCTTCTCTGTCCACCTCTCAAACACCCAGTGTCTCAAAGCTCTCCTTAGTCTATTGCTGCACTGTCTTGACTTGTAGGCATTCCTATGTATGAAATCTTTCCTGAATCTTCACGAAAACTTCCTTGTCTCCCATTTGTTCAGTGATTTCACTAAATAGCTGATCGACCTGTTTGAAGAAAAAACTCAAGATGCCTCTCACGGCCAAGTCATATGTATTCTATTCCTGTATTTGGATCCTTTTCCCTCTCACCACTGGCATTTAGAGTTTTTGCAGGGACTACAATAATGACCTTTAAACTGCACTTTTCCCTACTTGTGGACCTTGCTTCTCAATATATTTCTCATAGTTGCTAGAGCAATCTTTCTGAAGTATAGCTTTGACAGTTCACTTCCTTAATTAAACTTAAAACACCTTTGCTTCCTAAAGGTTTAAAGAAAAGAATGCAAACCCCCCTTAGTCGATCATTTAATATTCTCTGTCCTCTCATTCCCAATTAATTTATAACTTTATTTTCTTTATTCCCCATTCACATTCATGATGCATCTTACCAAACTCCCTCCTTGCTACTGTCAATGCTTATATAACATATTCTACTTTCTAGCTCTTGCTGATAATCCTAGCTTAAATATTCTTTTTCCCTTTTATGAATCTCCAAATCCTATCTTTCCAGCTTCAGCTTATTGGACTTCCCTTTCTCAACCCCTAAATATCTTGTTGGTTCTTATAAGTAGATAGAATTACACCTTCTTCCATATTTCTCTATTATTTAAATCAATACTGGCCTTGTTCTTATTCCTTTCTCCTTGAATTACTAAATTATCAATTTTTATTTCTTTCCTACTTTCCTTTATTCTATGAAGAGCAGAATATTCTGCACATGTAGTAAATGCTCAGTAATTACTGTTGCATGTGTGGGGATGTTATGATTTTAATAGGTTACTCATTGTAGATATTATTTAAGTTTACTACTGGTCATAGAGAGACTAATATGAGGAATGCAGTGGTGAGATAAAGGAGAGACTTTTTTTTTGTGCGTGGGGAAAAAAAATGAATCTAGTATGCACCTACCATGAGATAACTCTCATGTTCTTTTTTCTCATTTAAAAAGCAAGTTTGGTTAGCTCCTCCTGTCACGTTGAGAAAAAGGATAACCTGTATATTTTCACATTTATTTCTTCTTCATCTTTATACTCATTCTCTCTTCAAATCTTATACTATGAGATGGCTCCATCTCATCTGTCCTAATTACTGGTTCTCACATCTGTTTGCTTTTCCCTTTGGGTTTTGAGACTTTGTGTGTATTTCTTGCCTTGATGAACACTTGAGAGTTACCTTGCTTTGGTGTAGGCACTGGTCTCCCTCAGCCATCCAAGTAACCACTTATCCTTTTAAAATCTTTTATTTAAAAGTTTCCTTCATATTAACACAACCTTACTTAAATTGTTTTATGACACCATCATTGTTTAAGTAGCTAAATACTCCTACACATAAGGAGCTGAATGAAAATCTCACCTCGTGTGCCACACAGAGCCTTCATGTTTTTTAGTAAATGCCTTTCCACGTCCCACAGAATTAGGGATGGAAAGTGGCAGAGGCAGGCTCGTACTCAGGCAGTATGGCTCCAGGGTCTGTGCTCTTAACCATCTTACCTACAACCTGGGCAGCATGCCTGTGTAATAACTTGTTAACAAACAAAGGTCTCTGAGTGTGTTCTAGCTGTTTATATGTGAGGCTTGGTATGGACTATCTGAACAGTTTGATTCTAGAATGAGTTTTTATTAGCATGACCTAGAGTGCAGAGAGTTGGTTTTGTCTAAAAATTAAAATCAAATAATTTTGCTTAGACTGTGGTATGAGCTTGTGACATTGGTATTCACGGGCCCGATAACATAAAAAGTTTGCACCACAAGTCTTAGAATCCTCTCTCCCTGTTTTCTGACAATTCTCCATAAATACAGAACCATCTCTTTTAACTTGAGTGCTCCTGAGTGCAACAGATTTTGTTCAATGTCCTGGGTCCATAAATTCATTAAAATAAAAATGTGTCCTGCTTTTAGATACTACCTTCACAGACAGAAGTTGGCTTGGATCTTGCTTAGAGTTGGTAAAAACATTAGGGATGTTCTGGACCAAATCACAGATTATGCGACTTCCTCCAGGCTACCAGAGTTGTCAGACTCAGATAACCATCGTGAGTAGAAACTGCACTGCTGACCTAGATAAAACATCCATGAGCGCAGAGCAAAGGTTTATGTGGGTGTAGGGTGGGCTGTGGAGACTTGCAGAACTATGTATTTGCTCGGCTGGAATTCTAAGAGCTGATGATTTCCCATTTTCATCATGCACCATTCCTTGACTAGTTAGACAACTGGAAATTCTAACTGGGGACTGCACAAATTCTATCTGTTGAAGAAATAATATTCTCTGACAATGATAAGTGACACAAATTCCAGTTGGGGTTCTTAGAAAGACATAAACCATAGGAAGAGCTGCTGTATATGGAAATGTGGAAAAGGCAGGTAAGGGAATTAGAATCCTATCATTTTTAACACCACGGATATTTTTCTAATAATATCTATAGCAGAAAGTCACTGAGTGATTTAGCAAAAACTGTATGAATATTTATAGAGCTCACATGCAAACATCATTGCTGTACAACTTGGTTATTTTCATGTATGCACAATGCTTCCCCGATAGCTCAGTTGGTAAAGAACCCGCCTGCAATGCAGGAGGCCCTGGTTCAATTCCTGGGTCGGGAAGATCTGCTGGAGAAGGGATAGGTTACCCACTTCAGTTCTCTTGGGCTTCCCTTGTGGCTCAGCTGGTGAAGAACTGGTCTGCAGTGTGGGAGACCTGGGTTTGATCCCCGGGTTGGGAAGATCCCCTGGAGAAGGGAAAGGCTACCCACTCCAGTATTCTGCCCTGGAGAATACAGTATTGTATAGTCCACTACTGTATAGTCCATGGGGTCACAAAGAGTTGGATATGACTGAGAGCCTTTTACTTTCACTTTCAAGCACACAACACTAGATAAGGGTGCAGTTTCCTGTCTCGTAAGTCATTCTGAAGGCTGGATCCATCAAACGGGATATCCAAACAGCTTAACGAACGGAGGAGACACGCAAGGCTTGAGAAAAGTCACATTAAGGTGTAAATTTCAAAGAGTGGGAATAAAGAAGATTGCATCAACTGAATTTGAGAGTAATGTTAGTAATAATGATAAAACATAAAAAGAAGTCAGAATAGGATAAAAGAAATTTGACAAAAATACTGATTAAAAATTAACACTGAATTCGAATAGACTAACAATGCTCTTTTATGAGTGCTTCCATCTCATGCAGAGGAGTCATGATCAATTTTCAGTTTATTAACTGAACTCAATTTATTATCAAAGAAAAACATTGATCAGGCTTACAGAGATGGTAACAAAATTCAACAGTTATGATTACTGATTTTTAGCTTTTTCTTTTAATTCCATGTTCCTTTCAAAGCGTCCCTAGTAGCTCAGCTGGTAAAGAATCTGCCTGCAATGCAGGAAACCCCAGTTTGATTCCTGCATTGGGAAGATTCCCATGAGAAGGAATAGGCTATTCACTACAGTATTTTTTGGGCTTCCCTTGTGGCTCAGGTGGTAAAGAATCCACCTGCAATGTGGGAAACCTGGATTTGATCCCTGGATTGGGACGTTCCCCTGGAGAAGGGAAAGGCTACCCACTCCAGTATTCTGGCCTGGAGAATTCCCTACAGTCCATGGGGTCACAAACGTCAGACACGACTGAGCGACTTTCACTTTTCCTTTCAAAGCAAATGCATGTTTCCATAATATGCAAATAACACAATTTTTAAAGTTTAGTAAATGGAAATATACCAAAAAAATGTATAACTTGCACTAAGTACTATTCTAAGTACTGTTATACTGGTCTGAACTTAACACTGGAAAATAAAAAAAATATTCTGTCTCTCTAAAACACTAGATTGCCTTTGAGAGATAGAGTTCATAAATTTATAATGGTAACCAAACAAAAACAGAGTAAATTTTCTAGAGGAAAACACAGCTTTCCTAATGAAAGGCTAAAAGCAAGAGAAATGTAATGTGCATTAGATTCATATTGTGGGGAATGTGTTTGGATCTAATCTAATGCTTGCATACATTACTCCAATGCTTTGAGAACAGAGTAACAATTGTAATCTTGCTCTGAATCAAAATAACAGAATCTGTCATGTGGCATGCTGTAGTGTTTGCACTTTCATTATTGTTCATAGAGTAATTGTATGCTTCCTTTTACTGTTATATTGTAGAAGTTTCCTTCCTCAAAAAATGCTGCTCAAACCATCTTCAGCAGGAATCTCAGTCAAAATCAGTCAGTATGCTTTAGCAGACATTTTCAACATGATTATGCACACGCTTGTGCGTATCTCTTTTGATAAAATGTGACTCTTACATGTCTAGTATGTTATCTGACCACAATTTGCATTGGTATAATAGGTCATTGATTGACCTTCAGTTTGAGGGACTAAGGCAGTAGTCAGTCATGACCAAGCGCTACAAGTTTATTGAAAGTGCCCAAGGTTCGCTCACCCCAAGCAATTTGGTCAATAACCAATTTTTATACTTCTATCGCCTTCAAAATTCCAAACCAATAATCCCTGTGTGTGTGTGTGTTTTTATAATTATTTCAGTATCAGACTAACATTTCCCATGGAAATCAATATGGGTGCGATCCATTAGCCAAAAATCTGCAGAACTGCAATGCAACCATATTAAAAATATTGATCTTGCAAAGCTACTGATGTTCTGATTGACTTTGATGGTTGTAAGCAGTAATAACAGAATTTCAATGACTAAAACAAACTTTTGATTAAAATTATAGATTTTCCTGGAGGGGGCTTGCTATTTTACTGGTTTAAAGCATGTCACATGGCTTCATGGCTGCTATAAACGATTGCAGTGGGATATACTTATCCAATTCCTTATTTGTAAATATTTTAGTCTATCACAGCCTACACATCTTAAATCTACTTTGAACTGCTCTGACGTTTCAATTCCACTTATTACTCTATCTCATAGTGAGGTAGAGTTTTCAGACTGAGAACGGCAGAAATTGAGAGCTCTAATCCTTCTTTAACCATTATGAAACCTTTGGGAAGGCACTTAACTCTCAGTTTAAATTCCTTAAATGTAAAATGGAATTAACCTTGGAAATCAGTGAACATTCTCAGTACATTTTGAGATCAATGGACAATAAAGACCATGACTTACACATACAAAAGGTTATGTGACCCAAAGATATGTCTCCTAAAGAAAGGACGGAATTTTGAAGCTGTTAGTGATCATCCAGAAATGCTCCCCTTTTATGTATGAAGAGGCTGGGCTTAGCCCCCAGTTGTAATACAACCCAAGGAGCTTGTCCGAGGTCTTTGCTGACCACACTATTTAAAACATACTACTGTGCTCTTATGAGGCACTCTCCCATTGCTTTAACCTATATATATACATATAAATATTTGTCTATTTATTATATATAATACATATATATAATATCTATTTATTATCTATTTTCTCTTTTGAAATTGAAGCTCTATGAAACAGGAATTTCGTTTATCCTTCTCACTGCCAAATCCCTAGCATCCATAAGTGTCTGACATAAAGGAGGACTCGGGGAATGTTTTCTGAATGAAGGAAGGCAGGTACCAGAAATGCTAATGGAATGGAGTTGCATTGGGTAGAGTTGAAACGGGGAAAGGACTTGGTTCTCTCGACTCTCATGCTGCTCTGAAGTTTCATTCTTTATATATTCCTTTTTACTTCTCAGGATTTCTGGATGTAACTATCAGAGGGGATTTGGACCCATATCTATTGTACCGTGGGCTTCTCAGGCGACACAGTGGTAAAGAATCTGCCTGACAACGCGGGAGACGCAAAAAGGTGCCAGTTTGATTTCTGGGTTGCGAAGATCCCCTGGAGAAGGAAATGGCAACCCACTCCAGTATTCTTGCCTGGGCAATCCCATAGACAGAAGAGCCTGGTGGACTACAGTCCATGGGGTCATAAAAGAGTCAGACACGACTGAGAACGCACAAAGGAATGAACAATTGTACTGTACTGTATAGTTTTGGCAAAGTTCAAGGATATTTTCAAATTAGTTTTAACCACTTCATTATTCAATTATTTATTCTTCCCTGTATTTTTTCTCTATTTGTTTGCTCTATCGTCTATGTTAAAATTGTAATACATTCTATTTTATTTGTGACACTTGTTTGGAATAAAGAAAAACTTCAATAGTTTAAGCAAACAAATGGAAATTAAAACTTACCCATAAGCTGCCTGTTTTATTTCTACTCTAATCACTCCCTCATAATCCTTCAGGAGAAGCACCAATAAATAACTTGCAAGTGTGCAAGGGACTTTAACTTCTTCAGGAAGTCTATTAGTTTTCTCCTAAATTACCCTACCATGGGGTTGCAGTAGTTCAGACTGTAAAGAATCTGCCTGCAATGCAGGAGACCTGGATTCAATCCCTGGGATGGGAAGATCCCCTGGAGAAAGGAATGGCAACCTACTCCAGTATTCTTGCCTGGGAAATCCCACGGACAGAGGAGCCTGGTGGGCTACAGTCCATAGGGTCACAAAGAGTCAAATGACCCAGCAGTCCCACTGCTGGGCATACACACCGAGGAAACCAGAATTGAAAGAGACACGTGTACCCCAATGTTCATCGCTGCATTGTTTACAATAGCCAGGACATGGAAGCAACCTAGATGCTCATCAACTGACGAATGGATAAGAAAGCTGTGGTACATATACACAATGGAATATTACTCAGCATTAAAAAAAAAAATTCATTTGAAGCAGTTCTACTCAGGTGGACGGAACTGGAGCCCATTATCCAGAGTGAAGTAAGCCAGAAGGAAAAACAACAATACAGTATACGAACGCATATATATGGAATTTAGAAAGATGGCAGTGAGAACCCTGCATGCGAGACAGCAAAAGGAACAGAGATATATAGAACAGACTCATGGACTCTGTGGATGAGGGCAAGGGTGGGATGATATGGGAGAATGGCACTGAAACATGTTAATTATCATATGTGAAATCAATCGCCAGCCCAGGACTGATGCTCAGGGCTGGTGCACCGAGATGTCCCAGGGGGAGGGAATCGGGAGGGAGGAGGGAGGGGGGTTCTGG